>OZ012735.1:617632734-618337734 GCA_963859935.3 Lathyrus sativus | reverse complement strand
AAATTGGTCTTTTTGAGAATGGCATATTCAATCCCGCCCCCTTTTCTAGACCATTCGAGTTTGTATTCTCCTCCAACAAGGTCTACTAATTGTGAGATACAAGAGGATACCAATCATACTTTAGTAAACACTTTAATTTATAGTTACTCTTTGTTCATCTTCTGATAGCTTGACATGACTGACAACAGGTGTGTATTTGTGCCTTGCATTCTCCAAACTAAATTTCTTCGCAACATTTTTAACATACTTACTTTGGGAAATAAATATGCCATTCTTCATTTGTTTCACCTGGAAACCAAGGAAATGGGCAAGTTCCCTAACCATGCTCATCTGAAATTCGGCTTGCATTTGTTAGACAAACAGATCCACCATATTTTTTGACATCCATCCAAATATAATGTCGTCAACATAAATATGAGCTCATAAGATTCCCATTGTCCTCAAAAATAGAGTTTTATCAATTTTTCCATGAATACAACCATCCATAGTAATAAATTTTGTGAGTTTCTCATACCATGCCATGGAGATTGTTTGGTTATAAATAAGGCTTTTCTTAGTCTGTAGACATGATTGGGAAGCCATGGATCAATAAATGCTTTTGGTTGTTTTATGAAAACTTCCTCAGTTAAGTACCCATTAAGAAAGACACTTTTCACATTCATTTGATAAAGTTTGAACTTGAAGAGACACTAGAAGCCAAGTAATAGTCCAATGGCTTCAATGTGAGTAACAAGAGATAATGCTTCATCAAATTCAACCTCTTCCATTTGAGTATAGCGTTATGCAACAAGACACATTTTATTTCTAGTAACATTCCATTTTTATTAGACTTATTTTTGTAAATCCATTCTGTGCCAATGATATTTGTAGAATTGGGTCTAGGATCCAGTTCCCATACTTCATTTATTTCAAACTAAACAAGTTTTTTGTGCGTAACATTGGCCCATAATTCACCATTGAGGGTCTTTTAAACCGTCTTGGCTTTAATTTTTGAAATAAAACACATATTAAATATCATCTTTCTATAATTAAATAGTTCTTTTATTCATATAATGATTCCTTCATTTAGATTTATTATAATGTTCTCAATATAATGATTCTTCTTGAACTTTAATAATGTTTTTTTTCTTTTAGAAGAACTATCTTCATTATCATTTGAATCTCCATCTCCATATTTCCTAGAACATCTTGCTTAACATTTTGACTAGTGAGAGCCAAATCTTCCTCTTCAGGGGAATTACTTCAGTTTGATCATAGTTAACAATAACATTTATTAATCTCATCATAGGTTTTATGCGCTTGTTAAACATCCAATACACCTTATTCTTAATGGAATACCAAAAAAGATGCCTTTATTAGTGTTAGGATTAAGCTTTTGTATTTGTTTCATATCATCAAGAATATAGAAAATACTATGAAACACATGAAAATGTTTTAAATATGGCTTCCACCCCCTATAGAGTTCATAATGAGTAACCTCGGTACCTGATCGAACTGTTACTCAATTGTGAATATGGAAAACATAGTTCATTGCTTCTTCCCAAATATGATATGGGAGATGTTTAACATGAATCATAATTCTAGCCATTTCTTGCAAGGTATAGTTCTTCCTTTCGACAATTCTATTATGTTGAGGTTTCATGGGAGTAGAAAATTCATGATCCTCAAATTCCATTCCACGATCACTTCAAATGAAAATGATCTTGCCAATGTCTTATCTATTTTCACGTTGTAGGAAATAACAAAGTTCCTCAAAAACATAGAAGGTATCTAATTTCTCACAATTAAAATATACACATGGGTATTTGAAGTAATCATCAACGTACATAAACACACATCTCTTTCCTGCAAGACTCTCGACTTGCATGGGTCCCATGACATCCATATGAAGTAACTCAAGCACATGTGTAGTGATAAGATGTTGAAACTTTTTACGTGACATCTTTGTTTGCTTTCCTACCTAAGAGTCACCATTCTTCTCAAATTTAAGTGTCATACCTTTCTGTAAAAGATTTCTATTTATCTATGACAATGCATTCAACTCTATTGAGCTTGACAAATAAATATTGATCATACAGTTGACTGATGCTAATAATATTAGCACTAAGACCATCAACTAATAAAAAATTGTTAAGGAAAGAAAGACCGAGATAGTCTAAATTCCCTTTTCTAATAATTTTTCATTAAACACCATCACCAAACATAACATAGCTATTGAAATATGGTTTGATGTCTTTTAGATAGTATCTTGCACCTATCATGTGTCTAGAAAATGGCTATCAAAGTATCAGTCTTCACGAAACAAGTCTCTGGGGGAGGTACATGTAATATGAGTTGGAAATTTTAGGCTTGGTGCGACGAATTTGTTAAGGATGTAAAATAGACTTTAAATTACACCGAGGACATAGTTGTTTGTGATATAGTTATTTACCATATAATTTATGACAATAAGGCTCAATGAGACCACATCGACCATAATAATGACATTCCTGAGTGGGTATGATAAAAGCATTAGTATGATGGTAATAATGTTTAGTAGATTGTTGCAACATTTTACCCGACATCTTCTTTTCTACTATGTGGATAGTAAAAACAAACACTTTCTTTAGGTTGGAATATTTGCCAATATATTTAACATGTCCTTTAATGGTTTTCTGTTACGTAAGATTACATCAAGATTCTTGTCTTTTAAAATTAGCATTCGAACAAATTTGGTCATTCCATCAAGTTTAGAATTGAGATATCCATGTTGTTTCTTCAAATCGAAAATAATGAGCATGAGACGATATTGTCTTGAAGTAGGGCTTCAATGATTTCCTTCTTATATTCAATAACTTATGATTCTTTAGTCAACCTAAGATATATATATTCTTATAAGCTTCACCGAGTTCATCGTCAAATAGATCATTATCACTAATATTCCCATTATCATATGAGAAAACATTATCATTTAGTAATTTAGAATTGGAACTTTCTTTGAAGAAAATATTAAATGCCATAACATTGTTTGTTTGATAAGACTCACTTTCTTCGTTTGACTCATCATCCAAGAAAGTGGCATTGTAACTTTTTCTAGTTTCCTTAGATGATTTGGAAACTCCACCTGAATGTGTCCAAATCCTTTGGACTCTCTCGACATTGAATTCATTTTGCTTTGTTAAGATGGTTGAAGTTACCAATTTTTGAATTTTGATGTTGATTGTCTTTGACATTAGTAGAGACATTATTCCAGGATCTTCTATCAAGTATTCTCATGACCTTGTTAAAGTTCTTAGAAAGCAATGCAATAGCTTAATTTAGATTTTCATCAATTTCATAATCTACTTGGTCTTCATAGTCGACAATATCCACTTTGAACATGACACCCTTATTCTTTTTCTCGGGTTTGTCATCAATGATTATCTCAAAGGCAAGCAAAAAGCCAATATATACATGAACATTCATCTTGTATATATTTTTAATTTACTCAATGACCTTAACCTTCTTGCCAAACCTCGTTGGCAGAGATCTTAGAATTTTTCTAACAAGCTTCTCACGTGACATCTTTTCACCAAGACCATAAAAATTGTTAGCAATTTTAGGAAAAAAGACATTGAATTTATAAATAGTTTCATCCTCATACATCTTCAAGTTTTCAATTTTTGTGGTACAAAGTGGAAGTATTGACATACAAATTTGAGAGGTACCCTCATGAGAAACCTTAAGAGTTTCTCAAAAATATTTAGAACTAATGCATATGTTAATGATCCTATTGTCGACTCCACTATAAGTATCATTAAGAGCAAAAGAATTCCTAAGTCTAGCCTCATGTTTAACATGTGTCCAATCATTTTCATACTTTACGAATACAAAATTATCTTCAACTGTGACCATTGGAGGAATCCATCCATTGATAATTGGTTTCTAAGTCTTGTTATCCATATACTTCAAAAAGAAACCATACGAGCCTTCAGGTAGTCATAATTAGTGTCGTCAAGATTTGCAAGATGATAAAAAAATCCTCCTTATTTGATATTGTTCATATTAAAAATAACAGATATCAAGGAACACACCTAACTAGAACAAGGTGTATGCTCTAATGCCAATTGAAATTTTGTTCGGTCAAACACAAAATGTCTCACGCAATGTTGAAACAACGTGGAAGACAATATGATATGTATTAATCAATGTACAATTTGAAAATATAATTAACAAATAATACAAAGAATTAATCCAATTCAGTACAATGTTACCTACGTGTGGAGGGATGCAACCCAATGGAAAGGAAATTCACTAATTCAAGTAGTCAATAATAAATGACAGTCTCATCAGAACTCTTCCAATTTAGTTTCATTTTTATAATATTACTTGTGAATTTCAACTTAGGCATCCTCTGAATTTGAGATCCACTCGCTTCTACTTAAACACTCTCCCAAGTGTTTGCAAGAAGCAATTATTTAATGGTGTGACAAAAATCACAATTACATCCCAAATACTTCATCTCTTTTGAATATAGTATTACAGGCAAAACAAAGAAACTACATTCCGACACTCAAATTCTTTCTTCTAAAAGTTTAGTCGAAGAACCATCTCTTAAAATAGGAAATACAATCACGCGAAAAGCCAAATCGAATTTAACCAAAAATCAATTAAGTTAAATCCAAAATTCAGAAAATCAATTATTTTAATTTTTAAAAAATCCAAATCTTTTAATCTTCTTCTTCATGCAAATTTTAATAAAATATTTTTCAAACTGATTTAAATTAACAAATATTTTTTCAAACAAAATATTAATTGTTGGTAGTTGATTAGTCGATAGTTGATAAAAGATAATTTTAGAGAATTATTTAGAAAGAAGGCTATGTCATTGATTTCTTATATGATTAATTACAAGATACCAATTTCCTATTTATAGGCTCAAGTCACCAACCTCTTAATGACGGTGAATATTTGTAGATTACATTAGTTCTTTTTAGAGTATCCATGATAGATGAGTATCATGATAGTTCTAGGTTCTTCTATCATTTTCATATACTTATAGTTCTAGATTGTTCTACCATATTCATAAACACTATATTATAGGATCTTCTACCATTTTCATAGATATTATATTTAAGGATATTCTAGAAATCTGTAGCAAATTCAACACTCCTCCTTGATGCAAATTTTTGTGACTCCAAGCATAGCCCGTAGCTCTTCAAATCTTGGTCTCGGCAATGCCTTCGTGAATATGTCTGCAATTTGATCTTCTATTTTGCAAGAGTCGAGTTTGATCTCTTTAGTTGCTTCAGCTTCTTTGATAAAGTGATATTTGATTTCTATGTGTTTTGTTCTGTTGTGATGTACTGGATTTTTGCCATTGCAATTGCTTATTTGTTCTCACAATTGATTTTAGTAGGTTCATCCTGTTTTTCTCCCATGTCTTAAAGTATCCTGCGAAGCCATATATCTTGACTCGTTGCTTCAGCAGCTGCCACATATTGTGCTTCTGTTGTGGATTGTGCAACCGTAGCTTGCTTCTTCGACGCCCAAGAGAAAATTCCTGATCGTAGTGATAAAGCACAACCAGAGGTGCTCTTCATGTTATCTACCGAACCTGCCCAATCACTATCAGTGTAGCCAAGTAATCCTGATTTGGTTTCGATAGAGTACCATATACCTAATTTTTTTTATTCCTTGTAGATATCCCAAAAACATTTTCCTACTCCAAAGTGTATTTGACTTGGGCTTTGCATGAATCTAGATAGAAGACTTGTAGCATACATTATCTCTGGCCGTGTAGCTGTCAAATATAGGAGGCTTCCAACTGGACTTCTGTATATGGAAGCATCAGCTTCTAATGCTCCATCATTCTTCTGTAGTTTCTCATTTGTTATGAGTGGAGCAGCGACAGGTTTGCAACCATACATCTTGAATTTCTTAAGTAAGCCTTTTGTGTATTTATTTTGCGAGATGAATATACCTTTATTTCTATGACTTACCTTTATACCGAGGAAGTAACTCATCAAACCAAGGTCAGTCATCTCAAATGTCTTCATCATGTCTTAATTTAAACTCCATCATCATCTTAGTATTATTTCACATGTAGATAATATCATCTACATATAGAGGGAGTAAGGGAGTGTACTGACCTTGAGACTTCATGTAAAGTGTAGGCTCACTCTTGCTCCTCCTGAATCCTCGACCAATGAAATACTGATGGATTCTACTATACCATGCTCGAGATGCTTGATTCAAAACGTAGAGTGCTTTTTTTAGTCTTAACACTTTGCTTTCTTCTCCTTCAGACATGAATCCTTGTGGCTGCTCCACATAGATCTCTTCTTCAAGTATGCCATTAAGGAAGGTAGATTTGATATCTAGTTGATGGATACTCCATCCTTTTTGTGCCGCAAAAGCTATTAGAGCTCTAATGGTATCAATACAAACTACTGGTGCAAATGTCTCATTATAGTCAATCCCTTAGGTGCTTTGCTGATGGATTCTTTCTGTTCCAAGCTTCAATTGGAGTATTATCTTGTACTGCCTAAGTTGGACATCTGTTGAGTATGTAAACAACAGTGTATACTGCTTCAACCCAGAATGTGTTAGGAAGTCCCTTCTACTTGAGCATCGATCTAGCGATTTCTATAGTTGTATGATTCTTTCTCTCTAACACACCATTTTGTTGACGAGAATATGCGACCGTAAGTTGTCGCTTAATGCCTTCATCCTCACAAAATCTGTCAGACTCGCGGGAGATGTACTCTTTGCCTCGATCAATTCTTAGTACTTTTATCTGTTTTCCACTTTGATTTTCAGCAAGGGCCTTAAAATTTTTGAATACTCCAAAAACTTATGATATTTCTTTTAGGAAATAGACCCAAGTCATTCTAGAGAAGTCATCAATGAATAGTATGAAGTACATGTTATTCTCGTGTAATGGCATCCTCATTGGTTCACAGACGTCAGTATATATCAGCTTCAACAAATCTTTTGTTCTCCATGCTCCACTTGTTGAGAAAGGAAATCGATGTTTCTTACCAAGAAGACATCCTTCACACACTTCATTATTCTCTTTTATGCTTGGAAGATCTCTCATCATGATCTTCTCATGTAACAACTTCAAGGCATGTGTGTTGAAGTAGCCAAATCTTCGATGCCAGAGCCATGAATCATCAACTTGTACCTTCATGTCAATGTTAGTGGCATATTTTAAATTTAGCGGAAAGCTTCTATTGCTCTTATTCATCTTAACTTGGGCTATCTCAAACCTTTTATTTTTGTTGTCTAAGATTTTGCATACACCTCCTTCAAAGTGAAGTGTGTAGCCTCTCTCCAATATTTGGCCAATGCTTAGAAGATTTTCTTTTAGGCTAAGAACTAGTAAAACATCATGGATGAGTCGCGTACCTTTATTTGTCTCCACCATGATAGTGCCTTTGCCTTTTGATTCAACCATACTTCCATTTCCCAGCCGAACTTTGACTTTGACAGACTCGTCAATGCTTTTGAAAATAGTCTCATCCTTGACCATGTCATTGCTACATCCACTATCCAAGTACCAACTTCCACCTTTTTCTTTGATTGAGTCTTGAGTGGCATAGAACATACATTGTTCTTGATCATGCTCCTCTACGATATTAGCTCGATGCCTATTTTTGTTGCGACAATTTTTCTCTATGTGCCCAAACTTCTTGCAATGGTTGCATTGTGGCATATTACGGTACCAACAATTTTTCTCTGCGTGGCCTAGTCATTTGCATGGAGGATTTTTATCTAGCTTGTTCTTAAAGAAATTTCTAGAAACTTCTCTTCTTTTAGAAGTTTCTCCATAATTTTTCTTTCCTCCATTTTTTTTATTTTGGGGCTGAAATTTTAACTTTGACTGGAATGCATTTTCTAGTGTATCTTCTTTATGCTTATACAGTCTTTGTTCATATGTTTCAAGAGAGTCCACAAGTTCTTTCACTGATAGAGTGGACAAATCTTTGGTTTCTTCAATCGTTGTCACGATTGGGTCAAACTTTGGAAGCATAGTAATTAGAATTTTTTCAACGATTTTCTTTCCAAGAATTTCCTCCCTAAAAGCTCTCATTTGATTAATTATTTCTTTAACTTTAGAATAGTAATCTTTAACTGTCTCAGACTCTTTCATCTTCAATAGTTTAAAATCTCTTCTTAGAGATTGAAGTTTAACAACATGTACCTTATCGCTTCCTTGAAACTCCTCCTGCAACATGTTCCACGCTTCTTTGGCAATCTCTGCTCCCATAATTCTTGAAATAATTGCATCATTCACCGCTTGTTGCAACGTGAACAACGCCTTTGAATTTTTCTGTTTATTTTTGTTCAACTCTTTTTCTTGAGTTGCATTAAGAGTTGAAGTATCCGTGGAAATGGTGAAGCCTTCTTCTACTATGTCCCAGAAATCTTGAGATGGAAAAAATGTTTTCACTTTAACACGCCAGAAATCATAATTTTCACCATTAAAAATAGGGACATAAATAGATGATGATTGAGTGGTGTTATCCGTAGTTTAGAATTTTTTTTGGAGTAAGTTAATAGTACAAAGGAAATTTTTGTAGTAGTTTGGAGGATTTTAGAATGTCAGGTAGGTAATATAACTACGCCCAATATATGACCGAACGTAGCTCTGATACCACTTTTAATAGTTGATTAGTCGATAGTTGATAAAAAATAGTTTTAGAGAATTGTTTAGAAAGAAGGTTATGTCATTGATTTCTTAGATGATTAATTACAAGATACCAATTGCCTATTTATAGGCTCAAGTCACCAACCTCTTAATGATGGTGAATATTTCTATATTACATTAGTTCTTTCTAGAGTTTTCATGATAGATGAGTATCATGATAGTTCTAGGTTCTTCTATCATTTTCATATACTTATAGTTCTAGATTGTTCTACCATATTCATAAACACTATAGTTCTAGGATCTTCTACCATTTTCATACATATTATATTTAAAAATATTCTAGAAATTTGTACCAATTTCAACATTAACAAATACTGATTAAACTTTTGATTGAAAAAGAAATCTAAATAAAATCTTCTACTAAATGAATAAAATCTAGTAATAACATTAGTGAAATAAGCAACTCGAAAAAAAAAAACAGTTGAGTTACATATCAACTAATGAATGAGTAAAGTTAAAAAGTTAGGAGTACTAAAGTTGTGGACACAAAATAGCTCACTAACAGAAAAATGTAAAAAAAAAAAAAAAACTAAAAAATGTTCATTTCGATTGAGATCATTCAATACACTACAAGAAAATTACCGATTTGTGATACATAAGTCGCGCAGTTCACTTGAAACTTCCCTTACACGCGTTCCACGACAGTTGTTGCGAAAGTTTAGGCTAACTTAAATTACAGAATGTTATTGCATGATATATGTTGCATTAGGAGATGCAACACATGGGAGTCTTCTAAATTCATTTGGTTACGTCACTTGTTGCTAAGGATGAGAATATGCCAGGTCAACTAACAGGGGTCTACGGCCTAACCTACATAGGCCCAGGCCGGATCAGGTTTTTTCTTAAATAGAAAAGGTTTAGACTTTTTTTATAAGTGTATTTAGCTAAAAAGGTTAGGCCACATGCGGTAAGAAAATCCTTTTAAGTCTATCAGACCGACCTATTTAAAAAAAACTCAATAAATTTACTATTATTATATTGTATTTTGTACTTTGAATTAAAATACAAAAATAAAGCTTAGTTATCTTGAAGAACTTATGAAAATCAGTTGAAAAAACATTATAAACAACATCATAAGTTGTTTTTTTTTCATAAGTTCTCTCTAACGAATAGTATCACCAAACTTATGCTTATAGGTGAACTTGAATGAGACAATGAAAACAAACATTTACTCTCATTGATCTTTTAATTTGTTAGCCTATTTAACAATAGTTGAATTTCTTATTTACAAATGTTCAAATGAAGTAGGCTTATAAATAGACCAGTAGGTCAATCAGACTTTCGGAAAGGTCAGACTCAGACATAAAATAAGTCTATGATAGACTATAGGTTAGACTTAGTCTTTGAATTTTTTAGCAGGCTAGACTTAGGCTTGACAAAGCTTAACTCGGCTCAGCCTATTCCCACCCCTACTTATTGCAATGCATTTCAAGAGATGTAAAGAAAAGTGCACAAATTTTTTAAAGAATTTATTATTATGAACACTCTGATACCCTTAGATTTAGTTGGGTACCGATACCCTTATCCAATAAAACAATTATATTCACAGCCATGTCATCTTTTATATATATATATATATATATATATATATATATATATATATATATATATATATATATATATATATATATATATATATATATATATATATATATATATATATATATATATATATATATATATATATATATATATATATATATATATATATATATATATATATATATATATATATATATATATATATATATATATATATATATATATATATATATATATATATATATATATAATTTAAAATAAAATAATATTTTAAATCATTTTGAATATCGGTACCTATTACCTAAGAATTTGTCATTTATTATTACATCGTGTTGGGCATTACATGAAGGAAAAAAAAACAGAGTTGGATACTCTCGTTTCCATTGTCTCCAGTTGTCTATCCTACTATAATCTCAACTTTTCATTTGCATTTTTTCTCTTTAAAATTTGGATTTGGATCCTCTCCTTTTTTATATATCTTGTCATCTCTCATTTTTCTAATCTAACGGTTCAGAATTTATAATGAATAATTAAATAAAAAAAGTCATTTATAACAAAGACAATTACTTATCCATTTCTCTCTCCTATTAAATGATTTTTTTTATTTAATTATTTATTATAAATTCTAAACCGTTAGATTAAAACATAAGAGATAACATAATATATAAAAAAGGGGAAGATCCAAACCCGTTTATTTTTCATGGTTTTTCAAACATTAAATTTGAAACATGAGGGATGGCAGAACATGTGGGGGACAGGATTCATTTCCTAAAAAAAACATATAAAACTAAAATTATTTATCATAAACCTTAGCCTCGTTAAATGCATGATAAAACCAAACAAATATTAAGAAATATATGCAACAGTTCACACTCCATTATATTTATATATAGATCGAGATCTCACATTGCATAATCCAAGATTCAGAGATGAATAATTCTACAGAGAAAAAACCACATGCTGTATTGATTCCATTTCCAGCTCAAGGACATATCAATCCATTGTTCAAACTAGCAAAACTTCTTCACCTTAAAGGCTTTCACATAACCTTTGTCAACACTGAATATAATCACAAACGCTTGCTCAAATCAAGAGGTTCTAATGCCTTTGATGGTTTCACTGATTTTTGCTTTGAGACTATACCAGATGGTTTAACTCCACTGGATGGTGATGGTGGTGATGTTACTCAAGACATTGTCTCTCTTTCTGATTCAATAGGAAAGAATTTCTATCACTTCTTTAGTGAACTTCTTGCTAGACTTCATGAATCAGCCATTGCTGGTCTTGTTCCACCTGTTACATGCTTAGTTTCTGATTGTTACATGCCATTTACCATTCAAGCTGCTGAAGAACATGCATTCCCAATCCTTCTCTTTTCCCCAGCAAGTGCATGTAGCCTCTTATCTATTTTGTACTTTCGCACACTTGTTGAGAGAGGTTTAACACCACTCAAAGGTAATATTCTTTTCCTCATTATATATAATACTTCATAGGTAACTTGTTATTGAATTTTATAATTATTATTACAAGCAGATGAGAGTTATAGGACAAATGGATATTTAGACACCGAAGTAGATTGTATTCCAGGATTGCACAACTTTCGACTAAAGGATCTACCCGACTTTATCAGAACAACAGATCCAAATGATGTCATGTTAAAGTTCTTTATCGATGCATCAGAAAGATTTCATAGAGCATCTGCTATTATTTTTAACACTTTTGATGAACTTGAGAGTGATGTAATGACTGCTCTCTATTCTATGCTCCCTTCTCTGTATACCGTTGGACCTTTACCTTCACTATTAAATCAAACTGCGCATAATCACTTGGTATCTTTAGATTCAAATCTTTGGAAAGAAGATACTAGTTGTCTTCATTGGCTTGAATCCAAGGAACCCGGATCTGTTGTTTATGTGAATTTTGGAAGCTTTACTGTTATGACTCCAGAGCAACTGTTGGAGTTTGCTTGGGGTTTGGCCAACAGTAAGAAACCATTTTTATGGATCATTAGGCCTGATCTTGTCGTTGGTGGCTCGGTCGTTTTGTCATCTGAGTTTGTCAATGAAATTTCAGATAGAGGCCTAATTGCGAGCTGGTGTCCGCAAGAGAAAGTGTTGAACCATCCTTCAATTGGTGGATTCTTGACTCATTGCGGATGGAACTCAACCACTGAAAGTATATGTGCAGGAGTGCCAATGTTGTGTTGGCCATTTTTTGCTGATCAACTAATGAATTGTAGATTGATTTGCAATGAGTGGAAGATTGGAATTGAAATTGATTCTAATGTGAAGAGAGAGGAGGTGGAGAAGTTAATCGTTGAAATGATGTTGGGAGATAAAGGGAAAAGAATGAAGAAAAAAGTCATGGAGTTGAGGAAGAAGGCAGAAGAGAACACTAGTCTAGGTGGTTGTTCATACATGAATCTGGACAAAGTTATTAAGAATGTATTGCTTAAAAAATACTAAATATGTAAGTGTTTATCCTAGGAAATGATGTTATGTATTCATCCATAACCTCTTAATTTCTTTTATTGAAAATAATAAACTATGCACTATCATTGTTAATAATAAATTATGCACTAGTGAGAGGTGCAGTTATATTTAATATATATGATTTAGTATGTTATAGGGGTTGGTCGCAGATCGGTTTGATTTAATTTCAAAAAAATCTGATATTCGAATCAATGAAAACCAGATGGGTTGGTTTGGATTGAATTTTTATATTTTTACAATAAAGCCTAAACCAAACCAATTTGAAAAATAATAGATTGTTTTGGATTAAATTGATCGGATATATTAAATATAAATATACAAAAATATTTTTTTAAAATTATTTATTTACATACTAAAATATGAGAAATAAACATTGAACATATGACCCATTTTTAAACAAGTTATGACCACCATAGTCATATAGTTAATGTATTTCACTTAAATATTCAATCACTTAAAACAATTTTATTGCATACTCATACTCCATTCCATAGCATAAAATTGAAGATTTGCAGGATGGAGATACTTGTGACTTGAGGTTTTACGATTTGGAAAGAAGGTTGTGGTTTGCGGATACTTGTAGTTTGCAATTTGTGAGTTTGATTTATAATGATTGTGATGTTTAGTTTCTCTATATTTCATCATTGATTGATATGTTTGTGATAATTTGAAAGATGTGTTTTATTTTTTATTGGAAATGTCTATAGACTATACCTTTTTGTTTCTTTCATTATGGTTTATACTTGGTAATTGGTATAACAATTATTCTCTTCATTCAAATAAATAAATAATAACTCAATTAAAATTAATAATTTATTATATGAATTAATTATATTGATTGTTATTGGCTTGGTTCGGGTTTACGTGTAGCAAATTAAAAATTTGTTGTCCGAATCAATTAACATCGATTTTAATTGGTTCGGTTCTGTGTTTGTCCATAATGGAAAAATGCCTAACCTAAACACATCAGTTTAGTTTGAATTTCGGTTTGGTTTGAATTTTTCCGAACCAATAAATACCCCTGGTATGTTATGTGATTTCAGTATAAATAATGATATTAAGAAGTGTCTTTATGATTTGAATTTGAAATTGTCACATGTAACTCTTGTAATATTTTTTAAATGTAAATAATAATGTAAAATAAATAGGGTGAAGAAGCACTAAATACAGTAATCTTAAAGACGTGGAACCAAATATTTAAATATAAAGAAAAACAATAAAAGAACAACGATTAAAAAAAACAAGCCAACACTATTATCGAAAATCTAATTTATAATGGCTGAAAAAGAAATACCATCACGGTTGACCTACCGTTATGAGGTAGGATATGTTATAAGTATGTTATTTTCCACCAAAAGGGTGTGGTTGTTGTGATAAACTAGGTAACGCGCTATATATCACAACGGTTAGTATAAACTACCATTGCGCAATATATATAAAGGTCATGGGTTTGAAACACAATAATTATGTAGTATCTTGCCGCGTTACCTATTACAATGGTTATTATTAATAACCGTATATATACAATTTTTTTTTGTACTTGTATTTATACACATATATTATCTAAATATTTTTAACATCAAAGCCAAAAATATTACTTACAAATAAATATATACTGTTCTGTCCTGGGCCCCGACCTCACCGCGCGACCCAGCCCAATGATGCGCGATAAAGGCCCAATCTGGTTTAAGCAGGTCGGTCGAGCACGTGACTCCTCGACGGGCAGGGCATGCTCCCGTCGAGCAGAACAGCGTGCCTCAAGACGCTCTCTGCGCGTTCCTCTCCGCGGGAAGGCGCTGCCAACCACTGTCCCTCGGCGGACAGAACAACCCTCCGCGGGCAGAATCCCCATGCCAACGAGCAGGACAACATGTCTCCCCCACACCCTCGGGTGCTCCCCTTCGCAGGGAGAACCACACACCTCCGGAGAACCTCACGACCTCCCCTCCGCGGGGAGATCAACGTGTCATTCGCACGTTCTCCACGTGCTCCCTTCCGCGGGGACACGTCACCGACCAACTGCCTACCTCCGAAAGAGCAGGTCAAACCCACCTTCCGGAGATCATGGGACAGTTGGACTAGGGCGAAGACCACGTCCTGGTCTTCACTATGCCACGTAAGCCCTAGCAGTCACCTGGGTTGGGCCTAGCAATCCAGCCCAACTCAAGTGACCGTTGGCCCAGCGCTGGGGTCTCTCTATAAATACCCTCTTCCACAAGAGGGTCAGGTAATTCACTTCTTACCCCTTTTTTCTGTACGTGTGATCACTCTGCCCATATACTTACTTTGGCATCGGAGTGCCTTGCAGGTACACCCCTCATCCTCTTCATCACCAATGAATAGGCAGCAGCCCAACAGAGTGTGGCCAGCCAGTGATCCCCTTCTGATCAGGTCAGATCAGTGGCGCCGTCTGTGAGAACCTGAAACTTCCCTGTTCCTCCGAGCAGCGAACCAAAGTTTCACCAACACTCCACGATCATAGCTAGCCCACACCACAACGATGCCGTTCACGACTTCATCCTCACCCCCGCCGCGAACGGCAGTAAGCAAACGGAGACATCCCGTCCTCCAGAGACCGACGAGAGGGACGGTCAGACGGCCTCTCCTTCGTCCGCGGAAGCTGCACACCAGGCTGTCCACCAACCCCGGAGCTCAGCAGCGTTCTAGCCTATTCCTGTCCCGGCCGGAGCGGACCCGACTGTGGCCGCCCTCTTCGCGGCCATCAAATAGAAGAACCAGTTGTTATTTCAACAGAACGCCCGAATTGGCGCACTAGAGAACGAGGTCCCGCTAAGGTCCCCTCAGCGGGAAGATCGGAACAGGAACTCGAGGAGCCCTTCACCTCATCCCAGGGACCGGCGACCCCGGCTGGAGAGGCCTCCACCCGAAGTAGTGCGGGAGCTGACTAGATCCCCAACGAGACGAGTTCGTGAGAGACGGCAAACCAGAGCAGACTCCCCGACCAGGCCTCCGCACGTCGAACCCCCGGTCAGGAGATCGAGGGCCCAAAACCAGGTGCCTCCACCAAATGGCCCATCACCCCCTTGGTTGCCAACTCTCAGCGACGAAGACGACTGCAGGACTCCTTTGTCCCGGGAAATCATGGCCGCCCCCATTCCCCACGGGATGGAGAAGCCCCCGTCGCTCTCGACGTACGACGGCACCTCCGACCCAGACGATCACCTGGAAGACATCGAGGCCATGCTCGACTACCAAAATGTTCGAGGAGCTATCAAATGCAGACTATTCCCGACGACGCTGAGGAAAGGTGCCATGACGTGGAACAAAAGCCTGGAGCCAAAATCGGTTACGTCATGGAGGGTTTTGAAAGACCTGTTTTCGAGACACTTCACAGCATCTTGACGCCATCCGAAGGCGGAAGCCACACTCGGCGCTATAATCCAAGCTCCCGACGAGTCCTTCCGGAAGTACATCGAAAGATTCACATGGGAGGCAGTACAGGTAACGACGTCAGACGAGATGAAGCGTTACTTAATGGAGCAGGGCCTGCGCCACGACTCCAAGTTCTACGAGGCCGTGGCTATACACCGACCAGCCTCTCTATAGGACTTCCTCGACAGATCCGCGCATTATATCCGGTTCGAGGAAACCCAAGCGGCCAACTCCGCCCGAGACACGCGGGACAGAGAGACCCCCCACGGGCACCGAGAGGATGGAGCTTCAAGCCACCGACACGGAGATGATCGCCGACGAGAGGATCACCCCCGCGAACAACGCGAGCAGCGTGGTCCCGTCGGCCGATTCACGGAGTATACGGCCCTAGTCGCTTCCCGCGAGCGCATACTGGTCGAATGCGCCAAGACAAAGTTTATCTAGGGAGGTGTCCGCTTCCCCAGACCAACACCCTCAAACCTAACGTGGAAAAATAGAAGTACTGTCGTTTCCACAGGAGTCACGGGCACGTTACAGAAGACTGCATCCACCTCAAGGACGCGATCGAAATCCTGATTAAAGACGGCCACCTGAAGAGATACACCCGAGGAGGAGAAACCCCGAGGAAAGACACCCCCAAGGCCAAGAGATTCGAAGAGCTCCCCCCTTCAGACGGTGACAACGGCCTCCAGGTCTCCCTCTGCGTCAGCCGCCCTGAGGATTGGTTCGCTCATAGAGAACTCGACCTCCCCGACGACCCTAATCTTCCCGACGAGCCGGTGCACCCCACCAGTCGATGGGAATATTTTCCAAGAGCCATGGTCATCTCTGGCGGATCCCCGAGGAACCTGTCCGTAGGATCGGTAAAAATAAAGTTCGAAGAACTCATCACCAGCAACTCCGGTAAGATGAGCACTCTCGATAAATTTCGCGGCTGATCCAATCCGATCACCTTTTACCTCGAGGAACTTCCCGGGGGCTTCCCAACTCCAACATTCCCCTGCTGATATGGGCACGGATGGCGAACTTCAATGTCAGACGCATCCTGGTCGACGGAGGCAGCTCGGTGGACATCATGTACACCCACCTTTTCACGACCCTCCAACTCGACGAATCCAACTTATCCCCCTACGTGGGCTCGGACCTCCAAGGATTCAACGGGACAACGACAAGACCGTGGGGGTACGTGGAGCTAAAAGTCACATTCGGGGAGAAGGAAACCTCCAGGGAGATCAATATCCGCTTCCTAGTCATCGAGTGCCCGTCCCTCTACAACTGTATCCTAGGCAGGACGACGATGACAGAACTCACCGCGGTACCCTCCACTGTCCACCTAAAGATGAAATACTACACAAGGCGGGGGGCCGTGGTCACCCTTAATGGCGACATCGAGGCTGCCCGGAGATGCTTCGAGGCCGCGCTGAAAGGCTTAAGTACCATCGCCGCGATGCCGAAGAGCGAACCGAAGGAGCTCATCGGCACAGTGGACCTCGACAGTCGCTTCACCGAAGAACACGACCGCGAAGAAGAGGCCAGCGAAGCCAACCAGTCCAATGGGCAGCCCACCCGCCCAACGCGCCCCATCCCAGACGGTGACTTCGAGATCGTAACACTCGGAGACGACGAGAATAGAACCGTGAAGATCAAAGCAGGATCCCCGACCTGGCGAGAAGACAACTGAAGGCCTTCCTCCGCGAGAACGCTGATCTCTTCTCCTGGAGCGCCGCGAAAATGGGGGTCACCTGCCATCAACTGTCCATCAACCCGACCGCCAAGGCCGTAGTACAACGTAGGCGTAGACAGTCCCCCGAAAAATCGGCGGCGGATGAAAAAGCTGTAAAAGACCTCCTAGAGGAAAATTTTATTTCGGAAGCCCGGTACTCAACCTGGCTGTCCAATGTTGTACTTGTTAAAAAGAATAATGGAAAATGGCGCATGTGTGTTGACTACACCGATCTCAACCGGGCATGTCCTAAGGATGCCTACCCCCTCCCTAACATCGACAAGCTCGGCGACAACTCAGCGGACTTCAAACTCTTGTCCTTTATGGACGCATACTCGGGATACAACCAGACCCTGATGGCCGAGCGCGACAAACAAAGCACGACCTTCATGACAGAATCGGGCAACTATTACTACAAGATAATACCCTTCGGCCTAAAGAACGTCAACGCCACATATCAAGGGATGATGAACAAAGTCTTCCGGGGAGAAATCAGCGACATGCTCGAGGTGTATATGGACGACATGATTGTCAAATCCTACACGGAAGTCGACCACACGACCCATCTCAGAAAGGTCTTCGATACATCGAGGAATTTACGAATGCGCTTCAACTCGGAGAAATGCACCTTCAGAGTCAGCGCAGGAAAATTCCTCGGCTACTACCTGACCGAGCGTGGGATCGAAGCAAATCCGGACAAGTGCCACGCATTTTCAGAAATCACCACACCCACCTCGAAGAAATCTATACAATCCTTCAACGGCGTGCTCGCCTCACTTTCCCGGTTCATCGCCAAGTCTGCACAACACGCCCTCCCTTTCTTCAAGCTGCTCAGAAAGGAGGCCGCGTTCGAATGGACAGAGGAATGCGAGCAAACCCTCCGCCACCTCAAACGCGTCCTGTCCAAACCATCGGTGCTGACGCGACCCATAGTGGGAGCAACCTTATACCTGTACCTGGTCGTTGCTAACGAGGCCGTCAGTGCCGTACTGATCAGGGAAACCCACGAAGGGCAAAAGCCAATCTACTTCACGAGCAAAGCCCTCCACGGTATCGAAGTACAATATCAGCTGATCAAAAAAGTCGCTTTGGCCCTTATCGCCGCTGCACGACGTCTCCGACATTACTTCTTGGCACACACCATTATGCTCCGAACCGACCAGCCCGTCAGACAGCTCCTCGGCTGACCAGACATGGCTGGACGAATGTTGAAATGGTCATTAGAGCTATCTGAGTTTGACATTGTCTACGAAGGAAGGAAGGCTCTCAAAGCCCAAGCCCTGGCCGAATTTGTCGCCGAGATGACCCCCTTGCCAGACCCTACCACGGGGAGCCACAAATGGAATATCTTCGTCGACGGCTCCTCAAACTCCACGGGAAGCGGAGCGGGCATCATCCTCGACAACAAAGAAGGCACCATCATAGTGGTCTCCCTGACACTGACCTTCCCGACGACGAACAACCAAGCCGAGTACGAGGCATTCCTGGCCGGACTTCGCTTGGCATCAGATCTTGGGGCCAAAGAGATTAAAATCTACACAGATTCCCAACTGGTCGCCTCACAAGTACGGGGAGAATATCAGGCGAAAAAAGATAACCTCGCCGAATACTTGCCACTCATTACCAAAAAAATGAAAAGTTTCGACTGCGCGGAAGTTCAACACGTCCCACGCGAGCAGAACACTCGAGCCGATATTCTCTCAAAACTAGTGAGCACCAAAAAGAGAGGCAGACACAAGTCAGTCATCCAGGAAGTCCTATCACAACCGAGCACGAAAAAGGCTGACGTCCCGCTCGACGTCAACGCCATAGGAGATACCAACTGCTGGATAACACCATTACACGCCTACCTCAGCGCGGGCCGCCTCCCAACCAACCCCAAAGAGGCCAGCGCGATCAAACGACGCTCCTGCTCATACGTCCTCCTCGAAAGCAAACTGTATCGCAGGGGCTTCGCGGTCCCACTCCTCAAATGAATCGACACCTCCTAGGCCGCAGATGTCCTGGAGGAAATCCATGAGCGAATCAACGCGCAGCACCTCGGGGGACGATCCCTGGCGAGAAAGGCCTTGCGAGCGGGATACTACTTGTCATCGATGCAAGCAGACGCGAGGGAGCATGTCAGGAGATGCGACAGATGCCAAAGGCACGGGGACATGCACCTCGCCCCATCGAGCGAACTCAAATCCCTCTCCTCCCCGTGGCTGTTCGCTTGGTGGGGGATGGATATCCTCGGCCCCTTCACCCTAGGTTCCTATCAGAACAAGTACCTGATCGTGGGCGTCGACTACTTCACCAAATGGATTGAGGCCGAAGCCCTAGTCAAAATCACGGCCCACAACATACTTCGATTCTACAAAATAAATATCCTCGCAAGATTCGGGGTCCCGCTCGCCATCGTCACCGACAAAAAATTTCGGGACTTCGTCACCAAACTCGGGACCAAGCACCACTTCACCTCGGTTGAACATCCTCAGACGAACGACCAAGCCGAATCTGCGAATAGGGTAATACTCAGAGGGCTAAAACAAAGACTCGGTGATGCCAAGAGGGCATGGGTCGAGGAACTCCACAGCGTCCTATGGGCATACCGAACTACGCCTCACTCAACCACGGGGGAAACACCATTTCGCCTCACATACGGAACCGAGGCGGTGATCCCGGTCGAGATACGAGATCCATCTAGACAAACTGAAGCTCCCCTCAAGGCCGAAGACAACGACGACACCCTCCGAGAGGAACTCAACCTAGTCGAGGAAATTCGACCGGGAGCAGCTCTCTGAGAAGCTCGACTGAAACAGCAGATAGCACTCCGCCACGATAGCAGAGTCCTAAAACGCGAATTTCAGATCGGCGATTTAGTCTTGCGAAGAAACCAGAAAGACTCCCACGAGGGTAAATTAGCCGCGAATTGGGAAGGTCCCTACTGTGTCCGCGACAAGACGGAGCACGGGGACTACTACCTCGAAAACCTACACGGGGAACAACTACCTCGACCATGGAACGCCGAGAAGCTGAAGCGGTACTACAATTAAAAATCGCATGCGACGCCAAAGCGTCACGACCACTAGGGGGCGACATGGTACCACCGCACCTCCTCGTGTCTTCTAGAGACCAACTAAAAAGCAAGCCCTGCCTTTGTGTGCGCGGGCAGAAGGCTCTTCTCGGCGGGGAACACCTCGATCGAGATTCCTCGCCGCCGTACCAGTACCGTCAGGACACTCATCTCGCGATGGGACGTCCATGCCGCATGGAGAACTACCCCCGAACGGCCAGGTAACAAAGCCGGCCAACTGGCCAGTTCTCCACACCGCCGGAAACAATTGTCGTCGAGCTACCACCCCAAACAGGCCCAAAAGCATACTAAACATGCATTTCAAACATACAAACATATATTTCGAGCATACAAATACGTGCAGATATAAAACGAGCATAAACAAACATCCAGAAACAAAACCGAGCGCACACTTAGAAAAATTTCAAGAACTATAAAAAAGGCACCAACCTAGTAGTCATATTACACCATCAAGGGGACGCAGGCCCGTCAAAACAAAGCACTTAAGAAAAAATACAAAAGCGTCGGCACGCAGGCCCAAAACCTATGGGCACGCAGGCCTGGGGAAAATCTACACGTCCTCCTCACCCTCCTTCTCAGTATCCACAGGAACAACGTCGGGGCCGACAAGCTCCGGATTAATCACCTGCCCGTCGACAATCTCGTGATAGGGTCCAACCCCGTCCACAACCAGAGCGACGCCAGAGTTTAAGACTTGGAGCTGCACGACGACACTTTTGAACCCGACCTCCACGGCTTCCAAACAATCATTCTCCAATACCCGAATCCATGCAAGCAAGTTCGCACGAGTAACCATCCGCCTGTCGTCGTCAGTCTCATCCTCGGCCGGACGAAGGGAACTTTCTAGAACCCCCACCCTCGGCCTCCGCAGCCCCCAGCTTCTCCTCGACAGTCGTCGCCTTCTCCTCAGCACCATCCGCCCACTTGCGCTGGTCAGCAGTCTCCCTCTGACTTTTTTCCAACTCCTCGGAGAGCTTAGCCAGACGTGACTGCGTGAAGGTGAGGCCCCCCCGTAGCTTGGTCAGTTCGGCAGTAGAGCAACCTTCCTCGCTTAGGACCATCATCGTGGTAAAGGTCCGCATCATCATAGCCAGATCCTCCGCCAGAATTCGACGACGAGAGGCCCAGTCCGCATCCAGAACCGCCTTCACTTCACCAGCAAAAATAGTAGGCGACCTCGCCCCGTGAAAGTAACCCGAGTGTTGATGGCATGGCAGGACAACATACCCTTCCTCGGCAGACCCGGTCGTCAGATCGATCAAGCCGCTCGCCTCCTCGGTTATGGGCCTCTTTGTATCCCCCTGAGACGAGGGAGACTGACTCCCCTGAGGAGACGAAAACGAGCTCTGACCGCCCTGGACTACAGCTTTCTGCCCGATTATTTGGCTCACCCGCGTCTTCGTAGTGGCGGCAACCTTCGAGGCACGCAGCTTCTTCACCCGCTCTTCGACAGAAGACATGTTCGCTGGAAAAAAATAAAAGGAAAGTCAGCAACAGACAAAACACACAAAGTCATGAGAAGAGAAAAGCGTCCCCACCTAGGTAATCGAAAGCATCCGCCTCCGAGGAGAAACCGAACAAAGTTTTCATATTAATCAACCTCTTCTTCGTTCGCACGTTCCCCTGCTCGTCGAAAAGATACCGACCATCAGGCGTCACCAGTTTCGACGGCGGCAGACCATGCACAAACGCCACTATCTTCAGATAGGCAGTCATGTCCCCCTCGTTGAGGGTCCTAGCCCGCACTATAAATCGATCGGTCCCGCGGTTGAAATGCTCTGAAGTCCACAACAAATGCACTCGCGGAAGCCACACGACAAACCGCTGGCCATCCACCACTCGCTCCCCCTTGGTAAACAGAGAATCTACCCCTTCTCTTGTGATCGGCCTCATGAGGTAGAAGCGACCTTTAAAATCCCGGACGGAGTCCATGTACGTTTTGAAGAGTGTGGTCGGCTGCTTAAACGAAACCCAACCATGCCGGCCATTTACCGTTTGCCGCTGTAGGTGGAAAATATGGAAAAACAAGGGTACCGTGGCACCGACCTAGAGGAAGCGACACATCAGCTCAAACGCGCGGATAAAGGCCAAAGCATTAGGATGCAGCTAAGACGGAGCCAAACGCAACCAATCGAAAAGACCCAAATGAAAGTCGGAGAATGGCAGTCTGAGCCGGGCCTCTTTGAAATAAACGTGCATGGGGAATGTCCGCCGCCCATATCTCGAGCAGACACGATGATGTTCCTTGGGGCGGTAAACTTGCCAGTTCTGCGGCTCTCCATCCACCCGGTCCTCCACAATGGTATGGGCGCTGGACGTGTCAAAGGCAAAACACGAAGGGGTGGATAAAGGCTCCTCAGCCACCCATTCCTCGATAGGGAGAACTCTCTCGTCAAAATCTGGAACCTCGGGCTCGTTATCTTCGACCATCGTCCCCGGGACCAATGCCGACATGGACACCTGAAAAGCAGAGGATAACGGTGAATTCGATAGCCAAGATCAAATCCACCCTTCCACCGCAGGTCAAGTGAAAGGGCGACGAGGGCGGTTTCGCGAATAGAAGACAAAAACACCCGGGCAAGACCCCGAGGAGAATTTCCCCACCACTTCCCCTCGGGACATTCAAACTAACCTATCGCCCTTCCTCGGGGGCTTCATCGTAAGAAGCTCCCGTCCCCGGGGCATTCATCGAAATAAACGATCCTCCCTGGTGCATTCATCTAAACAACCCTAAAAACTCCACCAAATACGGCGGGGACTCGCGTCTCTCCTCGGGGCACTCATCGTGCCACGACCACAAATCTAAAAATAAATGGCGAAGATAAAGGAAAGGAGGAAGAAAACTCACTTTATAGTGGTGTTTGACGGAATGCAAGATGGACAGCGCGACAGCAATTCACGGCGGCGACAGCAGACGGGGCGGAGCAACAGAGCTTCGTAAGTAAAATGGCAAGGTGAAAAGTAAAAAGTGTGTGGGGACTCCCCTATTTATAACCCGGTGTGGAACCCGAAGCGGCACTAGGTCCTTGAGTGCCCTAGGGTAGCCCCCCTCATGCCCACTCAAGGCGTGACACGTGGCGGTAAGCTGACATTCGCGTCCCTTCAAATGCCTTTGCCCCGCGCACCCGACGACATGGAGTGACCTTCGCGCATACACACCTTGTAACACCCCTTTCTAAACCCCGCAATTAATGAAAATAATCAGAGTATGATTAACATGTATTCATTCAAGGGTGTCACACTTAAATTTCAAAACACCTGCCATGTTCATTAACACAACAATAAAAGATCATGTTTTACAATTCTTTTCACTTTGCATGAAACAGCGGATTCAATTCAAACAGATATTTTCATAAAAGGAATATTCGTTTTGATCACATGATTCAACCATAATCGGGCACTAAGGCCAATTTCTCATAGCTTCAATAAATATGAAAACATAACACATTTCTATAAAATGTAACCAAGCGATCCCAGTGTTACATGACCAGAGCATGACTCGACCCAACTTAATTAAATCACTAAACAGCTAGACCGATAGCAACCTCGCACTACCAACAACTCTACTCTGGATACCTGCACGATGTCATATAGGACATCATTCCAGCAGAAGGGTGAGAAATATTATCATAAAATCAATGCATATAATTATGTGCATAAACATTCATAAAATACATAAATGCCACATTTCTCACCACTTTACATAATCACTTCTCACATGCTTCCCCATTTATATATTTATATAACGAACATGATTAACTATCGAACATGTTATCATGCACATATCCATGGTTCTTATTATTCCACATTTTCATACACATAAGCACGTTGTATACATCAATTACATGTTTCATAACTTATCCAAAACATTATAGTCATGCACATAGCATACTTTCATACAACATTTCCAATTATGCAAGTCATGTACACACACATAAGCACGACTCTAATCAACAATCCTATCTATGCCATATGGCTCACGTAAAGCCCATCAATTCCACCAATTCCCGTTCGGGATTGTGGGTATATCACTCATGCCCCACCAGGAACAACACATAGTCATTCTACCCCAGTGTACATGAGCCTTACACGCATTCATTATTTCAATATCAACAACATGAATCACTAAGCAATGCACATGTATATACATAATATATTTTCATGCATTCTTCACTTACAATTGCACATAAACAACATTGCATTATAACATTTATCAAGCAATGCATACAATATGTTTATTTCAACCCCGATTCACATAAACGTCAACATATACATATAGCCACACATATACATATATCATTTAGCATATTCAACCATGCCATTCATCATAATTCATATCAGCCCACATAAACATACACATATTATGTTTATTTTCCATGCTCCACGGCAATAATGATAAATGCAACTCATAGAGACCGACTCACGACTCCATGCAGATGCAAATGCGGTACCGACTCATTCAACAAATTCCCTAAGGAATCGAGTATTTAGCAGATCCTCCACGGGATCAAGTACTCAGCAGATTCTCCACGGAATCAAATATTCATCAGATTCTCCACGGAATCGAATATTCAGCAGATCCTCCACGGGATCAAGTACTCAGCAGATTCTCCACGGAATCAAATACTCTAACCAATCCTCCACGGGATTACATGTTATGACCGATTCTCCGAGGAATCACACAATGCAACCGATTCTCCAAGGAATCACACAATGCAACCGATTCTCCAAGGAATCACACAATGCAACCGATTCTCCAAGGAATCACACAATGCAGCCGATTCTCCAAGGAATCTAATATAACCATCGTATCATACGAGGTTCTGCAAATCCTCCGAGGGATCAATCAACACACAAATGCATACTATGTTCACAAACATACTCATTGCATTTATCACATACATCGCATATATCCATCATGCATTCACATTATGCACCATTCCACACATGGTTTACACACATATCAGCCTATCAATGCGTTTCTATTCAATTCGAGCAAATACACAAGATTATCAAATATTCAAGATTCACCATTTACTCTACAATCTAGGATTCACGCCTTTCGGCCACCCACAGCACGACATGTCAAAATAGTTCACACATCAATCATTCATGTAGGCATTAATCATAATTGAATCAACCAAACATCATGCTATGAACAAACAGCAAAACAAAATAACACTGCCAGGTTCGCCAACCTTCGCCTGGCGAAGCCACGCAGCGAATGCTCGCTGGCCTTCGCCTGGCGAACTTCCCAGCGAAGTCCACTGGGAGTAATTCTGGAATTACTCGCTGAGGCTCGCTACACACTCGCCTGGCGAACCTTCGCCTACTCACTTCGCCTGGCGAACTTGCCAGCGAATACAGGGTATTAGCTTCTGACTTGCTTCGCTACAACTCGCTGGACTTCGCCTGGCGAAGCTTCTCTGCCATTCGCCTGGCGAACTTGCGAAGACAGAACTTCCATGGCTGTCTCAAAGCCCAAACTCCACACAACCAACCGATTAAATCCAAACCAGTCTCAGTGGCACAACCCAACCATCACCCGACTAAACCACATCGTCTAATCCGAGTTCTAACCGATTAAAACATCATTTTACCGATTAATTCATTTTCGACCTAGAATGGAAAAGTATAGAAAACACCCGAACAATCCACACCACACGTACATAATCATACACATAGATTGGATAATAATGTTTCTCACCCTTACCTTGATTCAATCGAAGCTTTGGGCTGCTCTTGATGATTTCCACACTTTTCTTCTTCTTCTTCTCTTTTCTCCTCCTTTTCCTTCTTTCTCTTTTTCTTTCCCTTTTCTTTCCCTTACCACTCTTTTTTCCTTTTCTTTCTATTTCTATCCTTTATATTTCTTTTTCTCATTCATTAGTTGTCAAATGACCAAAATACCCTCCATTCTAAATTTTACCCGAAAACTCTCCGAAACGGTAAAATATCAGAACATACTATATTCACAAGTTAATTCCACGAATAACACAAATATTACTCAAATCCAATAAAATACTCCACAAAATGCGATAATGAAAATCGGGGCGTTACAACTCTCCCCCACTTTAGAAATTTTCGTCCTCGAAAATATTATCCGACTCAAACAACTTGGGATGTGATTCTCGCATCCCAATCTCTCAAATCTGACTGTTTCTAGTTGATCCTCCCAAACACCTTTACCAAGACAATCCCCTTGCCTCACCGTTGCTTCTTGTTCATCAACCTGAACCAGCAATGCCTTAGCAGTCAAATACTTTCTCACTCATACACCATCCATCTGGATCGATGCAACTCCTCAGCTTAGACTCATGAACACATCATGCAATTTCCCCAAGGTGACAACGGTACAACAATCTAACATGCTATCTTTCCACGCTCCCGCTGCACCACTCTGATACAAATTCGATAAGACACAGTGTGCTTCCGAGACCTCAAGCTCGCCCAACACCAATTAATATCGTAACTCTCCAAATCACATCTTCCAGGGGCTTCTTTCAATCTTTTCAGTCGCCTCTCGCACAATCTCATGTCCGATTACCACACTCTTTCCAGATACACATCAACACAAAAGAGTCATACATCTTATGCCGATTCATTTTGATCCAACACGCAAGTTATCAACAAGTCCTCTACGTACTAGACAGTTCCCGTGTCTGCCCATCCACCTACGGATGCTAGATAAGGTTCAATTTCAGTACGGCACCCAAAACGTCCGCAAACTTTTCCAAATCTCAATGATGAATTCAGATACCTTATCTGACACAATGTTAGACGGTATCACATACTATTCCGAAATACGCAACAGTTGCATCAGGCTAACAGTCCCCGATGTTCACACTTCGACGTTCAACGAGTCTAATCCGCCTATACGACCGCGACCACTTCTCCCTCCATCTGTGGCCACCAAAACAACTTCTCCCAATTCAGTTACGTCTTCATGGTAGTTGAATGGATATTCCATTTATCTCAATACCCTCTTTCCAAAGTACTCTTATCCAAACCACACAATATGAACACATAAACTCTACCGCAACATCTCGTGTCATCATTCCCATAAATCCGAAATTCAGCTTGTCGACTTTAACTCATTGAACTCAATCAATCTATCAACTCCAATTAGAATTTCAACCTCTTTGAATCTCATCGAGAGTACTAATCATCAGTCTCATCATGCAAGGCTCAACTCCAAACGAAGTTTCTATCATTTCCTCTACATCATATTCAATTTTCTCAAACAAAATAAATACCTTAAGCTCTCAGGATCGTTAACCATCTCAAATCTCAACTAACAATTGAGGTCTCCCTAACTACGGTACAAACACACAACAACAACCAACTCTAAGTCACTTGTCAGAAAATACCTCTTTGCACTTTTAATTGCCTTAAAGCATATCCAAAACTTGCCGACGTTGCATTAAACATATTTCCCCATCATATCACCAAAGCATCACGAAACACAATGAACAGTTCTGTCGGACTCGGCAAAACCAACACACAAGTTGTTGACAGCTTCACCAAAACTCTTTAAACTTTCTTCACAGTAGTACATCACCGCTTCCTCTCTAACACTGATAACTCAAATTCCCAATATACCACATGACCCCCTATAATCTTCTATTACACCAAAACATCGTTGGTTACACAAGCACCGACTCACTCATCTGAGTATGGAAAATCTTATGTCACACAGACATTCACTTCGTAAGTCATGGCGGAAATACGAACTGCACCCTCTACAACATCCAACATATTCCATTAGCGAATAACTTAATTCCACGTCACTACTTTCTCATCATATAGAGCACTGCAATGATTCCCAACGCTTCTAACCTCGCGTCATTCTGAATTACGGTTCTCCCGTCACTACAAAATCACGGAAACAACATCCTCCACTTAGAAGGTTATTCCATACATCTTCAACTTCTTGAAATTGTTGAAGGCCTAACCATATCAATCTTGTATCCCATATCTTATTCCCTTTGATAATTACCAAAAGTCACCATCTACTCTTATATACTTGACCTCACAGTCTGTTGCCGTAGCACCCACACCAAACGCGAGTCTCAACTACTTAATCAATTTAATTCTTTGACTATCCAAACACACATATGACATGGAGCTCTCAATATCAGACCAGTCCTCATCAAATAAGTCATTCCCCACTTTATTCCACATCCTAGCTCTGTATCACTTATCTTGTCAGGATAACTTTCAGACATTCATAACAAAACGGCAAACTGCCAACCCCTTACTTTCATTAGTGCTCAAAATCCTCATCAAAGTTTAACACTCTAACATTGCCCTGCGTCGACTTCTCAGAACACTCCTTAAGAATTTGGCTTCACTCTGAACAATTCACCACACACACCATCTAAGCTCGCAAGACACGTTTATTCCATCCAACACAACTTCCCAACTACTATCAACAAGAGATTAAGGGTGATCAGTTCCTCAATTTGTCAATAGATAGCCGAAAATCATGATGGAGTATAAACCCGTCTTTACCAAACTATAATAGCGTTTCAAACCACGTACTGAGCTACAACTCTGCACTTGCAGCATCCTGGAGAATCACAAGCTCCTCCCCCGCTTCGATCATTCCCACTTCTACAGACAAGGTTAACAACGGACATGTATCGACAGTGTTTTCACACACATGTCGCATACAATGGAACAACCAACAACACAACTTGGCCGGACGGACCGACCTGCTCTGATACCACTAATGTAACACCCCTTTCTAAACCCCGCAATTAATGAAAATAATCAGAGTATGATTAACATGCATTCATTCAAGGGTGTCACACTTAAATTTCAAAACACCTGCCATGTTCGTTAACACAACAATAAAAGATCATGTTTTACAATTCTTTTCACTTTGCATGAAACAGCGGATTCAATTCAAACAGATATTTTCATAAAAGGAATATTCGTTTTGATCACATGATTCAACCATAATCGGGCACTAAGGCCAATTTCTCATAGCTTCAATAAATATGAAAACATAACACATTTCTATAAAATGTAACCAAGCGATCCCAGTGTTACATGACCAGAGCATGACTCGACCCAACTTAATTAAATCACTAAACAGCTAGACCGATAGCAACCTCGCACTACCAGCAACTCTACTCTGGATACCTGCACGATGTCATATAGGACATCATTCCAGCAGAAGGGTGAGAAATATTATCATAAAATCAATGCATATAATTATGTGCATAAACATTCATAAAATACATAAATGCCACATTTCTCACCACTTTACATAATCACTTCTCACATGCTTCCCCATTTATATATTTATATAACGAACATGATTAACTATCGAACATGTTATCATGCACATATCCATGGTTCTTATTATTCCACATTTTCATACACATAAGCACGTTGTATACATCAATTACATGTTTCATAACTTATCCAAAACATTATAGTCATGCACATAGCATACTTTCATACAACATTTCCAATTATGCAAGTCATGTACACACACATAAGCACGACTCTAATCAACAATCCTATCTATGCCATATGGCTCACGTAAAGCCCATCAATTCCACCAATTCCCGTTCGGGATTGTGGGTATATCACTCATGCCCCACCAGGAACAACACATAGTCATTCTACCCCAGTGTACATGAGCCTTACACGCATTCATTATTTCAATATCAACAACATGAATCACTAAGCAATGCACATGTATATACATAATATATTTTCATGCATTCTTCACTTACAATTGCACATAAACAACATTGCATTATAACATTTATCAAGCAATGCATACAATATGTTTATTTCAACCCCGATTCACATAAACGTCAACATATACATATAGCCACACATATACATATATCATTTAGCATATTCAACCATGCCATTCATCATAATTCATATCAGCCCACATAAACATACACATATTATGTTTATTTTCCATGCTCCACGGCAATAATGATAAATGCAACTCATAGAGACCGACTCACGACTCCATGCAGATGCAAATGCGGTACCGACTCATTCAACAAATTCCCTAAGGAATCGAGTATTCAGCAGATCCTCCACGGGATCAAGTACTCAGCAGATTCTCCACGGAATCAAATATTCATCAGATTCTCCACGGAATCGAATATTCAGCAGATCCTCCACGGGATCAAGTACTCAGCAGATTCTCCACGGAATCAAATACTCTAACCAATCCTCCACGGGATTACATGTTATGACCGATTCTCCGAGGAATCACACAATGCAACCGATTCTCCAAGGAATCACACAATGCAACCGATTCTCCAAGGAATCACACAATGCAACCGATTCTCCAAGGAATCACACAATGCAACCGATTCTCCAAGGAATCTAATATAACCATCGTATCATACGAGGTTCTGCAAATCCTCCGAGGGATCAATCAACACACAAATGCATACTATGTTCACAAACATACTCATTGCATTTATCACATACATCGCATATATCCATCATGCATTCACATTATGCACCATTCCACACATGGTTTACACACATATCAGCCTATCAATGCGTTTCTATTCAATTCGAGCAAATACACAAGATTATCAAATATTCAAGATTCACCATTTACTCTACAATCTAGGATTCACGCCTTTCGGCCACCCACAGCACGACATGTCAAAATAGTTCACACATCAATCATTCATGTAGGCATTAATCATAATTGAATCAACCAAACATCATGCTATGAACAAACAGCAAAACAAAATAACACTGCCAGGTTCGCCAACCTTCGCCTGGCGAAGCCACGCAACGAATGCTCGCTGGCCTTCGCCTGGCGAACTTCCCAGCGAAGTCCACTGGGAGTAATTCTGGAATTACTCGCTGAGGCTCGCTACACACTCGCCTGGCGAACCTTCGCCTACTCACTTCGCCTGGCGAACTTGCCAGCGAATACAGGGTATTAGCTTCTGACTTGCTTCGCTACAACTCGCTGGACTTCGCCTGGCGAAGCTTCGCTGCCATTCTCCTGGCGAACTTGCGAAGACAGAACTTCCATGGCTGTCTCAAAGCCCAAACTCCACACAACCAACCGATTAAATCCAAACCAGTCTCAGTGGCACAACCCAACCATCACCCGACTAAACCACATCGTCTAATCCGAGTTCTAACCGATTAAAACATCATTTTACCGATTAATTCATTTTCGACCTAGAATGGAAAAGTATAGAAAACACCCGAACAATCCACACCACACGTACATAATCATACACATAGATTGGATAATAATGTTTCTCACCCTTACCTTGATTCAATCGAAGCTTTGGGCTGCTCTTGATGATTTCCACACTTTTCTTCTTCTTCTTCTCTTTTCTCCTCCTTTTCCTTCTTTCTCTTTTTCTTTCCCTTTTCTTTCCCTTACCACTCTTTTTTCCTTTTCTTTCTATTTCTATCCTTTATATTTCTTTTTCTCATTCATTAGTTGTCAAATGACCAAAATACCCTCCATTCTAAATTTTACCCGAAAACTCTCCGAAACGGTAAAATATCAGAACATACTATATTCACAAGTTAATTCCACGAATAACACAAATATTACTCAAATCCAATAAAATACTCCACAAAATGCGATAATGAAAATCGGGGCGTTACACACCTCGCCGAACACAAACCGCCGGAGTCTCGTGTCACGCGACCTTCTTCCCCGAAACAAGGTTTTCAAGTCCTCACTCTTCCACCGAAGAGCTTCGACTTGGGGGCTCCTGTTCTGGCCTGGGCCCCGGCCTTATCGTGTGGCCCAGCCCAATGATGCGCGATAAAAGTCCAATCTGGTTTAAGCAGGTCGGTCGAGCACGTGACTCCTCGACGAGCAGGGCATGCTCCCGTCGAGTAGAACAACGTGCCTTAAGACGCTCTCTGCATGCTCCCCTCCGTGGGGAGACGCTGCCAACCACTGTCCCTCGGCGGGCAGAACAGCCTTCCGCGGGCAGAACAACTCTCCGCGGGCAGAATCCCCATGCCAACGAACAGGACAACATGTCTCCCCCACACCCTCGGGAGCTCCCCTCCATAGGGAGAACCACACACCTCCGAAGAACCTCACGACCTCCCCTCCGTGGGGAGATCAACGTGCCATTCACACGTTCTCCACGTGCTCCCCTCCGCGGGGACACGTCACCGACCAACTGCCCACCTCCGAAAGAGCAGGTCAAACCCACCTTCCGGAGATCATGGGACAGTTGGACTAGGGCGAAGACCACGTCCTGGTCTTCACTACGTCACGTAAGCCCTAGTAGTCATCTGGGTTAGACCTAGCAATCCAGCCCAACGCAAGTGACCATTGGCCCAGCGCTGAGGTCTCTCTATAAATACCCTCTTCCACAAGAAGGTCGGGTAATTCACTTCTTACCCCTTTTTTCTGTACTTGTTTCATCTTCTTTTTCTTTCAGCTTTGGAATGTTAAGGACATGCACCACTTTCAATGTTGTGAGAAGGAATTTCATTTTTTTCTGCCAAAGAATAAAATTCTCTCCATCGAACTTCTCTAATTTCACAAAGTCATAAGTCATCTCTTTTAGTGAAGCAACCATTGAATAAGATGGATTTCTCATTAAGATTAGTGTGGAAACATACGCTTTGAAATTTTATCGAGTAAATATATTTCTCTATTTTCATCTCCATTCATTCTTAATTTTGCAGCAACCCCAAAATCGAAATATGTATAACAATCTTAAGGAACAAGATAACCCCCTATGAACTCTGGAAGAAAAGAAAACTCAATCTTAATTATTTAAAAGTTTAGGGTTGTAGAGCAATTGTAAAGGTTCCTGAACCAACAAGAAAGAAATTGGGAGAAAGAGGAATTAAATGTGTATTTCTGGGATATGCTGAAAATAGCAAAGCATATAGATTCATGGTTATTGAATCCAATGACTCATATCCTATTAATACCGTGATTGAGTCAGGAGATGCAATTTTTTAAGAAAGTAGATTTACCTCAATTCAAAATCCCAAAGACAATATTCATTATGATGTTCAAAGTCTAGAAAATAATGTATCTAATAATGATATGTTGGCGTGTTCAGAACCTAGAAGAAGTAAAAGAATCTAAAAAGTGAAAAACTATGGATCAAACTTCTTCATCTTCCTTGTAGAAGGAAATAATGTTTCGATAAACTGTTATGGACCAATTTGCTATAACCTAGAGAATGATCCAGAAACATTTGAAGAGGCAATAAAATATCACGATTATGCTTTTTGGAAAGAAGCTATCGAAGAAGAAATAGACTCAATTATGAGTAATAAAACTTGGAAACTAGTAGATCTCCCACCAGGATTAAAACCAATAAGTTGTAAATGGATCTTTAAAAGAAAAATGAAAGTTGATGGTACCATTGAAAAATTCAAGCTATACTTGTCACCAAAGAGTATACACAAAAGGAAGGTATTGATTACTTTGATATGTATGCACTTGTTGCTGGAATTGCATCAATCAGCGTGCTTTTGGCACTTACTTTCATCTATAAGTTTGTAATCCATCAAATGGATGTTTAAACTGTTTTTTTAAACGGAGAGTTAGATGAAAAGGTGTACATGAAATGACCTGAAGGATATGTCCTCAAAGGTCAAAAACATAAAGTGTGTAAATTAATCAAGTCTTTATATAGGTTAAAACAAGCACCAAAACAATGGCACCAAAAATTTGACCATGTTGTGTTAACCAATGGATACAAACTAAATCAGTCTGACAAATATATTTATAGTAAATTTAACAATGGAAAGGCTGTCGTGATTTGCTTATATGTGGATGATATGTTAATCTTTGGTACTGATTTAAATGAGGTAGAAATGACTAAAACTTTCTTCCCAAAAATTTTAATATGAAAGACTTAAGTGAAGCAAATGTGATTTTAGGAATTAAAATCATAAGAGATGGTGAAAATATTGGTTTATCCCAATCTCACTACATCGAAAAGGTGCTTAAGAAATTTGATCATTTTAATTGTAAACTAGTATCTACCCCATTTGATGAAAATATTAATTTGCAGCCACATAAAGGGTGTCCAGTGGCACAACTTAAATATTCAAAGGTGATCAGATGCTTGATGTATGGTATGACTTGTACCAGGTCTGATATAGCATATGTTGTTTGCAGGTTAAGTCGGTATATAAGTAATCCAAGTAAACACCATTTGGCATGCTGTTAATAGAGTATTAAAATACTTGAAAGGAACAATTAACTATAGTTTAACCTATAGTGGACATCCTTCAGTTTTAGAGGGATATATAAATGCAAGTTGGGTAACATGTGTAGAATATCATGCCTCTACTAGTGGATGGATCTTCAAACTTGGTGGAGGTGCAGTTTCTTGGAGTTTAAAGAAACAGACTTGCATTGTCGACTCCACCATGGCTGCCGAGTTTATTACTCTAGCGGTCGGCAGTAAAGAAGCTGAATGGCTAAGAAATTTATTGTATGAGATATTTATTTGGCCAAAGCCAATGACACCTGTATCCATACATTGTGATAGTCAATCTACACTATCAAAAGCATATAGCCAAGTATATAATGGAAAGTCTAGACATATTTGCATAAGACATAACTATGTGAAGAAATTAATTTCAAATGGAGCAATTTCCATTGTGTTCATAAGAACAGAAAATAATCTTGTAGATCCTTTGACGAAAGGTCTGACAAAAGACATGGTGTTGAAGACATCATTAGGGATGCGTCTAAAGCTCATATCTAATTGATCACCAATAGTAGAAACTCAACTCATGCTTAATTAAAATTAAGTCTTGGAATCAATGGTAAAAGTACATTATTAGAGTATTGCAAGTACTTGATTATTAATACATCCCAAAGGGCAAAAGTACTTGGAGACCATAAGTAAAAGATGGAAGGCTGAGATTATTCTCTTAATAGATATATAACATATATGTGCTGAAATGCTTATTATGGGAGCATTTCCGATATCAAATGTGTTATATTTACAACTCTTTTGATAGTATCAAGATTTTATGTGTAAGTTTTACACACTTGCTCTAATGAATAGTTTGTTCAAAGCTTGTCTACCAATGTCTATTCGGGATGAGTGAAACCCATGACTTACTAAGTATTGGTTCAAATCGTAAGATACCAATATCTGAAACCATGATATTTCCAGAATTATGAGATTTAGTTATTTTGAAAATGGTGGGGGATTGTGAGAGAATTTCCAAAATAATAATAAATTGGATGATTGTATTATTTGAAATAATGATATAAATATTATTATTTGAATAATATTATTATTTATTGGTCCTTTGTTATTTATTGGATTTAATAGTGTCTTAATATTTGGATAATATTGTTATTTATTTAACGTGAATTAATTTCAAATAAGGATGTTGTTTACCTTTTATTTAGGAAGGGGTGTTACTTACCAATAAACCAGGGTTAATTTTATGCAAAACATTGTTATTTTTCATGTGGTAATCAAAACATTGCAATACTTTTTCTGAAAAGATGTTTCTATTTCCAAATAGATATCAACCTCGTTATAAATAAGAGGTTTTGGCATGATGAAAAGATATAACAAATCAGTCTCAAATTATTTTCTCATACTAAATTATCTTTCTCTTCTCTAATGCATGAGAGCAAGAAAAAATAAATATTTTTCTTTAAAATACTATCAAAGATACGGTTAGAGAGATTATTCTCTTTAAGGATTTTAAAGTATTTTGCAGGAAATTTACCCGTAAACTGTTTTGCATCCAACATACAAAGATTGGTGGGGCAAATTGTTCATTAAACTTCGTGTAAAAATATAGGCTTTGAAATTTTATTGTATAAATTTATTTCTCTATTTTTATCTCCATTCTTTCTTAGTTTTGCAACAACCACAAAATCGAAAAATTTATAACAATCACAATATGCTTGAAATAATTATTTTAGAGATCGTTTTGGTTTAGCAAATTACCTTTTATTTATTTATTTAAAAAGTATCGTTTTTGTTAATTTTGATAGGTTAAGTGCATCGCCTCGATCCTCTTTATTTATGCTTATTTTTCATCCATTGATCAATAGAGAGCTTTATTTAAAAAAAACAACTAGATTTAAATAACTGTGTATATTTGTTTACTTCTATGGAGTATAGTATAATAGTTCAGTTTGTGAGAATAAATCAAATACAATTTATTATTTCATGTGTATATTATAATTGTTATCATCACTAAATATGCAAAGAAACAAAAAAAAATGACATACAAGTACATAGTAAATCCTATTAAGTGGTTGACATATTAAATATAACTAGCATCTCTCACTAAATGCATCATTACAATCAAACAAATTCACGAGGAAATGAATGAATACATAAAGCACTTTAATATTTAGTATTGTTTAAGCAAAACTTCTTTAATAACTTTGTCAAAGTTTATGTAAGAACAGCCACCCGGACTGGTGTTTTCCTCTGCCATCTTCTTCAACTCCATGACCTTTTTCTTCATCATCTTCCCTTTATCTCCCAACAACAATTCATTGATCAACTTCTCCACTTCCCCTCTCTTCACATTAGAATCAATTTCCATTCCAATCTCCCATTCATTGTAAATAAATCTACTGTTTGTTGGTTGATCAGCAAAAAATGGCCAACACAACATTGGAACCCCAGCACATATGCTTTCAGTGGTTGAATTCCATCCGCAATGAGTCAAGAATCCACCAATCGAAGGATGGTTCAGCACTTTCTCTTGCGGACACCAGCTCGCAATTAGGCCTCTATCTGAAATTTCATCCACAAACTCAGATGATAAAACAACCGAGCCACCAATGACAAGATCAGGCCTAATGATCCACAAAAATGGTTTCTTGCTATTGGCCAAACCCCAAGCAAACTCCAAAAGTTGCTCTGGAGTCATAACTGTTACGCTCCCAAAATTCACATAAACAACAGACTCAGGTTCCTTTGATTCAAGCCAATCAAGATACTCGGTATCTTCTATCCAAAGATTAGAACCTAAAGATTCCAGGTGATTATGCCCGAATTGATTTAACAAAGAAGGTAAAGGTCCAATTGTATAGAGAGAAGGAAACATAGAATTGAGAGCTTTCATTACATCACTCTCAAGTTCATTATAAGTGTTAAAAATAATAGCAGAAGCTCTATGAACTCTATCTGCTACATCGATACCAAATTCTAACATGATATCATTTCGATTTGTTGTCTGAATAGTGTCGGTTAGATCCTTTAGTCGAAAGTTGTTCAATCCTGGAATACAATCTATTTTGGTGTCTAAATATCCATTTGTCCGATAACTCTCATCTGTTTGTAATAAATACAGAAAAGTCAATAGGTTGAAGCTTATATATATATATATGGAGAAAAAAAATCATAAATAATTACCTTTGAGTGGTATTAACCCTTTCTCAGTCAATGTACAAAAGTGAAAATTAATTAATAAGGTACAAGCACTTGTTGAGGAAAAGAGAAGGACTGGGAGTGCATGTTGTTCAGCAGCTTGGATGGTAAATGGCATGTAAAAATCAGAAACTAAGCATGTAACCGGTGGAACAAGACCAGCAATGGCAGATTCATGAAGTCTAGCAAGAAGTTCACCAAAATATTGGTGGACGTTGTTCATGATTGATTGACAAAGAGAAGGTATGTCTTGAGTAACATCGCCATCATAACTTTCCATTGGAGTTAAACCATCTGGAATTGTCTCAAACCGAAAATCAGTGAAACCATCAAGAGAATTAGGACCTCTTGATTTGAGCAAGCGTTTGTGATTGTATTCAGTGTTGACAAAGGTAATGTGAAAGCCTCTAAGATGAAGAAGTTTTGCTAGTTTCAACATTGGACTGATATGGCCTTGAAGTGGAAATGGAGTTAAGATAGCATGTGGTTTTTTCTCTTTAGAATTAGCCATCTCTGATTTGTAAGACAACTACAGAGAAGAAAGAGACTAAGAAAGTCAATGTGAAATCTCAATCTTGGATTATGGAATGTGATATCTGGATCTATATATAAATAATTTTAGCTTAATTATATTCTATAGCATGTGTTCATGATGTGGTTTCGGTGGATTCTAAGTAGGGGTATGCAAAAAAACCGGTTCATTGCATAAACCGGTTCACAAGAGCTAAATTTAAAAATATGATGCACCGATTTCAAAAGTTTATATTATTTGGTTTAAAAACTAGTCCAAATTCATTTTACTAAAACCATTAAAAACTCGTGTCCACTTTTTAAAACCATGATTAATCCATTTTTTAAATTCTGTCTTTTTTATTTATTTCATGGTCATAAATGACAATTAAGGTAATGTATATGTAATAAATAAAACTTTTATATATATATATATATATATATATATATATATATATATATATATATATATATATATATATATATATATATATATATATATATATATATATATATATATATATATATATATAAAATAGGGGTGTGCAAAATAACCAATAACCATAAACCAAATTCCTATCCAAATTAATTCAAATTTTAAAATCCAGTCCAAATTTATATTTTAATTTGGTGGCCCATTTATCAAATTAAAAAAAAAATCGGTAACCATTTGTTTTAAACCGGATTGAGATTCGATAACCATTTTTCAATAAGCTTCAAAAACAAAAGTAGAATAGTTTGGGAAAATCAAGATCAACACCCATAGTTTGCAATAAAATTGATTTGGTTTAAAGTAGAATAAGTTTAAGGTAGATAGTTTGAAATAAGTTTAAAGTAGAATAAGTTTCACGATTAATTGATTTATATCAGTTCAACATACGTCTTGATTAATTGATTGAATTCACGATGAAAAGGAATTAGTCTAATTCCAGTTTTACATTGAGTAGTTTAAAGTTTAAGATATATGGAGCATTGGTTAAATTCAATGTAAAACTGAAATAAAATTGATTAATAGATTTATATCAATTATTTGATAGTTTGCAATAAGTTTAAAGTAGAATAAGTTTCAGGTGGTTTATCAATTATTTGATAGTTTGTAATAAAATTGATTTTTTAAAAAAATTGATTTTAAAACTGATTTCTTTAAAGAAAATAAAAAACTGATTTCTTTACCACCTTACATTTTCGTTCTCCCCAACTTGTCTTTTCTCGTCCCCTAAGTGAATGCTCTTACTTTTTACGGCAAAAAAACAATTAATCAAAAATTTCAAGGTTTCAAGAACAAGATTTTTGAACTCTCGCTTTATTTCAAGCAAGGATTCAACTGTTTAGGCTCAAAAAGGTTTACGAATACTCTTTGCTCACTGGTATATTTGTATTTGGAACTGGTTGTGCTCAAAAGAAACAAGTGCCTTGATCCTCTCTAGAGCTTCCACAAAATTATAAAAAATAAAAGATAAAGCATGAATTACACGTATACACAAAATTCATCATCCATTCATAGCATATGTACACATAAAAAGAGGATTCTTACATTTGTGGTATAGGACCTAAATGACATATCAATCAAAAGAGTTGCAGAAGAAACAAAGGTACAAAAATTGTTCCTAGCATAACAAGTTCTACAACATTTTAAATTCTAGAACAAGGTAACTAAGTACCTTGTCAACAAATTTGTGATAACGATAATATCATCGCTGTCCCACTTGAAAGAATTCTTGCACAACTACAACAAAAAAACTAAACATTGACAATAAGGTGTTAACCAATTTACAACCACCCTTGAATAGAACTTCACATAAAACTTACTAAAATAAAAGTTTAAACCAAAAATAAATAATTAAAAACTCAAACAAATAAATAAAAACGATGAATCATAAAATGGTGCCTAACACCAATAATGTCAAAAGTACCATGGAAGGTACAAGTACAAAACTTCAAATTAATCCAAAGTACATAACACAATAACCAAATGAAAACTACAAGATAAAAGAAAACTTCACTTTGTAGCACAAAGTGAACAACAAAACACACAAGAAATCACTCCTCCTCAGACATGTCATCATCATCATCATCATCCTCTTCACCGTCATCATCATCATCAGCATCGTCAACATCATCCTCAACAGCATCCTCCCCCCTACCGAAACTGGGCCTGTCCACAGGCCATGCAGCATGTTCAAGGAATTGCTCCCTTGTCATCATCGGGTGGCTCCCAGCAGGATCACGAATTTGCAGCTGCAACAGCTGCATCGAGTCATGGAGATCACAAGTGGCACGCTGCTGAGCAGCCATCCAATCCCAATTATAAGCACAAATCTCTTGCTGAAAGGGATCGTAAACAGGAGGAGCCTGACCAGATCCAGAAGAATCACGGCCATGTCCGCCGGCAGCAGTACCTGCACCAGAAGTCTCACCAATTGCAGGTTTAGCTCTACAGAATCTCTCCACATACCTGTCATCGATCGCAGCCGGGATAGTGACCTGTCGTCTCTGAGGAATATCCACCCCAGCATAAGCACAAAGTGACATGATAAGGCATGGAAAGGTCAGCGGGGCATTTTTGCGAACCGCCAATCCGCCACGCCCACTGAGCACAACCGCACGCATCTCATCCGCGATGATGCGGGAAATGTCTATCTGAACATTTAGTAGGATAGAGTGGATCAAATGTGCAATAGGAAAGGGTATTATGCTGTGGTGGGACCTCGGCACAATATTAGTCAGCACAAATAACAGGATCAGTTATGCCAAGGGTTTCATGTCAGTGCGGAGGTGCCGAATAGCTACCCCAGAAGAATTCCGCACCACGTCGCGGTCGTCCAAACATAAATCTTTGGTCATAGCATCCATATCGCGATGCTTATTCACATCACGGTGATAGTCGTCAATTTGGCTACCTGTCAAAGAGAGAGGGTTACCCAAAACATGATTAATGGACCTCCGATCAAACCTTACCATAACACCCCGAACCATCGAGGTCCAACTGAACACTTCGCCGTCATCAGGGAGGGCGTTAGCATAAAATTCTCGCACTATTTCAGGGTTGTAGCCATCAAGCGGGGTCATCAGACGCTTCCACTTCTTTGCCACAAACAAAGCGTCAATAGTGCGGTAGTCCCCTGTGTCACTCAGTTGGAACCTCTTTTCCGGCACAATGTTCCTCTTCTCGAGGGCTTCATAGCGGGCATGGTGAGTAACGCCTCGGAAGTGGTCCTGGTCAAAACGGATTAGTACGATACGAGAGGTAGTGGCCTTCCTATTGTGAGGGTTGATCATTCTTGGGCCCATTCTGCATACACAAAAATACACAAACATAACAAATTGCACAAAACAAATTAAAAGGAACTAACAGCACAAAACAGTAAGGAAAGAAAAATCTGCTGCATTCGCCTTGTTTCGCCAGGCGAATCCTGGCGAACTCTCGCTACCACTCGCCAGGCGAATGCCAGCGAAGGTGCGAAAATGCAGAACAAATAGCACTTCTACAATTGTGTTAGATGCAAATCAAAGGTGTTCTATTCCCCCATTCTCATTATCAGAAACAATTCGAACATTCATGCACTAATTTTCACAGAAAAACAGAGAGGGGTTTCTTAACCTAACACAATTTCAGACGCACATTCAAGGATCCAACAACATAATTGTACTGACATAAAAGCACAAAAGTAGAAGAACACAACAATAACAATGCACAAACTGAAAGAAGAATAAACAAGATAACATACCTTAGGATTGAAATTAAGGAATTTGCACAAGCTAAACAAGAGAGAAAATTGGGAGGGAATGTGAGAGTGAGGCAATGAAACGAGGCAAAGGGAGGTTAGAGTTTTTAGAATTGGAAATTTAACGGTTAATGGGCCCAGGTGGCCCATCTCAAAGGCCTCTTTTTTTAACTGATGTCGCACACTCGCCAGGCGAAAGCCAGCGAAGCTTCACTGAGGCTCGCCAGGCGAATGCTCGCTGCCATTCGCCAGGCGAATGTTAGTGAAGCTGACAATATATTTAGGATCTGCTACATTTCTCCACTTCACAAATCCACAGCCAAACTTTCTCAAAAATGCATAAAATGAACAAAAACATGTAAATACTTACAATGTTGAGGTGCCTCTCAACAAGCGCTTGTTTAACGTCGGATAAGCTCGACGGTCCATGATGCTCAAACTGGAGCATCAAGAAGAAAAGCACAACTTGCTCGGTCCACATGACCGCCGAGATAAATCTTTAACCGCTGACCATTGACCTTCCAGCTGTCTTTTCGCTCCAAATCCTCAATGACCACTGCCCCGAAAGTTTTCACCTCTTTGACGCGGAATGGTCCAGACCACTTTGACTTCAATTTGCCCGGAAACAATCTTAACCTAGAATTGAACAATAGCACAAGCTGCCCCGGCGCAAATTCCTTCTTTCGAAGCTTTTTGTCATGGTACTCCTTTACTTTCTCCTTGTACAACCAACTTGAGTGGTATGCGGCATTGCGCATCTCTTCAAACACAAGAAGTTGCACCTTCCTCTTATCACCGGCCAACTCTTGATCAAAATTTAAAAATTTTAAGGCCCATAAGGCCTTGTGCTCCATTTCAACCGGTAAATGGCAAGTTTTACCAAAAACCAATTGGAATGGAGTTAGCCTAATTGGAGCTTTATAGGCCGTGCGATACGCCCATAGAGCTTCATCCAACTTTTGCGACCAATCCTTCCTTGAGTTCGACACGGTTTTTTCCAAAATTCTTTTAATCTCTCTATTCGAGACCTCAGCCTGACCATTTGCCTGCGGGTGATACGGAGTCGTCACTTTATGCGTTACATCGTAATGTTGCAGAACTTTTTCTAACGGTGCATTGCAAAAATATGACCCTCCGTCACTTATCAACACTCGAGGGGTTCCAAAACGGGAAAAAATATTTCTTTTTAAAAAGCTTATGACCGTTTTAGAATCCGCTCTTGGTGAGGCAATCGCCTCAACCCACTTAGACACATAGTCAACTGCCACCAACAAGTATTCGTTTCCGAAAGAGGGTGGGAATGGCCCGACAAAGTCGATACCCCAACAATCAAACAATTCTACCTCTTGGATATTTTGAAGAGGCATTTCGTCTCTCTTTCCTATCCCACCACTCCTTTGACAACTGTCACAGTTTTGCGCATGGGCATTTTGCGTCTTTAAAAATAGAAGGCCAATAAAATCCCGATTGAAGGACTTTATTTGTCGTTCTAGCCCCATTAAAATGACCGCCATAAGGCGAGTTGTGACAGTGCCATAGAATACTTTGGGCCTCATCACCCGTAACACACTTTCTTAATAAATTATCACCTCCCAGCTTAAATAGACAAGGGTCATCCCACACATAGTACTTGGCATCCGAGAGGAATTTCCTCTTTTGATTAGGAGTTAGGTCGAGCGGCACAAAACCACTCGCCTTGTGGTTTGCAAAATCCGCAAACCACGACCTCACTTGAACTTTGAAGAGTTTTTCATCAGGAAACTTTTCTCGGATTTCCTTTTCTAAGGTAGTCACCTCATCATTGACAAGGCGAGACAAATGATCTGCCACCACATTTTTCGACCCTTTTTTGTCTTTAATTTCTACATCAAATTCTTGCAACAAATGGATCCACCGGATAAGCCTTTGCTTTGAATCCGGTTGGGTTAGCAGATATTTTATCGCCGCATGGTCGGTGTAAACAACAACTTTTGAGCCAATGAGATATGACCGAAATTTCTCAAGAGCATACACTATTGCAAGCAATTCTTTTTCTGTAGTGGCATAATTTACTTGGGCCTCATTAAGAACTTTGCTCGCATAGTGTATGGTATGAAAAAAAAATTCTTTTCGTTGGCCTAGCACCGCTCCAATAGCATAGTCGCTAGCATCACACATTAGTTCAAAATTTAAATTCCAATTCGGAGCAACTATGATTGGAGCGGCGACCAATTTCTCTTTCAAAATCTCAAAAGCTTTTAAACATTCATCGGTTAGGAGAAATACCTGGTCTTTGGCAAGAAAATTACTCAAAGGTCTAGCCACCTTTGAGAAGTCTTTGATGAATCTCCAGTAGAAACTGGCATGCCCAAGAAAGCTTCGTATTCCCTTTAAGTTAGCAGGAGGAGGCAACTTCTCTATCACATCTACTTTAGCACGATCCACTTCGAGTCCTTTTGACGAGACTTTGTGGCCGAGAACAATGCCCTCCGTTACCATAAAGTGGCACTTCTCCCAATTAAGCACCAAATTAGTTCTCACACATCTTTCAAGCACAGTTTTCAAATTCTCCAAACATAAACCAAAGGATCCCCCAAACACCGAGAAGTCATCCATAAAAACCTCCATTGTCTTCTATATAAGATCGGAAAAAATGGCTTGCATGCATCTTTGGAAAGTTGTCGGCGCATTACACAACCCAAAGGGCATTTTGCGGTAAGCGAAGATTCCAAAAGGACACGTGAACGCCGTCTTCTCGTGATCGGCCGGGTCAACCGCAATTTGGTTGTACCCGGAATAGCCATCTAGAAAACAATAGAATTCTTGTCCCGAGAGTCTCTCTAGCATTTGGTCCATGAACGGAAGTGGGAAGTGGTCTTTCCGAGTTGCGGTATTTAACCGCCTATAGTCTATGCACATCCTCCACCCCGTTGCTACCTTTGTAGGAACCACATGCACCGGACTCACCCAAGGGCTATCCGAGATAGGGTAGATCATTCTCGCATCCAAAGCTGTACAACTTCTTTCCTAATAACCTCTTTCATTGTAGGATTTAAGCGGCGTTGTGGTTGAGCCACCGGCTTGAAATCCTCCTCCATTAAAATTTTGTACATACAATAAGAAGGACTAATTCCTTTTAGATCGGAAAGAGTCCACCCCATTGCTTCTTCATTCTTTTTTAACACATCAATTAAAAGGGATTCTTCATTGTTTGTCAAAAGGTTGCTAATGATAACCGGCTTTTCTTTGGTTTCATCTAGAAATGCATACTTCAAATTGTTTGGTAACTCCTTCAATTCAATTATTGACTTTTCATCCGTGACTTCCTTTTTCAAGACTTCTTCCTCTACTTCCCAAGTTTGCAACTCATTAAGACTATCGAGTTCTCTTAAACATTCATCAAGAGCTTCTTCTTCTTCAAGAGTGAAAACTTCGAAGGAGTCATTAAGGGCTAGCTCCATGGGAGTTATGTCATGAACATGTTTTGCAACTTCAAATGTGGCTTCTTCACCTGCATCAATCCGAAAACTATCACGCTTGTCATTTGAGTGTTTCATTGCTTCAAAAAGGTCAAAAGTGACCTCTTCGTTTTGTACTCTCACCTTCATCAAACTATCGTCTACATCAATCATCATCCGAGCGGTTTTCATGAAAGGTCTTCCGAGAATTAGAGGCGCATCATCGTCCTCCTCTATATCAATAACAATAAAATCCATCGGGAAGAAAAACTTGTCCACTTTTACCAACACGTCTTGAGCTACTCCATGAGGATGAGTAGTGGACTTATCGGCTAATTGTAACGTCATTCGGATGGCTTTAATCTCAATGTTGCCAAGCTTTTTCACAATAGACAAAGGGATAAAATTGATGCTTGACCCCAAATTGATTAACCCCTTTCCAACATAAACATCAACAATGGTAACCGGCAACGTAACTCTCCCCGGATCAACTTCTTTTCTTGATAGAGTACGTTGGATGATAGCGCTACAACTCGCATCAAGCACTATTGTTTCCGGTTCCGTATACCTCCGCTTCTTTGTAAGTATGTCCTTCATGAATTTGGCATACTTTGGCATTTGTTCCAAAGCTTCGGCGAACGGAATATTGATTTGCAATTGTTTAAAAATATCCATGAACCGGGCGTAATGCCGTTCATTTTCTCTCATAGATGGAGCATATGGATACGGTAAATTTTGAACCGGAGTAGTGCTCACTACCTCCTTCCCTCTAGATGCTCTAGGGTTTCTTTCTCTTTTCTTCTTCACTTCATCCACCTTCAGTTTTTCACTTTCATTATTTTCAACTACACCATTTGTTCTGTTTTCACTTTCAACCACTTTTTCTTTTTCAACTTCACCATTTTTTTTCATTATTTTCTACTTCCTCCTCACTCCATTCACCAACTTCACCATCAAGTTTGTCATCAATTTTTTTCTCTACCTCTTTTTTTTCACTCTCGTCAACCAACTCTTTCCCACTTCTCGTCTTAATCTCCTTACAATGTTCCTTCAGATTTGTTTGCGTGTTTGCCGAGAAAGATGGTTCGACTTGTTGTTCCGCTAATTGCTTAGCGAGTTGACCAACTTGAGTCTCAAGATTTTTTATCGTCGCGTCATTGCTTTTTTGATTCGCCATAGACATTTGCATGAATTGCGTCAATGTATCTTCTAGCTTAGAAGTTGCAACCGGCGGTTGTTGAGGGATATACAGATTTTGACGGTTAGAGTTACCACCCCCATAACTTTGGTTATTGTGGTAGTTACCTCTAGGTTGGTACCATTGGTTTCCTTGATAGTTTTGTTATTGTTGTTGTTGTTGTTGTTGATGAGGATGTTGATATGGTTGTTGTTGTTGTGGATGTTGCCTCTGTTGGTAATCTCTTTAATTAGCCATGTAATTAACTTCTTCAAATTCGGGAGGCGGACAAAATCCGGTGTCATGTTCACCTTTGCAAAGTTCACAACAAGCTATTTGTTTAACTTTTGATGGTTCTTTTAACTCTTTGATTTGTTGAGTTAATAGTTCCACTTGTTGTGAGATAAGCTTGTTTTGGGCGAGAATTGCATCATTCGTCCCTAACTCGAGCACACCCGGCTTTCTTTGAGTTACCCCTCGGTTATGGTTCCCTTGGTGATCATTAAGCGCCATCTTATCAATAATTGCAATTGCATCATCGGCACTTTTTGACATCAAAGATCCTCCCGTCGTAGCATCCAATAAGGTCTTGTGAACCGAAAGGAGTCCATTGCGGAAAATATGAACTTGAGTGAGCTCATTGAAACCGTGTTCTTTGCACTTTCTTAACATAGATTTGTAACGCTCCCAAGCTTCATTGAGTGACTCACTAGCTCCTTGAGAAAATACCGCAATCGCATTTTTAGCCTCCATGAACCGGTTATGTGGAAAGAACCGTTCAAGAAACTTCTCTTCTAAAAGATTCCAATTCATCATGATAGTTGTCGATTGGTCAAGATACCACTCCTTCGCTTTCCCAATTAAGGAATGAGGGAATAGTCTCCTAAACAATTACTCTTCGTCAGCTTCGGTAGCTCCCGTTGCGCCCGCAATCTCATAGAATTTTGTAAGATGAGTAAACGGATCCTCATGGTCTAATCCTGTGAAAGGATTTTGATAGACTAGAGCTAGGATTCCCGTTTTCATCTCAGCTTGCCTTCCATTCTGAAGATTCCGTGCAAACTGAGCTGTATGTCTTGGAATGTTCGTGCATGGAGTAGAAACTGATGGTGGAGGTGGTGGTTCTTCCATAATTGGTGGTGGTGGTGATGTAGTATAAGAACTTTGTCCTTGTTCTTGTCTTTGTTTAGCAAGTTGCCTCCTCCGTCTTGTTTTGCTGTTCAATCTTCTCGCGGTCTTTTCTATTTCTTGATCAAAAAGGAGTTGGTCCTCGGGAATCTGTCTTCACATAAACAGAAGCAGAAGCTGCACACTAAACCACACAAATTAACAAGCACAAGTCAAAGATTCAAAACTAAAAATTCAGCAACTATTGTTATGCTTGCAATATCAATTTATATTCCCCGGTAACGGCGCCATTTTGTTAGGACTGTGGTAAAGTGTCGGGTTTTTGTTATCGTCTCCACAGGGGATATAAGATTTTGCCGCCGTACGGCAGTTGTTAAATTCGTAGTTTTATAGTAACAAAGGGTTTGATTTTAAAAACGGTATCTTGCATAAAAAGTTATAAACAACGGTAAAAATTAGGGTATCGTGCATTCCCCAGGCGAACAATTCACTCGCCAGGCGAACATTCGCTGGCCTTACTCGCCAGGCGAACATTCGCTGGCCTCACCCGCCATGTGAACTTTGGGTGGTTTGGCTACTGGAATTTGCATGAGGAAAGCTACCACTTCTTCGCCAACACCTTCGCCAGGCGAACGGTAGCGAAGCTTCGCTGGAACCTTCGCCTGGAGAACTTCCTATCTTTTAAGTCTGGGAGTTACTTCTGAATTACTCATTCTAGCTCGCCAGCACTTGCCTGGCGAACATTCGCTGGCATTCGCTGAGCTTCGCCAGGCGAATGCTTTGGTTTGCAACTTCTCCAGACTGCTTTGTCTTGTCTCCCAAGGTGCTCTTATTAGTGTCAATCCTGCACATTAACAGCAACATTATAAACACCATTCACTTGGATCACAACAAAATGAAACTAAACAAATTAGACTACTAAATCAAATACTATTAGATGAAAACGATTAAAAAGACTACTAAAAAGAAATCAAATATCTACTATAATTGGGATCTAACACTTACCAATAAACCAATGTTAATTTTATGCAAAACATTGTTATTTTTCATGTGGTAATCAAAACATTGCAAAACTTTTCTGAAAAGATGTTTCTGTTTCCAAATAGATATCAACCTCATTATAAATCAGAGGTCTTGGTATGATGAAAAGATATAACAAATCAGTCTCAAATTATTGTCTCATACTAAATTATCTTTCTCTTTAATGCATGAGAGCAAGAAAAAATAAATATTTTTCCTGTAAAATACTATCAAAGATACGCTTAAAGAGATTGTACAATTCTCTTTAAGGATTTCAAAATATCCTACAGGAAATTTACCGGTAAACCGTTTTGCATCCAACATACAAAGATTGGTGGGGTCGAATTGTTCATTAAGCTTAGTGTGAAAACATAAGCTTTGTAATTTTATCGAACAAATTTATTTCTCTATTTTCATCTCTATTTATTTTTAGTTTTGCAACAACCCCAAAATCAAAATATTTATAACAATTATAATATGTTTGAAATAATTATTTTAGAGATCGTTTTGGTTTAGTAAATTGCCTTTTATTTATTTATTTAACAAAGTATCGTTTTTGTTAATTTTGATAGGTTAAGTGCATCGCCTCGATCCTCTTTATTTATGCTTATTTTTCATCCATTGATCAATAGAGAGCTTTATTTAAAAAAAACAACTAGATTTAAATAACTGTGTATATTTCTTTACTTCTTTGGAGTATAGTATAATAGTTCAGTTTGTGAGAATAAATCAAATACAATTTAGTATTTCATGTGTATATTATAATTGTTATCATCACTAAATATGCAAAGAAACAAAAAAAATGACATACAAGTACATAGTAAATCCTATTAAGTGGTTTACATATTAAATATTAATATAACTAGCATCTCTCACTAAATGCATCATTACAATCAAACAAATTCACGAGGAAATGGATGAATACATAAAGCACTTTAATATTTAGTATTGTTTAAGCAAAACTTCTTTAATAACTTTGTCAAAGTTTATGTAAGAACAGCCACCCGGACTGGTGTTTTCCTCAGCCTTCTTCTTCAACTCCATGACCTTTTTCTTCATCATCTTCCCTTTATCTCCCAACATCAATTCATTGATCAACTTCTCCACTTCCCCTCTCTTCACATTAGAATCAATTTCCATTCCAATCTCCCATTCATTGTAAATAAATCTACTGTTTGTTGGTTGATCAGCAAAAAATGGCCAACACAACATTGGAACCCCAGCACATATGCTTTCAGTGGTTGAATTCCATCCGCAATGTGTCAAGAATCCACCAATCGAAGGATGGTTCAGCACTTTCTCTTGCGGACACCAGCTCGCAATTAGGCCTCTATCTGAAATTTCATTGACAAACTCAGATGATAAAACAAATGAGCCACCAATGACAAGATCAGGCCTAATGATCCACAAAAATGGTTTCTTGCTATTGGCCAAACCCCAAGCAAACTCCAAAAGTTGCTCTGGAGTCATAACTGTTACGCTCCCAAAATTCACATAAACAACAGACTCAGGTTCCTTTGATTCAAGCCAATCAAGATACTCGGTATCTTCTATCCAAAGATTAGAACCTAAAGATTCCAAGTGATTATGCCCGAATTGATTTAACAAAGAAGGTAAAGGTCCAATTGTATAGAGAGAAGGAAACATAGAATTGAGAGCTTTCATTACATCACTCTCAAGTTCATTATAAGTGTTAAAAATAATAGCAGAAGCTCTATGAACTCTATCTGCTACATCGATACTAAATTCTAACATGATATCATTTCGATTTACTGTCTGAATAGTGTCGGTTAGATCCTTTAGTCGAAAGTTGTTCAATCCTGGAATACAATCTATTTTGGTGTCTAAATATCCATTTGTCCGATAACTCTCATCTGTTTGTAATAAATACAGAAAAGTCAATAGGTTGAAGCTTTTATATATACATATGGAGAAAAAGAATCATAAATAATTACCTTTGAGTGGTACTAACCCTTTCTCAATCAATGTACAAAAGTGAAAATTAATTAATAAGGTACAAGCACTTGTTGAGGAAAAGAGAAGGACTGGGAGTGCATGTTGTTCAGCAGCTTGGATGGTAAATGGCATGTAAAAATCAGAAACTAAGCATGTAACCGGTGGAACAAGACCAGCAATGGCAGATTCATGAAGTCTAGCAAGAAGTTCACCAAAATATTGGTGGACGTTGTTCATGATTGATTGACAAAGAGAAGGTATGTCTTGAGTAACATCGCCATCATAACTTTCCATTGGAGTTAAACCATCTGGAATTGTCTCAAACCGAAAATCAGTGAAACCATCAAGAGAATTAGGACCTCTTGATTTGAGCAAGCGTTTGTGATTGTATTCAGTGTTGACAAAGGTAATGTGAAAGCCTCTAAGATGAAGAAGTTTTGCTAGTTTCAACATTGGACTGATATGGCCTTGAAGTGGAAATGGAGTTAAGATAGCATGTGGTTTTTTCTCTTTAGAATTAGCCATCTCTGATTTGTAAGACAACTACAGAGAAAAAAGAGACTAAGAAAGTCAATGTGAAATCTCAATCTTGGATTATGGAATGTGATATCTCGATCTATATGTAAATAATTTTAGCTTAATTATATTCTATACCATGTGTTCATGATGCGGTTTTGGCTTTTGATGGACTCTAAGACAAAAATTATATGATTTAAAGATTAAAATTACAAACATATTGAATCTATAAGGGTTAATCTATAACCGACAATGTCAATAATGTTTGATTGAATATTCTTAAGAATAATTACATAAAAATGATAATAGCATTGCCTTAGGATTTGTTTCAACCTATATAAATATTTCTTCAACAATCATGCCTTAGACTTGTCTAGTACAAAACCATAAGGTTTCTCCATGTAGATTGTCCCTTTAATGTGTACATGTAAGAAAGTTATTTTAACATTCATCTATTCTATATTGTCGGGGTGAGAATCGGATACCAAAACTATGGGATCAGCTTGGTTCGTAAAAAAATAATGTCACCACCGAACTTTTATTTTATCCAAGGGAAGGGAGAAAAAATCGAACGAAAATCCTAAGTAAAATACAAAGCAAAAAGCAAAGCCTAAAGCTAAGAAAAAAGAGATCAAGGGTTGGTTATACTAAGGGAAGGTACTAGCACCCTAAGTACATGTAGTACTCTACAGAACCTCTTGAAATATTTGTGTTTTTGCTAAAATTGTTTGCTAAAGGTAAGAATGGGCAAGGAAAAGAGAAAAGGTGGAAAAAGAAAAAGGTAGCTCTCTAGGATCTCGCAATCCTATGCCTACATATCCTTAATATAAAGTTATAGAAATCGTAGTTCAGAACTACGATGAAAATAATGGAAAAAGGGAAGAGTGTAAAAAGGAAAAGAGTATAAAAAAGGAAAAGTGTGTTTGCCAAGGATTGTGACCTTGTGCCTACGTATTCTCAAAAGGAACTTGAGAAATCAGAGCGTCTGTAGTTCGTGAAACTACGAGTTGTTAAAATTCTAAGAACCATGACAATAAAGGGGAAAAAACTTGAAAGCCAAGCTTGTGAGGATTGATTGTAAAGGTGAAAAGATTAATGACTATTTCTTATGAAAGGATTTGAATGAGTTAAAGGTTGTAAGATATTAAAGGGTATCTCTTGGGAAGGTTAAAGGTTTCAAGAAAATGGAGCAATTGTGATTATGAGGTTATACGATGTTTTTGTGTCTGTTTTGCAGTTGAACAAGGCCTCTATTTATAGTACAATTGGTCTGAAATGGTGCAATGGATATTGGTTTTTTTATGGTTTTTGAAGGAAAACCATAAAAGTGGACAAAAAGTACAAAAGTGGATTTTTGCTTTATAACTCCTAATTGACTTTTGCCTCACATGATCTGCAACATATACCTACTAGGTCTGGTGTTTAGATCAACTACATGACTTCAAAAACAAGTCAGCATGATTAAAGCATAATCTCATGTAATGCCCATAATCACTTCAACTTAGCACTTTGGATTGAGCTTTTCCATGGTGAATTGAGATCCTAACCTACAGATTTTGGTACCTTTGGAAAGATTTAATGGCAAGGAACAATTTTCTAGTCGGTCATAATCTGAAAAAGAAGCTTAAAAAATGGCCAAAAACACCATCCAAAACGTGCAAAAAATTTGGTTCAAAAATTCAGCAAAATTTGTCTTGAACAAACAACTCTATCATGGCTTCTTGCAAAAATCATAAATCCATCCTCAAGAAAAAGAAATTCACGTCTTGGTATCATTGGAAAAAGGACATGAAATATTACAACTTTGATGTTGAACATTTGACTTGAATCATCTTGGATCATGGAGAAAACTGGCCACCAAAATTGGAACTTTCAACTTTTTGTAGATCTTCTTCCGACTAAACTCAACTAAATGAACTGAACTGATTTAATTTCACCGGCTCAAATCCTTCACGATTAAATTCCAATTACAACCTCGGCCTCGATTCACATCAACAATATCAAATGGCTCAAATTTCCTGAGTACAGCCCAAAATTCATAAACTGACAGCCGGTTGCGAATAAAATGATCATTTTGCCCTTCATAAGCCAAAGCGCACAAATGTGATTTTTTCTGCAAAATTAACAGGCTACACAAACGTGTTAGTGATTGGTTACATGCAACGCAAAAATGCAATGGAATGCGAGATGAATCGACTAATCTTAGGGCAAAATTTGGGGTATTACAGTAATATTAAATAAAATTGTTAGTTCCATGTTTCTATGATTACCCATGGTTCTATGATTGGCTAAATTTTAGTAAAACATTATTCTGCACTAATGTTAAGCAAGATGTTTCAAACATCTTCATCTACTGCTTTGACATAACTGTTGTCATATCTACTGTTTTGACAGTACTGCTGTCATGTGTTTCAAACAAGATATCGAGACAGATGTCAGGACATCTTGGTCTGGTACAGCAGGAGCTGCTATTTTATATCTCTTGACAGAGGTATTTTGGTTTGACGAGATCCTGTTGGATATACCTCATCAATATGCGCAGGTCAAGGAGATTTATTAGGAACAAAGTGCATATTTAATTTGATTTCATAAAAAGGATCTTTCGGACTTTTTAGGAAACTATAAAATATTTGTTTCTAATTTTATGCAGAAGATTTGGTATTTGACTTGCTTGGCTGGTGCATTTTAGTAAAACTAAGTGTAATCAGAAGATGTTCTACAGGATGTTGTGACATCTGTCTATCATGAATATGTTTGTATATCCATATCCTTTTGTGCAAGGCTGTTGCGTTATTCTGGTGTAGAACCTGCGTGTTTTTGGTGGTTTTATAAAGGCATTCCTGATACACTTATTATGGATCAGATTGGATTTGATATGGAGTTATTATCAGAAGATTGATTGAAGATTGGAAGAATGATATGATTTGATTTGATTGATCAAATCAAATCTGCTGCTATTGATGAAGATTGAAATCTTCTCTTCCTGCTGTTATTTTTCACCAGCCCAAGCCCAGTCTGCATTACTATTTAAGGAGGCACAAAAGCAAGGGAAATTAAGCACTCACAACAAGAAAAACTTGAGTGTAAAATAAGAGTTTAGGGTTTTGAGAGTCTTTTGTGTGTGACTTTGTAAGTCACCCTTTGTATTTTTGGATGCATTGTGGTAGACATGTTTAGGTTGTTAATTGTTCACTCAAAGCTTTTAAGCAAGAGTGTATTGTTCTTGATTGAAGTTGTTAAGCAAAATCAAGTTGTGGCTTTGAAGAGTGTCTTCTAAAGTTGTTTCTTTTTGTATTGAATTATTTATCACTGTTGTGATTGTGGGGAGTGAGAGGTGTCTCTTGTCTAGTGGGTTCTAGGCAGAAATTGCATTGGGTAGAGATTAAGTGAGGAGTTGTAAACTGGGAGTTTAGCTCTGAATTAATTCTACTAATAGTGGATTTCCTTTCTGGCTTGGTAGTCCCCAGATGTAGGTGATGTTGCACCGAACTGGGTTAACAATTCATTGTGTTATTTATCTTTCAGCATTTACAATTCTGCACAATTTAAATGGTTAGATAAATAGTTATGTCAGTCTGCAGATGTTACAACAGATGTCGTGACACTGTTAAGTTTTAAAGGAATTTAAATTGCTCATGTTCTGTCCTTGTTCTGTTTTAGCAGAGATCAATGTTCTTAGCATCTCTTAGGACATCTGAGATCTGCATACCAGAATTTCAAAAACAAAAATAAAATAATCATTAAAATTAATCTTGCTTGAACCAAAGAAAGATACTTGATCAACATCAATTTTTTTTTTAATCAAACTAAATTCAAACCATTCTTCAAAATAAAATAAAATCTTTAAAAAAAAAAAAAAGAAAACACTTGATCAACATCAAGTTAATTTCTGCACTTAATCAAAAGCATGTCAAAAATATTTTCTCAATCAAATTCGATGAAAAATGAACGGGGAATGGACATCCTTCTGCTCTTCGAATAAACGAGTGGTTTTCGTACGCTTCATTTCTCGAATATTCTATTCCAAATCAACGCAAATCAATTAACTTTTCACAATTAAATCAATTATTTTTTAAATTTTGACATCAAAATCTTTTTCTCAATAAAATTGATTGAAAAGGGAATGGGGGATGCACATCGTTCTACTCCTCAAATAAACGAGTGATTGGCGTACGTCACATTGCTTGAATATTCATCTTCTGAATAAATTACTTTAATCAAACTTGGATGAAAAGGGAATGAGGGATGCATATTATAACACCCCAAATTTTACCCTCAGATTAGTCGAGTCAGGTCGCATGTCATCTCATTTTTCCATCAGCTCACTATTAACAGGTTACGTAGTTTGTTTCGTTTTGCAGGAACCGCGTCTGGTACACTTTGGTTGTTAAGGGGAAAAATTTCATTTGTACGTTGCTTGTCGACAAGTCACAAAGCTGAATCACTGTCAGGATTTTATAGAGCAGTTAGAGCTTCTGTTCCCATGTTCTTTATGTTTTTTGAAGATAAGCAGAAATCTATAGTAATTTTTGGCATCAGGATATGGAGATACATAAGTTAAATCAGTGGGACGAGACTCTGTCGCCCGTGGATTTCTGAGACATTTATTTTGTCATATTGGGTATGATTACATCGAAATATCAATTTGGTTCAAGTCAATGTGTGAATTCATCCTGCGGAATTCGGGGTTCAACAGGCATGTATTTTCTCTGTTCTTCCGCTACCTGCCATTAAATTCTCAAAAAGAAAGCAATACAAACGTCGACTCAAGTCTGGATTTATTAGATCTGTTTGATGGCAATTTTTGGCTGAGTTGGTCCTTGACATTGGATTTAGCTATCGGAAATACAAGTGGGATTGTTGGCGCGGAATGTAGTTCTGCTTTGCTGCTAATGGAACTTCTCTGTTCTTCTTTCTATTTTTATCCATTCAGGGCCCATTCTGATTCTATCATCAGGCGCGACTTAATGTATGGGGAAATTCTATCAGTTATGGAAAGCAGTGCATATTGGAGTGACAAGTTTGATTCGACTAATTTTTGGGACTTAGTCACGTCAAAGTTATATGGTGAATTTAAGTCTTATTCAAGATTAATCGGATTAAGTTTAATCGTTGGATTTTGTTCAAAGGCATGTGACCGGTGGTGTTATATCATGAAGAGCGTGATCATTCATAATCATGAAGAGAATAATCGGAAAGTATTTTAGATAGGAAAATATTGAATATCATTCATAATATTTGTATTTAAAGTTACAAAGAGGAATTGAATTTGAATAAGGAATATTATTGAATTAGTTTCATAAATATTTTTTATTACAAATTACAAATAAAAGATATATATTTTTATCCTAAGTCCTAATTCCCTAAAAGATCTTCATGCTCGACTAATCCTTCGTGCCCGATTGTTCTTCATACCTGCTGCATAGACAAACAAGAACAGAGCAAGCAGATTGTTAACGGAAAAATTATTTTGATGGTCCGAACACCCTCAGTTACACATCATCGGGTGTCGGGAGGGTACCGCAGATGCCGCAGCCGAACTCCCATTTCCAAACTCGACTGCGGCTATAAACCGATAACATTCGTTCTTATTTTTGGGGCAGCCGAGAAAAAGAGTAAAAAGAAGTGTGGCCAAAAGGGGATTATGCCGAAAAGTGCTTATCCGAAAAGCCGGTTGGAGAAAGGTGATAGTTCCCGAAAGACGGTTTGCCCAAAATTTGGACCGTAACGCCGATCTTCCGGAATAACAATCCCAATTCAAACAGCATCAAACCAGTTCAGAAATGGTCAAACAAATTCAAACCAATTCTTTCTGAGAAAACCAGTTCAGAATAAGTTCAAATCAAAACCAATCCAAATATCCACATTATCAAGTAAATATTTGGATATCCGGGTTCAAATCCAGATGTCCATAAATCCGAACTGGATCTGAAAATAAGTTCACCTGAAAAATATTAAAGTCCAATCAGTATCCGAAATAGAAACCGTATCAGAGAAATTAGAAATAGAAACCGTATCAGAAAAATCAGGACAACATCCAAATCAATATCAGAAAAATAGCATAAGCCCAGTAACAACATAACAAAGCCGTTCAAAGGTCACTAGCCATCAGTTCCGGAAAAACTGCAGAAGTCCGCATGAATCTCAACGAAAAAGCAAGATATCCAAGCCCACAAATGAAAATATATAAGGGGGATTCGCAGATCCAGAGAGGAGGATGGGTTTTTTCTTCCATCAAAAACCACGTTTCTTCATCATCCCATCCAAATCGGAAGAACCCTAAAACATAAACAGCGAGAAAAAGCGGCGCCGTAAGGGTTCAGAAGGGTATTCAACCTTCATCATCACCCACATCAAAAACCAGAAAAGGAAAAACCTTAAGAAACGAACAAACTGGCGGCACACCAAAGAGGAGGTTCAGGCAAGCTAAAGAGCTCCTCATCATCACCTCCGTGAGACCATTAGAAGAAAGAGAGGAAACAAGCCTTCGTCGTCGCGCCACAAAAGGGAAGAAGTTCAAAGAAGCAAAATAAAGTTTCTTCATCACCACCATTGCCACTCACGAGTCACCGGCTACCCAGATCGCTTCAAACCACCGTCAACAGGGTGAGCAATCTGGATTGATTTGGGTTTTTTTTTTTTTTGCAGGGATGGGGAGGAAGGAAGGCATTAACATGCAAGAAGAGAAACTGACAATGAAAAGCTCCAAAGGAACCCGTCAATGGAGGACGGTCGGCGGCACCCCTTTTGAAGGAAGAAGATGAGGAGTTTTGTTCAAAACAAAACCCTAAAAGCATTATGAATCTAACAAACCCCTTCCCCTTCAGTTTTTATCCGTGTTCTGTTTTTGGTTTTATTTATTGTTGGTTATTTGATTTATTTATTTATGTTATTAAGTTAGTGTTGTTAGTAATAACAGTAAAACATAGTTGTAAATTAGATAGGTAGTTATAGTTTCTTTAGATAAAATTTAAAATATTTGTTTTCTTAACAAAAATCTATATATTTCTTTGGTCAATTTTAAAATAATTTCTTTAATCAATGTCAATTTTTTTTAAGGCGTAAAACAGTTAATAAAATTTGAAATACTTTTCTTTAATATAAATTTAACACGTTTCTAACATCAAAAATTAAAACATTTTTAAACCAAAAATTAAAACTTTTTAATCAAACTTAAAACACTTTTCAAGATTAGAGTTAAAGCATTTTTTGTAAAAAAGAACAGTTCTCTAAATAAATAAAAAGTTAAAACCTTCTTCTTAATTTAAAATTAAAATTAAAACATTTTAAAATTTGAGTTAATTTTTCTTTTAAAAATTAAAATTAAAATAGATTAAATTTTTCTAATCAAACTTTTTTTTTCAAAACTAATCGAACCATATCTCCAAATTGCCCTTTGTCTTTCTTTTTAATAGTAATTGTTTTTCGCTAACATTCTGTGTTTCCTTCCTCATATTACACTTAAATTCCGATTCATATTTTGTTCAATTTATGTTGTTCCATGGATGTAATTTATGGGAGGCCATGATCGCGGTTTATTTTATTCCGCATTCCTTTTTGGAGATTTGTAATTTACGCGAGTGATCGTCGCGACACTTTCTTTACTTTCCGCATTTTAATTTCTGCCATATAGTATTTTGCCTTGCTTGCATGTTTTACTGTTATTTTCCACTCCAAAGGAATTAGGTCCAGTTGTTTGACCGTCGAGTCAATAACCCTAATTCCAACCGCTTCCGAACCCTAATTAGCCTAGGCGTCCCGCCATGGACAAAAATGCCCTTTACCCTAGCTTTAGGTCAAAGAGTCGATGTACTCTGCTTTAGGGTTTCCCGCCGTGGAATCCCTAGTTTAACCCTAATGTTCATTCAACATTTCAACGTATAAATAGGAGTTTTGAAACTCCACGTAAGCGTGTCCTTAAGATACGTTTACTCCCCTTGAAACCTTGACCACAGTCAAGAAGTTTCTAACCTCCCTTTCAAGGGGAACTATGATTACTCTGATTCCATTCCCTATCCAGGATATGTAGGCACAAGATGCGAGTCTTACCGAGTAAACTTAGGACTAACCCTTAGGTCTTTAGGTCACTCCATCCCTTGGCTCAATATATACTTAAAATAGATAATAAAAATAAAAAATCATACAATAAATAAAAGGTTCCTGTAGAGTACTACAGAAGTTTAGGGTGCTAGTACCTTTCCTAAACTTAACCAACCCCTTACCTAGGTCTCTCCCCGCATTGTGTTTACGATGCAAAAATAGGTTTTCCCTCTTTTGACATTTTCCTTCGGATAAATCAAAGAGCAGTTGTGAATTAAGAATTGTGATTCAAACTAATTAATAGTTTGATATCCTATTTCCACTGCAACAGAAAATGGCGACTTCACTGGGGACACTAAAGCAATTTTTAAGGATTTCCCTTATTTTTTTTATCGTATGTTTTTATATTATTAATTGTCTGTATATATTATTGTGCCTTGCTTGGGGGGTACCCTGTTATTGTGAGATAAGTCCTACACCCAGACTTGAGTGAACTTATTATAGGAGGTGATAGATTCGACGAGGCTTATAGGGAGTTGAATCCCGACCAAGCCGACTTGAGAATCACCGCTCAGTTGAGGTCCTTTTGAAAGGTAGTTCTGTTGAACGAGTAATCGTGAAAACACTTACTATCTTCGATAGGAGCCTATGATACTAGGGACCGTAGTTACCCTAACACCACCTTGGCCTTATCTAGGACGTAGTACGGGAACTATGAGGGAGTAATTCCAAAATGGTTGCTACGTGATACTACACTCAAAAGAGATTCTCTTGAGAATATTATTAACCACCGAGTTAATCGGAATATCCGAAAGATGGACTAATGACTTTGGGCACTTCTTTAGAACCTTGTTCTGCAGGTACAATTCACCCTATAGTACATACCTTTGTGGGATGGGTAGACCTTGACTTTCGCTCATATACCTTTAACCTAGGACTTTGTGTGTTTATGTGCATTACATACATAAAACATTACATTGCATCACATTTCATGGAATTCAAACTTTATTTATGAACATCGCAGGATACCATGGATTATAATAAAAGAAAAACTTTGAAATATTCTTTTAATAATTTTAAGTTGGATGTCCTAAGGAAGCTAGGTGCTTTGGTTGAAGATTAAGAGGGGTTCAAGGACAAGTACAGAAGGATGTTATCCTTATTGAGAATCCAAGTTAATGATGGGCTTCTTTCTACGTTACTACAGTTCTATGATCCGGATTACCATTGTTTCACGTTCCCAGATTATCAGCTATTATCTACCTTAGAAGAGTACTCTCAGTTGGTGGAGTTACCTATTGTGGATAAGTCTCTATTCCCTTTCTTAGAGGAGGACCCTAAAGAGGAACACATTGCTAAAGTCATATGCTTAAAGGTTTCCGACATCAAAGGCAATATGATCTCCAAAGGCGGAACTGTGGGGTTACCTACGCATTTCTTAATCAAGAAAGCCCAATATTATGCCGATCATTTAAGCATGCCTACTTTTGAGACGATCCTTGCTTTGCTTATTTATGGAATGCTACTCTTCCCAAGTTTTGAAGGATTCGTTGACATTAACGCCATCAAAATATTCATGAAGAACAATCCAGTACCAACATTATTGGGTAACACTTATCACTCCATACATCTCTGGAACTTTCATGGGGGAGGAATGATCACCGGTTGTGTGCCTTTATTATACAAGTGGTTTATTTCGCACTTGCCTAAGTCCTTTTTGAGTCTTGACAAGGGAGTTTGGTCACCAAGGGTCATGGCGATGACACACTCGGACATTGTTTGGTATAATCGTGTGTATGATGGAATACTAATCATTGACAGATGTGGAGACTTCGCCAACATACTTTTACTTGGTTTTAATGGAGGAATCAGCTACAATCCAGTCCTAGCTCGCCAACAGTTAGGATATCCCTTAAAGGAACCACCTAAAAGTGTTCATGTGGAGAAAATCTTCTTTAAGGATGACAAAGAACTTCAAGATCAGATTGTATCCGCTTGGCGTCATTTGCACAAGAAGGGCAAAGAAAGTCTGGGAAATCTGAATTGTGTGTCCATGGAACCTTATCTTTGTTAGGTCCCGGAAAGAGCCATCAAGCTGAAGATGCCATATCCACGCCAAGATCCTTTGCCTTCAAGAGAGGAACTTGTTCAATATTTCATGTCCGAAGCCGAAAAGTTGGAAATCGCTTTGAAGAGAGCACAACATGAGGCAGAAGCGTGGAAAAATAAATATCAGGTTATCGTCAGCGAGAACGAAGAGCTACAAAAGCAGCTTCAATCGAAGAATGAGGAATTGCTTTCCTATAAGAAGAGAAGAATCTACGGGGATTTATTTTCCTCCGACTCTCCGCCTACTCGTTGAAGTTGTGGACTACGCTTCCTTAGGGCTTTCGTAGCTTTTATTTAGCCATTTTCTTGTTAAGATTTTTTTAAGAATATTTATTTTCAAATTAATAAATAAAGTTTTGGTGTTCCGCGATGTTCGTAACTGGTTGAATTCCATGAAATCTTTCATTCACATTTTGTATTTTCCATCATATTTTGTATTTCATGTGTCTCCCGGTTTTCTCATACTCAGTTCTCTCGCCTTCCAGTTTTGTCACCCTGAGTCGATACAACACTAGAGCTCAAGCTCGAAGAAGGATGGAAGAACACACTCAAGAGATGGATCGCGTTAACAACGATCTAGCAGACCTTCGAGGGAATGTAGGGACGATTATGGAATTACTCTAGGTTATCAATGCAAAGATGGATACTTAGACTACTGTGGTTTCTGAGATTAACGCTACTGTTGTCGTAGATCCTCCGGTTGTTTCTATTGAGAATCCGTTTCCTTATGTTCTTTCGCAGAGTTTCATACATCTGTCTGTTGTTACGTTAGCTCACCAAGCTATTCCTGTTGCCGCATCAATTCAACAAGCTATTCCTGTTATACAGAATGTGCAATAAACTGTGCCTTTGGTTTCTGAACCTCACAAGGTGGTCCCTACTTTCACACAAGCTAATGTCCGCACTCATGTGCAGCCTTATCTTAATGAGCCTGTTTATGAAATTATGGATGATGATGACGGAGGGTACCAACCACGTGATAAGCTTCACGAGGAGGTGGTTACTATTGATAAAAGATTGAGAAAGATGGAAGGAGACCATATCTTTGGTGCCGCCGCTAGAGACATCTGTTTGGTTTCAGGTTTAGTGATCCCGCCAAAGTTCAAGACTCCGAACTTTGACTGCTATGAAGGGACTACTTGCCCGAAAAGTCATTTGATCATGTACTACCGTAGAATGGCTGCCCATGTGGAAAATGATAAGCTGATGATCCACTGTTTTCAAGACAATCTGAAAGGCGCTTCGTCGAAGTGGTATTTGACATTGGACCAGTCTCGCATCAAGTCCTTTCAGGATTTGTCCGATGCTTTTATTAAGTACTATAAGTACAATATGGATCTAGCTCCTGACAGGCGTCAACTGTTAAGTATGACACAGAAAAGTACTGAGACCTTTAAGGAATATGCCCAGCGATGGAGGGAAATTGCTTCTCAGGTTGAACCTCCGTTGACCGACAAGGAATTAGCAGATTAGTTTGTGGACACGGTTCGTTCTGAGTTCTATGAAAGGATGACGGGTAGCGTAACCATGAATTTCGCTGATATTGTTGCTGTTGGAGTAAAGGTTGAAATGGCTATGAAGAGTGGAAAGATGTCCAGCGGTTCTAGCAGTACGAGTTCAAAGGACCAAGCCAAGAAGACTTTCGTCAATCCTCAGAAAAAGAAGGAAGGAGAGACTCGTGTTGTGTCTTCAGATAAGAGAAGGAATAAGCAGTATCAATATCCGCCACAGTACGCCCAACCCCAGGGTTATCCGGTTCAGTAGGCACCACCTCCGTATGTAGCTGTTGTTGCACCATCTTTTAGTCAACAGGCTCCTCAAGCTCCTGCTTACCAGCCTATGCCGCAGGCTCCTGGGTATCCGCCTCTGGTTTATCAACAACCTCTGCCTAACTATCAGCAAGCGTCCAACGCTCCTTCAAATCAACAATCGAGGAATCAGGAACCCCGCCAGAATGCTCCAAGGAGACAATACAAGACTTGTCCACCAATGACGTTCACCGAGTTGTATCCTTACTTAGTGAAACGAGGTTTGGTCACTACTCGAGCTTTGGGACCGCCTCCGAATCCTTTGTCAGCCAACTACAACACTGCCGCTCATTGTTTATTTCATGAGGGTGCACCAGGTCATGATTTTGAGAACTGTTATGCTTTGAAAACCCTTGTAAGGGATCTGATGGAAAAGAAGATTTTGTCGTTCAACGATCCTTCACCCAATGTCAAAAGTAACCCTTTGCCTGATCATGGGGCTGTTAATGCCATTGATACTTCGTCTGAAGAGAATTCTATCCTTGATGTGGCTCAGATTAGGACTCCACTCAAGGCGTTCCATTCAAAATTGTTTGAAGCAGGCCTGGTATCTGTGTCCCATGTCGGTTGTACGAGCTGTGAAGGATGTGATAAAGGTTGTGCTATGGTTCGGAAAGAAATCCAGAGATTGATTGATGATGGTTTTCTGAAAGTAGTTAACAAGGCGAAAGAAGTAGCCTCAATTGATCCTACCTTCAACTTGCCCGAACCAAGGGGTAGGATGCCAGTGTTTAATCTGCCAGCATCGAATTCTGTCATGCCAGTGTTCAGTATACCGACTCCTGTCACCCCAACAGTGGACCAGCCTAAACCTTTGATTATCCAAAAGCCAAGTCCATTTCCATTCAGTAATTCCAAAGTCGTACCTTAGAAGTATGATGTAACCGCGATCGAAAAAGAATCTGGGAAGGTCATTCCAAGAGAAGAAGTGAAGATTGATGGTGAAAGTGTGACTAATATAGCTGGGGCAAGCAGGATGACCCGCAGTGGTCGCGTGTACACTCCCCGTTTTGATGAGGTTGCACCTAAAGAGACAACCAGTAACACTGCTGTGCCTGCCAAAGATAAAAATAAAGAGGCAGCCAATAATGATGAAGATGCCGAATTCTTAAGGATCATCAGGAAAAGCGACTACAAAGTTATTGATCAGCTTCATCAGACTCCTTCAAAGATCTTTATTCTATCTCTGTTACTGAATTCACCCGCTCCTAGAGCTGCTTTGCAGAAATTATTGACGCAAGCTCATGTCGCTCAAGATATTACTACCGATCAGTTTGATAGTGTGATCGCCAATATTACCGCATGTAATACTCTCAGCTTTAGCAATGAAGAGCTACCTAAGGAGGGTCCAAATTACAATCGTGTTTTGCATATATCCGTGAAGTGTCAGGAAGATAATTTAGCAAGAGTACTTGTGGATACCGGTTCATCCTTGAATGTCCTACCCAAGAGAGTTCTTAGCAAGTTGGCCTATAAAGAGACTATGGTGAAGCCTACTTCGTTGATTGTCAAGGCTTTTGATGGTTCTCGTAGAGCTGTGATTGGAGAGGTGGAACTTCCGATTCTGATTGGTCCGCATGTTTTCAATATCACTTCCCAAGTCATGGATATCAATCCCAATTATAGTTTTTTGCTTGGAAGACCTTGGATCCATGCCGCTGGGGCAGTGACTTCTACCTTGCACCAAAAGATGAAGTTCGTAGTTGATGGTAAGCTGGTTATTATACATGGTGAGGAGGATTTGATGGTTAGAAACTTATCATCGTTCCGGTATATTGAGGCTGATGAAGACGCTTTGGAAACTTCATTTCAAGCACTCGAGATTGCTAATGTTGTTTTAGTGGAAGTCGAAGAAATTGCAGGAGTCTAGAGTAATCCATCTTTTGCATCTTTGAAGAGCACCAGATCAACAATCGACAGGGGAATTCCTGAAGGTTGGGGAGAAGTAATTAATATCAAGACGAAGACTGACCGCTACGGGTTGGGTTACAAACCAACTCATGAGAAAGTTTTTGCATCTGTCAAAGGGCGTCTGAAGGTCTTTCAAGAGGTGTTTGTCAGCAGAGGTTTTCAAGTTAATGCCATCAGCAACGGTGATGAAGATGAAGACCTGAGCAACCTAGTGTTCAAGAGTGATGCAGCTTTGAGCAACTGGGAGGCTATAGAGATTCCAGTCATTTTTCCATTGTCAAAGTAATTTAATTTTTCATATGTGTTTTTAAATCCATAGCTCTGCCCAAGGCTATTGGATCGCTCTGTAGGGCCACCTTTCATTTCAAACGATTATTAATAAATGCATTTTGTTCCCGTTCCATCTTGTTTCATCAGCATTTTTTCGTTTTCACCTTTTTAAAATGAAATTGGCAATCTTCTTCAAAAACTACAAACTAAAAGCATTTCCATCTTATCTCGCATTTTCATTGAACATTTAATAAAAATAAGCCTTTCAACATGCAGTGACATTACAACCCTTGTTGAATATGATGACTCTATTGTCTCTCCTGATTGGGATTCACCCATTTACCAAGCTGAAGATGAGGGTGAAGAAGATTTTGAAGTTCCCGCAGAACTGACGAGATTGGTTGAGTACGAGTACGCAGAGCTTCAACCGCACAAGGAGCAGGTAGATTTGATTAATCTTGGCACCGATGAAGACAAGAAAGAGGTCAAGATTGGTGTAGTAGTTGGGGCAGAGGTCAAGCAGAGATTGGTCAAGCTGTTGAAGGATTATGTTGACGTGTTTGCATGGTCGTATCAAGATATGCCCGGTTTAGACACATATATTGTAGTTCACAAGCTATTGCTTAAGCCAGAATGCCCGCCTATCAAGCAGAAACTTCGAAGGACGAGACCTGACATGGCTTTAAAGATTCGAGATGAGGTTAAGAAACAGTTGGATACAGGTTTCCTTGCGGTTGCGAAGTATCCTGATTGGGTTGCCAACATTGTTCCCGTGCCCAAAAAGGACGGTAAAGTCAGAATGTGTGTAGACTACAGGGATCTGAACAAGGCTAGTCCAAAAGACGATATCGCTTTGCCTCATATTGACACACTTGTCGACAATACAGCTAGCTTTGCAGTTTTCTCATTCATGGATGGTTTCTCAGGTTATAATCAGATCAAGATGGATCCGGCCGACAGAGAAAAGACTACATTCATCACTCCTTGGGGGACCTTCTGTTATAAAGTTATGCCCTTCGGTTTGAAGAACGCAGGGGCAACCTATCAATGTGCTATGACGGCTCTCTTTCATGACATGATGCACAAAGAGATTGAAGTGTATGTGGATGATATGATTGCCAAATCTCATAACGAAGAGGAACATTTGGTTCATCTGTTGAAGCTGTTTGAACGACTCCGAAAATATCAGTTGAAAATAAATCCTGCTAAGTGTACTTTTGGCGTCAGATCTGGAAAGCTACTTGGTTTCATCGTCATCCAACGAGGAATCAAGGTACACCCTGATAAAGTCTGAGCCATTCAAGACATGCCGGCTCCGCACACCAAAACCCAAGTCAGAGGTTTTCTTGGACGTTTAAACTACATCTCCAGATTCATATCTAACCTGACTGCTACTTGTGAGCCGATATTCAAGTTGCTTTGCAAAGGTCAGACTGTTGATTGGAATCCAGATTGTCAGCGTACGTTTGAAAAGATTAAGGATTATTTGCAAGAACCTCCTATCTTGATCCCCCCTGTTCCTGGAAGACCGTTATTCATGTACCTCAATGTTCTAGAGAAGTCTATGGGTTGTGTACTTGGGCAACACGATGAGACCGGACGAAAGGAACACGCAATATACTATCTAAGCAAGAAGTTTACCGATTGTGAGAACCGGTACTCATTTTTGGAGAAGACTTGTTGCGCGCTAGCATGGGCTGCTAGGCGTCTCCGGCAATATATGATGTGTCATACTACCTTGTTGATTTCGAAGATGGACCCAATAAAGTACATTTTCGAAAATCCTGCTCAGACAGGGAGGCTTTCTCGTTGGCACATATTGTTATCAGAATATGACATCCAATATGTACCTCAGAAAGTTATCAAAGGAAGTATCTTGTCAGATTATCTTGCAGACCAACCAGTCGAAGATTATGAGCCTCTTAAGTTTGACTTTCTAAACGAAGACATTATGTGGGTAAATGATTTCGAAGAGCCAGAGCCAGAGCCCGAGGATGGTCCCAAACCGGGTCTCTGGTGGAAGATGATGTTTGATGGTTCCTCCAATTACAGTGGGCATGGCATAGGCGCCATTTTGATGAATCTAAAAGGTGGTTATACCCCATTTACAGTGAGGTTAGAGTTTAAATGCACGAACAATGTCGCCGAATATGAAACCTGCATCCTTGGCCTTGAAGCAGCTATTGACCTCCAAATCAAACTTCTTGAAGTAAGCGGAGATTCAGCTTTGGTTATATATCAAGTGAAAGGTGAATGGGAAACCAAGAATGAGAAGCTAGTCCCTTACAAAGCCTACATTGTGGAATTGATTAAATACTTCGATGAGATCAAGTTCGAACATGTTCCGAGGACTGAGAATCATATTCCTGACGCCTTAGCCATGCTAGCATCCATGTGGAAGGTCAAATTTGTCAATGAAGCGCCACTGATTCGAATCGAGCGTAGAATTGAACCTGCCTACTGTTTGGTGATTGAAGAAGATGAAATTGATGAAAAGCCTTGGTTCTATGACATCAAGAATTATTTGCTCACGCAAGAGTATCCAGCAGATGCTTCTTATCTTGACAAAAGGACTTTGAGAAGACTAGCATCCAAATTCTTCATCAGCAATGACGTGCTATACAAACGAAACCCCGACATGGTTCTGCTTAGGTGTGTTGATAAACGTGAAGCAGACATGTTACTCCAGGAGATTCATGAAGGGACATTCAGAACTCAGGGCAACGGTTATACCATGTCCAAGAAACTCTTGAGGGCTAGATATTATTGGTTAGCTATGGAATCAGACTGCATCCGATACGCTAGGAAATGTCACAAGTTCCAGATTTATGCCGACAATATGCATGTACCTATGACACCGTTGAACGTTTTGACTTCACCGTGGCCTTTCTCAATGTGGGGCATTGACATGATTGGAGCAATTGAGCCAAAAGCCTCTAACGGTCACCGGTTCATTCTAGTCGCTATTGATTACTTCACCAAATGGGTAGAAGTCGCGTCCTACGCCAGCGTGACCAAGCAAGTTGTTGCTCGATTCCTTAAGAGAGAAATTATTTGCTGCTATAGAATTCCGAGCCGAATCATAACTGACAATGGTACCAATCTGAATAACATGACTATGAAAGAGTTGTGTGACCACTTCAAGATTGCGCACCACAATTCGTCACCCTACCGTCCTAAGATGAATGGCGCTGTTGAAGCCGCTAATAAAAAAATCAAGAAGATCCTACAAAAGATGGTCAAGACTTACAAGGATTGGCACGAGATGTTACCGTACGCTTTGCACGGATACAGAACTACAGTTCGAACTTCAACAGGGGCAACCCCTTTCTCCTTAGTATATGGAATGGACGCCGTCCTCCCCATTGAAGTTGAGCTACCTTCCTTAAGGGTATTGAGGGAAGCCAATCTAGATGAAGCCGAGTGGGTTCAAGATAGGTTGGACCAACTGAATCTCATCAACGAGAAGCGTTTGACAGCTATGTGTCATGGTCAGCTATACCAGAAACGGATGAAGAGAGCCTTCGACAAGAATGTCCGGATCCGTGAGTTTCAACTGGGAGAACTTGTACTCAAGAAGATCTTGCCAGTTCACAAAGACATGCATGGGAAATGGATGCCCAATTACGACGACCCATTCGTTGTTAAGACAGTCTTCTCTGAAGGATCACTAATTCTTACAACAATGGATGGAGAAGAGCTCGCAGATCCTGTGAATTTCGATGCAGTCCAAAAATATTATGCCTAAAGAAAAAGTAATAATAAAAAAAATATGGCTCGCTAAGTTGAAAACCCGAAAGGGCGGCTTAGGCAAAAATGAGCGTCCTGGTGGATTGAAAACCCGAAAGGGCGGTCCAGGCAAAAGTTAGGGACAAAGGCATTTCACTGCATCGGACGACACCGAGCATCGCATACGCATTTACAGAAATCCATTTTCAAATCCCATCGCTCTCTTCAGAAGCAAAGTTGTGGGTAGTCTTAGTCGTTAGGGTCAGTAGGTCGGCGGATTCAATATAACCTTTCCCATATTGCCAATTTCAAATTGTAATTTCCCATGGAGCTATGCCTTTAGCAAGCTACCATTCTTCAATAAAATTTACCTTTTGCTATTCAATTTCCTTGTTCACATTATCTCCATCTTATTTTGTTATGCAACTTGCTTTTGTTAATAAAATTTGAACGTGAAAAGTGTTTTCAAAAATTTTTAAATTATCTTCTCGAAGATACACTTGGAAATGAAAGTTACTTTGACTCAGGGAAATCTGTAAAAGATCGCTTCGCTTTCCAGTAAGTCACATTGTTGCATCAGCATTTGGTCGTTACCAGCATCTTCTCGGTGACATAGTCCCCAGAGAGACTTTAAGCCGACACAGTCCCCAGCAAGACTTTAAGCTGACACCACTTTTGAGGTCCATCTGATAAATCCCCAGTGACTCTCAAGACCGCAGAGATATCCCTGGTATCCTCCAAGTGATATATGTTCTTGAAGACCCACTCTTTGGGGAAACATTTGTTCCTCAGTGAAATTACCTTACCTCCCTCAAGAATACTCCCCAGGAGACTACCGTTTTTCTCCCCAAGAGGTCAAGATACCTTCCCCAGGAATGTCTGTTGATTTCTCCCCAGTAAGTTCGACGAACTCTCCTCAGGGAAGTTTGATATATCTTATCCCCAGTTGGATGTACCTTTCCCCAGGAAGCCGAGGTATTATTTCCAGGAAGTTGCTACACTATTTCCATGAAGCTGTCTAGCTCCACACCTTCCCCATACAACGGATATTTAGTTTATCCCTGGAAGTCTCTGATCCAAGAGTTCTTGGGCTGATTTTGGTTCATGACCATAATCCCTCACGTGAAGTCATGACATCGTATCCACATGCAGAGGTCATGGATCCCCAGTTGAAGTCATGATATCATACTCTCCAGTGAAGTGGTATCCCCGTGTGGAAGTCATGATACTTTCTCCCCAGGGAAGTTAGAACTTTGAAGCAAGATCTGGTTCTATCATCAACTCTTCTTATCCCCTGATAGATGTACTGTTGCAGAGGTCCCCGGGTATTCCTGTCGAGATGTTTATTTCATCTCATGTCTCTTCTCTTGTCTGTTTTGTCAGCATATGCATGAGCCTAAGCATTGCATACTCATCGCATGGCATTTTCATACACATTAACATATACATTAGTGGAAACTTTGGCATACGCATTAGCATCTACATTGTTTGGCTATTGGTCGTCATCCTTTGTCGTTACCGCCGAGTAACTGGGTTGTCCGCTCTCTCCAAGTAGATCATCAGCCTAAGCATAAAATACTTGTTTTGTTCCAAGTTTCCCCACAGAGTTCAATCCTCGTGGACGATGGTCATTTCTGTTACCTTTCCGCGTTAGGATAAGGTAGTCCCCATTCGAGTTCGTTTCCTCAATGGAGTCTTGTGTGTTAGTTCTTTCTAGCCCAATTCTAGATCGAACTTCGGTCCCGTCGGTCACTGAACCTACCTGGACGTGCATTTATTGTGCATTATCTTTCAAGGAAAGCATTTACAATCCTTTGCAGATAAGCAACAGTTCCCAGCCGAGGAGCTTGTCATCTACATTAAACCTTAAGAAGCTGAGTCGCCGCACTCATTCTTGGGCGTCCTGCCGTAGATATATCATTTAAACCTTGAGAAGGTGAGTCGCCGCACTCATTCTTGGGCGTCCCGCCGTGGACATATCTTTTCCTAACTTTAAGACGTTGAGTCGCCGTACTCATACTTAAGCGTCCCACCGTGGGCAATTTTATCCTTTAGTAAAAGAAGGAACTGAATTATATTCGGGGCGCCGACCTTGAAGTATGAATAAGTTCGTTTTATCCTTTAGTAAAAGAAGGAGTTGAATCGTATTCAGGGCGCCGACCTTGAAGTATGAATAAGTTCGTTTTATCCTTCAGTAAAAGAAGAATCTGAATCGTATTCCGGGTGCCGACCTTAGATATGAAAAGGTTTATTTATCAGATGAGTAACAATCCCTCCAGCGGAGCTCATCAATCAAATTTTCAATCCATTATCCACAGATAAGCAACGGCCTCTTTATTTGAGAGCTTATCCGGTTTAGAATTTAAGTCCCTTCCAACGATAAGTGGCATTTCTTTCTCGAGAAAGCTTATCAGGGTGTTTCATTGAAGTCCATTTATTTTGGCATACAATCGGTTTTTACCCTGTATATTTTTTACGGATTCCTAAATTTCGTTTGATCCTGTCACGAGGGAGAGTTTCCAGAAGCTCGGATGTTATTCTTCGTTCAATGCTCCAACATCTTGTTAATCGATCTTACAGTCGTGCAGATCCAGTGTTACTTCTACCCTAGTATATCAGTCGGTCACGCCGAAACTTGTTGAATAATTACTCTCAGATATTTTCCAGTGGAGGCCGTCTCACCGGTACCATCTCCGTGGAGGATCCCGTTCTTAGTATTCCCTTGTCTAAAAGTGACAATTGGTCGTGCTAGCGCCGATTGGCCATCATTTTAGACTCCCCGTGTCGTGCTGTTTCACCGGTGATGTCATACTCCCCGATGTGGTTCGTTCATCGCGTATGTTCCCTGTGTCGTCGTGTCATCTGCATCTTTGCATTTTCCATTCCATCATACGCATCGTGCTAGATTCATATAAGGGAAAAAATTTCGGTTATCTATATTTAAATCCCTCTACCATGATTTCTCGAGTCTCTACCGCTCAAATCATCCGGTGTAGCTATTTAAATAGGGGCAACTGTAACACCCCAAAGTTTACCCTCAGATTACTCGAGTCAGGTCGCATGTCATCTCATTTTTGCATCAGCTCACTATTAACAAGTTACGTAGTTTGTTTCGTTTTGCAGGAACCGCGTCTGGTACACTTTGGTTGTTAAGGGGCAAAACTGTCATTTGTACGTTGCTTGTCGACAAGTCACAAAGCTGAATCACTGTTAGGATTTTATAGAGCAGTTAGAGCTTCCGTTCCCAAGTTCTTTATGTTTTTTGAAGATAAGCAGAAATTCACAGTAATTTTTGGCATCTGGATATGGAGATACATTAGTTAAATCAGTGGGCCGAGACTCTGTCGCCCGTAGATTTCTGAGACATTTATGTTGTCATATTGGGTATGATTACATCAAAATATCGATTTGGTTCAAGTCAATGCGTGAATTCATCCTGCGGAATTCGGGGTTCAACAAGCATGTATTTTCTCTGTTCTTCCGCTACCTGCCATTAAATTATTCAAAAAGAAAGCAATACAAACGTCGACTCAAGTCTGGATTTATTAGATCTGTTTGATGGCAATTTTTGGCTGAGTTGGTCCTTGACATTGGATTTAGCTATCGGAAATACAAGTGGGATTGTTGGCACGGAATGTAGTTCTGCTTTGCTGCTAATGGAACTTCTCTATTCTTCTTTCTATTTTTATCCATTCAGGGCCCATTCTGATTCTATCATCAGGCGCGACTTAATGTATGGGGAAATTCTATCAGTTATGGAAAGCAGTGCATATTGGAATGACAGGTTTGATTCGACTAATTTTTGGGACTTAGTCACGTCAAAGTTATATGGTGAATTTAAGTCTTATTCAAGATTAATCGGATTAAGTTTAATCGTTGGATTTTGTTCAAAGGCATGTGACCGGTGGTGTTATATCATGAAGAGCGTGATCATTCATAATCATGAAGAGAATAATCGGAAAGTATTTTAGATAGGAAAATATTGAATATCATTCATAATATTTGTATTTAAAGTTACAAAGAGGAATTGAATTTGAATAAGGAATATTATTGAATTAGTTTCATAAATATTATTTATTACAAATTACAAATAAAAGATATATATTTTTATCCTAAGTCCTAATTCCCTAAAAGATCTTCGTGCTCGACTAATCCTTCGTGCCCGATTGTTCTTCATACCTGCTGAATAGACAAACAAGAACAAAGCAAGCAGATTGTTAACGGAAAAATTATTTTGATGGTCCGAACACCCTCAGTTACACATCATCGGGTGTCGGGAGGGTACGACAGATGCCGCAGCCGAACTCCCATTTCCAAACTCGATTGCGGCTATAAACCGATAGCATCCGTTCTTATTTTTGGGGCAGCCGAGAAAAAGAGTAAAAAGAAGTGTGGCCAAAAGGGGATTATGCCGAAAAGTGCTTATCCGAAAAGCCGGTTGGAGAAAGGTGATAGTTCCCGAAAGACGGTTTGCCCAAAATTTGGACCGTAACGCCGATCTTCTGGAATAACAATTAATCCTAATTCAAACAACATCAAACCAGTTCAGAAATGGTCAAACAAATTCAAACCAGTTCTTTCTGAGAAAACCAGTTCAAAATAAGTTCAAATCAAAACCAATCCAGATATCCACATTATCAAGTAAATATTTGGATATCCGGGTTCAAATCCAGATGTCCAAGAAAAAGATCATTTATAAACAAGGAAAATTTAATAAAGATAGAGGAATCCAGTTGAGATTTATCAAACCACCTAGATAAAAACTAGAAGTATAACATTTTCCAAAAGAACTGTACAAAAAAAATATTAATTTGGGAGCATAAATGCAACGAAAAATATACCTTTTTATCTAGAGCACGCGTTAGTTCAGAAAGTGCATGTATATCAGCTTCTTTAGCTTGATGTTGCATCACTTGAGACGGTTGAGAACAAGCACCTTGAGCGCAGAGGTTATCAATATTGGTCTGGGGAATGACATGGTTAGCATCCGCCTGTAAGATTTTAAAGAAATTGTGCAATTAAAATTATTTGTAGAACACGAAATATTTCTATGTTACTGATATCAACAGTGTCATCGCAGTGAAAATTAGGACTAATAAACCATGTGAAATGGATGGAAGATTCAGCAGAAGCACTAATAAACCTTTACTAATACTTAGAATGTAAAATCATTTTTAAGGATTCTATTTGTCAAACTTCTGAAGCTATATATAAACATTCTTTGTGGAAACCAACCTCTAAATATTTTCATTGCCAACAATTTTATACCATTGACAAGAATTTCCTACTAACATTTCTCAAAACTTAGGAGTCTCTATCTAGGTAGAGTTTTGGTGACTTCATGGGGAGAAAGTCACCATGAATTTCTCTCTCTTAAAACATAACTAAAGTCACCTAATTCATTCATATCACTAACTTTACTGGGAGATCTAAATCAATTAAGATTGGATCTAAATTATCAACTTGAAAAGCATCTTTATTGTCTATTGCCTAATAAATAAAAATCTAAACTTGTGGTGTAAACTTACAGCTAAACCAACAGCACCAAGGCCAAAAACCGCAACTGTGGACCCTTTTTCTACATCTGTCACTTTCCACACCGCCCCTACCCCTGCAAACATATCCAAATAAAACAAAACCACCCATTATTAAAAACTCTTGCCTAATAGAAAAGATTCTTGATTCAGATATAGACGAAATCCAGATTATTATTATATCTTTTTATTCTATAAAATATACATGGTTATAAAGATATCCTCCATGTCATGAAGATACGTGAAAAGGAAAGCCACCATATAGAAAATATGAATAATATATGTTACCTGTGGAAACACCACAACTGAGCAAGCAAGCCTTATCAAGAGGAAAATCATGGCGAATTTTAACCACATGTGTTACATCAACCACTGTGTACTCAGAGAAACTGCTGATACCAAATAAATTATGCACCACTTCTCCATTCATGTCCTTAAACCTACTTGTTCTATCTCTTGGCATGTTAACGATTATTTCGCTTCCAAACTTGCTGCAATTGTTGCTTTTTGGACTCTCGCAATCTCTGCATTCTAGTTTGCTAGAAAAACCGGCACAACTAAATCTCCTTCTTTCACTTCTTCAACGTGCTCTCTTACACTCTCCACAACTCTGCACATGTGTGCGTAAAAATTTTAAACGAAATATTCATTTTGTTATACGATTGTTAATTAATTAATTATCCGACGACTTCGTGTCCGAGAATTCTGGGAAACATAGCCGTAGGTAACTGAAACAAAATTATTAGAAATGTTAATAATCATTTTTACTACTGTTTCATATAAGCCATTTCTAAAAAAAGAAAAGAAAAAAACGCGTATGCAATTTGTTTCAAAATTCTTGATTTTTTATTAACTAAGAACATAAATAAAGAAAATAAGCCATTTCTAAAATTATTAATTATTCTCCATTTTGTTTAAAATTAATACTAATTATTTAATTATTCTTTTAATAAATATTTTAAAAAATTCTTTTATACATTTTTAAAATAGACGTTTTTTCTATTTTAAGAAATTTATTTATATTTTAAATTTGATTGAATACTGATACCCTCTTAAATAAAATATTTAAAATAAACTTTCAACTTTAATAGCATAATAATTAAATTGGCTAATAAATATTACTTCTTATTATAAAAATAAAAATAATATATTAAAAAAATATATATACATATACATTATTTTAAAATTTAATTGAAATATGAATAATTAGTGATAAATAATTATTATTTTATTTATTAAGAGTAAAATTATGACTAATTTAAAAACAAAAAAATAAAAAATCTAGTACCACAAAATCCGCAGCAAAATGCGCAGTAAAGTTCCCAGCAAATTCCGCAGCAATTCCTGCGACATTTCCAAAGGATATTTTATGAATAACCGATTCCTGCGAAAGAAATCGCCGTAAAATCCGAAGGAAAAGTGATATATTATTTTAAAATCATAAATCGCAGGTAAAGCCTCAGAAATTTCTGCCAAATTTGCTGCAGTAACGCTTTCGCAGGAAAATATGTTTTAAAATTTAGTTTCGCAGGTAATATTGCAGGAATACCTTCAGATTATTTTTCGCAGGAAATTCCGAAGGTACTACCTGTATTTCTGGTAGTGGTAATTCATAAAATAAATACATGTATGATGAAATTGAAACCAGTTGGTTTTCAAATAGTGGTGGTAATAATAATAAAGTATTTGGAAACTGCTTCTGGTGCGTTTTGGCTGAACTTGACTTGTTCTTTCCACCATTCACGCAAACTTTCGGAAGAACCTCTCATTGATTTATGCAAGTTCAATGGTGGGGAAACAAGTAACAACACTTTTTTCATATTATAAATTGTTTTTGAAAATATATTTTTGGAAAATTTTCAAAAGATGCATTTTTAAAATAAATTTATTCATAAAATTAAATTGCGACTAAAAAACAAATCATATATATATATATATATATATATATATATATATATATATATATATATATATATATATATATATATATATATATATATATATATATATATATATATATATATATATATATATATATATATATATATATATATATATATATATATATATATATATATATATATATATATATATATATATTAAATATGATGGGTGATGCATTTCAAATTTTGCATAGTGCTCAAGTTACATTAAAATACATTAAGAAATTCTTTAAATTTACCCATGTTAACATTTTCTTAGTCCCAAATATATATTGTAATTAAACTCAGCTGCTAAATAGGCTGGATACATATTTTTTTATAGTTGGGACTCAATTAAAAATCCAATAAATTTCTTATCTTCTTAAAGTGCATTTCAGACTTTAAGTGCTCACATCTTCCCTAAAATACTTCCTAACTATCGAGCAGTGAGTACATTGTTTAAAACAAATTACATGTGTATTTATTCCAAACATTGTTTAAAACAAATTACATGTGTATTTATTCCAAATACCACTGAACTCAAGAATCCAATATATATATAATGTATCATATTACTCTGACCTCAAGAATCCAGTGATTTCTTAAGAATTTTAAGTATTTTTTTATTTAAATTTAATTGATGGGCATTGACAATATAAAATAATATTACATTGTCAATAATAAAAATCAATCAATCTCACTTGTTATACTAATAATTTAAAATTTATAATCTGACATAGAAGAATATATGAGAGTGATTAATTGACAACATAAAATAATTTTATACTATTAATACATACAAATTAAATTCTTTCTTTTAAACATAATATATAATACTAGTGTTAGTGATAAACACACGAAAATATTTTATTACTAGTGTTAGTGCACAAAGTGCTTCATTTATTACTAATGGAAGTCTTTAATTACTAGTGTTAGTGCACGAAAATATTTTATTACTAGTGTTAGTGCACAAAAATATTCGATGTGTTTAATAATGAAGTCCGTGCACAAAGTGCTTCATTTATTACTAGTGTTGGTGATAAACACACGAAAATATTTTATAATTTTCACTATAATCAAATAAATTTTATATGGAATATGAGGACATTGACATATAAAAGTAATATGAAGATAATGAATAGGATTGTAATAATGGATTTGGTTCCTATTATTTGAAATAATTTTTATACAAATAAATTTTATAATTTTTATGCAATTTATTTTTTTACAGTCAATCTATTTCAATTAATTTAAGTGTATAAAATTTTTTATACAACAAAATGTTCACCCCACGAACACAGCATGTGGTTTGTTATGTATAGTGTTATTAATCTCTGATATATAAGACAACCATAAAGAAAGAAAGAAGAAGAAAATCAATGTGAAATCTAAATCTTGGATTATGCAATGCGAATCTTGGATTATGCAATGTGAGATCTCGATCTATATATAAATATAATGGAGTATGTACTGTTGCATAAATTTCTATATGTTTTTTTGGTTTTGTCATGCATTTAATGAGGCGAAGGTTTATAGTAAATAATTTTAGTTTTATATGATTTTTCATGTAATGAGCAACACGAAGCAATATATAAAGTATTTAGTTTTATATGTTTTTTTTCATGTAATGAGAAACATGATGAGCCCTATCTAGGGATGGAGCCACTACTCTTAGTCTTAACTAGTGGGGCGAACATTTTGTTGTATAAAAAAATAAATATATTTAAATAATTTGAAATAGTCTGTATAGAGATAAAATTTATTTGAAATAATCGTATTATAATTTCATATCAAATAGATTATATAAAAATTATTTCAAATAGTAGTATGGCTGAATAGAAACCAAATCCATTAGCGCAATCTTATTTATTATTTTTATATATCAATTTGTGGTATACAAGATGAAAAAAATGAAGATGAAGGAAGATGGAGAAGAGAGAGAATTAAAATAACAAACTTTTATTATTCTTACAAAAACGGTTACAATGAATGGTTATCCCTCACGTTTGCTCTACAAATATTTGACAGCTACACTTGTATATATACACACAAACAAAAATGTTACGTAGGCAAAATGCTAATCTACGCTAGCTAGGTTAAGCTTAATAAAACTAATGTCACAACTGAATATTAGTTACTTCTAACACCATCCCTTAATTCATACTCAACTGATCAAAACTGACAACACCAATTCCATCCTTTAAGTGGAGAAATTGATCAGTCTTGATCGCTTTCGTTAGAACATTTGCCAGCTACTTCTAGGTGCTACAGTACATAACTTATAACATTCCATTCAGAACCTTATTCCTCAAAAAATAAAACTTAGTCTCAATATGCTTGCATCTTCCATGCAGCAACCGATTCTTGGCAAGATTGATGGCATACTTGTTATCAATCACCAACTTCAGAGGTTTATTTACCTTTATCTTCAGATCCTGTAGTAAATTTAGAACCCAAATATCTTGACGGGCAACCACAACATTTGCAATGTATTCAGCTTCACAGATTGACAAAGCAACAACTGATTTCTTCTTAGAACACCAAGAAATAAGACCTCCCAAATATTTAAACAAATATCCATAAGTACTTCTTCTGTCAACTCTGTCACCACACCAATCAGAGTCTGAGTAACACATCAGCTCTAAATTAGTCTTTTCGCCAGAAGGGAATAAGACTCCATATTTAAGAGTCCCCTTAATATACTTCACAATCCTAACAGCAGCTTGGTAATGTGACCACTTTATTTTGTTCATAAATCTACTCACCATTCCAACTGCATAACATATACCAGGTCTATTGTTAAAGAGATATATCAATGAGCTTACCAAGTGTTTAAAAGTTGTAGCATCTATATCATCACCCTCAATTTTTAGATTTCAAGCTCTAGAAGCTTGTTTCAATCTATACAACGCTTTATGTAACCTGCACACCATCCCTTCCCGATTCTTTTTCATAAATCCGAGAGGTTGTGACATGTGTACCTCTTCTTACAATAGCCTATTCAAAAATGCAGATTTCACATCTAAATGCATCAGAGGCCAATTCCTGTTAGCAGCTATCGCAGTCACTAGTCTGATTGGTTCATGTCTCGCTACAGGAACAAACACTTCAAAGTAATCTAGCTTGGGTTTCTGTAGAAATTCTCTTGCTACTAACTTTGCTTTATGTTTTCCGATTGATCCGTCTGGATTTAGTTTCACCTTGAAAACCCATCTGACGTTGATGGTTTTCTTGTTCTTTAGAAGCTCAGTCAACTACCAAGTCTTATTTCTTTCTATAACCTCAAGTTCTTCTTTCATGGCCTTCAGCCATACTTTCTTCTTGAGAGCTTCTTCTGTACTCACTATTTCAGAGTCTACTAACATGGTACACTGAATGAATTCCTCTTTAGAATCTATCTCAGTATCTTGTAACATGTCAAACTCTGCAAATCTTCTTAGAATACTTTTGATTCTTTGTAGCCTCTGAACTTGTTCAGAATCTTCTTATGACGCTAGAACAGTATCAGATGTTAGAACCCTAAAAGTACCACCTTTAAAGGCATGACCACCTTCAAAGTCTAAAATATTTCCAGAGTCTGGATCTCCACTAGATTCTGAATCATCATGAGAATCTAGATCAGAATCATATTCACCTTCAGAATCATACTCGCCTTCAGAGTAAGTGTTGCACCCCAAAATTTGACCAACATTTATTTACCCATCAAGAGTTATATGATACTTTGAAGCTAGCCAATAGGGCTATTCAAATGTTCAAAGGTTGATACCTTTGTCAGAGAACTCAAGAGATCCTCAGAGGAATTGGTTGAAACCAAGGTTGTGTGCCTCATAACTTGAGAGTTGTGGGTGCTCCTCAGATGATTCTGAGACTATGAGGATGAACTTGAAGCTTTGAGAAAGCTTATGAGATGTCTTGAAAGCCATCATGAAGCCTAGAGAGGTCATTGTACAAGAATTCAGAAGATTCAACCATGAGTGGTAGAATTAGGGTTTGACTGGGTCAACCCTAAGTCAACTGATGATTTGGAGAGGGTTGAGACCTAATCCAAGAGCCATGTGATCATGGAATGATGTATTGAGATACTATAAGGATGATTCCTAGACCAACTCATCATGATTGAGGAGTTTGAGAAGTTTCAAGCTAGGGTTTCTAAGGATTGACAGTGTAAAATCCCCTAGTTTGATCCCTATCTTCAAGGCAGTCTTAGCTCAAGATGTGATTGTCATCTCATCTTCCCCACAACATGAATGTTGTAGAGCTTGTTCTTAGATTTAATTTGAGTAGTAGAAGTCCTTGATAGGATTTGCATAGCTCAAGTTATGGTTTTGACAAATTACAGGTCATCTGAGGTATGTGAATCTGGGTCCTTGAAAGTCACCCAACTTGCAGACAACTTTTTCCCTAGTAGGATGATTCCTATGAACTCTTGGTCAACATGAATGTTGAAGAGCATCTTATTATCTTTCTAAATAGTACTAGAAGTCCTTGATAGGATTTGTAGAACTCAACTTATGGCTTTGACAAGCCAAGGGCATTTTGGTCATTTGGAAGTTATAGGTCATTTCAAGCATAAGGCCATATATCCTACTTCCAAGCTTCAAATGGAAAAATCTTCAACATCAAACTTGCTTAGAATGATGTTTTAAGGCTAGTAAGGAGGTCATGAGATGTTGAAAAGGCTCATATCAAAAAGTGATAAAAAAATGGCCTAAAAATGAGGCATAAGTTAATTCAAGTGAATTTGAAAATTGGAAATCACAAGTTATAAGTCCAAACCATGTCATGTAATAGGTCATTTTGACTCCAAATGACATTCTAAGAACAATGGTTCAGCCACAATTTTGATTTGAGGCTTGCATCATAGGGCTGCTTTGGAATTTGATTACTTGCATCTTAAGGTACCAAACCAAAACAAGGCAAAACTTAACAAGAACATTGGTTATGCATTGTAACTAATCCAAAATATCATGTGGGGATAAATTCAAGTTGGTTACAAAGATTACAAGGGTTTTGGCATGATATAGCATGTGGAGAGAATTGAATTCAAAATACCATGACATGAAAAGATGAATTTCTCATTGGATTGTTCTAGGGGGTTCTAGATGATTCTAAACCTCTCTATAAGATGTTTCCAACTTGCTCAGATGCAAGGTTGGTGTTAATTGGTGTAGAGAAGAGAGAGTGAGATCCAAATTCCTCCATTGCAAGTCACATTCAATCTCTTCATTCTTCCTCATTTCCCTCCATTTTTTCTCCACAAACCTTCTCCATAGATCTTTATGCATACTGGTTTGAAGCTCCATCCATGAAGATTTGAAGGTTACCATTGGAAATTGCAAGAAAGCAAATCACATTCGAGTTCAAGGATACAAGCTCTCTCCCTCAAATCTTTTGCAAACAGTAGAGTTTTTATCATCCAAGGAGTATTCTTGAAGAGTTGCAAGGCCTGAAGAGAAGATTTACCACCTCTGCCATAACCAATTACCAGGTATGCAAAATCATCTCTACGCCCTTATTTAAGTCTTGTTAGATTAGGTGGTTAGGTTAGAATTGTTAGAGACAATTAGGTGATCAATTTTGGAGAGTTTGAAAGCATTTGATGAAGTTTCAGCCATGGATGCCATTTCTTGATGGAGCAAGAACTAGTGGTATAATGAGTTACAATGCAAGATTGATAGTTGATTTTAATTAGGGCAACGTGATAATCATTTTGATGTAAAGAAATACGAGTTTGGTTGAAGTTGAGTATGGATCATATTTTGAGATTAGCTTGGTTACACCTTCGGGTTTGGTGATAGAGATCATTTCAAGGAAAACCAAGACCATAGGCGTGATCAGGGTGAAATTCTAAGCAAGATTGTGTTTTACATGTTGAGAATTGATGATGATATGAGAGAGCACGAGTTGGTAGAAGTTTGGTGCATGAGTTCTGAGTTTCATGGTGGATTCTGCGAAACCCTAACCCAAGGTTGAAGACGATCTCCAAGCCGTTGGATGAGCGCGCTGACTGTTGACTGGGAAATGGATCCAATGCACGAGATTTGTTTGAATTTTGTAGGGATATCAGAGGCAGCGCAACGCTGCGTTTCATTAAAACGCTCTTCATGGGCTTAGTGCAAAATTCCTAACCCCACCCCCCTTTGAGGCCCATTCCAAATTTGAACTGAAATTCAACGCTATTTGCGCCGCGCCCTCTTTTATTTTCTTTTGATTTTAATAATTGTTTTCTGATTGTGATATTGGGCCTAGAGTATTTCTATACGCACCCCCCAGTCTGGGCCCATGTGTGATTATAACTGCATATCATTACTGACTGCACCCCTTTTCATGTTTTCACTTTTATTTTCTCTCCATTTTATTTCAATATTAGAAAATCCATATTAAATAGAAAAATCAATATTTTTTCATGGGAGTTTTTTCTCCTACTTCATATTTTTGTCTAGAAAAATATAAAATAAAAAGATTTGTCATATCATGCATTTTAGTATTTTTTGCATATTTTCTTCTTTAATTGCTTTTTAATGCTTTTATATTGATATATGATTTTGTAGAATTTAGTTTAAGTAGATCCCTTAGTATTTTTAGGTCAATATTTTTAGGATAGTTAGATATATGTTTTAGGTTCCCCCTGGATTTATTCCATATTTTTGTGATGATTTTTAGGTTAGTTTTGATTAGATGATTCTAGGTTGTGTAGAATTAGGTTAAACTTCAACATAGGTCCATAATAACTTTAGATTTTGGGTTTTTAGGACAATTTAGACTATGGGGCATATATGGGTATTAAGGGCAGGTATGTAGGATCCCTTAGAAATTATATTAGGATTTAATATAGTAGTATGCTATTTTTAGTTGATTTTTGTATTGGTTGATTGTTTGTGTTGCCTTTAGGGCATGTTTGCTTTTGTTTGCTTTGCTTTGTGGAGTATTGAGGAGCATAGTAGAAGACTTGAAGATGCATTGAGGAGTTTGAGAGCTTGATCTTTTTTCTTTTTGTTTTGTTTTAGGGTTAGGGACTAGGAAGAGTTTAGACTTAGACAACTTCTTTCTCAAACATGGATGGTATCATTCACCTCCATTCCTCCCTATGATTCAAAGTCCTTCCATGGTATACACCTCTCTCCTTTGGAGGGATAAGTGATGTACCTAGGAAGTAGAACTTTAAAGGGAACCATTACTTTGATGTTGAACCCTTATAGGTCACCTTTGGTGGTCAAATAAGCAGTTCAATATCCCCCAGCTTATCCAGTAAGTGATTTTCTCTGGTTTGATTGTCTTGAGAGAGGTTGAGCCTGAGTTTGAAGATGAAGACTTCATTGAAGAGTATTGAAGAGGATGAATCCTTGAGTATTGCCATTCTAGCTGAAGCTTGAAGAGCAACAAGAGCAAGTTGATACTTGAAGATCCCTGAAGATTAGTTGAAGCCTGAAGGTGGAGCTGATCAAGAAGCTGAAGCTTAAAGGAGAAGATAAGTTGAAAATTATGTTGTAGGGTTGAATCCTGGAAGAGCAAACGGATGTTTGTCAAGAGTAATTTGAAGTCTGAAGACTGAGTCGCTGTTGGAGAAGCTGGAGCTTTCCTCTGTTTTCTTTTCTGTATTGCTGTGTTTTGTTTGACTTGTTTGATGCATTAGAATAAGTTCATATCTAGAATAAGTAGAATCTAGGAGCATGATTGCACTAGAGGTTGAGTTGCTCCCTCTGCTTGTATTGTTACTGTGTGGCTTTACTTGCGGGTATTCGGTAGAGTCCAGCTCCCTTGCCCATGTGGTTTGTTTGCCTGATGGCATTTCATTTCATTTTATCTGTATGATTGCAGTTTACTGTTTATTGCTTGATAGCATGTTGTTTATATTTCAGTATGATTACTGTTATTTCATTCTGGCTTGAGGTTGAGATGAGCTTGTGGAGGCTGAAGCCCCACACACATTTCCTCCCTCACTTGCATTGCATGCATTTTACTGTTAAGCTGATGCTTTGTCTGTTTTGGTGTATCATTGATATGATCCCTTAGGACTCTCATTTCCTTTGATAAGGATTTGATGATAGAATTTTAGGTTGAAACCTATGCATGACAACTTCTAGGAGTTCCCTGTTCAAACCTCAACCATAGGATGAATCCATGGCATGACAACAGTAGGACTTGATAGTCTCCCTCCTAGTTGGGCATGTTCTCTTCTCATCTCAAAACAGTTTAAGATACAGTAATCATGAATGATTCCTTTCGTACGTTACGAGCCTTAAGCTATCTGAGAAAGGGTTGTGGGAGAGTTTCTTTTCCACAGTCTGGATGTTTAGTATGGTACCCTTTGGGTGACATGCGACGCATTCACCCTCAGGTCATAGTCTCTAGTGCGGTTGAAATCGCAAACACAATAAAAAACACTTCTTTCGTAAAAGACAGGAAATAAACCGTAGTTTCCCGAACTACGTATGCTCTGATCTCTCATGCCTGTTAAGAGTACGTAGGCACAAGATGGAGATGTCTTGGCGAGCTACCTTCCCCCATAACCCTTCGTAGGCCGAACTACATTGACTCTGATTTCTCATTCTCTGATGAGAATACGTAGGCATAAAGCGCGACGCTTTGCCGAGTCATTTTTCTTTTCTTTTTCAGCCAGCCTTGATAGGTAGATAAAATAAAACCAACCCGTCCAAGTAAACACAACAAGCGAGGATCCCGTCGAGTACGACGGACGTGAGGGGTGCTAATACCTTCCCCTTGCGTAACCGACTCCCGAATCCAGACAACGGTTGCGATGACCTTATCTTACCCTTTTTCGTTAGGTTTTTCTGATCGTTTCCTTTCCCGCTCTGAGGGATAAATAACGAAAGGTGGCGACTCTTCTGTTGTGCCGACACCTTATTTTCGTGCAAGCGACAGCTGGCGACTCTGCTGGGGACTATGTCAGTTCCCTGAGAGTCAATCCTAACGCTTGTATGTTTACCTGCTGGGTTGCGTTTATTTATCGCATTTTACTTCTCGCACTTTATTTCCCGCATTTTATTTTCAGTATAATATGATTATTTGTGCTGTTGTGGGATGGGAGTTCTGATGAGTGAGAAGCCAGACCCAGGCTTGAGTGCACTATAGACTTAGAGTGGAAATTAGTGGGCGCGTGCTTGCTTTGCAGGCACTAGTGTCTCATGAAATCCACGCTCAAACGAGGTTCATCCGGTTGGCTTCACTTTCAACCCTTTGGGTTGAGACGGTTGCTGGTTTGGTGGATTGTCGACTCTGGGGACCGATCATTTGTGATTCAGCTAAGTGAGGCCGCTTCATGAGCTGGTGATGCCACACCTTCTGGGTATCGTATCACCCTTCTTGAAAGTATGTGACGCTGATGAACGCATAGGATGCCGTACCTTGAGTCAGTTTAGGTCCATACCTGTGAGTGGGATTGGGTTTATTGTAGGAAACCTTGACCTTCAGACTACCTGGTTTTCTTGACAGTGAATCAATTTTGTTGGTACCAGGGTTTCTCAGTTGCAGATTTGTCTGTTCTTGATAGAGCAGGTTTTGATCAGAGGATCTTATCATCAGGTGTATGTCTGTTCTTGATAGAGAAGGTTTTGATCAGAGGATCTTATCATCGGATGTTGTTTGTTCTTGATAGAGCAGATTTTTGGGGTCTGAAGATCTCATCAGCAGATGTTGTTTGTTCTTGATGGGACAGATTTTTTGGGGTCTGAAGATCTCATCAGCAGATGTTGTTTGTTCTTGATAGGACAAATTTTTTGGGGTCTGAAGATCTCATCAGTAGATGTTGTTTGTTCTTGATAGAGCAGATTTTTGGGGTCTGAAGATCTCATCAGCAGATGTTGTTTGTTCTCGATAGGGCAGATTTTTGAGTGGGGTCTGAAGATCTCATCAGCAGATGTTGTTTGTTCTTGATAGAACAGATTTTTGATTTGGGGTCTGAAGACTTCATCAGCAGATATTTCTTGATCATACATCAGAGGTCCTTATTATCATACATTTGTTCTCGACAGAGCAGAATTACGATCCTATGTATATGGCCCTATCAGATGGTTGTTCTTGGCAGATCAGATCTGTGGTCCTACACCGGGGTTTTCTTCTCATCAGTGGTCGTGCTGTTGTTGATACAGAATCTCCACAACAGCAGTTACCCGGATATATTATTGCATGACTGCATTTTGCATTAGTTTGCATATTCATTTGCATTTCATTAACGTGTGTCTGTGTTGCAGGTACCGTTTTCCCCGATCCAGGATTTCTTGCCTCCTATTGTATTGTTATGGGCTCTCTGAGGAAGACAGTGGCATACAAGTTCCCTACCCCTGATGTGGCTAAGTTGACTGGTTTGATAGCTCTGGCAGATGATTCTGTGAAGGATGGGTTCAGGAAATCTTATGGCAGGTTGCTCAGTTTGGTTTGTAAGCCTTCTGCGTTCAAGTTGAATGGGTTGCACGCTCTGCTGCAGTTCTACGACCCTCCGCTGAGATGTTTCACTTTTCAGGACTTCGTTCTCGCGCCGACGCTGGAAGAGTATGCTGATTTGCTAGGTGTGCCTATCAAAAGGCAGATGCCTTTTGTCCACGTGGATGCTGAGCCTGATCTGGCTGGTTTAGCTCCTTCACTCCATTTGGACGCCTCCGAGTTAGTGTTGACTAGTTGGAACAAGGTTCCTGGGTTCTCCTTGCAGTTTCTGGTGGTTAAGGCTCAGCAGTGTGCCAAGGACGGATGTTGGGACGCGTTCAATGCCATCCTCGCTCTATGCATATATGGCATCATCATGTTCCCCAACATGCTCGATTTTGTAGACTTTGATGCGTTTCACATCTTTGCTTCAGGGAATCCAGTCCCTACTTTGATAGGAGATGTCTATCACTCAGTCCACTACAAGAATGAGAACAGGAGGGGGAAGAATGTCTCATGCTGCGTACGCTTGCTATACAAATGGCTTGATAGCCATCTGCCCAAGAGGGGTCCTTTCGTCTTGTCTGCAACCACAGCTGAATGGCCTGAGCGTCTGATGAGTTTATCTGCAGAAGATATTGACTGGTTCGACAGAGACAGGTTGGGTACTGAGGTGATCTTCAGTTGCAACGGGTTTCCTAATGTACCTCTGATAGGTAGGAAGGGCTGCATAAACTACAATCCGCCGTTGCTGGTTCGACAGTTCGCGTATGCTTTGAGAACTCCGCCGAAGGAGGAGGAGGTACAGGAATCTCTGTACCTCACGGCTATTCTAGAGGGGGATCTGTTGTCCAAGCTTCAGCGTGCGTGGAATAGTATCAGTAAGCGAGGAAAGCCTTTGCTGGGAAAAAGCAACAGTCAAGCCTACCCTCCGTATTTGACTTGGATCAGAGCCAGGGCCAATGCTATAGGGATGTCGTTTCCTCATGCCAAGCCAGAAAGTCCTCCAACAATCGAAGAGCCTACTACTGTGCCCATTCATCAGCACAACCATGTATTAGCTTAGCGGGATGAATTGAAGCGGGCGAACGCAGAACTGGAGAAGGAGTTAGCTCAGCTTCGAAGTGAGAGGAACGAAGTTGTTCATGCTTTCAAAAGGCAAACAGAGTTGGTGAACCAGCTGGGTACAGACCTGACTAAGCAGATTGCCGAGCGTGAACGCATGGGCCAAGACTTCAGGGCTGTCAACGACGTACTAGCTACGAAGAAGCAGCATTTGGATGAGGCATATCGGAGGATATCCAAGTTCGACCAGCACTGGAAGGCTTCCCTGGCCACCAGGAAAGAGCGGGAGGATAAGCTGATGCTGTAGATCTCCAAGCTGGAAGCCGAGGTGAAGGACAGTGAGCAGAGGTTTGATGAAGAAACCGCCCGCAGATACGCCGCCGAAGGCCAACTCAACAAAGCTCTCGCTAACCTGAAGGAGCGCAAGCTGACGTTTGAGTCGAAAAAGCGGAAATTAGAAGATTGCTTCGGCGAAGGAGCATGGGAAAGTTCAGTTCAGGGACTTCAGTATACCATTGTGTAGAGGGAACTACTCGTCGAGGGGTTGCTCACTTTGCCAGATCATCCAGAGACGAAGGAGTTATTAGCAGAGTATCGCGCCCGTGGCCGTACTTGACTAGTTGTATTCCTTTTATTTTGATCTTTGTTGTATGCTGACCATCACCAGGATTGTTGGCTGAGGTCACACTGTTGATTTGTCTTGTACTTGTTGATGCTATGTACTGCCTTGACAGGCCTTCTTTATATATGAGATTGTTGTTTCCATGATTGGACTCCGACTTCTTCTTATTATTATTATCAGCACTGGCACTCAGACACTAGGATCGGGGAAATCTCCCAAATACACAGACACACGCATGCATCTGTATGAAGCATTTGCATGGCGTACATTTTGTTGTTTTTCCTAACCTTTAGTGTTTGCAGGGTTTTTCAGGTTCACAGGTCCCAAGCTGTTTCCGGTGATTCCAGGATTGATCAGAGACTAATTCACCGTTATCCAACTCGAGCTAATCAGACCAGGATCATGGATCAAGTGCAGACAGATGTTCAGGAGCTCCGTGAAAGGATGGATCGCTTTATGGAACTTATGCAGGTGGTCGCCAATGGTCAGGACCAACTCCGAACTTTGGTTCAGCCTTTGATCTCCAGGGTTGATAGCAACGGCATACTTCATGGCGGGGCTGTGCCTACTCCTCCACCAGTTGATACTCCGCAGAATGGTGTCCCTGTGGCCGGGGGAAACGGCAGTGCTAATGGCAATGTGATGGCCAACATCGGACTCAATGCGACGGGCGTCGGTAATGGGAGTCTTGGAGCTAATGTCAACATCGGGCCGGTCAACGGCAATACTGGCGTCGGGAATCTGTTGGTGCCTCAACCGTGGCTTGAGGATCATCAGGATGATGTGTTTTCTCAAAGGGGTGCGGAAGGGGAGCTGAATGATGAAGCGCGGCTCAGATTCAAAGCACTTGAAGATAAAATGAGAGATATTGAGAATCAGAATACTTTGGGCGTGGATATGTCCAAGCTGGGGTTAATTGCTGATTTCAAGGTACCTCCTAAGTTCAGGGTGCCTGACTTTGAGAAATATAAGGGCACCACTTGCCCTCGTGTCCACCTGCGATCGTACTATAGAAAGATGTCTGCCTATTCCGAAGACGAGGAGTTGCTGATGCACTTCTTCCAAGATAGTCTTTCCGGACCATCCCTCGAGTGGTACATGGGCCTGGAGCCCACTAGCGTGCGCACATGGAAATATCTCGCTGAAGCGTTTGTCCACCATTATCAGTACAATAGCGACTTGGCCCCGAACCGAGTTCAGCTCCAGAACCTTTCGCAGAGAAATAATGAAGGATTTAAGGAGTACGCCCAGCGATGGCGTGAGTTGGTTGCTCGGGTTCAACCGCCGATGGTTGAACGCGAGCTCGTGCAGATGTTTGTGGCTACCCTCCCAGGGGTCTACTATGAAAATTTAGTCAGCGGTATGTCTGGGACGTTCTCAGCTCTCATTACCATGGGCGAGCACGTCGAGAATGGTATCAAGATCGGAAAAATTCAAGGTGAATCATCCTCAGCTGGAGGAGGTGGAAAGAAACCTTATGCTGGTAAACGACGAGAAGGAGATGCGAGCGCTGTGACCCGCGCTCGAAGGAAGGGAAAAGGCCCTCAGCAGCAGATAGCCAGTATAAATATCCCAGCAGCTCCGCAACCGCAGCAGCAGCAGCAACAACCGAATCAGCAGGGATATAGAAAGTACCAGAATCGGGCACCTTTGACAAACCGTCACTTCGAGGCACCACCTATGTCGTATGCGCAACTCTTGCAGACTTTGCTTCAGCTTCAGTTGGTTCAGAAGAGGATGATGGCTCCCTTGACAGGGGCACCTCCACCAGGGTACGATGCAAATGCCACTTGCGACTTCCACACAGGGGCACCTGGCCACACGATCGAGAACTGCAAGGCCTTTAAGCACAAGGTGCAGGACCTGGTAGATGCCAAGATTATTAACTTTTCCGATAATGTGCCCAATGTCACGAAAAACCCTATGCTGAATCATAGGGGAGGCGGAGTGAACGCCATTATCGAAGAAGATAGTGCAGATCTGTTGACTGATGTCAAAGACTTAAAGACGCCGCTTAGTTTCGTCAAAGCTAAGTTGTTGAAGAAAGGGTTCTTTCCAGGATGCGGAGAGTTATGCATGCACTGTGCTACACATTCTGATGGGTGTGAGCTGCTGATAGAAGGAATCCAAAGTCTGATGATTGAGGGTATTTTGCAGTTCAGCCGGAGGGCTGAAAGTGTGTCAGGAGAGGTAGTGTTGAAGCAGGCTGATGAAGTCGCCACCATCACCATCCCTCGCCAACCAATTACCATTTCCGCGCCCCGACCGCCTACAATCACTATTACCAAAGCTGGGCCGATACTATTCGAGAGCACTAACACCGTTCCGTGGCATTATGGGGCTGAAGTCTATTGCAACGGTCAGAGGTTAGAGCTGGAGCCGTATGGGTCGACTATGGAGAATCTCGCAGGAATCAGTGGTATTACCCGCAGCGGAAGAGTGTTTGCACCGTCGGAAGTCGTGGAAGAGAAAGCGGTCAGAGCTGATGCGGTCGATAAGGGTAAAAGCAAAGTCGTCGAAGAGGTCCCGTGTGGGGTAGAGAAAGATTTGCTGGTCAAAGATGCCGAGGAGTTTATGCGGTTAATCAAAAAGAGCGACTACAAGATTGTAGACCATCTCCATCAAACGCCTTCGAAGATTTCTATTCTCAACCTGTTGCTATGTTCTGAGGCGCATCGCAACGCGCTACTGAAGGTATTGAACGCTGCCTACGTACCGCAAGAGATATCAGTGAATCAGCTAGAAGAGGTGGTAGCCCATGTTAACGCTGGCAATGGGCTAGGTTTCACAGATTTAGAGCTGACGCCTAAAGGGAGAGATCACAACAGCGCCTTGCACATCTCGATAGAGTGTAGGGGCACAATCATGTCGCACGTCCTGGTGGACACGGGTTCGTCGCTTAATGTGCTTCCGAAGAAGGCATTAATGAAGTTGGACACTCGCGGATTGCTTTGCACACCCAGTGATCTGGTGGTGAAAGCGTTTGATGGAACTAAGCGCCACGTTTTCGGAGAGTTGACCCTGCCGATCCATGTTGGTCCGGAAACGTTCGACACGGTCTTTTATATCATGGACATCATGCCTGCCTACAGTTGCCTCTTGGGCTGGCCATGGATCCATGATGCTGGTGCCGTGACTTCCACGTTGCACCAAAAGCTCAAATATGCTGTCGGAGGAAGCATAGTAACCGTGTGTGGCGAGGAGGACATAATGGTGAGCCATTTGTCATCCTTTAAGTATGTTGAAATGGATGGAGAAATCCATGAAACTCTCTGCCAAGCATTTGAAGCCGTCAAAGTGAAAGAGGTAGCTCCTGTCGTCACAGAGAAGCCAGAGATGAATCTCTCCTCATTCAAAGAAGCTCGGGCCGTCGTCGAAGCCGGATCCACCCCAGGATGGGGGCATATTGTGGAGATAACGAACAAGCAGGATAAGTTTGGATTGGGGTATTCTCCTGAAGCTGAAGCTTCTTCTTCTTCGTCTAGCAGTGGGTCATGGGGTAAGGGGCCGATCCTATTTACCAGTGGCGGAGTGATCTTCGAAAGCATCAACGCGGCGTCTGAAGGCAGCGGGGATAGCGATTGTGATCTCGACTCTTGGATTCAGCCAAGCAAGCCGGGCGAGCGCCTCAACAATTGGACCATCAAGGATATCATCCAGCTGACAAGTGAAGAGTAATGATTTACTTTTACAATCATTGTACAACCCTATGTCCTACCCGGGGCATAGCGGTTTTATTGTCAGGGCCTTGTTGGATTATGTACATGCATTTTGTTAATAAATCAAAGGCGTTTTCTTCGTATTCAAATATTGTGATCTCTGTTATTCCTGTTTTATATTTGTTTGAAAAACAGTAAAACGGCAATGGGGTTTGTGCTAACCTGCATATTCTTGTTTTAAACTTAACCCTTGTTATTGCAGGATCCACATAACAGATGACATCGACTCTGGACCTTCTACGGCTCACTTCGACTTCGATTGCCCGATCTATCAAGCCGAAGAAGAGATTGATGAAGACGAAGACCTTCCTGAAGAGTTGGCCTGCTTGTTGAAACAAGAGGAAAAAGTTATTCTGCCTCACGAAGAGGATATTGAGATCGTAAATCTGGGTTCTGAAGAGCTCGTCAGAAATGTCAGGATAGGGGCTGCGCTGCAGAGTGATGTCAAGCATAGATTGGTCGAGATGCTTCGAGAGTATAGTGACGTCTTTGCTTGGTCATACGAAGATATGCCCGGACTTGACACGGACATCGTGGTCCACCACTTGCCGTTGCGAGAAGATTGCCCTCCCGTCAAGCAGAAGCTTAGGAGGACGAGACCAGACATGGCCGTTAAGATCAAAGAAGAAGTGCAGAAACAGCTCGATGCTGGCTTCTTAGCGGTCACCACTTACCCTCCGTGGGTCGCCAACATAGTGCCTGTACCGAAGAAGGACGGTAAGGTACGCATGTGCGTCGATTATCGGGATTTAAATAGGGCGAACCCTAAAGATGATTTCCTGTTGCCTCATATCGATGTGTTGGTCGACAACACAGCCCAGTTCACCGTGTTTTCGTTCATGGATGGCTTCTCCGATTACAATCAGATTAAGATGGCGCCGGAGGACATGGAGAAAACGACGTTTATCACCCCTTGGGGAACATTTTGCTATAAGTTAATGCCCTTCGGCCTGAAGAACGCAGGGGCCACTTACCAGCGAGCAATGGTAACTTTGTTTCATGATATGATTCATCATGAGATCGAGGTCTATGTTAATGACATGATTGCAAAGTCCCAAACGGAGGAAGAGCATCTGGTCAACTTATTGAAGCTTTTTGAGAGGCTTAGGAAATTCAGGTTGAGGCTGAATCCTAACAAATGCACTTTCGGAGTGCGGTCCGGAAAGTTGTTGGGGTTTATCGTTAGTGAACGAGGTATCGAGGTTGATCCTGCGAAAATAAAAGCCATTCAAGAAATGCCAGCGCCGAAAACAGAAAAAGAAGTTCGTGGTTTCTTGGGCCGAATAAACTACATTGCAAGGTTTATCTCTCAGCTCACCGCCACCTGTGAACTGATGTTCAAGCTTTTAAAGAAAGATCAGGCGATTACTTGGAATGAGGATTGCCAGAAGGCATTCGATAAGATAAAGCAGTATCTTCAAGAACCTCCAATCTTGATACCCCCAGTGGTTGGACGGCCATTAATCATGTACTTGACAGTTCTTGAGAATAGTATGGGGTGTGTTCTCGGTCAGCACGACGAGACGGGCAGAAAGGAGCATGCCATTTACTAATTGAGTAAAAAGTTCACTGAATGTGAATCTCGATACTCGATGCTGGAGAAGACGTGTTGTGCACTAGCTTGGGCTGTCAAACGTCTACGACAGTACATGCTCAATCACACCACTATGCTAATTTCGAAGATGGATCCGATCAAGTACGTCTTCGAGAAGCAGGCTCTTTCGGGCAGGATTGCCAGATGGCAAATGGTGTTAACGGAATATGATATTCAGTACGTCTCCCAGAAGGCCATCAAGGGAAGCGTATTGTCTGATTACCTTGCCGAGCAGCCGATCGAGGACTACCAGCCGATGAAGTTTGAATTCCCTGACGAGGATATTATGTTTCTCAAAGCGAAGGATTGCGATGAGCCGCTTCCTAGCGAGGGGCCAGATAGGAAATCCCAGTGGAAATTGATATTCGATGGAGCGGTTAATTCCTATGGAAGTGGCATTGGGGCGATCATCACGACTCCCCACGGATCCCATATCCCGTTTATTGCGAGACTGACGTTTCCAGTTACCAATAATGAGGCGGAGTACGAAGCATGCATCATGGGTCTAGAAGAGGCGATTAATTTGAGAATCAAGAATCTAGACGTATATGGTGACTCAACGCTTGTGATCAACCAAATTAAAGGGGAGTGGGAGACTCGTCAATCGAATTTGGTGCCGTACATGAATTATGCCAGGAGGCTACTTCCGTTCTTCGATCGAGTGGAACTCCATCATGTGCCCAGAGTTGAAAATCAGATGGCTGATGCCTTAGCCACGTTGGCTTCAATGTATAAAGTCAATTTTTGGAATGAGTCTCCAAGAATTGTCCTTTCGCGTCTTGATAGACCAGCATTTGTCTTTGCAATCGAGGATGCCGCCGACGGCAAGCCATGCTTCTATGACATCCAGACTTTCCTTATGACTAAGGAGTATCCTGCGGGTGCGTCAACCCAACATAAGAAGACTCTGAGGAGGCTGTCTGGCAACTTTTATCTCAATCCTGATGGAGTGTTGTATAAGAGAAACCACGATCTCGTGCTACTCAGATGTGTAGATGAGAAAGAGGCGAGTATGATCATGGAAGAAGTCCATGAAGGCACATTTGGTATGCACACCGGCGGGCATGCCATGACGATAAAGATCCTGAAAGCAGGATATTACTGGCTGACGATGGAGTCGGATTGCTTCAGATTCGCGAAGAGATGTCATAAATGCCAGATTTATGCTGATAAAGTTCATGTGCCGCCGTGCCCGTTGAATGTCATGTCCTCCCCGTGGCCGTTCTCCATGTGGGGCATTGACATGATAGGCAAGATCGAGCCCACTGCATCTAACGGTCATCGCTTCATTCTGGTAGCTATCGACTACTTCACCAAGTGGGTGGAGGCAGCCTCGTACGCTAATGTGACCAAGCAGGTGGTGGCTAAATTCATAAAGAGGGACATCATCTGTCGTTACGGAATTCCCGAGCGGATCATTACTGATAATGGTTCGAATTTGAATAACAAGATGATGAAGGAGCTGTGCCAGAGCTTCAAGATTGAACACCACAACTCATCTCCTTACCGGCCGAAGATGAATGGCGCCGTCGAAGCCGCCAATAAGAACATAAAGAAGATTGTTCAGAAGATGATTGTGACATACAAAGATTGGTACGAGATGTTGCCGTTTGCCTTGCACGGTTATCGTACGACGGTACGTACGTCGACCGGGGCAACTCCTTTCTCCTTGGTGTACGGTATGGAAGTTGTCCTACCGTTAGAAGTGGAGATCCCTTCTTTGCGAGTTTTGGTTGATGTGAAACTCGACGAAGCAGAATGGATTACGAATCGTTTGAACCAACTCAGCCTGATGGACGAGAAGAGGTTAGCATCAATTACGTTTGGTCGTCTGTTCCAAAGCCGAATGAAGAAAGCTTATGATAACAAGGTGCGTCCTAGAAGCTTTCAGACGGGTGATCTCGTCCTGAAGAAGATTCTTCCGCCACACTCCGATCACCAGGGCAAGTGGACTCCAAATTACGAAGATCCGTATGTCGTCAGCAAGGTCTTCTCGGGAGGAGCTTTGTTGTTATCCACGATGGATGGTGAAGATTTTGCATCCCCGGTGAACGCGGACGCAGTTAAAAAATACTTTGCTTGAAAGCGACCCGCTGGACAAAAAAAAAAGAAAGAGTCCAGGCAAAAAAGGGGCATCCCGGCGAGCCAAAAACAGAATAAAAGGTTCGGGTAAAAATTAGGGATATATTGAAAAAATGTACACCCGCGAAGTCAAAAACCTACACTGGGCGGCTTCGGAAAAAAAGGGTATCTCGGTGAACTAAAAACCCGCAAAGGGCGGTTCACGCAAAAGTTAGGGATTTGAAAAGCAAATGACTGCGTTCCGCGTGTGGACTTTCATTGTTTAGTGGTTTGGAGGACCTGAGGGCCGTTTATCCGAATCAATCTCTTCCGAAGCTGAAGCGTCGGAGAAGTATCGAAGTCGAGTGGGTCATAGAGGGATCAACTCATGGTGTTCGTCTACGCCTCGTTGCCGACATTTGTATATACTGATGTATATTTATGTTTTATTTTTGCGCGACTTCCTCATTCCAGGAGCTTGCCTCTATTGTAAAACATTTCTACCCATTCAGGGGTTCATTATCAATAAAATGCATACTATTCAGCAATTCTGTTTGCCTGTTTAGCATTTATCTGTTTTGTTTGCGAAAAAGAACGCCGATGTTTTTGATAAAATGCGCATACATAAACTTACCGGCCTAGGCCACTGATTGTTGAAACAATTGATTACTTGAATGTTGTCACGAGATAATAACCTTGATAGGTCCCTTTGAGAAGGGTATCTTGCCTGTTTGTTTGTGTTGTTACAGGTGTAGCATATTCCAGACAGTGCGCCGTGCGCATCCCCGAAGCAGGATGATTCCTCCTTCTCCAGCAGAGTTTAGTAGTCTCTCCCCGCAGAGTCTGAACACAAGATAATGAGCATTGATATGTCTCCCCAGGCAGAGATGAGTCTCTTCCCCAAGCAGGTGCATCCCGAAGGAAAGTCATCTCCTCAGCTGAATCAGGCGCCGAAGCATGAATTCATCCCCCAGCACCGGGTCACAAGTGCAGGTCTCATAGAAATGTTCGGGCGCCGAAGCTCGTGTTATTCCCCCAGCACCGGGTCACAAGTGCAGGTTTCGTAGGAAACGATTCGTACGCTGAAGTATGCAACAACTGATGGTGCCAGACTGAAGTCTCCAGCGGAATTGAGATTCCCCACCAGAGTTGTACTCTCTCCCGAAGTCGGATGATTCCCTCTTCCCCAGCAGCATGTTGGAACAGCTGATGCTGTTTCCCCACAGAGTTGTACTCTCCCCCAAAGTCGGATGATTCCTTCTTCCCCAGCGGAATTGAGATTCCCACAGAGTTGTACTCTCCAGCGAAGCAGTTGAGACCATGAGTGGTATCCCCTAACAGAGCGTTGAATAGCTGATGCTGTGCTTCCCCCCGGAGTTGTACTTTCTCCAGCGAAGCAGAATGATTTCTTCTTCCCCAGCCGAGTTTGCAGATCCCCCAAGAGAGCCGAATCCTTGGAAGTTGATCAGACCATGATTGGTTTTCCCCCAGTGGAGTGTTGAGCAGCTGAAGTTGCTTCCCCACAGAGTTATCATCCCCAGAAGAGTAGCCATGAAGGCCACGCAGTTTATTCCTGCGATTGATATCGCTTTCCCTCAGCAGGTCCAAGTTCTCGTAGAGCTTCGTCCCCATGCAGTAGTCAACTGAAGTTGTTTCCCCCGCAGCAGTCAACTGAGGTTGTGTCCCCTGCGGAGTCCAATTGATATTTGCGCGACCATGTTCTCCTCAGCAGGATGATTCCTCTATCTGAGTAGTTCTTTCTCCTTGACAGGAGGATTCTCCCTTCGGCATTTATTTTGCTGACGGGATCGCATCATTGTGTATGATTGCATAACATTTATCATAAACGCATAGCATTTCCACCGTGTGGAGCATTGCGCCACTGTCGAAGCATATGCATAATGAACATGATCTAGGTTGTTACCGTTCTTGTTTTGCAGGTATTCCGCCGAAGGATCAATTGCTCAGGATGATCCCTGACATTCTCCCCAACGAAGTCGCTTGCTCAAGATGATTCTTGAGATCCCCCACGAAGTCTTCAGTTCAAGATGACTCGTGAATTCCTCAGCAGGGTCGTTTGCTTAAGATGATTCTTAAAGCTCCCCAGTAGCGTCCCTAGTGAAGGTTGCCCAGGATGATTCCTGAAGCCCCAAGAGAGCCGAATCCTTGGAAGCTGCTCAAGCCATGATTGGTTTGTCCCCGGCAAGAGTTACCCAGGATGATTCCTGGAATCCCCAACAGAGTGTTTGCTCAGGATGATTCCTGAAAGCTCCGGAATGGAGTTATCGGTTCAAGATGATTCTTAAAGGTCCCCGACGGAGTTATTTGTCCAAGATGATTCTTGAAGTCCTCAGCAGAGTTGATTCCTCCAGAATGATTTCTGGACCCCCGGAGCGGAGTTGCTTGATAGTTCTCCAGATTCCCCAACGGCGAAGCGTCATCCCCAACAGGTTTTCTAACGGCGAAGTTGAAATCTCCCTTGAAGACTCCATGATTGAAGTCTGACCGTGTTAATGAAGCAGTTCTCTTAGCTAATGCGGAGTGCCTGATGGCAGAGGTTTAGATGTTCCCAGTTGGCTCATGATTGACCAAGAATTTTATTCCCGACTTGTTGAAGAAGTCCGGCTGATGCCCGACCCATTCCTTTGAATGCCTGATGGCATGATCAACCTGATGGTTGAAGTCCGGCTGATGCCCGACAGTGTTCTTTGAGTGCCTGACGGCACGATCGACTATGTATTACCGGTTACCGTGTGACCAATTCCCCAAGGGATTTTCTTCACCCTGACGGTGAGGTCAGATTACGCTTGTCCGGCGGCGATGTTGGATGCTTGTTTTGACGGCGAAGTCAGATTATGCTCGTTTCCAGCGGCGATGTTGGATGTTTGGGTCTGACGGTGATGTCAGGTGATTTAGTTTTCCAGCGGCGATGTTGGGTGTTTTGTCTAGGACAGCGATGTCAGACTCTCTAATTCTCCAGCGGCGATGTTGGATGCTTGTTTTGACGGCGAGGTCAGATTATGTTGAGTACTCGACGGCGATTTTGGGTGTTTCCTAGAGTTATGTTTGGTTGGCGGCGATGTCAAGTGATTCTTCTGTTCTCCAGCGGCGATGTTGGATGTTCTGACTGTGATGTTAAATCCTTTGTTGTTTTCCAGCGGCGATGTTGGATGTCTGTTTCTGACGGTGATGTTAGATCCTCTGTTCGGTTGACGGCGATGTCAAATAATTCTTCAGTTCCCCAGCGGTGATGTTGGATATGTGTTCGGTTCCGACGGCGATGTCAAATTCTTTAGTTCTCCAGCGGCGATGTTGGGTGTTTTGTTCTCCGACGGCGATGCCAGATTCTTTGGTTTTCCAATGGCGATGTTGGATATTTTGGTTATTTGACGGCGATGTCAGGTTCTCTAGTTATCCAGCGGCGATGTTGGGTGTTTTTGTCAAATTCTTCGATTCTCCAGCGGCGATGTTGGATGTTTGTGTCTGGCGGCGATGTCAGATGATTTAGTTTTCCAGCGGCGATGTTGGGTATGTCAGATTCTGTATTTTTCCAACGGCGAATGTTGGGTGTTTTTGTCAGATTATTCTTCAGTTTTCCAGCGGCGATGTTGGGTGTTTTGGTTGTCTGATGGCGATGTCAGAGGAATTTAATATGGATAATTGACGGCGATGTCAGATCGGTATTTCTCCAGCTAGTTGCCGTGCAGCTACTATTCCAGTTTTTGGAGATTTGTTCCCCTCAGAGCACCGTGTGCTCGTGCTGTTGGCAAATTTCCGGGTTTATCGGTATTCAACCGTCTCGCACCTTGATTGGCTGAGAGCCGTTCGCTCCTCACCAAGTCAGGTTCAAGCCGTTTGAATAGGGGCAGCTGTTGCACCCCAAAATTTGACCAACATTTATTTACCCATCAAGAGTTATATGATACTTCGAAGCTAGCCAAGAGGGCTATTCAAATGTTCAAAGGTTGATACCTTTGTCAGAGAACTCAAGAGATCCTCAGAGGAATTGGTTGAAACCAAGGTTGTGTGCCTCATAACTTGAGAGTTGTGGGTGCTCCTCAGATGATTCTGAGACTATGAGGATGAACTTGAAGCTTTGAGAAATCTTATGAGATGTCTTGAAAGCCATCATGAAGCCTAGAGAGGTCATTGTACAAGAATTCAGAAGATTCAACCATGAGTGGTAGAATTAGGGTTTGACTGGGTCAACCCTAAGTCAACTGATGATTTGGAGAGGGTTGAGACCTAATCCAAGAGCCATGTGATCATGGAATGATGTATTGAGATACTATAAGGATTATTCCTAGACCAACTCATCATGATTGAGGAGTTTGAGAAGTTTCAAGCTAGGGTTTCTAAGGATTGACAGTGTAAAACTCAACTTATAAGTTAGAGAGTACTAGAAGTCCTTGATAGGATTTGTAGAACTCAACTTATGGCTTTGACAAGCCAAGAGCATTTTGGTCATTTGGAAGTTATAGGTCATTTCAAGCATAAGGCCATATCTCCTACTTCCAAGCTTCAAATGGAAAAATCTTCAACATCAAACTTGCTTAGAATGATGTTTTAAGGCTAGTAGGGAGGTCATGAGATGTTGAAAAGGCTCATATTAAAAAGTGATAAAAAAATGGCCTAAAATTGAGGCATAAGTTAATTCAAGTGAATTTGAAAATTGGAAATCACAAGTTATAAGTTCAAACCATGTCATGTAATAGGTCATTTTGACTCCAAATGACATTCTAAGAACAATGGTTCAGCCACAATTTTGATTTGAGGCTTGCATCATAGGGCTGCTTTGGAATTTGATTACTTGCATCTTAAGGTACCAAACCAAAACAAGGCAAAACTTAACAAGCACATTGGTTATGCATTGTAACTGATCCAAAATATCATGTGGGGATAAATTCAAGTTGGTTACAAAGATTACAAGGGTTTTGGCATGATATAGCATGTGGAGAGAATTGAATTCAAAATACCATGACATGAAAAGATGAATTTCTCATTAGATTGTTCTAGGGGGTTCTAGATGATTCTAAACCTCTCTATAAGATGTTTCCAACTTGCTCAGATGCAAGGTTGGTGTTAATTGGTGTAGAGAAGAGAGAGTGAGATCCAAATTCCTCCATTGCAAGTCACATTCAATCTCTTCATTCTTCCTCATTTCCCTCCATTTTTTTCTCCACAAACCTTCTCCATAGATCTTTCTGAGTATATGCATACTGGTTTGAAGCTCCATCCATGGAGATTTGAAGGTTACCATTGGAAATTGCAAGAAAGCAAATCACATTCGAGTTCAAGGATACAAGCTCTCTCCCTCAAATCTTTTGCAAACAGTAGAGTTTTCATCATCCAAGGAGTATTCTTGAAGAGTTGCAAGGCCTGAAGAGAAGATTTACCACCTCTGCCATAACCAATTACCAGGTATGCAAAATCATCTTTACGCCCTTATTTAAGTCTTGTTAGATTAGGTGGTTAGGTTAGAATTGTTAGAGACAATTAGGTGATCAATTTTGGAGAGTTTGAAAGCATTTGATGAAGTTTCAGCCATGGATGCCATTTCTTGATGGAGCAAGAACTAGTGGTATAATGAGTTACAATGCAAGATTGATAGCTGATTTTAATTAGGGCAACGTGATAATCATTTTGATGTAAAGAAATACGAGTTTGGTTGAAGTTGAGTATGGATCATATTTTGAGATTAGCTTGGTTACACCTTCGGGTTTGGTGATAGAGATCATTTCAAGGAAAACCAAGACCATAGGCGTGATCAGGGTGAAATTCTAAGCAAGATTGTATTTTACATGTTGAGAATTGATGATGATATGAGAGAGCACGAGTTGGTAGAAGTTTGGTGCATGAGTTCTGAGTTTCATGGTGGATTCTGCGAAACCCTAACCCAAGGTTGAAGACGATCTCCAAGCCGTTGGATGAGCGCGCTGACTGTTGACTGGGAAATGGATCCAACGCACGAGATTTGTTTGAATTTTGGAGGGATTTCAGAGGCAGCGCAACGCTGCGTTTCATTAAAACGCTCTTCATGGGCTTAATGCAAAATTCCTAACCCCACCCCCCTTTGAGGCCCATTCCAAATTTGAACTGAAATTCAACGCTATTTGCGCCGCGCCCTCTTTTATTTTCTTTTGATTTTAATAATTGTTTTCTGATTGTGATATTGGGCCTAGAGTATTTCTATACGCACCCCCCAGTCTGGGCCCATGTGTGATTATAACTGCATATCATTACTGACTGCACCCCTTTTCATGTTTTCACTTTTATTTTCTCTCCATTTTATTTCAATATTAGAAAATCCATATTAAATAGAAAAATCAATATTTTTTCATGGTAGTTTTTTATCCTACTTCATATTTTTGTCTAGAAAAATATAAAATAAAAAAATTTGTCATATCATGCATTTTAGTATTTTTTGCATATTTTCTTCTTTAATTGCTTTTTAATGCTTTTATATTGATATATGATTTTGTAGAATTTAGTTTAGGTAGATCCCTTAGTATTTTTAGGTCAATCTTTTTAGGGTAGTTAGATATATGTTTTAGGTTCCCCCTGGATTTATTCCATATTTTTGTGATGATTTTTAGGTTAGTTTTGATTAGATGATTCTAGGTTGTGTAGAATTAGGTTAAACTTCAGCATAGGTCCATAATAACTTTAGATTTTGGGTTTTTAGGACAATTTAGACTATGGGGCATATATGGGTATTAAGGGTAGGTATGTAGGATCCCTTAGAAATTATATTAGGATTTAATATAGTAGTATGCTATTTTTAGTTGATTTTTGTATTGGTTGATTGTTTGTGTTGCCTTTAGGGCATGTTTGCTTTTGTTTGCTTTGCTTTGTGGAGCATTGAGGAGCATAGTAGAAGACTTGAAGATGCATTGAGGAGCTTGAGAGCTTGATCTTTTTTCTTTTTGTTTTGCTTTAGGGTTAGGGACTAAGAAGAGTTTAGACTTAGACAACTTCTTTCTCAAACATGGATGGTATCATTCACCTCCATTCCTCCCTATGATTCAAAGTCCTTCCATGGTATACACCTCTCTCCTTTGGAGGGATAAGTGATGTAACTAGGAAGTAGAACTTTTGAGGGAACCATTACTTTTATGTTGAACCCTTATAGGTCACCTTTGGTGGTCAAATAAGCAGTTCAATATCCCTCAGCTTATCCAGTAAGTGATTTTCTCTGGTTTGATTGTCTTGAGAGAGGTTGGGCCTGAGTTTGAAGATGAAGACTTCATTGAAGAGTATTGAAGAGGATGAATCCTTGAGTATTGCCATTCTAGCTGAAGCTTGAAGAGCAACAAGAGCAAGTTGATACTTGAAGATCCCTGAAGATTAGTTGAAGCCTGAAGGTGGAGCTAATCAAGAAGCTGAAGCTTAAAGGAGGAGATAAGTTGAAACTTATGTTGTAGGGTTGAAACCTGGATGGGCAAACTGATGTTTGTCAAGAGTAATTTGAAGTCTGAAGACTGAGTTGCTGTTGGAGAAGCTGAAGCTTTCCTCTGTTTTCTTTTCTGTATTGTTGTGTTTTGTTTGACTTGTTTGATGCATTAGAATAAGTTCATATCTAGAATAAGTAGAATCTAGGAGCATGATTGCACTAGAGGTTGAGTTGCTCCCTCTGCTTGTATTGTTACTGTGTGGCTTTACTTGCGGGTATTCGGTAGAGCCCAGCTCCCTTGCCCATGTGGTTTGTTTGCCTGATGGCATTTCATTTCATTTTATCTGTATGATTGCAGTTTACTGTTTATTGCTTGATAGCATGTTGTTTATATTTCAGTATGATTACTGTTATTTCATTCTGGCTTGAGGTTGAGATGAGCTTGTGGAGGCTGAAGCCCCACACACATTTCCTCCCTCACTTGCATTGCATGCATTTTACTGTTAAGCTGATGCTTTGTCTGTTTTGGTGTATCATTGATATGATCCCTTAGGACTCTCATTTCCTTTGATAAGGATTTGATGATAGAATTTTAGGTTGAAACCTATGCATGACAACTTCTAGGAGTTCCCTGTTCAAACCTCAACCATAGGATGAATCCATGGCATGACAATAGTAGGACTTGATAGTCTCCCTCCTAGTTGGGCCTGTTCTTTTCTCATCTCAAAACAGTTTAAGATACAGTAATCATGAATGATTCCTTTCGTACGTTACGAGCCTTAAGCTATCTGAGAAAGGGTTGTGGGAGAGTTTCTTTTCCACAGTCTGGATGTTTAGTATGGTACCCTTTGGGTGACATGCGACGCATTCACTCTCAGGTCATAGTCTCTAGTGCGGTTGAAATCGCAAACACAATAAAAAAAACTTCTTTCGTAAAAGACAGGAAATAAACTGTAGTTTCCCAAACTATGTATGCTCTGATCTCTCATGCCTGTTGAGAGTACGTAGGCACAAGATGGCGATGTCTTGGCGAGCTACCTTCCCCCATAACCCTTCGTAGGCCGAACTACGTTGACTCTGATTTCTCATTCTCTGATGAGAATACGTAGGCATAAAGCGCGACGCTTTGCCGAGTCATTTTTCTTTTCTTTTTCAGCCAGCCTTGATAGGTAGATAGAATAAAACCAACCCGTCCAAGTAAACACAACAAGCGAGGATCCCGTCGAGTACGACGGACGTGAGGGGTGCTAATACCTTCCCCTTGCGTAACCGACTCCCAAATCCAGACAACGGTTGTGATGACCTTGTCTTACCCTTTTTCGTTAGGTTTTTCCGATTGTTTCCTTTCCCGCTCTGAGGGATAAATAACGAAAGGTGGCGACTCTTCTGTTGTGCCGGCACCTTATTTTCGCGCAAGCGACAGTAAGACTCGCCTTCAGAATCATCTTTTGATTCTGAATCATCTTTAGAACCTTCAGATTTTGAAGTATCGTCAAAAATTAACTCAGGTGTTAGTACGACATTAGAGTTGGATTCTTGTGCCAATCCCACGCTTCTTACTCCTTTACAATGACGTCTCTAATGAATTCAACCTTGTTAGTGATACTACAATAGAGCTTATAAGCACCTGTACTATTGTACCCTACAAGAAACATAGCTCTTCTTCTGTCATCCAACTTCCTTCTCTTAGCATCTAGAACATGTTTGTAACAAACAGAAGCAAACACATTCAGATGGATCACACTTTGCTTATCTCTAATACACCTCTATAAAGGAACAATTTCCTCCAGATTCTTGGTTGGATACCTGTTGAGCACATATGCTGCAGTGGAAACAGCTTCTCCCCACAATGTGTGAGGGAGTTTCTTCTCGTCATACCAATCAAAGTTTGGATTCCTCTTTCAGCAAGACCATTATGTTGAGGAGTTTACGGAGCAGTAACCTCATGCTCAATTTCATTCTCCTCAAAGAAATTTCTGGACTCTGTAGAGTTCTACTCTTCACCACCATCAGTTTTAAGAATCTTCAGAGTCTACCCATTTTGATTCTCAGACTTGATTCTGAATTTCTTAAATTTAGTAAACACCTTGTGTTTGAACTTTATAAGGAATACCCACATCATCCTTGTGAAATCATCCACAAATGACACAAAGTATTTATTCACTCTAAGTGAAGGTACTCGAAATGGCGCACACACATTAGAATGCACCATACCCAAAGCATGATTTGCTCTTGGAAGCATTTTAGATGCAAATGGAAATCTTGGTTGCTTCCCTCTCATGCACACATTGCATGACTTCTCTGACTTCTTAATTTCCGAAATTCCATTTACCAACTTCTTCGAGTTCAAATTTCCTAAGCTTATGAAGTTCAAAAGACTAAATCTTTTGTGCCATAACTCACTTTCTTTCATAACACTTGTTAAACTAATGCATCCAGAGACTGTAGTTTTAATATTCACCTTGAATGTTCTATTCCTTCCTTGTTCTGACTTCATAATCAACTTCTTATTACAGTCTTACAGCTTCAAAATATTGTCATTCATGGTAACTGAAAAATCCTTTCTCAATTAATTGACTTACACTCATAATATTGCTTTTCATGCCAGGAACATACCACACATTCTGAATTCATTTTGAATGTTATATTCCTTCCCTAATTTTCTGACTTCATAATCAACTTCTGTTTACAGTCATACAACTTCCAAAGATTTTCCTTCATAATAACTGAAAATCCTTTCTCAATTGATTGACCTACACTTATCAAATTGCTTCAGCATTTAGATACTTATCGTCAACACATCTGATCTTGGTTCTCTTACCAGAGTCAAACTAAACCAACCATTTCTTATTTTAGTAAGGTGATTTGAACAACCTGTGTCCATGTACCACCAATCTTCCAAATACGCACTATCAAACTCAGAAGCCATTAATAGCACAGGTTCATCATCAAAATCTTCTCTCATTATGTTTGCTTCTTCTGATTTCCTCTCCTTGTTTGACCAACAATCAACGGTGAAGTGGCCAAATTTCATACAACTGTAGGATTGAACCTTCCTCTTGTCATACTTCTCCTTCATCTTAAAATGTTCAATTGCTACCACAATATAACAAAATTGAGGAGTAAGAGATCTAAGTACCTTCTCAACGATCTTTTCTTTAGAGAGAGTTTCTCCACACAACTTCATCTTATTTGTGATCAGAATCACTCTAGAGATGCAATCAGGTACCTTTTCATTGTTCTTCTTGATGAGATTCTTATACTTCTTACGTAGAGATTGAAGCTTCACTTTCTTCACTAGTGCATCACCGCCATAGCACTGTACCAGTGTGTCTCTTGTAGCCTTCCCTATCGTCGAATTAACGATTTTGTCAAACACGTTCGCATCCATACACTGATGGATGTAGATCAATCGCACATCGTGTCACCGTTCGCTCGTGTTTCCCTGTATTTTCTTGTAGATCTGAACGAGAGCTCTAGATACCAATCGTTGATGCATAAGATAAAGGAGATGAAGATGGAGGAAGAGACAGAATTGAAATAACAAACCTTCACTACTTTTATAAAAATGGTTATAGTGAATGGTTACACCTCACACTTTCTTTACAACTATTGATAGCTACAGTTGTATATGTGTGTGTGTGTGTGTGTGTGTGTGTATATATATATATATATATATATATATATATATATATATATATATATATATATATATATATATATATATATATATATATATATATATATATATATATATATATATATATATATATATATATATATATATATATATATATATATATATATATATATATATATATATATATATATATATATATATATATATATATATATATATATATATATATATATATATATATATACTCGCACACACACACAAAAAAAAAAAATGCCACGTAGGCAAAATGCTAACCTACACTAGTTAGATTAAATTTAATAAAACAAATGCCACTACTGAATATGAATGATTTCTAACCCCAATGTCATCGTATATTCCATACATTAGTGAAGGCTATTTGATTATAGTGAAAATTATAAAATATTTTCATTTAACATGTGTTTATCACTAGCATTTGCAATAAATGAAGCAATTTATGCACGGACTTCCATTGTTAAAGATATTGAAGTGCTTTTAAAAACAAGTAGATATATAACGGATTGGGATCCACTCCATTTCTTTGTCCCTCCATTTTCTCCATTACTATAGTTTTTATGTATATAAAATTAACTAAATATTAATTATATGTCACATGTTTTAGAAATGTGTGTTATTTACACACAAAACTATAGTAATGGAGAAAATGGAGGAACAAAGAAATGGAGTGGATCCCAACCCATATATAACAATATAGTATTATATATAATGTGTAGATAATTTTAAAACCAAGGGGGGCATGAGCCCACACTTAAGTGCAGGGACGGAGCTACTCACACTTAAGTGTGGACTCATGCCCCCACTGACTTTAAAAGTGTCTACACATAATATATAATATTATATTACTCCCTTTGTTTTTTATTGAAAGTCGGTTTTGACTTTTCACACGTATTAAGAAATGTAATAATTGTGGTAATAAAAAGACAAATTATGAAGGATTTTATAAAATTGTTCTTTATTAATGGTATTGGAAAGACAAATAGGAAAAATAACATTATAGATTCATTTGTATTATAAAACGACTTATATTATGGTACAAAATATTTTCACAAAGCAACTTATAATAAAAAACAGAGGTAGTATTATATGTCATACTTGTTTTTTCAAGCACTTCAATATCTTTAACAATGGATGTCCGTGCATAAATTGCTTCACTTATTGCAAGTGCTAATAATAAACTCACATTAAATAAAAATATTTTATAATCTTCATTATAATCGAATAGTCTTCATTAATGTATAGAATATACGAGGACATTGGCATATGAAAATTATGAATAGAATTGCAATAATGAATTTGGTTCCTGTTCTGGACTGGGCCGGGACCTCCCTTTCACCCAGGCAGGCCCAACCCAAGGCCACGCTGGTGAGGCCTAACAAGGCCCAATTTCCTCTGTCGAGCGGGAGCCTCAACAAGGCATATCTGTCGGGTAGAAGACTCTCCTGACGGAGAAGCTCACGCGCTTTCGAAAGAGATGGTCATCCCATATTCCAAAGATCACGAGGCAGTTGATCTAGGGGGAGAAGACCACGTGCTGGTATTCACTATGCCACGTAAGCCCTGGAAGTTTCTTGTGTTGGGCTTGGCAATCTGCCCGAATGCATGTAACCGTTGGCCCTGCGCTGGGGGCACATTATAAATACCCTTTTTCACTATAGGGTCAGGTATTCTATTTATCACACCTTCTCTCTGTACTTGCTTTCTCTAGTTCCAACACTTACTTAAGCATCAGAGCATGTTGCAGGTACACCCCATTTTCTTCTCCACAACTCCAGTGAAGGCGGAAACTCACGATGCGTGGTAGGTCATTGATTCCTTTCTGATTAGATAAGATCAATAGCGCCATCTGTGGGAAACTCTGCTTCCCTATTCTTTCTTCTGTCCGAGCACATAAGCTCAAGAACCAAAACAGAATCAACCTTCAACTTCCATTCCAATCATGGCCAACCTGCACAACAACAATGCTCCAGGATCTGCCTTTACCCCCTTCTCCAACGGGGACGACCATGACCCAAACCCGGACGTTCGAAAAGAAGAAGGTGACCACAGGGACAAGTGCACCGCCTCTCCCTCCTCAGAAGATGCAGCCTACAACGCCGTCCAACACTTAGAAAACCCGGATGTCTACCAGCCCATCCCGATCTCAACTGGCGCTGATCCTACCGTGGTAGCTCTGTTCGCAGTGATCAACCAGGCCAACTTGATGATCTTCAGACAGAACGAACGGATAGGGATGCTTAAATGAGAACAACCATCAGGCTCTCCCATCCGACACGCCCCATTCCAGATGGGGACTTCAAACTCATCATGTTAGGAGATGATCCCGGAAGAAGCGTGAAGAACGGCACGGGCCTCCCCGACTTGGCAAGGAAATAGCTCAAGGTCTGCCTCTAGGAAAATGTTGGCCTCTTCACATGGAGCGCTGTTGAAATTCCCAGGCTCAACCCCGACGTAGCTTGCCACCACCTCTCCATAGATTCGGCCGCTAGGGCCATAGTTCAACGTAGGTGTAGGCAGTCTCTCGAGAAAACGGAGGCTGCTAAAAAAGCTGTAAAAGACCTCCTATATGAAAATTTTATATCAGAAGCCTAGTACACAACCTGGCTGTCCAACGTTGTACTTATTAAAAAACATAATGGAAAACAACAAGAAAAGAGAAAGAAATTAAAAATAAAACTTATCTTCAGTCGTCGACGTAGAATTGCCGCGTCGAAACTTTCCATGGTACGAAATTCTCACATTTACGCTTTTTAGAAATCTTTAGTGTTGTGAAAATCTTTCCTTTAATTTCGAATTGTTGTCGTCGCCATGAAATCCCCCTCACCGCCACCGGCTTGAAGCGTTGGCACGGTGGTTTCTTGTTGGTTGTCGTACACGGAGGAAGAGAGATCGAAAGGAGGTGTTTCGCAAGATCGAGAGAGATTCGAGAAGTGATAGTGAACGTAGACGATGAGGATGACTCATTGTGTGTCGAGAGGAAGAAGCATTTGAGACGATAGAGTTTTGGGTAGAATTTTGTGTGAAGGAAAAAAGAGGGTTGATTTGGGAGAGGAATTTGGTTTGAGACGAGAGAAGAAGAGAGAATGTGAGGGTGTTGGAATGACTGACTCCTGTTATGAGATCATTTATCATGACTTTCCCCTGCTCAACAGAGTACTCAGGCGTTCTGCATCTTATCTCGATCAAACTTTCTGTTGCGGTGGAAATAGGATATCAAACTATTAATTAGTTTGAATCACAATTCTTAATTCACAACCGCTCTTTGATTTATCCGAAGGGAAAGGTCAAAAGAGGGAAAACCTATTTTTGCATCGTAAACACAATGCGGGGAGAGACCTAGGTAAGGGGTTGGTTAAGCTTAGGGAAGGTACTAGCACCCTAAACTTCTGTAGTACTCTACAGGAACCTTTTGTTTATTGTATGCTTTTTTATTTTATTATCTGCTTTAATATATATTGAGCTAAGGGATAGAGTGACCTAAAGACCTAAGGGTTAGTCCTAAGTTTACTCGGCAAGACGTCGCATCTTGTGCCTACGTATCCTGGATAGGGAATGGAATCAGAGTAATCGTAGTTCCCCTCGAAAGGGAGGTTAGAAACGTCTTGACTGTGGTCAAGGTTTCAATGGGGAATAAACGTATCTTAAGGACACGCTTATGTGGAGTCGTTGAAACTCCTATTTCTATGTTGAATTTGTTAATTGAAAATTTAGGGTTGAAATTAGGGATTCCACGGCGGGAAACCCTAAACAGAGTACGACGACTCTTTGACCTAATGCTAGGGTAAAGGGTATTTTCGTCCACGGCGGGACACCTAAGCTAATTAGGGTTTTGAAACGGTCAAAATTAGGGTTATTGACTCGACAGTCAAACGATTAGACCTAATTCCTTCGGAGGGATTCTAACGGTAAAAACATGCAAAATACGGCAGATTACTATTCGGCAGAATTAAAGTGCGGAAAAATAAAGAAAGCGGTAAAAAAAGCGTCGCGACGATCACTCGCGTAAATTACAAATCCCCAAAAATGCAAAATAAAATAAACCGCGACCATGGCCTCGCGTAAATTACATCCATGGAACAAAATAAATTGAACAAATAATTTAAATATAATCTGAGGAGAGAAACAGAGAACATTAGTGCAAAGGGTTAGACAGAAATTCATGGCAAATAATAAAATAGTGAAAAAGAAAAATTAAGAATTTGGACGTTTATTTAACATTATTATTATTATATTTTAAAAAATTTTAATTTAAAAAGAAAATTAATTTGATTTTGAAAATGTTTTGGATTGATTTTGAAAAAGATCTAGCTTTAATTTTGAAAATGTTTTTTAGTTTTAATATTTTTGTTAAAAAAATCTGTTTTGGTTTAACTTTAAAAAAAACTGTTTTAAATTTTAAAAGAGTGTTTTTAGTTTAATTCGAGAAACAAATGTTTTTTTTTATTTTTATTGAAAAGAAATTGTTTTTATTGAAAAGTAATTGTTTTTATTAAAAAGAAATTATTTTTATATTACCAAATGCTCTTATTCTAAAAATACAAAAAAAATATTTGCAAAAACATTACGTTAGTTACTTAATTAACAAAACATTACGTTAGTTATTTAATTAGCAAAACATTACGTTAGTTACTTAATTAACAAAACCTTGCGTTAGTATCTATAAAACTCAAACCAATTAATGATAATAAAAATGGAAAAAGAAAAAAGAGAAAAAAGAGAAAAAACAAAAGATATAAAAAATAGAAAAGGACGAGAAAATAAAACTGAGGCATAAACGAAAAGAGGTAGGTTTGCCATTTCATTTCAGACTTTGTCTTTCCAAAGGCCCAACTTCTTCTTCTTCTTCTTCATTGCGCCGCCATAATCTTCTCTTTTTCCTGTAAAAAAAGAAAAGAATAACAGAAACCAAATGTGATATTGATGAAATCTTACGAGTTACGATTTGTTGATGATTCTGCCGGTGATGAAGCTTTGAAGGTTTTGTTAAAAATCTCCCCTCTTTTGATAAGTCGTGAGAACGGCCGCTGTTTTTCTCTTTTGTCTCCTCCCCTCTTTCTCAAACACAACTTATGTTTATATAGGTAACAAATTAGGGTTAACTCTAACCTAATGCCCACTTTAAAGCCCAACTTAAATAATTAGTTAAAACTAAATAAAATTCAAACAATTTAAAATAAACTTAAAATTCTATTTATTTATACTAAACATTAAAAATATTATAAAAAGAATAAAATTTTTTCTAATATTTTTAATTTTATGATTTTTGGATGTTTTTATGAATAATATGGAAAAAAGTAAAAAAAATAATATTTTTAAAAAAATAATTTAAATAAAATACGAAAATAATAATTAAATAATAAAAAAAATAATTTTGTTATTTTTTTATAAAAATAGAAAAGTTAGATTAAAAATAAAAGAAAAACAAAAAATGAAGAAGGTGGGATTGGAACTCTCAACCTCTCACACTCACAACTCCTTACACAGGGTCTCTTGCCAATTGTGCTATTTTATTCATTCAAAATAAAGTGGCACTAGAAACCCTGTAAACTAAAAGAGCGCGCCACATAATATTTTCTTGCAACAATCAAACAACTGCAGCACCCGTTAGTGGTTAGTTTAAACGCAATGCACAATGAAATGGGATGCAAGATGAAACGACTAATCTTAGGGCAAAATTTGGGGTATTACAGTTACCCCTATTTAAATAGCTTCACCGGATGATTTGAGCGACGAAGGCTCGAGAAATAATGGTGGAGGGATTTAAATATAGATAACCAAAAATTTTGCCCTTAGATGCAGTGATATGCAATGCTATGGACAAAACGGAAATAAATTATAATGCTGACAATGCCATGAATTTAGTATGGTGCGTATGATGGAATGGTAAATGCAGAGATGCAGACGACACGACGACATAGGGGACAAACGCGACGAACGAACCACACTGGGAATACGACGCACTGGCTGACAGCACGACACTGGGGAATTCTAAAGTGATAGTCAACTGGTGCGAGTACGACCAATTATCACTTTAGGAAAAGGAATGGTAAGAGCGGGATCCTCAATGGAGATGGCACCGGCGAGACGGCCTCCACTGGGGGAATTTAAGAGTAATCATCAACAGGTTCAGGCGTGACCAGCTGATACTCTAGAGTAAGAAAATAAAACTGGATCTGGACGACTGTAGGATCGATTAATAAGATGCTGGAGCATTGAGCAAAGAATAACATCCGAGCTTCTGTAAACTTTCCCTCGTGACAGGATCAAACGGAATTTAGGAATCCGTAGAAAATATACAGGGTAAAACCAGCTGTATGGCAAAATAAATGGTCTTAAATGGGAAACACCCTGATAAGCTTTCTCGAGAGAGAACTGCCACTTATCACTGGAAGGGACTTATATGCCAAACTGGATAAGCTCTCAAATAAAGAGACTGATGCTTATCTGTGGATAATATATTGATTGATAATATAAACTTCTTCACGTCTCAAGTCTGTGCTCCCTGAACATGATTCAGTTTCTTCTTTTTTTTAAAGGATAAAATAAACGTCTTCATAATTCGAGATCGGTGCTCTCCCGAATATGATTCGGCTCCTTCTTTTACTAAAGGGTAAACGAACTTCTTCATACTTCAAGATTTGTGCTCTCCTGAATATGATTTCGCTCCTTCTTTTACTAAAGGGTAAACGAACTTCTTCATACTTCAAGATTTGTGTTCTCCTGAATATGATTTTGTTCCTTATTTTACTAAAGAGTAAACGAACTTCTTCATACTTCAAGATCTGTGCTCTCCTGAATATGATTTCGCTCCTTCTTTTACTAAAGGGTAAACTAAACTTCCTCATACTTCAAGATTCACACTCTCCTGAATATGATTCCGCTCCTTCTTTTACTAAAGGGTAAACTGAACTTCCTCATACTTCAAGATTCACACTCTCCTGAATATGATTCTGCTCCTTCTTTTACTAAAGGGTAAACTGAACTTCCTCATACTTCAAGATTCACACTCTCCTGAATATGATTCCGCTCAAACCTCCCCTTTCTTCAAAATGATACGGGAAATGGAAACCAAACTGCTTGATGGAGATGGCCATTTGCTGCAAGTCATAACGAAGGTAGGATAAGCTTCTCGGGCGAGAAATGCTGCTTATTTGCAAGAGTGGCAATAATAAGCTTCTCGGGTGAGAACTGCTTGTAGAGGTGGTAACAGGTAATGTAAATTGTAAAGAAAGTTGTGATGATGGCAAACATCTAGATCACTGAGTGATATCAGGTAACATAAATTGTAAAGAAGGTCGTGATGATGGCAAACATCTAGATCACTGAGTGATAGCAGGTAACATAAATTGTAAAGAAGGTCGTGATGATGGCAAACATCTAGATCACTGTAATGTAAATTGTCAAGAATGTTGTGATGATGGAAAACATCTAGATCACTGTAACGTAATAATGAGCTCCTTGTATGAGAAGATCAATTGTAGAGTGTATTGTAAGGCAGGTGATAAGCTCCTCGGCTGGGAACTGTTGCTTGTCTATTGTGCAATGTAGTGATAAGCTTCTCGGGCGAGAAATGTCGCATATCTGCAAAGGATTGTGAAGGCTTGTCTTGAAAGATAGTGTAAAATAAATGCACGTCCAGGTAGGTTCGGTGACAGACGAGACGGAAGTTCAATCTAGAATTGGGCTAGAAATAACTGTCAAACAAGATTCCATTGAGGAAACGAACTCAAACGGGGACTATCTTATCTTAACGTGGAAAGGTAACAGAAATAACCATCGTCCACGAGGGTTGAACTCTGTGGGGAAACTGGAAACAAGTAGGTATTTTATGCTTAGGGCTGACGATCTACTTGGAGAGAGCGGACAAACCCAGTTAATCAGCGGTAATGATAAGGATGACGACAAATAGCAAGCATGCAAATGCTAATGCGTATGCCAAAGTGTATACGAATGTGTATGTTCATGTGTATGACAATGAAATGAAAATGAGTATGCAATGCTCATGTTTATGCTTATGCTGACAAAACAGATGAGAGATGAGACATGAGATGAAATAAACATCTCGACAGGAATACCCAGTGACCTCTGCAACAGTACATCTATTAGAGGATAGGAATAGTTGACGGTAAGACCGAATCTGGCTTCAAAGTTAAAATTTCCCTGGGGAGAAAATCTCATGACTTCCACATGGGGATACGTCTTCACTAGAGAGTACGATGTCACGACTTCAACTGGGGATTCATGACCTCGGCACGAGGATATGATGTCATGACTTCACGGGAGGGATTGCTATCATGAACCGTAATCAGCCAAAGAACTCTTGGGATCAGAGATTTCGGGGATAAAATAAATATCCGCTTCGTGGGGAAGATGTGGAATTAGGCAACTTCATGGAGATAGCGTAGCAACTTCCTAGGAATAATACTTCGACTTCCTGGGGAAAAGGTACGTCTGACTGGGGATAAAGTATATCAAACTTCCCTGGAGAGTTCATCAGACTTGCTGGGGAGAAATCAACAAACATTCGTGAGGGCAGTGTCTTGACTTCTTGGGGAAAACCTGACACTCCTGGGGAATATTCCTGAGGAAAGTAAGGCAATTCCACTGAGGAACAGATGATCCTACTGAGAATGGGTCTTCAAGACTGTATATCACTTGGAGGATATCGGAGATGTCTCTGCAGTCTTGAGAGTCACTGGGGATTTATCGGATGGCTCCCAAAAGTGTTGTCAGCTTAAAGTCTCGCTGGGGACTATCACTAGGAAGATGCTGGTAAAATCTTTGCTGTCTTGGAGATTACTGGCTCGGTCCAAAATGTTTTCAGCTTATAGTCTCGTTGGGGACTGTGTCGGCTTAAAGTCTCTCTGGGGACTGCTCTGAGGAAATGGTTGATGAAATTTACTGGGGAATGAAGACCACCGGGAGTAAGATCCATCGGGTGCATGAAAATGTTGTGAAAAGAAGCTAACTTTTATCTCAATGGACTTTGTCGTAGTCGCCATTTTGAAAATATCATGCCCCAGAATACCTGCTTTGTGAGGAAAGGTCAGCTCAAGAGGATTTTACAGAGAAACATGGGGTCTAGATGCCCCACTGTTTTCCAACTCTTGGAGAGATTTGTCAGATCTCAGCGTAACTGGCTCAGATCGACGGTGACATGACTGAGTCTTCAAAAATAACTCTTAAGAATGTCAGGCTCGCATTGCTGAGAAAACTGGAAACCATCTGCCCCTGTTTAGCAGGATCTGTGACATCCATATTTAAGTTTCTAAGATATCAGGAAAAACTAACACACGTGAAATGCTATCCTGAAACTATCAATGCAACAATATATTTGTCTTGAAATTTTTGTTTTTGTTTTTGTTTTGAAAAGGATATCATTATAACTCGCGACCGAAGTCGCATAGCTAGGATATGAATTTACTTTGTAATGCCAACGGTGAATTGAGCATAGCTCGTAGGAGTCAGGAAACATTATCTCGTCGAGTATGCTTTCGAGAGAATTCCTACTTCAATTAGGTCTTTTAATGGTTGTATCGTGGCTTGGTTCACGGTTTAAGAAACAAAGGATAAAGGCTCAAAGTTTGATTGTACCCACCCCTCTTCATGATGTTCTCCAATCTTATTCAGTTAACGGGATACGAGCACTCATATCTTAATCGGGTTTGATATGGTCGAGAACTCATTAAGGCTTTGGACATGGTAGTCACTCACCTATTGTCTTTTGTGTTTGATCACATGACTTTGTTCTTTATTGGGAATTCTTTATGGTAATCCTTTTTGTTTTTGCATTTTTATTCCCTAACTTTTGCCTGGACAACGTCTTTTGGATTTGGCATTAGAGTCCAGCGGGATGCCCCAGTTTTGCCTAAGTCTCCTTCACAGGTTTGGACTTAGCAGGCTATATATATTTTTATTTTTGCTGAATAAGTCGTGTGACTCCTTTGAAAGACTTGTGACTGCCCCACTCTTTTGGTAGTAGAGGGATAGTCATTGACTTCTAACTTCCTAAGATGTTAAGGATAGATTCTCGAAGGTTCGTTCCTCCTTTTTGAGAGTCTGAGCGCTCTATCAATTTAACTGAAAACTACCCTGCCCCAGGTTAAAGTAAAGGGTTTTAATTTGGAAAAAAAGAAAAAATCCTACTTCACGGCTCAAAGGGGGTAAAGAGGGATTATCTACCTTATATCTCCATTGTTTTGGGATTTGAAACAATGCCTTACATCATCAACAGGTTTCAATCGAAAGTATACGACTAGAAATTTGATGTCTTTGGTTCATCATCCTCCTCCCAATTCTCTATCAAATAAGAGATCGGGTAAAATTGGCATTATAAGTTTATGAAAATATTTTTAATGAGTGAAACGAATGGATTTATTCAAGACAAACATGCATTGCATCAATTATTCCAAAATAAACAAGTTCGTAAATGATAATTATGCTTAATCAAAGAAAATAAACATATAAATAATCAAAATGTAACGTCTCAAAGTCCTTCAAGATGTGTTTATGAAGTCTTCGTGTCTGAGACCGGCATGGTAGTGGTTTCCTTTGGCGGAGCCTCACTGGAAGGAGTCGTCTTGCTTGCCCCAACTACGTCTATCATTACTTCATTATCGGTCCTCAAATCTTCACTCATAATAAATCTCCCAGATTCTCTGTTGATCGGGGTCGTATCATCTTGAGGATTGCTGAAATGAGAAGGACTAGGCATCTGAAGAAGTACCGGCTTCGGCTGATTCACCGTAGGCGTCACCGGCTGAGATATGTTGAGGACAGGCTTTGCAGAGCTTGACCCTGGCCCATGGAGAGCTCTGAGAGGAGTCTTGATTTTTGGCTGAGGATCATCGAAAGACAGGACCTTCTTTACTAGCAAATCTCTGACAATGTTCTTAAGTGCGTAACATCCTTCCAAATCGTGACCAGGAGAACCCTCATGAAATAAACAATGAGCGACGACGTTGTAATTGACAGGTACCGGATTGGGAGGTGGACCCAAAGTTCGGGTAACAACCAGACCTTGTTTCACTAAGAAAGGATACAACTCAGTGAACGTCATTGGGATCGGAGGACAAGGCTTGTATGGTCTCTTATTTTGACGAGGTATCGTCTCCTCTGATGGTTGGCACACGGGAGCGTTGGGCACTCGTTGACAGTTGACAGGAGCTTGTGCAGGCTGATAAGCAGGAGGTTGTTGATAAACCAGATGCTGATAGACCGGAGCCGGTTGCACAGGCTGATCTGTAGGAAATTGCTGACTAAGAGGAGGTGCAACAGTAGCTACATAGGGTTGTGGAGCATACTGAACTGGATAACGTTGAACATAATTCTGTTGAGGTTGCCAAGGTTGATGAGTAGCCATCGAGCGATTCCTCGGACGTGTAGGTCCTTTATGGTGGTCAACGCTAGGAGTTTTGCACTTCGGAGGAGTAACTCGTCGAACTGGTTGAGCAATGGTAGGATGCACCAAACTGGGTTGAGGACCATGAGGAGGTATGTTCTCAACAGTAACAGTTGGGTAAGAACCCACAACGGTGTTGGTAATCTCAGAAACAATAGTAGGTTGATTATCCATCTTCACCTTAAGGGCTTGCGGCATCTTCATAATCTGCCCCACACTTCCTCGAAGATCTTCGAGTTCATGGCTGACACGGTCGATCTCTTGAGCTTGTTCTTCCATCCTTCTTCGAGCTTGAGCTCTAGTATTGTACTGATGCGGAGGACCCAGGGTGACGAAACTAGAAGGCGAGAGAACCGAGTATGAGAAACCGAGAGACACATGCAATGCAAACTATATGATGCTAAAATGCAAAATGATTTCATGGAATTCACAAATTTACGAATATTGCAGAATAACAAAGAAATTTTATTTATTAATTGAAAATGGATTACAAATAATATTCCTAGAAAAATCTTGGCATAATAGCTAAATAAAAGCTAGTAATGACCTTAAGGAAGCTTCCTGTTCTGCCCCTTTGCTTTGCTCTTTGGGCTAGGCCTTTTTGAGGATGAGCCTATCTTCAAAAGGTAGATCGATAGTTAGAGGAAAATAAATCCTTCATCAAAACCAAACAAGGGTACGTTGGAAAAGTCTTCACAATTGTTAGTGATCATATTGCCCTTGATATCCGATAACTTCGAGCATATGGCTTTAGCAACGGTCTTGTCCTTTAGGGTCCCTCTCCAAGAAAGGGAACAGTGTCTTATCCAAAATAGACAACCCTACGAGCTGAGAATATTCTTCCAAAGTAGGTAATAGCTGATAATTGGGGAATGTGAAGCAATGGTAGTCGGGATCATAGAATTGTAGCAAAACCGAAAGAAGTCCTTCGTTCACCTTATATTCCAATAAAGATAACAACCTTCCATACCGGTTACAGAATCCTTCTCGATCTTGGATTAAATATCCTAGCTTCCTTAGGTCATCTAGCTTAGGACTTTTAAAAGTATATTTCAAAGTTTTCCTTCGATTGTAATCCATAGTATCCTACAATATTCATAAACAAGGTTTGAACTCCATGAAATGTAATGCAATGTAATGTTTTAATGGATGCAATGCACATATACAAAGTTCTAGGTTAAAGGTATGTGCAAGGAGTTAGGGTCTACCCATCCCAATAAGGTATGTACTAAGGTTAATTGTACCTGCAGAACAAGGTTCTAAGAAGTGCCCAAAGTCATCAGTCCCTCCTTCGGATATTATCAACTTTCCAACTAACTCAGGGGTCGATAATATTCTCAAGAGAACCTCTTTTGAATGTAGCATCGTGTAGCAACTATTGTAGGACTACTCCCACATAGTTCCCGCACTACGTCCTATATAAGGCCAAAGTGGTGTTAAGGTACTACGATCCTCAATATCATAGACTCCAATTGAAAATAGTAAAAGTTTTCACGACTACACTCGATCAACCGAACCATTTTCGAAAGGGTCTCAACTGAGCGGTGATTCTCGAGTCAACTTGGTCGGGACTCACTCCCGGCAAGTCTCGTCGAATATCTCACCTTCCTATAATAAGGTCACTCAAGTCTGGGTTAGGACTTATCTCACAATAACAGGGTACCCCCCAAACAAGGCACAATAATAATATATACAAGAGAATAAATAATGTAAAATATCATACAATAAACAAAATAGGGATAACCCTTAAAATTATGGCTACTCCCCAATGAAGTCGCCATTTTCTGTTGCGGTGGAAATAAGATATCAAACTATTAATTAGTTTGAATCACAATTCTTAATTCACAACCGCTCTTTGATTTATCCGAAGGGAAAGGTCAAAAGAGGGAAAACCTATTTTTGCATCGTAAACACAATGCGGGGAGAGACCTAGGTAAGGGGTTGGTTAAGCTTAGGGAAGGTACTAGCACCCTAAACTTCTGCAGTACTCTACAGGAACCTTTTGTTTATTGTATGCTTTTTTATTTTATTATCTGCTTTAATATATATTGAGCTAAGGGATAGAGTGACCTAAAGACCTAAGGGTTAGTCCTAAGTTTACTCGGCAAGACGTCGCATCTTGTGCCTACGTATCCTGGATAGGGAATGGAATCAGAGTAATCGTAGTTCCTCTCGAAAGGGAGGTTAGAAACGTCTTGACTGTGGTCAAGGTTTCAATGGGGAATAAACGTATCTTAAGGACACGCTTACGTGGAGTCGTTGAAACTCCTATTTCTATGTTGAATTTGTTAATTGAAAATTTAGGGTTGAAATTAGGGATTCCACGGCAGGAAACCCTAAACAGAGTACGACGACTCTTTGACCTAATGCTAGGGTAAAGGGTATTTTCGTCCACGGCGGGACACCTAAGCTAATTAGGGTTTTGAAACGGTCAAAATTAGGGTTATTGACTCGGCGGTCAAACGATTAGACCTAATTCCTTCGGAGGGATTCTAACGGTAAAAACATGCAAAATACGGCAGATTACTATTCGGCAGAATTAAAGTGCGGAAAAATAAAGAAAGCGGTAAAAAAAGCGTCGCGACGATCACTCGCGTAAATTACAAATCCCCAAAAATGCAAAATAAAATAAACCGCGACCATGGCCTCACGTAAATTACATCCATGGAACAAAATAAATTGAACAAATAATTTAAATATAATCTGAGGAGAGAAACAGAGAACATTAGTGCAAAGGGTTAGACAGAAATTCATGGCAAATAATAAAATAGTGAAAAAGAAAAATTAAGAATTTGGACGTTTATTTAACATTATTATTATTATATTTTAAAAAAATTTAATTTAAAAATTAATTTGATTTTGAAAATGTTTTGGATTGATTTTGAAAAAGATCTAGCTTTAATTTTGAAAATGTTTTTTAGTTTTAATTTTTTTTTAAAAAAACTGTTTTGGTTTAACTTAAAAAAAAACTCTTTTAAATTTTAAAAGAGTGTTTTTAGTTTAATTAGAGAAACAAATGTTTTTTTTATTTTTATTGAAAAGAAATTGTTTTTATTGAAAAGTAATTGTTTTTATTAAAAAGAAATTATTTTTATATTACCAAATGCTCTTATTCTAGAAATACAAAAAAAATATTTGCAAAAACATTACGTTAGTTACTTAATTAACAAAACATTACGTTAGTTATTTAATTAGCAAAACATTACGTTAGTTACTTAATTAACAAAACCTTACGTTAGTATCTATAAAACTCAAACCAATTAATGATAATAAAAATGGAAAAAGGAAAAAAGAAAAAAGAGAAAAAACAAAAGATATAAAAAATAGAAAAGGACGAGAAAATAAAACTGAGGCATAAACGAAAAGAGGTAGGTTTGCCATTTCATTTCAGACTTTGTCTTTCCAAAGGCCCAACTTCTTCTTCTTCTTCATTGCGCCGCCATAATCTTCTCTTTTTCCTGTAAAAAAAGAAAAGAATAACAGAAACCAAATGTGATATTGATGAAATCTTACGAGTTACGATTTGTTGGTGATTCTGCCGGTGATGAAGCTTTGAAGGTTTTGTCAAAAATCTCCCCTCTTTTGATAAGTCGTGAGAACGGCCGCCGTTTTTCTCTTTTGTCTCCTCCCCTCTTTCTCAAACACAACTTATGTTTATATAGGTAACAAATTAGGGTTAACTCTAACCTAATACCCACTTTAAAGCCCAACTTAAATAATTAGTTAAAACTAAATAAAATTCAAACAATTTAAAATAAACTTAAAATTCTATTTATTTATACTAAACATTAAAAATATTATAAAAAGAATAAAATCTTTTCTAATATTTTTAATTTTATGATTTTGGATGTTTTTATGAATAATATGGAAAAAAGTAAAAAAATAATATTTTTAAAAAAACAATTTAAATAAAATACGAAAATAATAATTAAATAAAAAAAAACTAATTTTGTTATTTTTTTTTATAAAAATAGAAAAGTTAGATTAAAAATAAAAGAAAAACAAAAAATGAAGAAGGTGGGATTGGAACTCTCAACCTCTCACACTCACAACTCCTTACACAGGATCTCTTGCCAATTGTGCTATTTTATTCATTCAAAATAAAGTGGCACTAGAAACCCTGTAAACTAAAAGAGCGCGCCACATAATATTTTCTTGCAACAATCAAACAACTGCACCACCCGTTAGTGATTAGTTTAAACGCAATGCACAATGAAATGGGATGCAAGATGAAACGACTAATCTTAGGGCAAAATTTGGGGTATTACACTTTCCATTGTGGAAACTCTCCTGATGTCAAGTTCTTTCTAGCAAGTAAAACAAATCATTTTGAAAAGATAATATTAATGCAATGCATATGACAGTTTTGAAATCCAAGTCTGTTCACTGAAAAACTTATGACATATAGTGAATGAATCACTTATCAAAATGTCAACATTAATACCGAAATGGTAAGAAAATCTTTTTAGGAGTCAGTTTCGACGCGATTTTTACCGAAGTATGCTTTCGAAACAAACCTGCTTCAACTAGGTCTTTTGAAGGTTGTAACGTGGTCTGGTTCACGGTTATAGAAAGAAAGGATATAAGGCTCAAAGTTTGTTTTAACCCACTCATTCTCCTTGATGTTCTCCAGTCCTATGTTTAGCTAATTCGATACAAGCGCTCACCTTTCGAAGGTTGGATGACATGAGTGATGGTTAAGGAAACCACAAGTTTTCGGAGTGACAGTCACTCGCTTTTCGTCTTTGGTGTCTGGAATCACACGACTTGTTCTTCATCATTTTTCTGATTTCCCTATTTTTGCCTGGACTGACTCTTTTGGATATATCTTTTTGATTTTGAAGTCCAGCGGGATGCCCTATTTTTGCCTAAGCCACTTGTTTTCAAGTTATCGACTTAGCGGGCTTTTTATTTTTTTCTTTTCTTTTTGGGAACAAGTCATGTGACACCGGCTTGTCTGACTTGTTTGACAAGATCGTGATTGTCTCACTCCTTGGTTGGCGAAGGATAACCACTGTAAGTTTTTTAGGTACGACCTCTACAGGTGTGATTGATCGTCGAACGGGAATACTTCTTTCGCAATTTGGATGCTTGGTCAAATTAACTGACACCTACCCTACCCAAGGTTAAGATTAAGGGTTTTTCGTTTTCAGAAAGAAACTCCTACTACTAGGCTCAAAGGGGTTGACAAGGGATTATCTTCCTTATATCTCCGATGTTTAGGAATTTGAAACAATGTTTGTACATCATCAACAAAGGTTTTATTCAAAAGCATACAATCGGGAGTTTTTGCATCTTTCAATTTCGTCATCCTCCCTCGGATTCCGCTTAAACAAGCGTTTGACATCAATAAAAAAGTATTGAGTGAACACGAATGGATTTAATCAAAATATGCATATTCATTTCATCATCATCATCAATTGAAAACAAATAAGTTCTACAGATAAGTTCATACTTTGACAGAAAAGAAATTACAAATGCAAAGAAATGACATGATATAAAAGACCGCCAGTTTTGGGGAATTGGGCTTTCCAATCTTGATTTGCTACTGAGTTAGCCATCTTCAGAATTGCCTGTCGAAGTCATCCTGATACTCTTCTGAACATCTGCTGTCGGTAAATTCCTCCATAACATGAACTGATGAACCCACATGACTGGATGAAGGAGGATTATTAATCTGGATACCCTAAGGTGTGATTGAGAATATATTGGAGTCAAGCAGAGTATGAATCTTGCTTTTAAGAACCTTACAGTCTTCGGTTGAATGCCCCTGTGCCCCAGCATGGTAATCACAACAGGCATTGACATCAAAACCTGGCGGATATGGAGGAATCACTGGATTAATCTCCTTTGGCATTATCAGTCCACCTTTGATCAAATCTGGCAACATCTGACTATACGACATTGACAACTGAGTGAAATACTTCTATGGCTTCTTTGGTCTTTGTCGAGCGTGCTAACGTGACTGATGACGGTATGACTGCCGACTCTGGAGAGGAACATATATCTGATACACAGACCCAACAAGTTGCTGACTCTGAATAGCCGAAATGTCTGAAAACTGAATATGAGGTACCGGGGATTTCTGGATGGAATTTCTTTCTTTCTCCCATTCTTCTTGGGAACTGGAAACTGATTCGCTTTCATAAACTGAGATATCTGAGGTGTCTTGAATCTTTCCACTCTTGAGTCCGCTCTCGATACGTTCCCCAATAATTATCCAGTCAGAAAAGTTTAATGCCCCACTACCAATCATCTTATCAAAGTATGGACCTCACAAAGTATCCATGAACATGTCAACCAGTTCTCTGTCTAAGAGTGGTGGTTGAACACGAGCAGCTAATTCTCTCCATCTCTACACATACCCTCTGAAGGATTCATTTTCCGCTTGAGACAAGTCTTGAAACTGCATGCGACTAGGAGTCATGTCGAGATTGTAATTGTATTGATTCACAAATGCATTGCCTAGATCTGACCATGATTGGATGCAACCATTCTCTAACTGCATGTACCAGCTCAACGATGCCCCACTCATATTATCCTGGAAACATTGAATCATAAGTTTGTCGTTGTGGACATGTGAAGTCATTCTTCTGCAAAACATCACCAAATGCTGCTTCAGACAACTATCCCCTTTGTACTTCTCAAAATTTGGTGTCTTAAACTTCGGAGGCATCACAAGGCCTAGTACCAAACACATGCTTGAAGCATTCAGATTAAGAGTACCTAACCCATTAGGGCGTCAAGCTTTTCCTCCAACAAACGATATCTTCTCATAAGCTCAACAGTCTTTGAGTCCTTAGGATTAATCTTTGGAACAAGCCCTTGGGAACCCGACACAGAGAATGTGAATTTCTGATAGTCTGTATCATTGAGAGAAGACGAATGTCTATCTCAGACAATGGCACACTCTTGATCTCTAACAGGAATCTGCACAGGCTGAGCTTGAGCAACATTGTTCACTAAAGGTGGAATAACATCCTCATTAACTAGAGTCCTCTGAATATAGGCCTCTCCCCTTATCATAGCTGTCATGGCTTCCATGAGTTGATCTAGCTGATTCTTCATTAATTCAAACTTTTCCCTTGTAACAACTGAATTCTGCTCTTCTGAGTTCATGATTCTTCCAAAAGATAATTCAAGTCTGGTATGAGTGTTGGGAAATCAATTGCAGGTAGGAAAAAAGATGGGTGAGCTCTTTGTTCCCGTCCGAGGATGTATATGCAAGAATGAGATGCAAATGCAATGCAAAATGATAATGTAACAGACATGGGATCAAAACTTCCACAAAGCTTTGAATAATTGTTGCGCTGCTGACTGGATAAGTTCACAAGTCTGCTCTGAAGGAAATACCAGAATACCCGGGTTGGTTAAAGGTCAAAGTTTCATGCATAACCCTTCCCACTCATAGGTAGGACCTAGTCTCTAAAAAAGTACGACATCCTATGCAGGTCATCAGTATCACGGACTCTCAGGTTGAGAAACAATGATACGTTCACTATTTCTGGTTTGACATCATGGTAAAACGAGGAGGTCTCAACTGACTTTCCAATGAACGGTCTTCACAATTGTTAGTTTTCAGATCCAACACCCTCTCAACTGTCCAAAACACACAGGATAGGATGTCTTCAAAGAAAACCTCGTCTGAACGCGAATTTCATGAGGGCTCTTGCATGCCAAACATGCAAGCTTGCACTACTCTCCATACAAAAACTAGGGGTGTACTCAAGTCTGGGTATAGGGCTTATCTCACAGTGGAACACCCCACCCAACATCATAACAGCAATATGATAATAATGATAAAGTGCGGAAAATAAAATGTAAGTGCAATACTATACAACAATAAAATATACACATATAACACACATATGCACAAAAATAAACACCCAAAGAGATAAAACGAACAAGCGCTAGGATTGACTCGCATAGGGAACCAGAGTCCCCAGCTGTCGCATCTGCGAGAAAGGAGCCGACGGAAACAAACAGAAGAGTCATCGCAACTAAATCTTGGGTTCGGGAGTCGGTTACGCAAGGGGAAGGTATGAGCACCCCTCACGTCCGTTGTACTCAACGAGATCCACGCTTGTTATCTAATCTATGGGTAAAAGCTATCTAAAAGCTACTGCTAAACGGGGGTGAAAGAAAAGAACAGACTCGATAGGACATCGTCGCCCTATGCCTACGTATTCTCTCGTGCAATGGGAAAGTCAGAGTCAACGTAGTTCGGGAAACTATGGGTGATGGGGAAAGTTTCTCGCCAAGACATCGCCGTCTTGTGCCTATGTATCCTCATATGGTATGAGAAATAAGAGTAAACATAGTTCATGTAACTACGGGACAAGGTTGGTTAAGTGTTTTTTACGAGTGACGCTAAGTTTCCATTCTAGCAGTTAGGGACGATGCCTGTTTGCGGTAGAACGGAAGAGTAACATACTCTTTCGGGTGATAAGGAATGGAGGATTAAAGGTGGAAAAGAAAGAAGAGTGCTCGCTAGGATTATCGCAATCCTATGCATACGTATTCTCATATGTTATGAGAAATCAGAGCAGTCGTAGTTCGGCTAACTACGGAAAAGGGTCTCGATCGGACGAGGGCGAGAGAAAGAGGTCCTAGGCCTGAAACGCCTGAATGGAAGTGAAATGGCTTGGTTCGGGACGCGTACTGTACTAGAGTCTAAGACGTAGGAGTGAATGCGTCGCATATCGCCCAAAGGGCATACGCTAAACACCCTAGACAAGTGAAGAGAGACCTCCCCACTCATCATTTCCTACGCACCTAATGCTTGGCTCACAATACTCATTGCAGTTATCAAGTGTTTTAAATTAATGGTTCGACGGTGTTAGTGAATTGAATCGAGACAAAATGTGACGCTAAACCGTCGTAGCTCGACTTATGAAGGAAGTCGAACTATAGGAGGCCGCGTAAATTGATATATGTGCCATGGACAAGATAGAAAAATGATATTGAGGATCATTCTCTAATTAAATCGTGTCGCACAAACCAAAAGGGTGGGATCTCTTCTTAATTGCAAACATCATGTCGATTAATCGAAGGTAGCCTATCACGACCCAAAGTAAAGAAAATGACCCAAATGGTCATTTTCCATAGATTTGAAATTGGGAAGGTTATCGACTTCGATAAATCGACGCTTACGAATAAAAGACTTCATAGATTGAAGAACATTAAAATAAGATCGAAAATGAAGAAGAAATGAGGAGAGAAAGAAGGTGGTCTCGGATCCATCATTATTTATCAATAGTTTGACTAGTAACGATTTACGGAGGTCTCGTCATCGACCAAAAAGCGACGAAAATAAATAAAGATGAATAAAAATCGAAAATGAAAAGCTGTAAAGAAAAATGGTCTCGGACTTGTCGCTATTCGTCAATAATTTGACAAACTATAACTTGGAGATCTCTTCCTCAACCAAAACGAAAATTAAACCTCAAACACCAACATCTAACTTAAAAAAAACATATTAAAAATTCTAAGAAAAACTAAAATTTATTAAAAAAAACAAGTTTAGAAACTCTAAAACTAATTTAGAAGAAATAGCTATTACAAACTTTAAAGCTTAGTTAAGAAATATATTAAAACTTCTAAAATTAAAATTAGAAATAAACAAATCTTAAAAAAAAGAAAAGAAAAGGGGGGGTATGAATCTGAAAATAAGGGGTAATGAAAAATGAGGAGGGATCATATGGGCCTAAGGCCCATCACCTTTCCTTAACTTGTATGGGGGTGCAGAAAATGGGAGATGATTGTCTAAAAAGTGAAACGAGATTGAAGCCCAGAAGCCCAATGAAAACCAAAAACACACATAAGATCCCCTCCAATGCAAACACGGTGGGCAAAAAACCATTGTGAAACAACTTTTAAAAAGTCAAGGTAGAAAAACACAACAAAATGAAAGGCCATAAACCAGCCACCTCAATCAAATCAAATGAGACTTCTCAGAAAAATCCCTCTTCTCAAGATCGCCATCATCTCAATTCGTCTCAAATTCTTCTTTTCATCTCTTTCTATTTCTATCGTGAGTTTTCTAGGTTTTGATTTAGGAAATCAGTTTGTTGAGTGGGTGAAAATGAGTTTCAAAGGTGGAGGTTGAAGAAGAGAGGAGGGTTCGAAGAAGCAAAACCGGAAGATTGAAGAAGATTGAAAAGGGGGTTTTGGTTTGAAGGGGATTTGCAGTGGAGTGATTTTTGTGGGTTTGAAGGTGTTGCGATTGTTGAAGGTTGAATGGTTTGCGGTTGAAGGGTTTTAGCTTCGTATTCTTTTCTCACTTATCCTGTTTCGATCTGGTTTGTTATGGTGTGTAGGTTTCACGGCGGCCGGTTTTTGGATGGGTTGAAGGGGGTTCTGGGTTGTGTCGTGGAAGGTGACGGTTGTGTATGGAGAAGAAGATTCGCAGGTTTGTGAGAGGGAGAAATGAGGTGGTTCTGCGTTCGTTTGAGGGAGAAGATGTACAGTCAAAGGAGGGCGGCTAGGGTTAGGTTTTGGCTGTTAGGTCTCTTGTTGGAAGAAGATGAACAGTAGGGGGCTAGGGTTTCGAATTCAGGAAGGAGATGAATAGTGACTGGGCATTTATACTCTGGACAAATGTCACTTTCCTGCTGCTCTTTTTTTAATTCTAATTCCTAATTCTAACTAACTATTAATAAAGTCTAATATACTTAAAATTCTAATTAAAAACTAATTAATTCTTAACTCCAATTCTATCTAATTAAGAAAACTATCTTCTAATCTAATTAATTAATTGAAAAAAAATCTAATTCTATCTAAAATCTTAATTCTAATTCTAAACTAATTAATTAATCCTAATTCTAAAATAAAAAGTTAATCTAAACTAATTCTAAATAATTAAAATTACATTTTTTTTTGTATTTTCTCTTTTCTATTTTAAAATTCTAATTAATTATTCTAATATAAAATTCTAATTATAGGGTGCAACACTACCTTTCAACTTAAACGTAGACTTGGAGTCGCCGCACTCCATGTAAGCGTCTCACTATGAACACTTACTTCCCCTTGGAACCTTGACCACAGTCAAAAGTTCCTCACCCTCGTTGAGGGGAACTACGAATGCTTTGATTCCATTCCCGTCAGAATACGTAGGTATGAGATGCGATGTCTTGGTGAGCATACTTAGGACTAACCCGTTAGGTCTCCCTTAAACCTTTTAGCAGATAACAGATAACGAATAGCGCTAATACTAACAAGAGATTCCTGTAGAGTACTACAGATGCTTAGGATGCTAACACCTTTCCTAGGTATAACCAATCCCCGAACCTTATATCTCCCACATTTTTTTATAGTGCAATTAGGTTTTTTCGTTCTTTAACCTTTCCTTTGGATAAATCAAAGCTCGGAGGTGAATTTCAATGAATTAAGATTCAAGTTAATCAATAGCTTGACATCCGATTCTCACCACAACACGCGCCATCCTACAAACACATACCAAACAAGAAAACATTCTACATGTGGTGTGGCAACCTCGTTTACCACCCAAGACATTCACGATTTAAGAAATTTCCATTATTTTTTTAAACCTGCTTCGTAAAGCTTCAATGTTTTCACATGCAATGTTTATCCAAATATCGGGCGTTTTGCAAACAAAACAGTAAAAACAAAAACAAAGATGGACAATTCTTGAGTGAAATGAAATTTTATTGATCGAATATCCTGTAAATAGGAAATTACATAAGGAGTAAATTCCTGAAAAGAGGTAATTATGCAAAAGCAAAAGAGAAAATACACATGTTGACAATGTGGAAAAAAGTTTCCATCAAGTTCTAACTCAACTATTACTCATATCTTCGACATTCTTGAATACTTCTGCCTTCGAAAGAGACTGTCTGGACTGATTCTTATCCTTCGAGATTCCCATATATCAAGATGAGCTCACAGATATAACGCAGATCGCAACCTCTCGCTTTCAAATCCCTAACTTTTGCCTAAATCACCCTTTTAGTTTTTTAATCCCCCGGGATACCCATTTTTGCCAAAGTTACCTTTGCAGGTTTTCAACTTTGCGAGTTTACTCAATTCTTTTATTTTATTTTATCCCTAATTTTTTCCAGAATCTTTTTTTTTTTTTTGCGATTTGCCGTGATTCCCCTTTTTTTCCTGGACCTTTTCTTTTTGTGGTCTAGCGGGTCTCTTTATGTGAAGTATTTTTTGATTGCGTATGCGTTCACAGGGGACGTAAAATCTTCACCATCCATAGTTGAAAGCAACAAGGCTCTACTAGAGAAAACCTTTCTCACAACATATGACCCTACATAATTCAGAGTCCACTTTCCCATGTGATCTGTCTGAGGAGGGAGGATCCTTTTCAAAACCAATTCATATGTCTGGAAACATCGAGGACACACTTTTTGATCAAATGCCTTCTTCATCTTGCTATGGTATAATCGACTCATTGTTTATTCCACGAAGGCGCCATTTTCTATTGCGGTGAGAATAGGATGTCAAGTTATTGAGTTAACTTGAATCACAAATCTTAAATTCACAACCGGTCTTTGATTTATCCGCAGAAAAGGTTAAAGAAAGATAAACCTGATTTACAACATAAACACAATGTGAGGAGATCTAGGGTTCAGGGGTTGGTTATACCTAGGGAAAGTGTTAGCATCCTAAGCATCTATAGTATTCTACAGGAACCTCTTGTTTTACCAGTGTGTTATTGTTGTATATTTGTTATCTGCTAAAGGGTTGAAGGTAAAGAGAGACCTAAGGGGTTAGTCCTAAGTGTACTCGCCAAGAAATCACATCTTGTGCCTACGTATCATGACGGAAATGGAATCAGAGTATTCGTAGTTCCCGTCAACGAGGGTGAGGAACTCTTGACTATGGTCAAGGTTCTAGGGGGAAGTAAATATTCATAGGGAAATACTTATATGGAGTGCGGAGACTCTGAATCTACGTTTGAAGTCAAGTTGCAAAAGGTAAGTAAGTATCCACGGCGGGAACTCACATGGAGTAAGATGACTCCTTATCCTAAGGTTAGGAATAAGGATGAATGGAATGTCCATGGCAGGACGATATAGGGAGTATGGCAACTCCGATCTTAAGGCTAAGATCAGGGGAATTTAAAATGTTTTTGAAATTGACATGGCAGTCAATGGGAGGAGAGTCCTTCTTTTGGAAATGAAATATAAGCAACTAGTAGAATTAAGAGCATAGAAATGAACAAATAGATGCATAATGTGGTAGACAAATATCAAGTCATGTAACCAAGTCACGATGGATAAGTGTCGTAAAGATAAATTACCAATTAATAAAAACAAGTATCCAGAATTAACGAAATTGGGTCACAAGAGAAATATTAAATGAGGATTATCAGGAATAATTTTAAAAATTGAATAAAATCTAATTAAAATAAATTAAAATAAATAGAAAGCTAAATAAATTGATTAACTAAAATCTAGGTTAAACAGATTAAATTCAAAATCTAGATTGAACTCTAACTGAATGACAAATGGACATCATCATGAAGTAATTAATCAAAATGTTAATCAAAATATAAAAAACATAAAAAGAAAACCAGGGGCGCATGCTTGGAACAAGGTGTTCAGGAAGGAAAATGGTTGGGCTTAAATCAAGCCCAAAGACCAACATGGAAAGAAAAAAAACCAGAACATTTTTTAAAAGGTTGGACCGAAGAACCAAGCCCACCAGCATCAACATCATTGTGAAGAAAAGAGGAAGAACATCAGCAAATTCAATCTCACTTTCTCACCATGCCCCCTTCATCTCTCTCGACGCCCTTTCCTTTCTCTCTTGTTCACCGTGCGAATCTCTCTCACTCTCGTCTCAGTTTCCTTTATACATAGTCTCCTTCTTCTCTCTCACGATATTTGTACTGCCGTTTTCCTTCCTAAAAGGTAATCGCCAAAGAATAAAACTCCACGACGCCATGGCCTTCGGCCGGCGGAGCACTATAAAGTGAATCTTCCTGTTTCTCCTCCTCAAATGGTTCGATCAATTTCAACAACAAATTTGATCGTACGCAAATTTTGAAATGGGGTTTATATTTGGATCGCGCAATCGGGTGCGATTCTCTCAATGACCGCTCAAAGCCGTGACACAATATCAAGTAAGTATAAGGATCACATACCTCCGGGTGATTTCAACACGGAAGTTGCGATGACTTCGGTGATTCCTCGGATAAGTTCTTCTAGTCCCTCTTCTTCTTATTGATACGGAGTGTATATGTGGCTTGAGGATCTGCGATGACTTCGGTGATTTCTGTGTGTTAAACTCTTTTCAATTCTGTTTGATCTTGTTTGTGATATGCTAACAATCTTGTTTTGGAAAGAAAGGAGACAGGACTTTGATGATTCAAAATTTGTGTCAGATTGCATTTGAACATATTTGATTCACTTGTCGGTTATAATTTTGGAGAAAAAGGAATCATAACCATGGATTTTGTATTTGGTTTACAGATTTTTGGTGCTTGAGATTCTTGCTAGAAGTGTGATGCTTAGGGTATAGCTTTCACAGGGATGACTTTGCCAACATGGTTTTGAAAAATATTGATGCTTCCCGTATTCTATGCACTTAATCTTTTGAGTTTAAAGAACAAACATACAGGACATTAATTTTACTCTTGCTGCGTTTTGCTTTTTGATAGGGTGGTCGATGAGAAGCTTGCTAGTAACTTTAATGAGAAAACTCTTGGATACCTTCAACAACATGCTATTTCCTTTTCTCACTTGTTGCAGACAACTGGGCAGAGGCGAATGTGGCTTTTCTTATATTAAAATGAAGTGGTTACAAACTAGTGTTGGTGATTTCAAGTGCCCATATGAGTTTTGCATTAATGCTAGGCGTGAGTTACTTATCATTGTAACGAAACTGCTTTGTACCATTGCATGACATGCATTGTTGTACTTTTAAACAAATGATACTTTTGAATTAAGGTTGATGAATTATTCTGAATCTCTCCTTTGGCCTTGAACTTTTAATTCTTCACAAATTTGGATGCTTGAATCTTAACCACATAAGGATGCCAAAGTTTTACAAATCTTGAGTTTGATTTTGGAACCAAGTCTGAATTTAATTTATCATGAACGTGAATTATTGTAGTTTTATCATGGAGAATGAATATCTTGAATGTACTTTGCAATTGGTTTGAATTAGCTTGTATTTGTAATTTGAATATATTAAACAATCTTGAATTTACACTTTGTAACCTGAATTTGATTTGAATGATAAATTCCAAAGATCCAAAATAGTCTTCTCTTTGACTTTAAACTTTTTTTTTTAATTGAATCTTCTCGGATTCTTTAGAATTGAATTTTGACTTTAGAATGTGGGCCTCTCTATCTTGATGAATTTGATCACCTTGTAACTAGAATCACATCTTGACAATTTTAAAACAAAAGGGAGATTTAAACTTTATTCTCTTAAATTCAAGGAGCATAAATGATAATCTTTGTTATTCTCACGATCGAACGTGAACTTGATATAAGAGTTGTACCCTGAGAAATTCCTTGAACGTGAAGATACCACTTGCAACACATTTCCAACTGGCTCTTAAATGACCGTCCTCGAAACTAAATGCAGACAACCCTAATCTTCCTTGGGGAACTTTTGAGAAATATTGAGGGAAAAATGACTATAGACCCACAAGATTGAGGGTATATGCTTCTCAAAACAACTTGTAGGGGACGAGTAACACACAAAGCCTTTATCACCTTTGAATCTTCTGCAACAATCTAACTTCACAAAACAAACAAAACTAAAAAAGGTTAGTTACGCATGAATGATGGACCTAAGATGATATGCAAAGAAATCAACGAATATAAGGGTAAAATTTGGGGTATAACAACTGCCAATCTCTTCTCTTTGATGAGGATTAATTGATCAAACCTAGTTCGTACCCATTCGACTTCATCAAGCTTCACATCCATTAAAATCCTTAAAGAAGGAATCTCAATTTCTAATGGTAGGACAACTTCTATACCATACACTAGTGAGAAAGGAGTTGCCCTTTTCAATGTACGCACCGAAGTACAATAACCATGTAAAGCAAATGGATAAGTATTCTGATGTTCAATTTTGAAGCTATTTCACAGCTCATTCATCATCTTGTTATTCAAATTCGAACCATTGTCAGTGATGATTCTCTCAGGGATACCGTAACGACAGATGATGTCCTTCTTTATAAATCGGGTGACTACCTGCTTAGTAACGTTGGCAAACGAGGCCGCTTCCACTCACTTGGTGAAGTAATTAATGGCAACCAGAATAAAGTGATGCCCACTGGAATGAGTATCGAAAGAGCCCTCATGAACCTCTTCCATCAACAGGCCAACCTCGTGTTCATAAACACAATGGAGCAGGACTATGTCAAAAATTCTCTTATACAACACATCGTCCTTGTTCAGAAAGAAATTACCAGCTAGCCTCCTTAGAGTCTTCTTGTCTTTGCTGGATTCCCTTTACGAGTGTTCTTGAATTTTAAGAAAGCATTTGATATCATGAAACCACGGTTTACCGTCTAACATGTCTTCAACAACAAACACAAAAGCAGGTCTATCAAGACGCATAATGCTGATTGCCAAAACCTCATTCCAATAATTCACCTTGTACATCGATGCTAACGTTATCAAGGCATTTGCCATCTGATTCTCAATCTGAGGTACATGGTGGAATTCAACCCTGTCAAAGAAAGGTAACAATCTTCTGGCATAATTCTTGTAAGGCACCAAGTTTGTCGGGCGAGTCTCCCATTCTCCCTTAATTTGATTAACCATCAGCGCTGAATCACCATACACATCAAGATTCTTGATCCTCAGATCAATGGCCTCTTCTAACCCCATGATGCATGCTTTATATTCTGCTTCATTATTAGTGCAAGTGAATGTCAATCAGCTAGTGAACGATATGTGAGAACCGTGAAGAGTAGTAATGATTTCCCCAATTCCATTGCCATATGCATTGACAACACCATCGAAAATCAAACTCCACTGAGATCCAATCTCAGGTCCTTCATCAAGCAAAGGCTCGTCACAGTCTTTCATTTTCCAAAACACTATGTCTTCATTCGGAAACTCAAACTTCATCGGTTTATAGGCAACTTGAATAGGCAACACCATATCACCAAATATAGAACTTTTGGATCCATCAAAAAATCACACCACCAAATCACTAGGTCTGCAAATCAATCCTTGAGTATCCAACTTCATGAGGGCCTTCTTTGGAAATACATTCAACGACGACCCAGTATCTATAAGAACACAGATTGTTTCTTAGTAATATCTCTATGTTTTGATGATAACTCTTATGAAATTTTGTATTAAAGAAATATATACTCTAAAATTGGTTCATGAATATTTGCTGCAAATGATTAAAGTATATATACATCCAAGAGCAAATTAATCTGAACATGGAACTATGGAAGGCTCTGAAGAGTCAGAATCATCTTATAGAAGAATATGAGCGCTGTCTGCAGAAGGATCTGAAGCAGAAGCTACAGAAGAATCTGAAGCAGAAGCTACAGAAAAATCTGAAGCAGAAGACTCTAATAAGATCTAAAGACTCTGAAGCATTGAAGAACTTTGTATGAGAGTTAAGAAGCACAGTTTTTTAGAAGACTCTGAGAGTACTGCACGTTGCATGTACTGAGGATCTGATTCATAAAACTCTGCTCTGATAGAACTACACACTAAAGCACACTTGCTGCATTACTCTGATTCAGCAAAATCTGATGGGTATCCAAGACTCTGATCATGCAGAATCTGATGTTAACTTTGCTGAAAAGAAATACTTGTTGAAGAAGAATTCAAAGTAATATCTTTTGATTTGGCTCAACGACTCTTTCCTCTTTCATGCTTGACACTCGAACACAGACCAAAAGTATTTCTCTGTGCATTCTATTTCCAGGAAAGGTCATGTGATGTAAAGACAAAAAGGTTCAGGCCTTTTCAGTACACAGCCTCCAACGTCAAGATTTTGTGGACTACTGTGCATATAAAAGCAAGTCTTCCTCATCTTCTTCAAAATAAGGGTGATTAACAACCAACGAATCTGTTATACAAACTCTTACAAGCTCTCATAAAATATTCTTATTGCTGAGTTTATTCTTTTGTTCTTAACATTAAGTGAAAAATCACTGTTGTGATAAAAGCTTGTTAGAAGCATTCATACACTTGTATTAATCTTACATTTCATTGTAATAGTTCCTTAAGAAGATCCAGTTGGGATCAGTAGTTCTTGAGAAGACTTTGAACAATTGTTCTTAGTGCTTACTATTGTAATCAGTTGATTAAATAGTGGATTAAGTCCTTGTTTGAGAAAGGCAAATCACTCTAGATAGGGTGGACTGGAGTATTTGAGTTCAACGAACCAGGATAAAAATACTTGAGTTTTTACTTCTAAGTTTTATCTTCATACTTATTCAACCCCCCTTCTAAGTATTTTCTCACCTTCAGTTGGCATCAGAGCTCCGATTCTGTGTGTGCTATCACTTCACAGTGACAGAAAAGATCCAGTGAGAAAAACTTTGATACTTATATTTGGTTGTTTATAATGGCTGATGTTTCAACATCTAACAAGTATGAAGAAAGCGATAGAATCAGTACTAAACCCCCTATGTTTGATGGGGAGAAATTTGATTATTGGAAAGATAGGATTGAAAGTTTTTTCCTTGGTTATGATGCTGATTTATGGGATTTGGTCATAGATGGATATGTTCATCCCATTGATGGGAATGGCAAGAAAGTAGATAGAAAATCTATGACAGAAGGCCAAAAGAAGGAATTTAGAAATCACCACAAGGCTAGAACAATATTGTTAAATGCAATATCTCACACTAAGTATGAAAAGATCACAAATAGAGAAACTGCATTTGACATGTTTGAGTCCTTGAAAATGACTCATGAGGGAAACTCTCAAGTCAAGGAAACAAAGGCTCTGGCTCTAATTCAGAAGTATGAAGCTTTCAAGATGGAAGAAGCTGAATCTGTTGAAGCCATGTTCTCCAGATTTCAAATACTTACAGCTGGACTAAAGGTTCTGGATAAAGGTTACTCTACTGGTGATCACGTGAAGAAGATCATCAGAAGCTTACCTACCAGATGGAGACCTATGGTGACTGCGCTGAAAATGGCTAAAGATCTGAATCAGATTTCCTTGGAGGAACTAATCAGCTCACTAAGGAGCCATGAAATTGAACTTGAGGAAGATGAGCCTCAAAAGAAAGGTAAGTCAATTGCCTTAAAATCTAATAAATCTGCTAAAGCATTGCAGGTAATAGAGGAAAGCTCTGAAGAATCCTCATCTGAAGATGAAGATGAATTATCCATGTTGTCCAGAAGAATAAACAAACTCTGGAAGCATAAAGGAAAGAAGTTTAAAAACTTCAGGAAGTCTGACCAAAGAAAGGAATCTTCTGGACACAGAAGATCTGGCAAAAAGGAGGTTGTCTGCTAGAATGTAAAGAACCTGGGCATTACAAAAGTGAATGTCCAAAGCTTCTGAAAGAAAAGCCTAAAAGAAAATTTGATAAGAAGAAGAAGGTTCTAATGGCAACCTGGGATGATTCAGATACATCTGAATCTGAATCTGAGGCAGAAGAAGAATGTGCCAACGTAGCATTGATGGCAGACATAGAAGATCAGGAGGAAGGAATTTTAGGATCTGAATCTGACTCTGAATCTGACTCTGACGCTGAAGAGGTAATGGCTAAACTCACTAAAGATGAACTTATCAAGGTGTTATCAGAGGTTTTGAAGAGCTATAATAATATTAAGCTCAAATACAAGGAGCGTCAAAGTAATCTAGTATCTGAGAATAATATTCTCAAATCAGAAGTGGCTGAGCTAAATGAAAAGAACTTAAAAATGAAAAATGATTTTGAATTAGCTCAACAAGACTCTGATTCTGAAACTGAGTCTGAATGCAAAAATATTTTGGAAAAATATGACTACAGCTTTCAGAAGTTTCTTGCTAAAAGCATAGACAGAAGCAAAATGGCTTCTATGATCTATGGAGTTAGCAGAAATAACAGAAAAGGAATTGGATATAAATCTTCCTCTGATTTAAATCCAAAACCTGTTGATAAAGTTATCATCAAGAAGACTCCTTTATATTCCCATTTTAAATTTGGTCACTTGAATGATATCAAACACACTCATTCTAAAAAGAACATTCATGTGTTTAAATCTAAGGCTAGTCAGAATAAACCTTATGTTGAAAAACATAAGTTTAGACGAACCTTCAGAACAACTAACCCAAAAGGACTCAAGAAGATCTGGGTACCTAAGAGTAAAATAATTCATGTTGCATATGTTCTTAGCAGCAAGGTCAGGACGCCAGTCATGGTACCTGGACTCTAGATGCTCGTGACATATGACGGGAGAAAGGTCTATGTTCCAAAGTCTGAGCTTAGATCTCGAGGTGACGTAAAATTTGGAGGGAATCAGAAGGGCAAGATCATTGGATCTGGCACTATTGGAAATGGTAACATTCCCTCTATTACTAATGTTTTACTTGTAGAAGGATTAAAACATAATCTATTGTCCATAAGTCAATTAAGTGACAATGGTTATGACATAGTCTTTAATCAAAAATGTTGTAAAGCTATTAGTCAAAAGGATGGTTCAATCCTATTTAGTGGAAAGAGGAAGACCTTTTCTGGAAAAGACTCCCTATGAATTGTGGAGGAACAGAAAGCCCAACATTGCTTATTTTCATCCTTTTGGATGTATTTGTTATATGTTGAACACTAAAGAGAATCTTAGCAAGTTTGATTCTAAAGCACAAAAGTGTTTCATGCTTGGATATTCTGAACGCTCTAAGGGCTACAGAGTATACAATACTGAAACACAGATTGTGGAAGAATCTATACATGTTAGATTTGATGATAAGCTTGGCATTAAAAAGCCAAAGCAGTTTGAAAGTTCTGCAGATAGAGAAGTAGTCTTCATAGACTCTGAAGACTCAGAGGCAGATAAAGCTCAAGTGAAGGAACCAGAGGCAACGCCAGATGCTATTCCTTTGACTTCTTAGATGAACAACTTAAACATTTCTGAAGAATCAATTGTTAGAGGATCATCTTCCAGAATCAAAGCTTCTCATCCAGAGAATGTAATCATTGGAAAGAAGGATGACCTTATAAGAACAAGATCCTTCCTCAGATCCTCTGAAGCATCATTATTTGGACTGGTGTCAGTGATTGAACCAACCACTGTGGATGAAGCTCTGCAAGACAATGAATGGATTATTGCCATGCAAGAAGAGCTAAATCAGTTCACTAGAAATGATGTGTGGGACTTAGTTCCAAGACCAAAAGGATTCAACATAATTGAAACTAAATGGGTCTTCAGAAACAAGCTTAATGAGAAAGGAGAAGTTGAAAGAAATAAGGCAAGGCTTGTTGCTCAAGGGTACAGTCAACAAGAAGGTATTGATTACACTGAAACTTATGCTCCAGTGGCAAGGTTAGAATCTATACGCCTTCTTATTTCATTTGCTGCACAATATAACATCACTCTATATCAGATGGATGTTAAAAGTGCCTTTCTAAATGGTATTATAGAAGAAGAAGTCTATGTTCACCAGCGTCCTGGTTTTGAGAGTGAAAAATTTCTAGAACATGTTTTTAAACTAAAGAAATCTCTGTATGGTTTAAAACAAGCTCCCAAAGCTTGGTATGAGAGATTGAGTAATTTTCTTCTGGAGAAAATTTTCATCAGAGGCAAGGTGGACACAACACTCTTTTGTAAAACATTTAAGAAAGATCTTCTAATATGTCAAATATATGTGGATGACATTATATTTGGATCTACCAATACTATGCTGGGAAAGGAGTTTGCTCAATGTATGCAGGCAGAATTTGAAATGAGAATGATGGGAGAATTGAGATTCTTTCTGGGAATTCAAGTCAACCAAACTCCAGAGTGCACTTACATTCATCAGACCAAATATGTTAAAGAACTTCTGAAGAAATTTAACATGACTGATAGTAAGATGGCAAAGACTCCCATGCACCCAACTAGTACACTAGGCAAGGAAGAGGTAAGTAAGAAAGTGGATCAGAAACTCTACAGAGGTATGATAGGATCTCTTCTCTACTTAACTGCTTCTAGACCCGACATTCTGTTCAGTGTATGCTTATGTGCAAGATTCCAATCAGATCCTAGAGAATCTCACTTAACTGTTGTTAAGAGGATTCTAAGGTATCTGAAAGGTACTACTAACGTGGATCTGTGTTACAGAAGATCTAATAAATATATATTAGTTGGATTTTGTGATGTTGATTATGCTGGAGACAGAGTAGAGCGTAAAAGTACTTCTGGAAGCTGTCAGTTCCTTGGAAGTCATCTGATCTCATGGTACAGTAAGAAGCAACCCACAATTGCACTTTCTACAACAGAGGCAGAATACATTGCTGCTGCTGGATGTAGCACGCAGATGCTCTGGATGAAGAGTCAATTAGAAGACTATCCGATCTTTGAGAGTAATGTATCTATCTTCTGTGATAATACTTCTGCTATATGTTTGTCTAAAAATCCAATTTTACACTCTAAGGCAAAACATATAGAAATTAAACATCACCTCATCAGAGACTATGTTCAGAAGGGTATTATAAACTTAGCTTTTGTTGATTCAGATCATCAATGGGCTGATATTTTTATAAAACCCCTTGCTGAAGATAGGTTCAAGTTTATTCTGAAAAATATTGGTATGTATTTTTGTCCAGAATAATATTTATCAGAGGCAAACTTCTCAGATGCAAAATGTTTAATGCTCTGAAGTATTTCATCTGTTAATTTATTCATTTTCTTGAATTATTTTACTTGTGTAAATCTGAACTAACAATGCTCAGAGGATCTGAAAGTTGTCTAACGTTTCATTTTTCAAGAGATTTCAGAAGCACAAGCAAGCAAACACGTGTAGCTCAGACACTGAAAAGGTAGAGTGCAATTTACTGAATTAACGTTTGAAGTACTGCTTTGAAAATCTGATTTTTCTTGATTTTCCCCCCATCTGTCAGAATCATAATTGTTGTGCAATGATGTTTTTAATTTTTCATTTAATGCTATGAGAAGCGTGCTTATGTGATTGTTTGTGTGCCTGATTTTATCTATAAATACCACAAATCACACCATTTCACACTTTTCACTTCACGAACCCTTTTATGCATTTCTATCTTCTCTTTGCTCTTCACCAAAACCCTAAACCTAAAACCTCTCTCTCAAGAACATCAATGGCATCTTCTTCATCAACATCTGCTCAGATGCAATCAACCACTGCTGTTTCTGCTCCTACTGCTGAAGCTTACAAGGAACCTGTGAGAACTCTTCTCACTCCAACTATAGAACTGGAAGTTCTGAGTGAATGCTTCATAGATTTTGAGTCCATTGAAGAAAATGGGTTTAATCTTTCTTCAACCATTCAAACTCAGAGTTGGACAAAGTACTTTGACAGACTTATGGGTCCTATTTATCCAACTTTGGTAAAAAAATTCTGGATACATGCTCAGGTGGGCCCTAAATTCATCCATTCTTCTGTCCTTGGAAAGGAGATTGTGATTACTGAGAAGCTGATCAGACAACTCATTGGGTACTCTGAAATTGATGGTGAAACTAGTCTACAATCTGCTCGTGTGGATCTTGCTGATGTGTTTCAAGAAGTTACTATTTCTGGGGAACCAACTAGCAAAGTAAGGGAACTGAAGCCAGTCTACAGGATCTGGGCCAAGATTTTCATGAGTTCCATCTTTCACAGAAAATCATCAAATTCCCCAGATTATGTTAGTGCTGAACAAATATACTTTATGTTCTGTATGAGCAAGGGAAAGAAGGTGAACTTGCCTTATCTTCTGTTTAGTCACCTTCTGAATCATATAAAGGAAACAAGAGAAGATGTAAGAGTCAAAACTGGAAAAGTTAGGAATTGGATTCCTATGGGTAGACTGATATCAGACATTCTAACAGAGAATGGTCTTGTGAAATATCTGTATGATACTGGATTGACAGAGGATCTGTCATATGTCATAGGTTCTGTCATCAATGGCAATACTCTGAAGAGGATGAAAGTCATCACAGAGCTTGCCAGCAAACCTAAGAAAATTGCTACTAAGGATGTCAACAACAGAAGGATTCCTGTTGAAGATTTTCCAATGTTCAGTGCTGACGAACCAAGGGAGATCATCTTAGCCTACATAGTTGATTGTCTATTAAATGGTGTTCCTCTGCCTGTGAACATCGTCCAGAAGGAAGGAGAAGTTCTGCCTAATCTTGTTAGAAAAAGGCGTTCAAAGAAGATTGCTGAAGAAGAATCTAAGGCTCAGCCAAAGAGAAAAGCCTCTGAAGCTGCTGTTAAGCCTCAGAAGGTAAAGAAAGTGAAATCCACTCCTCCAGAAGCAAGTCTGGAAGACATAAGAGAAACTATCAAACAGGTATTAACATCTGATCCAACTCCAACCATTCACTCTCCATTACCTTCACCTCCTTCATCACCTTCTAGACCACAATCATCTGTACCACCATCATCTGGAATTCAAACATCTGAACCCCCTCCATCTCAAACTACACCTTCTCAACCATCTTCTGTACAAACTCCATTTGAACCACCTCAAACAGAAACACAACCAGAACATCAACAACAAGAACCACCTCAACCAGAACCTCAACAACAACAACAACCAGAACCTCAACAACAACAACAACCAAAACAACAACAACAACAACCTGAACAACAACAACAACTGCCATAACATCCCTCAATAATAGAACAACCGTTACCTGTTCCAGAACCCTCAAATGACATTCTTGATTTGGAACCACTTGCAACCATGGTTGTCTTGTCATCCACCTCATGCCACTCCACTGAATCATATGATTCTGAATTAGAAGTTCACTCACCCTCTTGTTTACACATTCCTGATCCTTTCAAACCTGCATTTTCTGATCTATCAGCACCTGACCAAATAAATCGTAGACTTTCACTTCGTTCAAAATTCAACCTCTCAGATTTTCAACATTCATCATCTGAAGCTGAAATCTCACCAACCACTACACCTCAATTCACCATACCACAACCATCTGAACCTCAACCATCTGAACCTCAACAATCTGCACCTCAACCATCTGAACAACCACCATTTGATCCAACGCCTCCTAACACCACTTGTGAACAACCTCAGCCAAACTCTGAATCTGCTGAGAAAGTGACTCTTAAGGAATTTCTTTACCCCAACCCAAGATCAGATGTTGATAAGCTGTTTGAAAATTTCAAAAAGGAAGTTCGTATGGGGATTGCACGTGTGGAAGAAGAGTGTCTGTTCAATATAGATCTTGTTAAGTTTGAAGCTGCTTGGGATAAATTTATCTCTAAGTTCAACGTGGTGGCCTCTCATCTCAAGACAGTCTGTGCTGAAGATGCTAAGGCAAAGTTTGCTGAGTTGGTAAGATAGACTCTGTTGAGCATTCTCAAACCACCAGTGCTGCTTCTGGAAGCTGCTCCTGCTGAAGACTCTCCATCTGAAGATGTTGCATCTGATGTGGACATTGATGCGTCTGTATCTGAAGTGAAGGCTGACAATTCAGAACTTGTGAAAGAAGTTAAGGAAATCAAGTCCTGGATGATCAAACAAGAACAAACCACTGAAGAGATTAAGAATTGAATGGCCAAGCAAGAAGAGTCTACTACAAAGATCACAGATCTTATGGCCCTGATTGCATCTCGTCAACCTTAGTTTCTTTTCATGTTTTTGCACTGATGTTTTGCATATGTTTTCTATTGCTTGTTTTTTATCATCTGTTATGTGAACCATCTGAATGAATGAAATTGCTTACTTTGCTTTTCTTATGTTATCTTTTCTGTCTTTACACATCTTTTTAATTAGGACAAAAAGGGGGAGAAAAAGAATCTGATTGTTCAATCCATAAGCAAATTCTAAAACAAAATTCAGACATATTACTAACTATCTTTGAATTTAAGTCTTTCAGATTCTAATGTTTCATCTGACAAAATAAATTCATTGAAGTTATCCTGAGAATTACCCAACCAGACTCTAACTCTTGAAGCAAATTGTACTCTGAGTCTAAACGCAAAACCAGACTCTGTGTTTGAAAGAAGTCATCAGACTCTGATTAACCAGACTCTGTGTTTGAAAGAAGTCATCAGACTCTGATTCTGAAATACACTCAAGCAAAAAGGGAAGTATTCTTTTCCTTAGAGTATTCATTTCAGGGGGAGATTCTTAATCTCAGGGGGAGTTATAATTATTGTTTTTTTATTGAACAAAATTTCTCATTTTTTGTCATCATCAAAAAGGGGGAGATTGTAAGAACACAGATTGTTTCTTAGTAATATCTCTATGTTTTGATGATAACTCTTATGAAATTTTGTATTAAAGAATTATATACTCTAAAATTGGTTCATGAATATTTGTTGTAGATGATTAAAGTATATATATACATCCAAGAGCAAATTAATCTGAACATGGAACTATGGAAGGCTCTGAAGAGTCAGAATCATCTTATAGAAGAATCTGAGTGATGTCTGCAGAAGGATCTGAAGCAGAAGCTACAAAAGAATCTGAAGCAGAAGCTGCAGAAGAATCTGAAGCAGAAGACTCTAATAAGATCTGAAGACTCTGAAGCATTGAAGAACTTTGTATGAGAGTTAAGAAGCACCGTTTTTCAGAAGACTCTGAGAGTACTGCACGTTGCATGTACTGAGGATCTGATTCATAAAACTATGCTCTGATAGAACTACACGCTAAAGCACACTTGCTGCATTACTATGATTCAGCAAAATCTGATAGGTATCCAAGACTCTGATCATGCAGACTCTGATGTTAACTTTGCTGAAAAGAAATACTTGTTGAAGAAGAATTCAAAGTAATATCTTTTGATTTGGCTCAACGACTTTTTCCTCTTTCATGCTTGACACTAGAACACAGACCAAAAGCATTTCTCTGTGCATTCTATTTCCAGGAAAGGTCATGTGATGTAAAGACAAAAAGGTTCAGGCCTTTTCAGTACACAGCCTCCAACGTCAAGACTTTGTGGACTACTGTGCATATAAAAGCAAGTCTTCCTCATCTTCTTCAAAAGAAGGGTTATTAACAACCAACGAATCTGTTATACAAACTCTTACAAGCTCTCATAAAATATTCTTATTGCTGAGTTTATTCTTTTGTTCTTAACATTAAGTGAAAAATCACTGTTGTGATAAAAGCTTGTTAGAAGCATTCATACACTTGTACTAATCTTACATTTCATTGTAATAGTTCCTTAAGAAGATCCAGTTGGGATCAGTAGTTCTTGAGAAGACTTTGAACAGTTGTTCTTAGTGCTTACTATTGTAATCAGTTGATTATATAGTGGATTAAGTCCTTGTTTGAGAAAGGCAAATCACTCTAGATAGGGTGGACTGGAGTAGTTGAGTTCAACGAACCAGGATAAAAATACTTGAGTTTTTACTTCTAAGTTTTATCTTCATACTTATTCAACCCCCCCTTCTAAGTATTTTCTCACCTTCAGTATCCACTAACACATGGGACAATAAGAACCCATATACTCTATGGAAATATGCAAGGCCTTATTATGATTCCTTTCCGCCAACGTCAAATCCAGATTGGCAAAACCCAGACCAATTCCTGCATTGACATGGTCAACCATGCTTTCAAGCTAATTCACTGAAATCTCCTGAGAAACATATACATCATTCAACACCTTCAGCAGTGCATTTATGTGTGCCTCGGAACACAACAACAAAGATAGAAAGGAAATCTTGGACAGTGTCTGATTCAACTGGTCAACAATCTTATAATCACTCTTTCGAATCAATCTCATAAGTTTCTCAACATCTTTTGAAAAAGAAGCATCACCAGACCGTTGTTGCACGAAATCATCCACAATTTACTTGCCTTTACCCTTATCATATTTGTCAACATTGACGTTTGGAAAAGAGAAGACCCTGCCACTGTGCATAATACCCCCGACACCAACAATATTTTCCACAATAGATCCAATATCCGAAAAACATAAAAAATCTTGTTTTTTCCCATTACAAAATACCACAGCTCCGTATTTCCACGAAATGGCTTTGATACTCTCATATGGTATCGGCCCCGGTGTAGTGATAATGACGTGTGCTTATCGCACTGGCGCCGAAATATGGACGGTCTTGTACGAAATTGATATCGTTGCAATGTCCATACCATCATCATCATCATCGACAATATTAGTCATGTCATAATGTAACTGTCCATCATCCATCAATTTCTGTATACCATCCATCAACAAGTCACAACCTTCTGGCTGCGATACACATCTTTAACAATCGAAGTCACATCCTGGGAAAACCTCTTCCTTCAACAGACGTTCTTTGACAACTGAAAGCGAAGTCTTCAACTCATCAACATTGGTCACCAAATTCAACCTCTCCCCATCTCTAATATCATTGGCCCTCGCCGCACCACGATTTGGCATAAGGTTTTGGATTACATTAGGCACATCATTATTGAAATTAATACCCTTGAAATCAAATAGGTATTGCACTTTATGCTTGAACGCTTTGCAGTTATCAATGTTGTGCCCTGGCATCCCAGAATGAAACTCATATTGAGCGTTGACGTCATAACCTGGTGGAGGAGTGTCAGTAAGCGGTGACAATGTTCTTTTCTGAACTAACTGCAATTGAAGTAAATGTTGTAGCAATTGAGAGTATGGCATATCAGAGTATCAAAATGCCTATTTGATGTCCTTGGTCGATCCGAATATCGGCAAGAGCATTATGTTTTTGTTGAGATGCAGTCGGGATGGCTACAGTAGCAACCTACTGTGTATAATTCTGATTGGTCCTGCCTTTACCCCGATAAGAAGAAATAGAATTGGTCTCCCATTCCCTCTTCCTGGGACTTCCGATATACATCTCCTTACCACCTCCAGATGAGGAACCATTTCCATTATGAATTTTTCCAACCCTGATTCCACTCTCTACTCTCTCCAACCATCACAAGATCTGAGAACCCCGCTGATGCACACCTAACCAACATATCAATGAGTTCTCGCTCCATCATTAGAGGTTGAACTCGGGCCGCTAACTCATGCCATCTCTAGGCATACTCCTTGAAACTTTCATTCCCCTTATGAACCATACTCTGTAACTGCGTCCTGTTGGGTGCCATGTCACTGTTGTACTGATAATGCTTGACAAAAGCTTTAGCAAGATCTTTCCAAGTTCTAATCTAGGTTCTCTCTAACCCCATATACCACTCCAAAGATGCCCCAACTAGGCTATCTTGGAAGCAGTGCATGAGTAGCTTCTCATCTTCATAGTAGGCAGACATCTTTCGATAGTAGGATCGAATGTGATTTTTAAGGAAGGTTGTTCCTCTATACTTGTCAAAGCATGGAACCTTGAACTTGTGCGGAATCCTCACACCTAGGACCAAACCAAGATCAGTCATGTCTATTCCAAAAGCATTCTGGTTCTCATAAGCCCGCATTCTCTCCTCGATCATCTTAAATTTCTTATCGGCCTCAGATGGGAGACCGACATCCAGGTCACAAATAGAAAACTCATCTTCTTGACTTGCCTCCTCCCACTGATGGTTGTGAGCTCCACCAGCTCCATGGACATCACAAACACTTCCCCCACCAATACCACGAAGAACTCCACCAGAAACACCTCTGTCGGGAGTAATAACAACCCATGCGCCACCTCCGTCCGGAGGAATGACAACACGAGCACCACCAGGATGGACCAATCCACTATCATCAACTCTGGGAGTGTCAATAAAAGGTTGAACCAAAGTTCTCATTTGTTCTTGCCCTTGGGCCACGTTCTGCATTTGTTCCATGAATTGAGTCATGCGAGTCCATACTTCCAACAACTATGCCTGAATCTGATCCATAATTTGTCTCTGATTTCCTCATGTATGATACTTGTGAACATGAGAATCTGCTATCCCGCTGAAGAAAACCAGATAGAGATAAGAAAATCCAGCCCAGAACACCTGCTATGCATATGAGTATGATAATGCGAATGCAAATGTCATGTTTGAATATTTCCATAGTGTTCTACACCTTGATCTGAAGAGAGTTGCAGGGCTGCATGGAGACGAGACATGGCATGCTTTGTTTAGTCGACAGTTATAGGCGGTTAAATTAGGATTAGTTTATAAGTAACACTTACTTTAAGTTTTAGGGGTCCGCATTTGTACACAATTCTGTAAAACTCAAAGTCTATGTGTGTGTGTGTGCGCACGCGTGTGTGAGAGATGAATCAATAATGTACGTATATGCGTTCCACTTTTAAAGTTAAAGCTTTTATCTTAATCATTTACTTTTTCAATCATTTTCTTTAACTCTTTGCATTTCAATTTTTTATTTAACTTCAATGATTATTCTCACTTTCCATTGTATTTTGACTTCATTTCAAATTTACTTAAAATTCATGAGTTATGCAAATATGTCTTTAAGATCTTTTTGAGTTTAATCTCTTAAGTAGAATAAAATTTATTTTTATTTATTAAATTTCATACTAAACACACTTAAGTCAACGTTTTTCATTAAAAATAGTGTTGTCTATACCTGTGATGTGAAATTTACTTAAAATTCATGATTTATTAAAGCACCGTCTAAATTCAATAAAAGTGCTGTCTAAGGCCTTTTTTTTTTTTAGCATAACGTTGTTCATGACATGTGGTATATTACTTTAACAAAATGTGATTAGGATAATTATTTAAGACATCGTTTTGGTTTAGTTAATTACCCTTTTTTTGTATAGTTTTATGAGTTATATACATGCCGCCAATCCTCTTTATTTTTTTATTTTTTTTTCAATTTTCAATAAAAGATTCATTAAAAAAAACAACTAAATTTAAATAATGTGTGAGTCTTTAGTTCTGTAATGTAGAGTATAATAGTTCAGTTTGTGAGAATGAAAAAAAAAAATACAATTATATGTCATGTGTATGTCATAATTGTTTCTATCATATATGACATTTGAACTTGTTAACTTAAGATTACAATACTAAACTCTAACAAATAAACTCATACCTCTTAAGCATTATTATTCATCTTGAAATCAAATAACATAACAAATCATATTTATATGGCTTACACATTCAATATAACTAGCACCTCCCACTAGATGCATTATTACAATGAAACAAATTCAATAGGAAATGAATGAATAACTACATTTCCTAAAATAAAGCACTTTATTGTTTAAGCAAAACTTCCTTAATAACTTTGTCTAAGTTCATGTAAGAACAACCACCTGGACTAGTGTTCTCGTCTGCCTTCTTCTTCAACTCCATAATCTTTTTCTTCATCCTTTTCCCTTTATCTCCCAACATCAATTCATTGATCAACTTCTCCACTTCCTCTCTCTTCACATTAGAATCGATTTCCATTCCAATCTCCCATTCATTGTAAATAAATCTACAGTTTGTTGGCTGATCACCAAAAAATGGCCAACACAACATTGGCACTCCTGCACATATACTTTCAGTGATTGAGTTCCACCCGCAATGAGTCAAGAATCCACCAATTGAAGAATGGTTCAACACTTGCTCTTGCGGACACCAGCTCGCAATTTGGCCTCTATCTGAAATTTCATTCACAAACTCAGATGACAAAACCGCCGAGCCACCAATAACAAGATCAGGCCTAATGATCCACAAAAAGGGTTTCTTGCTGTTGGCCAAACCCCAGGCAAACTCAAGTAGCTGCTCTGGAGTCATAACTGTAATGCTTCCGAAATTCACATAAACAACAGACTCAGGTTCCTTTGATTCAAGCCAATCAAGACAATCGGTATCTTCTTTCCAAAGATTGGAACCTAAAGATGCCAAGTGATTATGCCCAATTTGATTCAATAATGAAGGTAGTGGTCCAATGGTATAGAGAGAAGGGAGCATAGAACATAGAGCTTGCAACACATCACTCTCAAGCTCATTAAAGGTGTTAAAAACAATAGCAGATGCATTGTGAACTCTATCTGCCACATGGATTAAGAAGTCTAACATGATATCATTTGGATTTGTTGTTCTTATAATGTCAATAAGATCCTTTAGTCGAAAGTTGTGCAATCCTGGAATACAATCTACTTCGGTGTCTAAGTATCCATTTATCAAATAACTTTCATCTGCATGTCATAATTACAATAGTTAAAAAAGCTTTGGAAATTTCAAATTTATAAATTTTCATAAAATAAAAATAAATTGTGATGATTAAATTATATAGTTGTAAATATTTGACTTATACAAAGTTTTTGTTTAGTAAAATTCATAAATTATAATAAGTTATTAAGCCTAATAAATCTATTAAAAATTACTCTTCAAGTAACTTTATCAGAAATTGTTACCTCTGAGTGGTATTAGACCTTTCTCAATCAATGTACGAGAGTGCAAAATAGATAACAAGGTGCACGCACTTGCTGGCGAAAAGAGAAGGATTGGAAGTGCATGTTGTTCAGCAACTTGCATGGTAAATGGCATGTAACAATCAGAAACTAAGCATGTAACTGGTGGAACAAGACCAGCAATGGTAGATTCATGAAGTCTAGCAAGAAGTTCACCAAAGAATATGTGCAACTTGTTCATGATTGAATTAGAAAGAGAGGGCATGTCTTGAGTAACATCACCATCACCATCTATTGGAGTTAAACCATCTGGAATAGTCTCAAAGGTAAAGTCAGTGAAACCATCAAAGGCTTTTGGACCCCTTGATTTGAGCAAGCGTTTGTGGTTGTATTCACTGTTGACAAAGGTTATGTGAAAGCCTTTAAGGTGAAGAAGTTTTGCAAGTTTGAACAATGGATTGATATGGCCTTGAGCTGGAAATGGAATCAACACAGCATGTGGTTTTTTCTCTGTAGAATTAGTCATCTCAGATTTTTAAGATAACTACACAAAAGAAAAATGAACAAGAAATCTCTTAGGAAATGTGAGATCACAATAGTCCTTAGGATTTTTAGGCTTGTTTTAGAAGGAGTATCTACACAATAATTCTCTTTTCTAAAAATATGCAGTACCATAATATTCCAATGAAACTCAAAGTATTTTTCATGGGATTAATCTCCTTTATATTATTAATATCATTAACTACACCAATGGAATGAACGTTTATTTCGATAGCTCTCAGCACCTTTTCTCTTATTGGTTTATTTTAAAGTATTCTTTCATGGATTAATCTCCTTGACATGGTTCTAACGATGCTTTTCCAAGCACTAGAATCCAAAAAAACTCTCATGGAAAACTCCTCAGGACTACCTTTCCTGGTATATTTTCTTCTAAGCTCAGGACTCTAAAGGTCTTTATACCATGTATGAAGCTTTCACGCCAATTGTGATATGCATGCCTTATTCATTATATCTAACATTCTAAGCCCTAAACCACCATTAGATTTTGATTTCGTCACTGTTCCAACCAATAGCATGATATCGCCTCACATTATTTTCCTCTCGAAACAAAGCTGGTTTGATAAGGTGAAACCAAATTAGGAATACTCTCCTTAAGCCTCTCAACAATCACCTCGCTACAAATTCTGAAGGTCGAGTTGCAAAACGATATTGACCTAAATTGCTTCACAAACTACAGTTTCATCACCTTTTGAATTAGATGAAGATTTTTTTTATTAACCTAGGCATTATATTATTTTCAAATAATCTTTTAATACAACCAGATATAGAATTGTTCATACATAGGTGATTTAGTAAGTCTATACACTGTATATAGAGATATTCAATGATATTTTCATAACACAACACAATTATGACAAGTTAATCTAGGCATTATACCTTTTAGTTTATTATTCAAAGTAACATTTAAATCACAATAAAAATTTAATTTGAAAATGAGTTGAAAAAGAGTAGTTTTCTATTATTCAATAACTACTTTATATGCCGATTAAGTGTTATGTTCAGTTCTTAAATTTTTTTTTTACTTTGCCGGTATTCTTAAAAAAAAAAAAATTCTCTTAGAAAACAAAATCTTAACGAAGTTAAAAATTAAATTGAAGAAAAGACAAAGATTAAACTGCAGACAAAAGCAATGATGAAGTCAAAGAATTCAAGTAAACATAAACAAGATCTATTTAAGTAACGAAGAACAATAAGAGACTATCAAATATAGTAGAATGTAATAGAGGATATTTATAGAGTTCTCAAAAAAAAAAAGAGGATATTAAACCACCGTCACTTTTTTCACTAAAAAAAAGGTCTCTCCAATCACATGATATAGTGACGTAAAAATTACGTGGTAAAAAAAAAAGTTATCACGTAAAAATCACATTGCTACATGCTTTTTTTAAAAGAATATTGAAATTGACGCAAACACATGGAGATAGCAGGAAAAATATTTTATAAAAATGTTATGATGTGATAATCGCGTTGCAACACAAAAAATAAAATAAATAAATAAATAAATAAATAAATAAATAAAGGGATTTAGACATGCATAGGTAGTAGATGGGGGAAAATTAAAAAAAAATCAAATTTGAATTTGTGACGTGATAATCACGTTGCAACATGAAAGTAAAAAAAAAACGTTATGGAAGGAAAAGTGTCTGACCTTGAATTGATGATTGGGTTTGACTGACACATTTATTTGTGTCATGATTTCCATGTCACAATAATGATGGTCATTAGAGATTGCGGCGTGAATTTCACCTGTCTGAGCGAGAGAGAGAAATTGGCAATATATATAGGCTCATCAGCGACGAGAATTTCATTTCGCTAGTTTACGACGTGAAATTCTCATCGCTGATGAGCCTATATATATTGTCAATTTCTCTCTCTCGTCCAGACTGCTTCTCTTCTACATTTTAGTTTTCTCACAAATTCATTCTTCTTCTTCATTCCAACAACATATTCAATTCATCTTCAAATTTCCTAATTCCAATATTGTAAATTTCAAAAGCTAATTTAATTTAGTTTTATTTTTTGTTTTGTATTTGTTAAATATTGTGTGATATTTAAATTGTATATATAATTAACATTGTTAATTTTTTTTCAAAATTCATCAAAAGATATATTAAATTGTTGGTTCTTCCGGACTCATCAAGTATCAAGGAATCAAGATTGAAACTTTTTTTTCATATTCATTGAGGTATTTAATTTTTTTTCCAGCAAAATATTTATTAAAAACATAATATATTATATATGTATATTTTTTCAGATTTTAAAAACAGAATAATTTATATATGTATATTTAAAACGAAATAAATTATTTATTAAAAACATAATATACTATATATGTATATTTAAAACAAAATAAAAAAAATATGGTTATATTTTATGTATATTAAAAGAATAATGTGCGTGCGCGCGTGGGTGTGTGTGTGCGCGCGCGCGTGTGCGTGTGTGTGTGTGCGCGTGCACGCGTGTGTGTGCGCGTGCACGCGTGTGTGTGCGCGTACGCGTGTGTGTTTATATTTATCTTAAAGAATTTATTATATAAGTTTATAAAAAATAAAATATATTATATTAGTTATGTTATATGTTATATTATATTTTATGCATGTATTACATGTTATGTATTATATGTTATATTATATGTTATGTTATATTCCATGTTTATTAATTATATGTAATATATGTTATGTTATATGTTTATTAAATGTTTAGTTAAAAGAAAATTGTATGAAATTATTATTTAAGTTTATTAAAAACAAAATAGTGTAAAATTTATTTGTAGTTATATATATTAAAAATAATCATAAAATAGTAGAAATTTTATTTGTATTAAAAGTAGTTTTTAGTTATTATAAGTTTATGTTAAAGAATAATACTACAAGAAATATTGTCTTTTCCCAAGTGATATTCACGTCACTAATGTAAAAATCACTTCACTAGCCAATGGTTGCGACGTGGGTAAAACACGCAGGAAATGCAATGGTGGGAACTTTTTCCCACGTGGAAAACACGTCACAAAGTTGTGACAGGATTACCACGTCACAAATCACAAAATAAAGAAGAAAACTTCCCACGTGAAAACCACGTCACTAATTAGTGACGTGAAAGTCATGTGGGAACTTGCCTTTACCAAATTGCTCTGTGGGAAACCTCACCGAATTAATATTTTTCCCATTTTATTCCCACGTCACTAATTAGTGACATGGGATCCACTTCACTGTTAAATTTAATTATAAAAAGAAATAAATAATATTAACTGAAAACAACGTTAAAATTAAAATAAATATTAAATATTAAATATAAATTTAAAATTAAAATAATTTTTAATTAAAATAATATATATTAAAAATATATAAATATTTAGTCACATGAAATTCACGTCACAAATACAAATAATAATAATAAAAGTTGTGACGTAACATTCACGTCACAAATAAAAATAATAATAAAAAAAATTATTCTTCGCCACTAAATAATTCATCTTCGTTTTGGTGATCATCTTCGGGAGAATAATTCGATTTCGAGGCAAAATATTTTCGCATTTGTGCCTCCATGTCTGATTGCCACTTCCTCATTTCCTCGATTTCAGCATTTTGTCTATTTCTCATATCATCCATTTCGGTCTTTAGGGCCGCCTCACGTGTCTCCGCCTCTCGTCTCGCCTCAGCTAGAGCTAACTGTCTCACTGTTGCCAACATTTCTGGTGTCAATTCTGCCGGACGCGATCCTCCTTCCCCATCATCGAGTCTCTGAAATAAAGTTCAGTCCCCTTTTCTATAATCACCAGCCAAAGACCCCAAACCAAAAAAACATCCATTAACTCTCTTCCCGCCTACTGTTAAATTCCAAATATAAAGATCAACGCGTGGATCAAGCGGTGCATCCCCAATCGGCGTATATTGAGGATTTTCAGTTAGAAATTGGACAAGCAATGTCTGGTACAACTCCTACACACACATTAAAAAAATTAAATTAAATATAATTTAAACAATTTAATTATATAGTAATTATGAAATTAAAAGAATTCAACTATAATAAACAAGTTACCAAGGTTGATTTGGAACGACCGTCAACAAAGTCGCCCGATTTTTTGGTTCAGGCCTTCACAAATAGCTCATTAATTCATGGCTCCCTCCCCAAGTCCTTTTTCTAATTAAAATAATGAAGCTTAATTAAATATATAATAATACAAATAAAACTTAAAAAAATAGTTATAATTACCATTCGTCGACGATGTTCGCCGATACTGATACTTCCAACTGTATTAAGACAGCCACCTGCTTCAGATGCCCTCATCTTTTTAGCATGTTCAGATCTTCTCTGAAAATCTTCTGTCTTCCACCACTCAACAAGTTCACCAAATATTTCCTCGCCTACCCAGTTAGGACGAGTTTGATCTCTTTCCCAACGTTGTCTAGCATTCCTAAGCATGTCAGATAATCTGCTAGATACCTTACTTTTGAAATTTTTTTTAATTTTGAACTCGTCAAATTTCTGCCAAGTACACCTTTCCTGCAAGTTATATGACAGTCAAATAAAATGTTAGATATATATAAAAAAAATCGTGATAAAGTAACATAACTATAATAAAAATACGATTTACCTTGAATTTATCAAACCATATATCTTTCTCATTATCTGGGAGCTCTCCGAAAGACTTAATGAGTTTTGTATACATCAATTGAATGACCCAGTTTACAGCTTTAGCAGCAGGACGACACAGATCAAAGCTAAACAACAATAATTTGAACGAGTATTAAACATAAAATGACAATATATAGCAAAACAAATATTATAAATTAAAAACATACCCAGATCCCTCAGGCCTAATCAGATGTCGTCCTTCAACCACCAAATGCTCCTCTGCAACAGGATTTGTCTGCTCCTCATGAACATCGTCATCCCCCTGAGCAGTGTGGTCATCCTGCTGCTGACGCGCAGGTATATGTGTGGGGTGTGGAATGCGGGAGCCAGATCCCTCTGGCTGGGGCGTGGAGGGTGTCGACTGAGGAAAACTAGATCCTAAAGGCTGTGGCGTGAAGGAATACTGCTGAGGAAAAACAGATCCCACAGGCTGTGCAAAGTGAGTCTGCTGAGGAAAACTAGATCCCTCAGGCTGCGGTGCGAAGGAATACTGCTGAGGAAGAAAACTAGATCCCTCAGGAAAACTAGATCCCCCAGACTGCTGCGTAAATGTAGATGGTACCCCAAGCGGATGCATGAAGGATCCCCCAAACGGACTAATAAACGATGGATTCCCAGATGGAACCGTTTGGGAGGAGGAGAGTAATGTCGTAAATGGCTGTGAAGTGTCTACGGACATTAGATCTGCCTGAGACTGTGGGCGAGAAGCATACATGGGCGAGGGCGGTACCTCACGTACTCTGGCTCTCGAACGAGGCTGGGTCTCCTTAGCCTTACCCTTGTCAGTTCGGGTGGCATTGTATCTATTTTGAAATAGTTATCAATAAATAAATAATACGTAAATAAATCAAGAAGACTCTTCAATTCTCTTCGTAAATAAATAATACGTAAATAATACATTTGCATTCATATAAAACAAATAATATATTAATAAAAATTGTCCGAACACATATAAAACTATCTATTCAAACTCTTCATGCTCTTCGGCCATATTATTTTCATCATCTGATCCAATAATGTCCTCAGATCCAATATCTTCATGCTCTTCGTCCACATTATTATCTACCAACAAAACAGACGCATCAATTTGATGACCCTCGACCAATGTATCACACAAATTCGTAATTTCTTCAACTTCAACCACATCATTAATTTGAGAAATTTCATTTTCTTGGTAAGCAGCATCTTCCACTAGATCGTCAGTTTCAATATGACCCAATGGTTTTGTTTTGATTACAACACACCATCCACGTTTACGTGACTGAATTGAAGGGTACAGAACATAATAAACTTGTTTAACGATATGTGACATTATGAAAGGGTCATACTCTTTGTACCTTCTGTCCATTCGAATATCAACAATGTTATATTTCTTATCTATTTTTGTGCCCCTGGAAGATGGATCATACCAATCACAATAAAACAAGACAACTCTATTTTCCGAGTCCAAGTAATTGTATGACAACTCATAAATATGCGTAACAACGCCATAGAAGTCGTCTTCACCACCATCTGTAACTCCTTTAACAAATACACCACTATTTATGGTTTTTTTTCCCTTCTGTCCACGTTTGGGTGTGAAATTTATAGTCGTTCACAAAGTATGTGTGCCATTCAATTGCTCTTTGAATAGGCCCTCTAGATAAGTTACGCAAGTGAAGTATTTCTTGAGTCGGTGCAACAATGCATGACAATTGATCCTTGAACCATGCTGGAAAAGATGCATGTATTTGACCGGTAGTTGCTTGTTCACCGGTGCTTTGAAAATAGGAGGCGTTAAATGCCCTATAAAGAAACACATTTTAAGTTAGATGTAATAATTCAATTTGTAAAGCCAGATAAGTAGATACGTTAGGGGTATACTTACTCAAGATATGACCTAACTTCAATACAATTAATAAGAACATGAACGTGTGCAGATTGCAATTCTTTTTGGGTCAGCCAATGCACATTCTACTTTCCAGAGGGGTGACCCGGAAGACCGAAGATTGACAAGGTAAACTGACTTCTTTTGTTAACATCAAATTCATTCCTTATGATTCTTGGAGTTAACATCAAATGATTGAAATAATGACTGCAAAAATGTGATGTTTCCCGATGCAAATAATGTGCACATATTGATCCTTCAACTTTAGCTTTATTTTTCACTAATCGCTTTGAATCACCCATGAATCTTTCAAAGGGATACATCCACCTGTATTGAACGGGGCCACCAAGATAGGCTTCATATGCAAGATGCACAGGTAGATGCTCCATAGAATCGAAAAAACCAGGTGGAAAAACGCGTTCCAACTTGCATAGAATAACTAGAATATTTTGGTCCAACTTAATGATGTTATCGACTCTTAAAATTGACGCACAAATATCTCTGAAAAATTGACTTATTTCAGTTAGCGGATATAGCACATGGTTGGGTAGTGAACTGAACGCAATTGGAAGCAATCGTTCCATGAAAACATGACAATCATGACTTTTCATTCCATGCAACTTCCCAGTTTTGGTGTCAGCACACCTTGCTAAATTTGAAGCATAACCATCTGGCATTCTCAATTCATTTAACCATCGACAAACCGCTTTCGCATCTTGGGAAGTTAGACTGTAACATGCCTTAGGTTTTAATAATTTTCCATTAGGCCGAGGCTTCAACTCCAACTCTTTTCTATCACACAAAATTTCCATGTCCCTTCTAGCCTTCTCATTATCCTTTGTTTTTCCTTGAACATCCATCACTGTGTTAAATATATTATCGAAGAAATTCTTTTCAATATGCATAACATCAAGATTATGTCGCAATAAATTATCTTTCCAATATGGGAGGTCCCAAAATATACTTCTTTTTGTCCAATTGTGTTTGACCCCATATCCTTCAATTCTATATGCTTCACCATAATCTGTAAATTTGGGCAGTTCAGAAACTCGATTCCATATTTCCTCTGGTGACAATTGCGGAGGAGGCAAATCTTTTACTCGTACATCTTTTTTGAAATCAGTCTTGTTTCTTCTAAATACATGGTCTCGTGGTAGGAATCTGCGGTGACAGTCAAACCACGAACTTTTCCCTCCAAATTCCAAAGTAAAAGCCTTTGTAAATTCCATGCAATGTGGACATCCCATTTTGCCATTCGTACCCCAACCAGATAACATTCCATAAGCAGGAAAGTCATTAATAGTCCACATCAAGGCAGCTCGCAAAGTGAAGTTTTGTTTGCGAGATATATCATAGGTCCATTCTCCAATCCACAACCTCTTCAAATCATATATTAAAGGTTACAAATAAACGTCGATTCCGGATTTAGGACTTGACGGTCCTGGAATGAGGCAAGTCAAAAACATGTATGGTTTTGCCATGCACATCTCTGGAGGGAGGTTGTAAGGGGTTACGATAACTGGCCAACAGGAATATGCAATTGCAGATGCTTGGACGTATGGAGTGAAACCATCAGAGCATAGTCCGAGCCTGACATTTCTAGGTTCTGTAGCAAAATCAGAATGTACCCTATCAAAATGTTTCCATGCCTCACCGTCAGATGGACGCCGCATAATGCCTGAAGATGTTTTGTTTGTATGATGCCATGTCATTTGACTTGTACTATGCATTGAAGCAAACAATCTTTTTAACCTTGATATTATCGGCAAATAAAACATGGACTTCACTGCTACACGTTTTTGTTTACGGTTAATGGCTTTACTACGAACTTGATATCTCGGACTCTTACAGAACTTACATTCCTCCAGCGCCTCATCATTAATATCAAACTCATTGTCATAAAACAACATACATCCATTTATGCAACAATCAATCTTTCGAACTTCTAAACCCAACTTCGACACCAACCTCTTTGCATCATAATAACTTGTAGGAAAGTTGTCTTTCGTAGGAGTCGCATCCAACATCATTTTTGCAAAGTATTCCAAACACTGATCAGGAACATTCCAATTTGACTTTGCAGCCAATAATCTCACACACATTGATAATTTTGAATCTGTCGACCCCTCAAACAACGGTGTATTCATTTCTTTCAACAATTGGTAAAGTCTTTGTGCTTCCTCATTCGGCAACTCTTCACCATCAAAGTCCTGAGGTTCATCATATGTCACATTTACTCCAAATGCATTACCAACCATTTCATCGATCAGATTAAATTGTTCATCAAATTCCATATGTGATCGACTGCTTGATGCGTCTGTATTAGTTGTCTCTGCATGTACGTTACTCGGCAGTTGTTCTCCATTATATGTCCAAACCCAATAATTTTTAATGAAACCCTTCCTCTTCAAATGACGTTCTACTTCCTCTGGGTCACTAATTATACGTCTACATTCACATTTAAGACAAGGACATCTCACTCCTCCCTCACGTCGACAACATTCTTGTGCAAATGCCCACGCGATAAACCCCTTAACTCCTTCCTCAAAATTTGCCGTAAGTCCACGTCTGCCTGGTAACGTTCTATCGTACATCCAACTACGATAGTAACGAAAATATTCCATACTGCAGAAATTTGTACTATCATTATATATCATTTTAATAAAATATATAATTTAAATCTTTTTTTTCTATTTCGACACCAACTTAATAAAATATGTTCACTAAAATAATATAAATTTATTATTTTTAAAGTATAATATATATTCATTATTTTTAATGTATAATATATATTCATTATTTTTAAATTATAATATATTCATTAAAGTATAATATATATTCATTATAATTTTATAAAGTATAATATATATTCATTATTTTTAAAGTATAATATAAATTCACTAAAATAATATATTATACTAATAATAACATATTTAAAGTATAATATATATTCATTATTTTTAAAAATCTGTTTTTAATAATTGAATGTGTAAAAATAATGTAATACATTTAAAAATAACACTTTTTAAATATAATACATATTCTTTATATTTTTAAAAAATATATATTAATTTTTTCTATTTACAATATTGTTTACTAAAAATATTTTTTAAAATTCTATTTTTTCTAACATAATAAATATTCTGTTTTTAAAAATTAAAAATACATAACATATTTAATTTGTTTCTAATATATTATTTTTGTTTCTTATATATATTAAAAAACTGTTTTATTATTTAAAAAACTGTTTTATTATATTCATTAATTTAATAATATATTATGTTTACTAAAATAATATATATTAAAAAAAACTGTTTTATTATTTAAAAAACTGTTTTATTAATATATTATAATTTAATAATATATTATGTTTACTAAAATAATATATATTAAAAAACTGTTTTATTATTTAAAAAACTGTTTTATTATATTCATTAATTTAATAATATATTATGTTTACTAAAACTGTTTTAAATTTTAATGTATAATATATATTCATTATTTTCTATTTGTTTCTTTCAACAACAACAACACAATGCATTTTATTTTTTCTAATAACAATACATAATATATTTTTTCTAAAATATATTCTAATAACAATATATTTTATTTTTTCTTTCAACAACAACAACACAATATACACTTACATCTAATAAAAAAAATTCTAAAATTTTCTAATAAATATTCTAAAATAATATTCTCATATATCAAATATAACCAAATTTTAATGCATAAATACCTCTCAAGAGCTTCCAATGGAACTCCTTAATCAATATTTAGATCTGGAAAAAATATTATCAGTTCATAAAAAAAAAACGTAAAATAAATGGTAACTCACAACACAACATATAAATGTCTCACCTTAAATTTGCAACATTTTCGTTACAGTTGGAGCTGGAAGAATTAAGCTCTGGAAATGAAAATATGAGGGTGAAATGAAAATGTGAATGAAGCTGGGAGAAGAAAGAAGGTGAAGAAACGAAGAAAGAAGGTGGAGTGAAACGTTGTGGGTGAGATTTCTGATGTTGAAAATATATAATGTCAGTTGCGACGTGGGGAACACGTGGGAAGGTACCCACGTGAACTCCACGTCGGAAAGATTAACATTTCCAACAAGTTGCAACGTGAAATCTCCTTCGGAACATTGCGACGTATAAAAATGGTCGAAACATTCCCCAATATAAAATTATATCCGTTGCTCCACTAAACGCCAAGCCAACGGTTCATTCATGTAACCAATGTATCTGAAAAATTAATGCAAAGCAGGTTTGCGACGTGAAAAGCATGTGGGTAATTTGTGACATGCTTCTCACGTGGGAAATAAAAGAACTTTTTTGAATTTAAAGTTCCCTTGTGATTTACACGTCACAACTGAATTTGTGAAAAATTCAAACTTCCCTCCCTCTAAAAATTCCAGAATTTCGTTGAAAATTTTAGGGTAACAAAATTTATTAATTAAATAATTTAGTGACGTGGGAATCACTTGGCAACAAATTTGTTTCCCACGTGATTACCACGTCACTGAATCACTAGGGAAAAACAACATTTTCTTGTAGTGTAATATTAAGTTAGTTAATACTTGTAGTTAATGTTTTATCAAAATTCCTGAAATTGGTTGATATATTAAAATCACATTTGTAATTAAAAAGACAATCATTGTATAAATATGCAGTATGAAATATTATAGGTACTATCTTAGTTGGATGTACGATAGGTTGTATCTAGGAAGATGCAGACTTAAACCAAATTTTGAAGGAGTTAAAGGGTTTATCACGTGGACATTTTCTCAGGAATATTGTCGAAGTGAAGGAGGAGTTAAATGTTTTTGTCTTGAATGTGAACGCAAACCTATAATTAGTGACCTCGAAGAAGTAAAATGTATTTGAAGAGAAGGGGTTTCATTGAAAATTATTGGGTTTGGCAATATAATGGAGAAGAACTGCCGAGTAGCGTACCAGAGACCAGTAATACGCATGTTTCCAGTAGTCAATCACCGATGGAACATGAGGAAAAATTTAATCTGATCAGGGAGGTGGTGGACGATGATTTTGGTGTGAATGTGACCTATGACGAACTTGAAGATTTTGATGGGGAAGAGTTGTCGAATGACGAAGCGCAAATATTTTATCAGTTGTTGAATAAGATGAATACGTCGTTATTTGAGAGGTCGTCAGACTCAAAGTTCTTAATGTGTGTGAGATTATTGGCTACCAAGTCAAATTGGAATGATCCTGACAATATTTGGAATTCTTCGCAAAAATGATGCTCGATGTGACTCCTACGAAAGCCAACTTGCCTACAAGTTTTTATGATGCAAAGAAGTTAGTGTCGAAGTTGGGTTTAGAAGTAAGAAAGGTTGACTGTTGCATTAGTGGTTGTATATTTTTTGACAATGAGTTTGGTACTAATGATGGAGCGTTGGAGGAATGTAAGTTCTGTAAGAGTCCAAGATATAAAGTTCGTAGTAAAGCCATTGACTATAAGTAAAAATGTGTATTAGTGAAGTCCATGCTTTATCTTTCGATGATACTAAGGTTGAAAAGAATGTTTGCTTCAATACACAATGCAGTTCAAATGACATGGAATCATACAAACAAAACAAGTTCAGGCACTATGCGACATCTATCTGATGGCGAGGCATGGAAGCACTTTGATCGCATACATACTGATTTTGCCATAGAACCTAAAAATGCGAGGCTTGGATTATGCTCTGATGGTTTTACTCCATATGTCCAAGCATCGGGAAGTGGATATTCTTGTTGGTTAGTTATTGTAACCCCTTATAACCTCCCTCCTGAGATATGAATGACAAAACCATACATGTTTTTTTGACCTGCCTCATTCCAGGACCGTCGATTCTAAAAGTCAGAATCGATGTGTACTTACAACCTTTAATTGATGATTTAAAGAGGTTGTAGATTAGATAATGGACTTATGATATATCAAGTAAACAAAATTTTACTATGTGAGCTGCCTTGATGTGGACTATTAACGATTTTCCAGCATACGACATGTTGTCTGGATAGAGTACGCATGGTTAAGTGGGACGCCTGCATTGCATGGGGAACACCAAGGCGTTTACATTGGAAAAAGGGGGAAAAGTTCGTGGTTTGATGTCACCGTAGATTCCTACCAAGAAATCATCCATATAGAAGAAATAAGACTTATTTCAAAAAAAGAAAAACGAGTAACATATTTGCCTCTGCCTCGATTGTCACCAGGTGAAGTATGGAACCAAGTTTGTGAACTACTGAAATTCACAGATACTGGTAAAGCATGTAGAATTCAAGGATATAGGGTCACACACAATTGGACAAAAAAATTATATTTTAGGACCTCCCATATTGTAAAGATAATTTGTTGCGCCATAATCTTGATGTTATGCATATTGAAAAGAATTTTTTTTATAATGTATTTAAGACAGTGATGGATGTTAAAGACAAAACTAAAGACAATGAGAAGGCTAGACAAGACATGGAAATTTGGTGTAATCGAAAAGAGTTGGAGTTGAAGCGTCAGCCGAATGGAAAATTATTAAGACCCAAGGCTAATTACAGTATAACTTTCCAAGAGGCTAAAGCGGTTTGTCGATGGTTAAAAGAATTGAGAATTCCCTATGGTTATGCTTCAAATTTGGCATTGTGTGCCAACGTTAACACTGGGAAGTTGCATGATATGAAAAGTCGTGATTACCATGTTTTTTATGAAACGATTGCTACCAATTACGTTCGGTTCACTACCCAATCATGCGCTTAATCCACTAACTGAAATTAGTCAATTTTTTAGAGATATTTGTGTGTCATCTTTAATAGTGGATGACATTGTTAAGTTGGACCAAAATATTCCAGTCATTCTCTGTAAGTTTGAACAAGTATTTTCGCCTAATTTTTTTGACTTTATGGAACATCTACCTGTGCATATTGCATATGAAGCTTTTTTTGGCGGCCCTGTTCAATATAGGTGGATGTATCTGTTTGAAAGGTTCCTGGGTGATTCAAAGAGATCGGTGAAAAATAAAGCTAATGTTGAAGGATTAATATGTGTGCATTACTTGCATCGGGAAACATCTCATTTTTCCAGTCACTATTTCAATCACTTGATGTTAACTCCAAGAATTATAAGGAATCCTGTAAATGTTAACGAAAGAAGTAAATTTACCTTATCAATCTTCGGGCTTCCAGGTCGTCCCTCTGGAAAGAATGGCGTGCATTGGCTTACCCAAAAAAAATGCAATATGCACATGTTCATGTCTTGATTAACTGTGTTGAAGTTAAACCATATCTTGAGTAAGTATATCTCAACTGTTTAGTATTCTTTACAGTATGAATACAAAAATTATTACCTTGAAACTTATAGTGTGTTTCTTTATAGGGAATTAACACCTCGTATTTTTATAATACCGGTGTACAAGAAACCTCCGGTCACATACATGCTCATTTTCCAGCATGGTTCAAGGAGAAATTTTCATGCATTATTACACCAACTCAAGAAATACTCCATTTGAGAAACTTGTCTGAAGGCCCTATTCAAAGTGCAAATGAATGGCACACATACTTCGTGAACGAATATAAATTTTACACTGAGGCATGGACTAAAAGGAAAAAACCATAAACAATGGTGTATTTGTAAAAGGAGTTACTGATGGAAGTGAGGACGACTTCTATGTCTTTGTTAAACATATCTACGAGTTGGTATACAATTACTTGGACTCGGAAAATAAAGTTGTCTTGTTTTATTGTGACTGGTACGATCCATCTGTCAGAGGTACAAAAATAGATAAGACATATGGTACTGTTAAGATTTGAATGGATCGAAGTTACAAAGAGTGTGACCCTTTCGAAATGTCACATATTGTTAGGAAAATTTACTATGTTCCTTATCCTTCAATTGTACCATGTAAACGAGGGTGGTCTGTTATAATCAAAACAAAACCATTGGGTCATATTGAAACTGGAAATCTAGTGGAAGATGTTGCTTGCTAAGTTGATGAAGTTGAACAAATTACAAGTTTGTCTAATACAATGGTTGAGGGGCATCAAGTTGATGCATCTATATTGTTGGTAGAAAATGATGTGGATGAAGAGCATGAAGAGTTTGGTTTCGAGGATAATATCACATCAGACGATGAAAATGATATGGATGAAGAGTCTGAAGATTTTGAATAAATTGTTTTTGTAATTTTAGTTGATGAAACCTTGTATTGAATGTGTTAATGAATATATAGATGAGATTGTGTTTTTTTTAATATTTATTATTTGTGTTGATGAATATATATTAAATGTGTATTCTCTGTAAATAGGTAAAATGCCACCCCGATCTGATAAGGGTAAGGGTAGTGGTTGCGGTAAGAAGACCCAACATCCGAGTAGTAGTATGTCAGGCACCTCAGTCGGTCATGTGTCCTCCCCCGCAGAGTCAGGTAGATCTTATGTCCATGGCCAGTTCTCAGCCTTTCAAGACATTATTCTCCCCTCAGGAATATCCAGCTTTTATTAGCCCATCTGGGACTCCAACTTTTATTAGCCCATCTGGGGCTCCAACTTTTATTAAACCATTTTAGGGTCCTAATTATCCATATCAGCAGACTGAGGGACCTAGTTATCTATAGCAGCAGGTACCCTCATCCTTCATGCACTCTGGGGGATCTAGCTTTCCAACTCCCCCACAAGTACCCTCATTCTTCATACAGTCTGGGGATCCCACACCTCACATCCCACACAGGTACCTTTACCATCCACACATATACCTATCGCGATGATGATCAAAGATGTTAGCTATTAAGTTAATTAGGCTCACAAATCTTAATTTAGCACTGATCTTTAATTTATCCAAGGGAAGGGAAAAAGAATGAATAAATCCATAAGTATGCAATGCAAAAACAAAGAAAAATAGAATCTAAGGTTCGGGTTTGGCTATACTAAGGGAAGGTACTAGCATCCTAATTATATGTAGTACTCCGCAGGAACCTCTTATCTTATTGTGTTATTTGTTAAGATGTTTGCTAAAGGTGAAAAGATGGGTAAAGTAAAAGGTGGAAAAATAAAAAGGTAGCTCGCTAGGATCATCGCAATCCTATGCCTGCGTATCATGTATATGAAGTCAGAGTAATCGTAGTTCAGACGACTACGGATGAAAAAAGAACAGTGTGCTCGCCAAGGATAGGCCTACGTATTCTCAAAAGGACTTTTGAGAAATCAGAGCGTTTGTAGTTCGTGGAACCACGGGTAAAAGCAATATTTGTTGGTTGGTTTTAGGAGAAAAGACAAGTTGTCATCTTAATGAGAATAATCAACTAATCCACCACAAACATGTGGAAGAAGGATCTTTTATTCACATTGAGAGAAAGGCTCTAACTCAGATATAGAATCAATGAGTATGCCATATACCTCTCTCAAGTGGAAAAGAATCAACATCTTTCTCAAGTATGTCATGGGGTAGGAGAATTACATCTTAACTAAGGATGACTAATGTCTAATCTCTTTTGAGAAAAGGGAACCTAATTGTAGGTTATCTAAAGTTGAACATCCTAAAGGAACTATCCTAATGAGAACTAACCTAGAGATACCAAATCTAAGGTGATACAACCTAAAAGGGAATAAGGATCACACAATGGGTGAAATAAACAAAAGAGAAATGCAATGCACATGACTGTATAGTCAACCAATGAACCCTTCCCTAGGATTCAAAACATAGGAAACCACAATATCAGAGGAATAACGATGAAAAACATCAAATGTCAAAGCTAAAGTCATAAACGAATATCAACATATGAAGCAAGTAATATAGCAACCAATCAACTTATGAAGCAAAGCATCATATCATGGATCAAGTATGTATCATGTCAAGTACAAATGAAAACCAATCTTGTACAAGCATATAAGGGTTTGAAACCCTAATCAAACATCAATAGTCAAGGTATCAAAGCAAAATAGACCAAATGAGGTGAGAATCAAAGGAAATTAGTAGTTACATCATCATATATTCAATATTATTCAAATATATGGAAATTATCACAAGAACATGATACAAGTATCAAAACATTAGTCACATTTATCCACAACTTGTTAGCACCAAACAAAGTTTAAAATGGTCTAATCATTGAAGTTAAAGCATACAACCAAGATAGGACAGTAGCACAAATAAGCATTCCAACACACAAACAACCTCATGATGTAAAAGAAAACTCAAACAAGAATCATACTCAAGACATGAGCAAAGAGTTAAGCATGTATCATCAAAGTTGTGCATGGAAAGAAACAAAACATCTAGTGCAAATGGATAAGACAAATGAGAAAGCAAATAATATTGAACAAAAAAAGAGGATCAGAAGCTCAAATGTAGCTTTTCAATTCAATTAGGATCAATAATTATCAAAGGAATCCAAACAAGAAACAAAGTTCAAAAACAAGGTCAAAACAAAACATGATCATGTTCAAAACTAGCCCTTAACTTGTGGGATCAATAAAAAATGAGAAAATATCCAAATAAAATCAAATAAAAGACTATACCTCGTGAACATAGACTCAAGTATATGTGTGTGAAAAGTATCTAAAAGTAAGGCACAAGAGCATACACAAAATCAAACAACAAGTTTAGGGTATCCTACTAGTCGAACATAAATCGAGGGTCACAAAAGTCAAGTGAAAAGCAAACCAAATAACATCACCAAAGGTCAGAAAGTACACTCAAACATCAACACATCATGTGTCAAAGCATTTCAAAAAAATGGCTTAAGAAAAAGTGTTTAAGGCATCAAAACACAAAACCATAATTCAAGGGTAGTTTAGTAAAACCACCTTCGAAAATAAATAAAAATAAAATAAGAAAATGATTTTAAAAATAAAAATAAAAATAAAATAAAATTATGGAGACATTAAAGCGTCTAAAAAATATTTTTGTAATTTATTTAAAATAAAAGGAAAACTAAAACTAAAATAAAAAATGAAAAAGAAAAGAAATGAATTAAATGTTATAAAGTAAACGAGGGAGGTGTAGAAGTAAATTCACAAAGGAAAAGAGTTAGTTGTACACGCATTGGGCCATGAAATGAGGGTTTTAAAAGTAAGAACAAAGGCCCAATACCAATTAAAACTCACAATCAACAATCAAAACCAAAGAAAAAAATGCCACGCAGGATGGCTCATCAAATGATGTGGCTGACATCTTAGTACCACGCAAGAGTCAAAGGAACACGCAGGCCAAAAGAAAGGTGAGTTGACTCAGGTGGCCAGTCAGACGTCGAAGCCCTAGCTCTAGTCATCTTCTCCGGCAACCCTCGCTGGAGTTGGCTTGGAAACTCATCAAAACTCAAAACAAATTATACCTTCCGACTCAAATTTTCACGTAGAAACCAAATTTTCCCTTATTTTCCTCGTTTGAACCCTCCATCATAGCTAAAAATGGACACTGAAGTTTTACACACATACTGAAAGTTCCACAAACTGAGACCACAACATCATAAACATGATTTGCGTGCTTCTAAAACTCAGAATGCAACAAACACAAACTTAAATGAGCCTTAAAAAAGAGAGAAAAGAGTTAGAGAAAAGTTACCCAAAGTGAGGAGTTGTCAGTTGTTGTTCTTGCTTTGAAACTTCAACCAAACCTTCCCTTAGGCTTCCTTGAGCTTTGACGGTGATGAAATGAATGAAAAACATGAAGGAAACTTGAGGGAGAGAGGGATTCGAATGAGAGAAAATTCTAGAAGGAGAGTGTTTTTGGCTGCATAAATGAGCTCCCCCTATCTAGGGTTTGTTTTTAGCTTATATATGAGGATTTGAAAGGTTAAATGAAAGTTTTACTATGGTTAATGTTGTGGTTAGTGATTTTTCCAATTTTGAATTTTTGGAGTGAGAATGAGACGAGGTACAGGTTGCATCGTTTAGTGTGGTTGTAATGGTCATCCTTTAAGCAAGAGAGGTCCTAAAGGAAGTAAAGGTGGATGCATAACCTTGTGGAACAAGGTTTCAATCTTTGTCCTGTTGCTTCAATTGACAAGTTATTTCAAAATGCACACATATGGTACATGTGCTTGCTTGGCTATTTGAAGTAATGTTTTGTGATGGTCCTTGTGAGGTATGCTCATGAAATAAGATACATGTTTGCTGCATGAAACAAACTTGGGGTATTCATGATAATGTTACAACATGGTATGCATAATTACTAATCCATGAAGCCCACTTAGGATGGATGTAACTTGGTGGATTTTGATCCAAATTGTGAGGTCTTTGGCTTAAATGAAAGTAGGGAGATTGGTGCATAACTTTCATATCTAAACCAAAGTAAAATGAGGCCTTGAACCATAAGAAATAATAGGTTAAAATCTTGTCAAAACTTTGTCCCAGAGTAACTTCGAAAATTTCTAAGTTATGAACATTGGCAACTTTGAAACCTCATCTTTGAAAGACCATAACTTGAAATTGATCCATCCAATGATGGAGTTCTTGTTATGGATGAAAAGCAAGAAGTACAAGGAACAACTTTCATTTTTTAAATTTATCCAAAATCAAAGAGGATAGTGATGAAAAAGAGCTCACAAGTTGGTCATTTTCTAAAGTGAAATTGTCAAAATTTTCACTAAGTATTGGAAACACTTTTTTGGAAAAATCACCAACTTCATGGCTTTATAACTTGAAATCCATGCACTTTTTGGCAATTCATCCTCATTGAGAAAGTTGTATTATGGAAATAGCTCTTCAAATTGATCTTTGGATCAAAGAAAATGGATGTCTAGATTGGAAGTTATGACCTTGGCAAGTTGGCATGAAATCATTAATCATCCATAACTTAGAAAAATTCAACTTCCTTCCTAGTTGCCTTTTTTGCAAGTAATCTCCTTTCTATTGGTTTTTCTTAATTGATCATGACCCAAACCACATGTTATCGTCATTCTTGACTTGAGAGAGGCATGGTTGACCAAAAAGTCTCAAAACTAAAACCTTGGACTAGAGGAACAGTTGACTTTTTATCAGATGAATCTTCACCTTCTGATTTTCAATAACAACAATCTCTTGGGTTATTTGAACACTATAGATGGACTCCATAGGTGTATTTGAGTGTCTTAAATCATGTCTCAAAGCTTGAGATTATGTCCTGATCAAAAGTCAAAGATGTTGTTGACTTTGGTTAAGAAACCCTAATTCCATGACCAGAAGGATTTGGATCTTAAAGAACTTGTAATGAAGCCATGTTGCACTTGATTATTGATGAAAAAAGGTCTCTTAGGAATATGAGAACTTTTTAGGTTAATGATCCATCCAAAATTTAACTGATCAATCCCTTAACCCTCTTGGAATAAACCCTAATTCACAGATGAATTAACAAAACCAAATAGAGCAAATCTTGATAACTTGGTTAGCCACGCATGTGGGGGTTCATATCATTGAAGGAAGATATTATATTTGGCCCAGCGGAAATTCGTAAGTTAAAATTTTTCATTTAAGTATACATGTTTCCATTTTTTTATATTAACTTATATTTCATTATTGATGTTTAATTTCGAGCCGAGTCAGATTGTTGCCCAATGTATAAGTTATGTAATTTAGCAAAAGCATAAAAAAAAAAAAGCTTGGAAGAGATTCAAAGACGTTGATGAGGACAAAAAAGAAGCTTGGTGTAAGTTATTTAAGGTATAATTAATTTATTTTTGTTAAGTTATGTAATTTATTTGTTAAGTTATTTTGTTTAAATTAATTTTTTTATTATAATTATCTAACTATTTCATTTGAATGTCTTACAACATTGTAGGAAAAGTGTACGTGGGATAAAATGAATGAGAAAGAGGTTAAACAAATTATTTTGAAAGAATATCAGTTCGACTTTCTGACATACTACGACGTGCTAGACTCTGTTGGGTAAGTGAAAATATTTGTCCCAACTGGATATGCAAAGAAGTATTCGATGAACTTCTTATTTATTGGGATACAACTGGTTTTAAGGAATGATCTGAAAAAGCAAAGAAAACTAGAGCATCTGAAAAAAGGGGTAGCCTTAATGCAGTTGGAAGTATAAGTGTTGTCGAACATGCTCGACACATGGTAATTATTACTACTATTTTAAGTTATATTTTGATTTATTATATATTTTTAATTAAAGTTAATTTTATTATTTAGGAAAAGAGTTTGGGCATACCTCCACTCACGAGGGAGCTAGTTGTAAAGACTAGAACAAAACAATCGGGGCAATTTGTTGACAAACACACCAAAAAAGCTTTGGTAAGTTATTTTATTTTACTTTATTTTAATTGTTTATATTTTTTATTTAATGACAACTTTGTGACGTGATTTTCATGTGGCAACTGAGATATTACGGCTTGAAAGTCATGTGGCTATATCTATTATGTAATTTAATTTAAATTGTTCAAACTATATTTAACTTAATTTTTTTAATTGTATGTGTAGGAGAATTATCAGACATTGCTCACACAAGTTTTGGTAGAAAATCCTCAATATACTCTGAGAGGTTCCGAGCCGCTTAATCCACAAGTGGATTTTTATATTTGGGGTTTAGTAACTGGCGGAAAGGGACTTAATGGGTGTTTATTTGGTGCTTGAACTTTGGTCGGCGGTATGAGAAAAGGTAATAGAATTTTATTTCAAAGAGTTAGAGATGGTGAAGGAACGTCACATCCACAATAATTGACACCTGAAATGCTAGAAATAGTAAGATAACTGTCGCTAAATAAGGCCAGACGTGAGTTGGCGCAACGTGAGGCGGCGCTAAAAGCCCAAATGAAGGAGCAACAACGTCAAATAGAGGCAATGAAGAAAAGGCAAGCTGATATGAAGGAGATGATGTGGCAATTTATGCAATCACAAGGTGGTGGTAATCAAGCGTTTGTTGGAAATGAAGGAGTTGGTGGTCAACAACAGATGGATGACGAGGATGACGATGATTTTGACCTTGACGAGTTTCCCTATCCGGATCGATCCGAAGGATTTATTTTAATTTTAAATTTTAATTTTTGTAAAATGTTAATTACATTTTAGTATATTATAAACTTTTTATTTAAAAATTTTAATATTAATTTTGGTATTTATTTATATTTATTAATTTTGGTATTAATTATATTTATTAAATTTTTATTTTAATATATTATTAATAAAAATTTATTATTAATATTGTATTTAAAAATAACTAAAAAAACATATTACCTATTAATTTAATTATTAATTTTAATATATTAAAACGTAAAATAAATTATTCATTAATTTTATTATTTAATTTGTATTTAAAATAAATAAAAAATAAATTATTCATTTTAATTTATTAAAACGTAAAACAATACAATTTTTATTTTTATTTTTTAAATATTTTGCCACGTGATTTTCACGCCGCAACTAGCCACATGAATATCACGTCGCAACTTGCCACATTAAAATCACGTGGCAACCTTCTTACACATTTTTGCCACTCTTCTGCTACGCCTACTACTTCTGAAACTTCTATGGAGACTGTTGCAACGTGAAAATCAAGTGACAAAGTTGCGACGTGATTTTCACATGGCAAAGATGCGACGTGATTTTCACATGGCAACAGAGTTACCATACGTGCTCCTGTCGCGTGAATGACCACGTCGCTAAAAACGTGGTGTGCATGAATACCACATGGCAACTAGCAGTTTTTTTTTGTAGTGCTTAACTAGGTATGTAATTTTATGACTTTTTTTTTTAAATTGAGCCAATGGTGTCAATGAAGCTCACATTAGTGAACATTAATCTCTTGCTATGCAATAAGATTTAAATAAATTTAAGAGACATCATCTTTGAAAACTTGTTCTCAAACCTCTAACTAATCTAGTGGTTTTAATCAAATGGGTCTTTCGCAACAAACTTGATAAAAATGACATTATTTTAAGAAATAAAGTAAGGCTTATTGTAAAATGTTATGATCACCAGGAAGACATATATTTCAATGAGACATGTGCCAGTGTATCTAGACTATAAGCCATAAGAATGTTTTTAAGTTTTCCATACACCATGAATTTCAAACTCTTTCAAATGAATGTAAATGGCACATCCTTGAATAATTAAATCTAGGAGGAAGTGTATGTTGATCAACCTCTAAAGTTCATAATTTTGTTTTCACCTAATCATGTCTTCAAGATTAAAACACTCTTTATGGTTTGAAATAAGCTCCTCGCGCTTGGTATGATTGCTTGAGCTAGTTTCTACTTGAAAACAATTTTAAAAGGGGGAAGATTGATACAACACTTTTCATCAAAAATTATGAGCATGGCATTTTACTTGTGCAAATTTATGTAGATGGCATCATATTTGATGCTACTAACGAGTCTCTATGCAGAAATTTCTCTAATATGATGCAAAATTAATTTCAAATGTCTATGATGGGTGAGATTCAGTAATTCCTCACATTAAAAATACATAAATAAAAATAAGGGACCTTCATGAAATCTAGCTAAGTGTTGCAAATAGCTTCTAAAAAAGATTTGAAATGGAAAAAGAAAAATCAATCTCAAATCTCATGAGTACTTTGTGTAATCTAGACAATGATGAAGGAGGAAAGTCAATAGAAAAAGCAAACACTACTATCAATAATACATTTCATGACGAAACTTTCACCTCAGTTATTGTAAAACCGAAGTCAAATGACCTGGAATGCGATATATATTATTTATTTTTTAAGAAACTTTATCTTTAACCTCGATTTTCTAAGATAGTCAATATAAAATGTTATCCAGCGTATGAGCTTCGATTCCTAACTCCTGCAATTTTATGTTTTATTTACAACTAAAAAAGCAACTTTACTTTTTATACATTTTACGTCAGATATTATTCCTCGATTGTTGAAGAAAACCGAGATAAAAACTCTAAAGAAATTTTTTATTCCTTCAGAATTATAATTTTTTGTTTGTCTCATTCACTTTTTGCGCCCTACCGAATGAAAGGAACCCATTCATCTCCTACGAATGAAGGAGTTTCCTAAAACTCATAATCACCACCCTTCTTCTTCGAGGAGGAAGTAAGCTCGAACTCTTCTCCGTTGATTCTCTCGTCACGTTTCTGGTATGTACAAACTCTCTATTACTGTTAGTTGTTGTTTCTATTATTGATGTTGTAGTCGTAGATCGTCGTCGTTGTTGTTCCTTCGTTGATTTTGTTGCCATATGTGGTTGTTGATTTTGTTTACTATAATATTGTTATGGTATTTATTGTTGTTCTGGTAGTTATCGTTGGTTGTGTATTATTTTTATTCTATTTTCAGAAGTTGTATGTGATTATGGATTGTAGTTGGATGAAATCCAATAGATTAAGTGAATAGTATGAGAATGGAGTGATTCAATTTCTTGATTTTGCGGAAAAAAATCTTCCTAAGGCGAAGGGGATTTTTTAGTGTCCTTGTAAAATTTTCTGAAATATGCAGAAACATCCAAGGGATAAAATATTCAATCATTTAGGTTTTGATGGAATTATCCAAAATTACACGAAATGGGTATGGCATGGTGAAGTGACACAAAAAGACCTTTGTCACGTACAATTGAAGATGATGATGAATTTATAAATGATACTCTAGAATATATGGTTCTTGATATTGAGGTAAATGCTTTCAATAATTCTAATGTGGTACATACTTTGGAAAAAGACATGGAAGACTCATTGTATCTGGGATGCGAAAGTTTTACAATATTGTCAGTTGTGTTAAGACTATTTAATTTTAAGACAAGAGGTGGGTGGACGGATAAAAGTTTCACTGAGTTGCTTGAATTGTTGCAAGAAATGCTTCCATCATTCTTTGACATTATGGTTCACTAGTTGTTCATATAGTAAGGGAGATTAGAATTTGTGGTCCAATTTATTTATGATGGATATATCTCGTAGAGCGTTACATGAAGATCTTCAAAGGGTATACAAAGAATCATCACCGTCCTAAAGCTTCGATCGTTGAACGATACATCATTGAAGAAGCTATTTATTTTTGTAGAATGTATTTGTTAGAAGCTAAATCTATAGGAACTCTCGAGTTTCGTCATGAGGGAAGATATGATGGTAGAGGTACTCGATGTTTAAATGTTAAAACTTTTAGCCGAGATGTAGTTCTTCAAGCACATTTGTATATCTATAATCTATAACTATATATAAAGGGGATACAAGTTTTTGGTGTGGCTTATTTTTGTTCCAAAATTACCCTTATTTAATTGTAATATTTCCATTATTCTCTCTGCAGTTTGTTTTAATTACAACCATGTGTGAGCAAGAATCTCAACCGCTCAACCAAAACAAAAACTGCCGTACACAGACATTTAAGTGTGAAACAACTGCTCTTCATTTCAATAGCAAAATAAAAGTAATTACAAAACTTAGTAGAGCATTCTGAATAACAATGGAGTAGACTCTTATCGTTTTTTCGTCTTTTTTTTTATCTACATATTATCCTTTCCTTTCTCCATCCCTCTAATCTATTTTTTTTTTATGTTTTCACTTTTTAATTTTCTTTTAGATATGTTCTTAAACATGATAAGGTCAAAATATATAAATCAATTAATATTATCACTTTTATATATGTTCATGTATGTTTTATTGGTTTATTCAATTTAGTTTAATTTTGTTTTGTTCTAATGTGTAGCTTTTGATTTTAGTGTCTGAGTAAAAATACATTGCTCTAACTTTACAGGTTTTGATGAGATTGTCATTTTTATGTGACTAATAATTTAAGAATCATATATATTTTCATCATTTTAGTGTTAATTGAGGAATCATATATATTTTCACCATTTTAGTGTTAATTTAGGAAATCATATATATTTTCACCATTTTAGTGTTAATTTAAGAATCATACATATTTTAACCGTTTTCACAATTACTCGGTTTCTTTCTTGGTCAATCTCTATCTTTTCTCCTTCTGCATTTTTCTTTCAGTTTTCACAATTACTCAGTGTCGATCTCTGTTTTGGTTAGTTTTATGCATTTCCATTTTGTAGGATAAGCGGATAATGTCACAATAAAACCATGGCAAAGATAAAAAAGATTGATGATTAATTTTTGGGCATGAGTGAAGGTGATCTTTGTTTTGGTGAACATGGTAATATATTTTGATATGTTAGCATGCATTAAATAGTATTAGGATTGACCATTAAAATATTTTTATGCAATTGAATGCATTTTTCTAATATTTTTTTTTAAAATTTTCCTTATAAATTGTAACTGCTTCTAACATTCTTAACTGTTGAAACTTAAACTACATAACTCTACCATTTCAGGTGCACAACATTTGTTTCCATGTCTTTCATTTCCAAACCCATGATAATAGTAACTTAATGCCACTGTAAATCATTTTTGGATGTTTGGATGCTATATATATTTTTTCAATTTCACATCAACGGAAGGCATAGATTATATATTCTGCATTGTTCAAATTATTTGTGTTTTCCTTCTCCACACAAGTAAGTCATGTTTGTTTATCTATAGATTAGGTGTGGTATGTGTCAATTTGGATGTTATATTCACCGAAATATGATATGAGAACTAACCATTTACATTGATGTCTATGAGGTGAATTAAATTTAATTGAATTGCGTAGCAGAGAATAGTTTTGATTTGATATTACAGGAAGTGATTGAAGAAGAAAATTTATGAGAAATCATCTTCTGATGATATATCGGTTTTCGATGAATTATTTTTGCAACGATAGTTCATGGATACCTAATTTAACCACAATGCCACTGGGAAAATGTAAAAAAAAATGTAATATAGAGATAGTTGATTATATTTGTTGCATTAAATTATGTGTCTACAATATACACAAAATAAAATGAGTTGAAAAAAGAAAGTATGCTTTTGTTATCCTTAATCGTAGTTATTAAGGAAAAAGGTAAGCTTTTGCTTGCTACCCTTAACAATAGCAGTAGTTGCACTGACTTCTTTCTTTTTTATTCTCTAAATTATTCTTAAATAAATTTGTTGAATAAAAAATAAGCAATAAGTATGTTTTGTATTATATAAAAAAAACAAAGGTAAATCATCTAAGAAAAGAGCGAAAACTTAGAAAATGTTAGAAACTTTCTTATTCTTGCTCAGTAGACAATAATATTTTTATAGTTTAATTATCATCAGTTGTCTTTATGGTATATTGTTATTAGTTTTTAAAACTTCTATTATTCTTACTGTATTTTTTATTCTATTAATTATTATTACTTTGGTTTTTTTAATTTTTTTCTATTCCCTTCTTATTTCCTTTTTTTCCTGAATTTATAATATAGTTTAATCTTTTTTTTTTTTATATGTTGTGAAGAAGTTGTTTATATTGTTGAATTCAATACTTTTTTTTTTACCCTCTATCTATTATTTTTTTTAAAATTTTTTTTTACTATTGTGTATTTCAATTCTTTTGTTTTGTCTTTTTTGTTAATTATATATTTTTATAGTTTATACAATAATGAGGAAGAGAGGGAAATTTTCAGATTCTTTAGGAATTTAAGAATTGTGATGCAATTTTCATGAAGTTGAATTTAAAATTTGGGATTTCCTTTCATTTATGAGATTAAAATTAGTTTAATTGTGTTAGAATAGAAAAAGAAGTTTAAGATATGAGGTGATCATTAGTACAACATAATAACCATCATCATATAATAAAGATTAAAAAATAATTCATTTATGTGTTAGTCATAACTACAAAATAATGACAATGATGCATTGTAGTAATAGTTTTTTTTATAACAATCCTTTTTTTTCTTTAACAATTATATTAAAGTTTTTATTGACAAGATTGAAATAGTATAAAGATAAAGACTAGGATTTTTTAACCAAATCATCCTTCACTAAAGATTGAAATAGTATATTTAATAGTGCATTGATAAAAGGATGTATGAATAATTAATTCAAATCTTTACAAGATAAAAAAAATATTATATTACACTAATTACTATTAATTTCACTATTTTTTCTCTAAAAAAAATCTAATATGAGAGTCTTACATTTTTATTTAATATGCAAAACAATGATAGAAAAAAGAAACTTCTTAAAATAAAGATTTAATGTTCGGTCTTCCTATTAAATAACGTTATTGATTACACAGTATAAATAGTACTTTGTATTATTCGGTTATTTAATATAATTTAGAATAACTTTGTTTATCATTTTCAAAATGTAATAATATTATTAGCATGTTTAGACAACATATTTTTTTTATCTAACTTTTATTTTAATTCGGTATGTTTAAAATAATAGTACCATTAATATATAGTTAATTCACTAAACTATTTTTAGTATATATACATTTATCATTCTGATTTTAAGACTGCTTGAGAGTATTTAAAAACATTATTTTTAATTAATCTTAAGTATGATAAAAACTTCATACAAAATATATACACGTTTATTTTCCTATGCTGTGCGCATTAAAAAAAGCGGACAGACGGGCACGGGAGTGCCCGTCTGAACGCTAGTTATATATAAAGATGATACAAGTTTTTGGAGTGGCCTATTTTTGTTCCAAAATTGCCCTTTATCTTTTTTATAAATAACTTGAGTGGTTGGTAACTTTTGTTGGCTACCAATTGAATAATTAACTTCCATTTTTCACAAAAAAAACTTATATCTATAACTTCCATTAACCGTCGATTGTGACACAAGTTAAGAAACATCTTCTATTTCTTTTACTAAATTCCATCTCTTTTTCAATCAACATACTATTTTTTAAAAACATTTTTCCATTCTATAACTTTTTCATCGATTCAATTTTGATTAATGATCTTTTTATTATTGAAGAGGAAATGAAACTTATTTCCAATCAAGACCATATTCACCCCAGACGAAGAAAACATTCCCATTACGGCTGAAATTCACAAACATATGAAAAACGATACTCTGTGGCAGAAGTCATACGTGCTACCATTAATTTTAACACACCATAATATGACTATGATAAGTTAAGTTCTTTAATTTTGACGACCCAATGTATTATTTCATCATATATCTTGAAAACTCAAGATAGTCCCTTATATATTATGTTCATATCTCATTATGCAATATTTTATTTAAAATTATGTTTGTGTGTGAGAGAATGATATATATATATATATATATATATATATATATATATATATATATATATATATATATATATATATATATATATATATATATATATATATATATATATATATATATATATATATCACGTTTATATTAAAATTGAGGAGATGCATATAAATGCCTATTTGAAATTTTTGATCTGAGAATAATTAGATACTTCTTGCAAAAATAAAATCAAAGTGCTGACTTAAAAATACTCTTAAAAATAATAAAATTGTCAATCATATCTAACATTCATTCAATTACAGAGCAGTTATTTGAATTATTTAAAGAATTAATAATTATATTTAGTTAAGTTGTAATGGATTATCCTATGCAAATTTATAAGTCTTTAATGAAGAATTTAAAAAAAACATACAGTCATTCATAGTGACAGTGAGATTTTCTTTTACATATTCTATAGTCTCTTTTATTCCATTTATATTTTACTTATGTTTTTTTAATAATAAGAATACTTTTAAGTTGAAATAGAATAAGTGTTTATATTTTTCAAACCGTGTTATTCATAACAAAATTTGCTTTTGGTAAAAATCATAAATCTTGAATAAGATGAGTTTGAGAGTATTTCTCACTTTCCATTTTCTAAACATCATCTAACTTGAATTAATATATGTCCAATTTTGTATCACAATATCTTTTCTTGCAATTACAAATATTACATTCTTTTTTTCAAATCTATGTTAGCTTTTTTATTCTTGACAATAAAGGTTAACACTTAGTTGTAAATATAATGCTCTAAATATGAATATTCTTTTTATTTGCTACTGAATCAAACTCTTTTATTTGTTTAGTTTTTCTCTTCTGAAGGTAAATATTAAATATATAATTTTTAATGAGTTTGGTGAAAGTATATGCATGCTTATATTTTAAACATTTTGGTGTAGCTTTGTATTTGATGGTGATATAGGTGTATTTTAGGAACAATTGAAAATACATTAAATTAAAACATATCAAATCATTAATTAAGAGAGAGAGAGAGATATGCAAGGCTTTTCAATTTATTCGACAAAGAATGCAATGCTTCCTTCTTTTTTTCTAATTATTTTCTTAAGTTGTTGGCATGTGTTGAAGGATGTTAAGTGAAGTGTTGTTGGATGATCATTTCAAATCATTAATTAATAGGATGGAGGAAGAAATAAATTAACATATTATTTTTCTTTAACATAATTGTTTATCCTATTTTATTTGTTTGACCCAGACATTCTAGAAGGAATTTGAGAGGGAAAAATATCAAAAACAGATAACATTTGTCATTTATTAATTGTTTTTTTGTATTAATTAATGTTTTAACATTTTTTATTATATGAATTCTCTCTTAATCTTTTACAAATTAACTATAAATAAAAGGGATTGAGTATACAAAATATATACGCGTTTATTTTTCTATGTTGTACACATTAAAAAAAGCGCGTGCCCGTCTGAACGCTAGTATTGAATAACCTGTATGAAGTTCAACCTTACTTAACCGCTTACAAATGTCTTGTTAAGGAAAAATACCCTGAATGAATGAAAAATGATTATTGACAGAGCATAAAAAAACTTTTATAACTTGGTTTAACAAAAGTGTTTCTAAAGAGAGTAGTGCATCAGAGACAATTAAATGGTTGTCACGTATGCCTAAGTTTAATGTAATTACTTAGAGTGCATACGACATTATTATGTATTTATTCTATACAAAATCAAAGGATGATCGCAGTATCATGCAAAATAGTGAGGTTATGGTTGAAGTTGAATCCATGTACTTATCTAGTGCCAAAGATAACAATCTGTACTAGCATCTAGAGCGTACTTTAGGTTCATTGAGGAGATTATGGAGATTGATTATATTTTTTTAAAAGTTCCTTTATTTAAGTGAAAGTGGATTAATACTAACACTGGTGTACAAACCGATGAATTAGGATTCACGCGGGTTGGTCTTCGAAAGGCAACTTATAAGAACAAACCATTCATCATGGCAACCCAAGCAAAACAAGTTTTTTATGTCATTGATCCTTCTAACATTAAATGGTCAATTGTACTTCAAGGAAAATATCTTCCTGATGAAAATTAAGATGTTGACTACGAGACCCCTTGTTTTGCAACACATATACGTCAATCATCTGAAGAAAATGATTCAGATAATGTGGATGCAACTCGTCGTGATCATAAAAAGGGAGTATAGGAAAACTAGTAAGTAAATGTTTTATATCACTAAGTAATTTATAATTATTAATTTTACTCTTTTGTATTCCTTTTACTAAAGATTTAATGAGGTTGTTTTAATTATCCTAATTCGTTTTAATTGTTGTTCAAAATATTAGTGTTTATCGACACGTGACAAATCTTAGCATAAAACTTTTGGACATTCTACAAGAATTTTCGTTTTTGTAATTGCTTTTGTTGATTAATCATTTGATTTAGTTTTTTTGTAAAATGATAAGGTTTGTCTAATTTTGGCTTTGCATTTGTTGAAAAGAGTTGCTCTTCTGTGATATAGTTCTATAATGCAAGTACAATGTTTTTGTTTCAGAAATCTGCAAAATATGGTTCTGTATTTTGTGATATGGTTATGTAGGTACAAACAAAAAATATATTAAAAAATCCACCCCTCGATTTTTAAATAAAACTGACGTAATAATATCGGGCCATTACCTTATTTTTTAAAATTAAATTGTAATGTCATGTTGGGCACACCAACCAGCTTTGGTAAATAATAAAAATGCAGATCTTGGAGTTCGAACCCATGATCAGATGACTTACCCATCAATTTTTAATTAAATGAGGTGTTAAGTGGCATCTTTTCATGTCACCCTTCGTTACGTTGCCTCGGTAGCCGATGTTATATCTCTTTCCCATGTGATGTTAAAAGCGTTACTTTTAGTAGTGAAATATCTAGCTATGATCAGTACCCTTTTATATCTTAGTGCATATCATCTTGATTTCATATTTTATGTTTGTATGTGTGTATGCTTTCAAGAAAACCCATCACGCCATATTAAGGTCAAACACATTATGAGGTATCTCACAAGCACTTCACTGATGAGTTTATGCTACCTAAAGTGGTTGGTTATGCTTTAGTTGGATACTATGATTATAATTTTTCTAGTTGTAAATTTGATCAAAAAGTACCAACGGTACGTGTCATTTGCTTGGTAACTCGCTTTTCTTGTGACATAACAAGAAATAATCAAGTGTTGGGTTATTCACAACTGAAGTAAAATACGTCTTCATAGATAGTTGTTGTGTGCAAGTAATCTTCATGAAACAATATAACTAAGTTATTATAAAGTTTATCTCAGAATTTCCCGATTAAGTGCAACAACACTAGTGTCATAAACCTCAATAAGATGTGGTTTTGAGTATGATTTTAATGATTAAAAAAAGAATAAATCAAAATAATCATAAACATTGTCAAAGAATAAAAATATTGAAGTAAATAAAAAACTCAAAATAGATAGTTATGATTCTTCGTGCAAAGAAAGTATAATGCTTATATGAAAAGAACTGAAGTATTTGAAAGCTCTCTTGTAATCATGTGTTAGAATATTTTAATATTTATAGATCATTAGTGTGGTATTAAAATTGCACGGGAGCGAATGTTTTGAAAATATGTGTCTTGGACTGATTGCACTGTTTACTTAATGAACATAAAATACAATGAAACTTCAAATCATGAAACTATTAACATACAATATGCTAATTAATCAATTTTGATTCACAATGAAATATTTATATTAAATTTTATTAATCAAGTTAAAAATTTAATATTAAAAACCTGTACACATTTAACCCGCAGAAAGAAAGTTCAGGTGACAAGAACTAACACAGACCTACGCTTAAACTTTAAAATTTTATGAACAACAAACCTAACAATTTAAAATTCTAGAAAATGATTAAGCCCTAAAGTTATACAACTCTAGAAAGTTATAAAACAGAATGAGCATGTAAACTATTCATAATTTAAAATACAATAATACAGAGAATTATACAATGGTATTTATATTGGTCGAGTACGTCATTCTCACTTGCACCTAGCTTGGTCTCTAATGGCGAATTGTTGAAAATTCATTAGTCTTCTACTAATTTTAGAATCACAAGTGTCTTTTAGATACAATAAATAATCACAGACAAACCGAAAACTTAAATCAGCTGTTAAGAAACTCAAATCTAAATCTTAATTCTTCTTCTATTCTATTGAACACAACTCACTAGGCCACAGTTCCTCAAAATCTACACTCGATCTTAAACCAGTTCATCCTCTTAGAGCCAAAGCACTTCATGATTTTGTATGCAACAATTTCCATTCGATCCTATTTAAATTCTCTTGCTCGTGTCTTTGAAATGCTGAAGGAACTAAAAACTCCAAAATTTTCTCTACATTGACCATCATTCGATCCTATTGAAGTTTTCTTTTTTAGAAGAAACTCTTATTTTCCTTCATTGGATATCAGTCTAATGAAAAACCAAAACAAAATTAATCTTAAATCCTGAAAGCAAATTTTCACAAGACATTAGAACACTAATGACCTCCTCAACGAAGATATTAACACTCTTTCTTAGAATACAAACAATGAATTTTTGGCTAGAGGTTGAAGATGTTAATTTTCAAAAAAAATCTCATGTGCACTTTTTCAAAACTCTTTAATTTAATATAAGAAAAAGATTTTCTTCGAGTTTGAATTGGGAGAAGTTGTGTTTCAGAAAATTGTGAATGGATATGCATAAATCTCTTTGCAAGCTATGCATAAATTTTTAAGTTACAGCTAGAGATAGAAAAAAAAATTGTTTACATATGTGCTAGAGAATTACACTTAAAATGAGTAAAAACATGATATTTTTTATTCGAGTAAAGAGAAAAAAAAGATAATTTGAGTCAAATGAAAAAATGACTCCAATCAAGGATATAAAATGCAAATTTTACAATTTTTATTCAAATTATAATTCAATTCACGTGAATCGAGTATAAAAATTGTTTGATTCACGGGACATCTCCTAAAATGAACACCAAAATGAAAAGCTCAGTCTGATTTAAATTAAGTTGTTATGTGATTCAAATTAAGATCTTTTGAATAAATAGTTCTTTTGATTTTAATCACATTTCTATAGAAAATCCTTGATTTACTCATTTAGATTATCATTCGAGTCACCCATATCTTTAAACCAAATCATGTTTATGGGATTGCAATTCTCGAAAAATAAAATGTTCATGATCCAATCGAGAATTTGTCTAACTTTAAACATGCTTATATGAATTTATTGATTCAAGTTTTAGACTTATTTATTCGAATAATTTTACATTTACTTTAGTTCAAAGGCTTGTTTTATGTTTGCAAAAGTATGTTTTAATAAAAACACTAAAATATAAGAGATGTGTGGAGATCTAACGGTGTGGAAACTTAATTACTAAAAAGAGAGTATGTATTGTGGCATATTTCCAATTGTTCTTTTGGTTTCTCATACATTTAACAAGTTAAAGTTTTATAAAAAATTAGTATAATATGTTTTTTCATGTAATGAGAAACAGGCCATACATAATTTTGGCTTAATTATACTTAATGTCAAGCGTTTATGGTGTAGTTTTGACTTTAGATGGATTTAAAAAAAAATATATATATATATATATATATATATATATATATATATATATATATATATATATATATATATATATATATATATATATATATATATATATATATATATATATATATATATATATATATATATATATATATATATATATATATATATATATATATATATATATATATATATATATATATATTTTGAAAGATATTTAACATTGGATGACCTTCTGAAATAAGATATCGTAATATGTTAAAAAATGTTATCTTTTAGATTGGGCGATTAATTGAGCTGAAATTTTTTTTACCTATATTTAAATAGCGAAAAATGGAATTTTATTCAACAATAATGATGTCTATAATGATTTAGAAGTGGACTTTAATAAGAGAGGTTAGTTATCCTAATGATAATTTTTATAATTTTTAGAAAGATCATTTGCATTTCTTAATTTAAGTTTCAATTTATCCTTAATTTCTTTTTGTCGTTTGGACTTTTGTCTGATTTATATAATTAGGTTAAATTATCCTTTCTACTCTTTTAATATATTATTTGTTTAAAAATTAAAAAAATAAAAATAAAGCCTCGAATCAACAATGTTGTAACCAAATAGAAATATATATAATGGATATTTCAAATTTTCACCTTAGTCACTGGGATGAACCGAAGAGATTTTTAGTTTTCACCTTAGTCACTTGGATGACATCTGATTAACTCATTGAAATATGAACTTTTTTGTTTTTATTTGGAAGCCTTATGAATTTTGTGCCAAATCATAACTTAACAAGCAAAACTAAAACTATATATATTTAAATCTGGAACACAAAAACTATATGATATATTTAAAATGTTACAAGTAAAAACTAAAATTACAAGTTGTTTTATATTCTTGAGAGACTCTGTGTAGATTAGACACAATTTATTTGTATACAAATTTTATTTAACTGTGATTTAGTCATGACAATATTTTATGAGACCCCTCTTAATCATAATTGAATCATTATAAATTTTTGGATTTTGTGTGATATCTCTTCATATATATATATATATATATATATATATATATATATATATATATATATATATATATATATATATATATATATATATATATATATATATATATATATATATATACACGGATCTACTTCCATGGTATTGGGGACAGCTGCCTCCACTAAATTATTTATACTACTATAAATTAATTTAAAATATTTATTTTTCAAATGATGAAATATTTATTTTTCAAATGATGAAACACAAGTAATGCTCCCACTAAAAAAAATCAATATTTGTGTATTTTAAAAATTAAATATTCTTAAATAATTAAACGGTTGTTTTGTTAGATATTAAAAATAAAAACAAAAGAAAAATTATTCAATAATTTTAAAATAGTATTATTTATTATAAAAAATTATATGTCTAAGTATCTTTGATTTTTTTTTTAATATTCTATAATAAAGTTTTGATAGTTTTAACTGTTTTACACAATGATATATGGTTTCACATTGATATATTTTATATATAAATATTTATAATAGTATATACATTTTGCCCCAACTGATCAAGATTTTTGAATCCGTCCTGGCTGGACCTCACCATGAAATATGAATGTATAACTCTAACCTATATTGGTGTAGCACTTATTGCATTTTCTTTCTGCATGTGACTTCAAATGAGATGGTTTTGGGGTTGTTTATCAGTAACATGTGGTGTGACCACCATCATTTAAATAACATTTTATGTTAACAACCACATAATTTTTGTCAAAAAAAAAAGAATTAGAAAAATAAGACATACGTTATTCAACTATCCGTTAGTGGTAGATATCTTACCGCATTAGATTTTTGTTAAGCCAATTTTTCCTTTGACACGCGCTTCGTGTGCAGACAATTTACGTCCATGATATTGGGACAACTGTCCCCACTAAATTATTTACGTTATTATAAATTAATTTAAAATATTTATTTTTCACATGATGAAACACAAGTAATGCCCCCACTAAAAAAATCATTATTTGTATATTTTAAGAATTAAATATTTTTAAATAATTAAACGGTTGTTTTGTTAGATATTAAAAATAAAAACAAAAGAAAAATTATTCAATAATTTCAAAATAGAATTATTTATAATAAAAAATTATATGTTTAAGTATCTTTGATTTTTTTTAATATAGAATAATAAAGTTTTGATAGTTTTAACTTTTTTACACAATGATATATGGTTTCACATTGATGTATTTTTTATATAAATATTTATAATAGTATATACATTTTCCTCACTATTCAAAATTTCTGAATTCGTCCCTATATATATATATATATATATATATATATATATATATATATATATATATATATATATATATATATATATATATATATATATATATATATATATATATATATATATATATATATATATTCTTTTACAATCCAAAGTAACTATCTTTCCAAAAAAGGCCAACCATCCCATTTGATAATATCATTAAAACAAGAATATATACTTGATTCAGTATTTAATAAATTACTTAATATTTTAACTATTAATTTATTTTAGTTATAAATTACTTAATATTCCATTAAGTGTTTAAGTATTAAATTAAATAATTTTTTTAGGTGAACACTCCGGTATCTTTGTAATTAATTGGATATGGGTACCCTCAACCAATCAAACAGTTTGATTCAATGTCACATTATTTTATTATTTTATTTTGTTTTTTTAAAAAAAATTTTTTTTTAATAATTTGCACTAAAGGTAGTGATACCCCAACTTAAATACATGAATATCAAAGAATTTACCCTTTTTTAATGATTAAAACATTAAATAATTTTAATATTTCATGTTATTTAATAAATTAACTTTTATTTCATATTAATATTAATACTTATGGCTGAAATAATTGTTTAACTTTTATTTCATATTTAGTTTATTAAATAATTATTTTATTAAATATTTCAATTATTTCATATTTCAACTATTTAAATTATTTAATATACTAGCGTTCAGACGGATATTTCCGTGTCCGTCTATCCGCTTTTTTTTAAATATTTGTCTCTCTTAAATTCCTTCTAGAATGTCTGGATCAAACAAACAAAATAGGATAAACAATTATGTTAATAGAAAAATAATATGTTAATTTATTTTTTCTTCCATCCTATTGATTAATGATTTGAAATGATCATCCAACAACATTTCACTCAACATCCTCCAACACATGCCAACAACTTAAGAAAAGAATTAGAAAAAAAAAAAGGAAGCATTGCATTCTTTGTCGAATAAATTGAAAAGTCTTGCATCTCTCTCTAGCTTGATATGTTTTAATTTAATGTATTTTCAATTGTTCCTAAAATACACCTATATCACCGTCAAATACAAAGCTACACCAAAATGTTTAAAATATAAACATGCATATACTTTCACCAAACTCATTAAAAATTATATATTTAATATTTACCGTAAGAAAAGAAAAACTAAACAAATAAAAGAGTTTGATTCAGTAGCAAATAAAAAGAATATTCATATTTAGAGTATTATATTTACAACTAAGTGTTAACCTTTATTGTCAAGAATAAAAAAACTAACATAGATTTGAAAAGAAGAATGTAATATTTGTAATTGCAAGAAAAAATATTGTGATACAAAATTGGACATATATTAATTCAAGTTAGATGATGTTTAGAAAATTGAAAGTGAGAAATACTCTCAAAGTCATCTTATTCAAGCTTTATGATTTTTACCAAAAGCAAATTTTGTTATGAATAACACGGTTTGAAAAATATAAACACTTATTCTATTTCAACTTAAAAGTATTCTTATTATTAAAAAAATATAAGCAAAATATAAATGGAATAAAACAGATTATAGAATATGTAAAAGAAAATCTCACTGTAATTATGAATGACTGTATTTTTTTTTTAAATTCTTCATTAAAGACTTATAAATTTGCATAGGATAATCCATTACAACTTAACTAAATATAATTATTAATTTTTTAAATAATTCAAATAACTGCTCTGTAATTGAATGAGTGTTACATATGAATGACAATTTTATTATTTTAAGAGTATTTTTAAGTCAGCACTTTGATTTTATTTTTGCAAGAAGTATCTAATTATGTGATATATATATATATATATATATATATATATATATATATATATATATATATATATATATATATATATATATATATATATATATATATATATATATATATATATATATATATATATATATATATATATATATATATATATATATATATCATTCTCTCTCACACAAACATATTTTTAAATAAAATATTGCATAATGAGATATGAACATAATATATAAGGGACTATCTTGAGTTTTCAAGATATATGATAAAATAATACATTGGACCGTCAAAATCAAAGAACTTAACTTATCATAGTCATATTATGGTGTGTTAAAATTAATGGTAGCACGTATGACTTCTGCCACGGAGTATCGTTTTTCATATGTTTGTAAATTTCAGCCGTAATGAAAATGTTTTCTTCGTCTGTGGTGAATGTGGTCTTGATTGGAAATAAGTTTCATTTCCTCTTCAAAAATAAAAAAGATCATTGATCAAAATTGAATAAATGAAAAAAATTATAGAATGGAAAAAAGTTTTTAAAAAATAGTATATTGATTGAAAAAGAGATGAAATTTAGTAAAAGAAATAGAAGATGTTTTTTAACTTGTGTCGCAATCAACGGTTAATGGAAGTTATAGATGTAAGCTTTTTTTGTGAAAAACGGAAGTTATAGATATAAGTTTTTTTTTTGTGAAAAATGGAAGTTAGTTATTCAATTGGTAACTAACAAAAGTTACCAACCACTCAAGTTATTTATAAAAAAGATAAAGGACAATTTTAAAACAAAAATAGATCACTCCAAAAACTTGTATCCTCATTATATATAGTTATATAGATTTCAACTATTTAAACTATTTAATATTTCAACCATAAATATATTATTTAAAGTTTCAATTATAATTGAAATATTTCAAATATTTCAACTATTTAATATCTCAACCATAAATATATTATTTAGAGTTTTAAATATATTTAATACTTATTTAATATTTAATAATAGTATTTACTATTGAATATTATTTTTTAATACTAATAAAAATATATTTCAAAAATGAAGAATAGAATATGTAATATTTCATTACAATAATGTTTCTAGTGGTTATATTTGCAGCAAATAAATATATACTATGCAGCAAATATAAGTTTATGTTATAATTATATATTTCATATTTAAGTAATTATTTAAACACTATAAATTTATGTTATAATTATAATTCAATATAAGTAAATATAACTTTTTGCCGCAAACTAATTTGTACATTTTATTATTTAATATAGATTACAAATTTACATATAATATTAGTTATGTCATAATTATATATTTCATATTTGAATCAAACCCTATGTCTATTGAACAAAACATGATTATACAATATGTAATAGGACTGATTACTATTAATTGTCAATCATCATTACATGAACATGAGAATAATTAATAATAATATAAAATTGAATGCTAAATAAAAAACACACACACAAAAACATATATACTAACATTTTCTCAAAATGGGATTAAATAACAAACTTTATTCAAATCATTTGACATATTTTGAAGAAGTCTGATATTAAATATTATAGGAGTCCAATAATTCATACAAATTACACTTAAATGTTTTTTTAATTATGTCTATGTGAAGAAATAGCACATTCACCCGTTTTTTCAACTAATGAGACATATATAACACAAAAAATTCTCGTATTAATAAGTGAAATACCCTACAATTAATATTTTGGATAAAAGAATCTACTTAAAATATTCTAAACAATTAAACGTGTAGTCTCTGATGTGTACTTGCCTCTTTTTTCTTCTTTTTTTTAAATTCTTCCATTTCTTATGGTGTGATTAAGGATATGGAATGCAATCAAAGCTTAAAGAAGCATCTCTCAGCTCTTGTTATATATATTTTCTTTTTTCATTATTCATTATCTTCTTAAGTTTTTCATAGCCTTCTTGATATAATCTACTTGGATAAATATTTTTAGCCAGATTTTCCTTTCCCTTTTAACTCTTACCATATTATAAACCTAAGTGAATTTTTAATTTGTAAGATTATCTCTAAAAAGCACCAACACAATATAAAATTATAGTTCACAACATACGATACCTACTAACCTTGAATGCAAAGTATAAACGGTTTCTTTATCGTCAAAAAATACATAAGGGTTAGGGTTAACGGAAAAACAAGAAGAACAAAAAGGATTGGTTATAACTTCTATTCTTTACTTTCTCTTTGAATCAGATTACAAGTACTCAAGAATAACAAGTAACCCTCTCACCCTAATTAGGATTTGCCACACCCTTACAAAGATGAGAGACTAGCACATTATTTATAAGAAAACTAACATACTAACCTAATGGGCTTTTACACACAGGCCTATTACACAAGCTAACTTAAACAAATGTATCCTTAACACAAGGCCCAATTCGACAACTACATACTAGAACACAATTCGAATACAACATGTAGGTCTTCAACAACAGCATGTGAGCAGACTTCAACGGCATGCTAAACCTCTGTTGACAATACTAGAGAAACAAACTCTATAACCTTAAGAAACAAACTAATTTTCTTCATGCAGCTTTATTAACTAGATACAATGGAAAAACTTACAACTGGGTAATGTCTTGGTGATCATATCAGCAGCATTATAATCTGCCGAAACCTTCAGCACTTAGACTTCTCCATGCTCAATCATCCCTCTGAAGAAATGCAGCATCAAATCAATGTGTTTGGTTCGCTCATGATAGGATGAATTCTTCGACAGGTGAATTGCACTTTGACTATCACATTTAACAGTGATAACTCGACCTTGAAGTTTCAGCTCCTTTGCAAAACCTTCAAGCCACAATGCTTCTTCACAGCTTTAGAAAGGACGATATATTCCGCTTTAGTGGTTGATAAGGCAACAACCTTCTAAAGTGTTTCTTTCCAACTGATTGATGTTCCAAACATAGTGAACACATATCTAGAAATATATTTTCTGGAATCCATACAACCTCCATAATCAGAGTCGACATATCCTTTGTTTGCTGCTTTACTATCTTCACCCAAGACTCCACCATAAATTAGGACTCTGTTCAGAGACCTATTTATGTGCCTTAGAATCCACTTCAATGCTTTCTAGTGAGTCTTTCTAGGATTCGCCATGTACCTTCTTACAAGACTTACTACATATGTTATGGCAGGTCTACTACATACCATAACATACATAAAAGAACCACTATATTAGCATATGAAATGTTATTCATATAATCTCTTTTGACATCAGTACTGGGACACTGATCTATACTCAACTTGAATTAAGGGTTTGTCAGAGTCACAACAGGTTTTGAATTCGACATACCAAACTTTTCGAGAATCTTCTATAGGTATGCCTCTTGAGATAAGCATAATTTTGACTGCTTTCTATCTCTTCAAATGTCAATCCCAAGAATCCTAGACGCAGCTCGTAGAGTTTTCATTTCAAACTCCTTATTAAGTTCAGACTTTTCCCTCATTACATCTTCGACATTTTTGTTTGCTATTAGAATATCATCCACATAAAGCAACAAAATAACAAACAAATTACCAGGTCGAAATCTAAAATAAACACAGTGGTCGAACTAACTTCTAATGAAACTTATGCGTTCCATGAACTTGTTGAATCTTCTATTCCATTGCCGAGGAGATTATTTTAGTCCATATAAAGATCTCTTCAACTTGCACACATAATCTTCCTCCCCCTTTTCGACATACCCTTCAGGTTGTCTCATCATGATTGTTTCATCTAGATCACCATACAAGAATGCAGTCTTCACATCCATATGTTCTAGTTCAAGGTCGAACTATACCACCATGGCAAGCAACATTCGAATAGATTTGTGCTTCACAACAGGAGAGAACACATCATTGAAGTCTACATCTTCTTTCTAAGTGAAACCCCTAGTGACTAATCTTGCCTTGTATCTCTTCGACTCCACTCCTTCTATTCCTTCCTTAATTTTGAAAATCCACTTACAACTGACTAATCTGGCTCTAGCAGGTTTCTTGATCATTTCCCAGGTGTTGTTATCATGAAGAAATTTCATCTCTTTATACATGGCCTTCAGCCATTCAGTCTTATTTCGACTCCTCATTATTTCCTTATAGTGTCTAGGTTCTTCGTCTAGAACTTCACTTGCAGAGATTTAGGCATAAGCTATAAGATCTGCGTACCCAAGTCTCTGAGGTGTGTTTATGACTTTCCTCAATCTGCCTCTTGCTAGTAGGTAGTCATTATCAGTCTCCTCATCTTCGACAACAGCTTCTGCTTCTTCTTCGACTTCATCTAGGGTACGTAATTCATCATCAACATGCTTCACCTTAATAGGAATCTCTCTATGTTCTAGCTCTTTGATGGCATCATTAGTTTTCTTGAAGGTCATCTCAACTTCATTGAAAACTACATCTCGATTGGTGATACACCTCATGTGACCTGGATCTAGGCATCACAACCTATAAGCTTTGACTCCTTCAGGGTATCCCATGAATATGCATTTGATAGCTCTAGGTTCGGCCTTGTCTTGCCTAACATGAGCATAGGCCACGCAGCCGAATACTCTTAGTTTATCGAGATCTGGTGGATGTCCCGACCAAACTTCTTTAGGTGTCTTCATATGTAACGCAATTGAAGGACGTATGTTTATCAGATATGTTGTTGTCAAAACAGCCTCAGCCTAAAACAACTTCTTTAACTAAGCACTAGTCAACATGCATCTAACTCTTCCCAAAATAGTTCGATTAAACTTTTCCGCCAAATCATTTTGTTATGGAGTACCTGCATTAGTTTTGTGCTTTGTAATACCTGAGGCAACACAAAAGTTTTCAAACGCCTCATTGCAAAATTTAAGGCCATTGTCGGTTTCAATCTCTTGACCTTTCTGCCAGTCTAGATTTTGACCAGAGTCTTCCAACCTTTGAAATTCTCAAAAGTTTCATCCTTAGTCTTCTGTATGAATACCCAAAGATCAGCATGGATGTAATCAAGGGATCCATGTGTTCTTTGTTTGCCTTTATTGAACTTCACTCTACATGTTTTTCCAAGTACACAGGGTTCACAAAATTTTAGCTTTTCAACTTTATCTCCGCCAAGCATATTTTGTTTCCCCAATTCGAATAGACCCCTTTCACTGACATGGCTCAATATCATGTGCCAAATTTCTGTCTTCGACAAAGGTTTTGTGGATGCAACATTTTTCTAACTACTTACAGTATACAAGCCTTGTTTCCTCACGCCTCTCAAGACTTCCTTCGACCCCTTCATGACTCTTAGGATACTTTTCTTTCCTTGAAAAACATATCCCTTCTTTTCAAATTCACCAAGAGAAATCAAATTTATCTTCAAATCAGGTACATACCTGACTTCAGTCAATAGCCTTATTGACTCATCATGGATCTTGAATCTCACAAATGCAATACCTGCAATTTTGCAACTTTTGTTGTTTCCCCGCAGCACTGATCCACCATCTTGATCATATAGCTCCTCGAAAAATTCTCTGTTTGGAGTCATGTGCCAAGTGCAATCTGAATCCATAATCAACTATTTTCTTGAGTCGCTGGTTGAAACCACAAGGACATCAGATGAGTCGAAGTCATCTTGAATAATGGTTGTGTTGCCATTATCCTTACCTCCATTACATTTCATGCGCTCAGGACACACCTTTCTTATGTGACCCTCCTTCTTACAATGATAGCATCGAATACTAGATGCCTCACCACTATAAGACTTTTGCTGACTTTTACCTTTCTTCTTGTCAAACTTACCATTCTTTTGCAAGAATTTCCCCTAACAGCCAAACCATCACCAACCGTAGAAGGTTTATGCTCGTTTTGTTCGTTCAAGTCCTTAGAATACAAGGTTGATTGAACTTCTTCAAAGCTCAGGGACTTCCTTCCATACAGGAGAGTTTCTTTGAAGTGAGCATGTGATCTGGGCAAAGCGCACAACAGCAACAGGGTCTGATATTCATCATCGATCTTCACATCAGTATTTTCAAGATCAAGAATCATCTTGTTGAACATACCAAACTGCTCAGCCAACACCTTGTCCTCACTCATCTTGAATGAATACAAAGCTTTCTTCAGGTAGAGTCGATTCACCAGAGATTTGATCATGTACAAACTTTCAAGTTTCAACTATAACCCCGATATCATAGTCTCCTTTGATACCTGTCAGAGAACCTTATCACTAAGGCTTAACAATATTGGGCTATGGGTTTTCTCCATCATGGCCGTATTTTCTTTTTCCGTTAACGCAACATCCATGGTCGCCTCTCCCTTCAACACTTCTAAACAACCCTACTGAATCAGTAGGGCTTTCATCTTCAAGCGCCACAGATCAAAGTCATTCACTCCGGTGAACTTTTCAATCTCATACTTTGTTGAAGGCATCCCTTCCATGCTCACCGCACCAATTTGTTATGAAAAATGATACCTTGAAATAAAGTATAAACGGTTTCTATATCGTCAAGAAACACACAAGGGTTAGGGTTAACAGAAAAACAAGAAGAACAACAAGGATTGGTTATAACTGATATTCTCTACTTTCTCTTTGAATCAGATTACAAGTACTCAAGAATAACAAATAAACCTCTCACCCTAATTAGGATTTTCCACACCCTTACAAAGATGAGAGGCTAGTATATTATTTATAAGGAAATTAACATACTAACCTAATGGGCTTTCACACACAGGCCCATTACACAAGCTAACTTAGGGAACAATCTAACTTAAACAATTGGATCTTTAACACAAGGCCCAATTCGACAACTACATAGTAGAACACAATTCGACTACAACATGTAGGTCTTCAACAACAACATGTGAGAAAACTTCGACGGCATGCTAAACCTTCGTCGACAATACTAGAGTTCGGTCCAATATTTCACAATATATATATATATATATATATATATATATATATATATATATATATATATATATATATATATATATATATATATATATATATATATATATATATATATATATATATATATATATATATATATATATATATATATATATATATATATATATATATATATATATATATATATATATATATATATATATATATATATATATATATATATATATATATATATATATATATATAAAGTATCAGAAAAACACAATTAGAAGCACGAAAAGTAGTTTTGTTTTTAGTAATATCATAATTGTAAGTAAATTTTTTGGTCAATTAAAATATTAAATGCAATATTTGTTGTGTGTAATTAGAATCGCTTTGGTAGTGATATCTTATTTGTTGTGTAGGATTTGTGGTTGACATGGTCAGTAAAGGATTCTTGGTTCTACAAGTACAATATGATATATTAGTAGAAGCAAACATAACAAATATATTAGTAGAAGCAATCATAACAAAGGAGCATGGTGGACATTGTAACACTCTAGAATTTGCTTAAATTAATTAATCAGATTTTTTTGTATTTCATTTGATTAATTAGTGTTTGTCGTGTTTTTAATTAAATATGTATGGTAATTTATATGTGTATGTGGGGCATTAGTGGGGTGTAATGAGAGACTAGGTAGGATGGTAGAAGGATTAGAATAATTAAATAACTAAAAATAAGCAAAAGTATAATTATTTTGATTAATAATTAAAATAAAACAGAAAAGGAGATTTTTGGGTGGAAAAGAGGAAATTTAGAGAATATGAGGAGAGTGGTGGAAATTCTAACATAAGTTAGGTCTTAATGCGATTTTTTAAGAGATTTAGAATTAGGTTAGGGATAAGTAAGTGGTTGGTAGAGTTTTGGAGAAAAAGGAGTAGGTTAAAACAGAATTGGGAGAAGAGTTTAGGAGAACCTCCATTGATAGAGCTTGAAGGTGTTTTTGCTGGAAAATCCAAGGTAAGGGGGGATTACTCCTAATATGGTGTAGAATGCATGATTGGGTAAAGGGAATTCCTTAATCCCATTAGGCTTTTAATAATTCTTCCCTTTTGATGAATGTGAGTTGAATTCTCTAATAGTGTGATTTATGTGTTGCATTATATGAAATTCGTGTATTGGTTTTCCATGGAATTACCGGGTTTTTGTTAATGAAGTTTGTGTGAATTGGTGTTTTAATGTTGTTGTGATTTCGATGAATAAAACATATCAAATCCATGATTATTTGAAGGAAATGCATGTTAATTGATAGAGAATTGATAATGGACTCAGTCAAGTACATTTTTGAGAAGTCTTCTTTGATTGGAAGGATTACTCGTTGGCAGATGTTGTTATCTGAATATGATATTGAGTACCGTACTCAAAAAGCAATTAAAAAATAGTATTTTAGCTGATCATATGGTTCACCAGCCAAATGATGATTATCAGTTCATCAGGTTTGACTTTGAGAAGATTGGCTGGAAATTTATTTCTGAATGAAGATGTGTTGTATAAGAGAAACTTTGACATGGTCTTGCTCAGATGCGTGGATAGACATGAAGCAGACATGTTAATGCAAGAAGTTTATGAAGGATCATTTGGTACTCATGCCAATGGACATTCAATGGCTAAAAAGATGTTAAAGGCAGGTTACCATTGGTTGACAATGTAATCTGATTGTTGTAAATATGTGAAAAAGTGCCATAAATGTCAAATTTATGCTTATAAGATTCATGTGCCTCCGACTCTTCTCAATGTTATTTCATCTCCATGGAGTTTCTCTATGTGAAGAATTGACATGATTGGTATGATTGAACCTAAAGCTTCGAATGGACATTGTTTCATTCTTGTGGTTATTTATTACTTCACCAAGTGGGTTGAAGCAGCATCTTATGCTAATGTGACCAAGCAGGTTGTGGTCAGAGTTTATCAAGAATCAGATTATTTGCCGATATGGTGTTCCGAGTAAGACCATTACTAATAGTGGGTCAAACTAGAATAATAAGATGATGAAAGAGTTTGTGACGATTTCAAGATTGAACATCATAATTATTCTCCTTACAGACCTAAGATGAATGAGGTTGTTGAAGCTGCGAATAAGAATATTAAGAAGATTATCCAAAAGATGGTTGTGGCATATAAATATTGGAATGAGATGCTCCCTTTTTCTTTTCATGGGTATCATACATCCGTCAGCACTTCAACAGGGGAAACCCCTTTCGCACTTGTGTATGACATGGAAGCAGTGCTCCCCATAGAGGTTGAGATCCCATCAATACGAGTCTTTATGGAAGTCAAGTTATCTGAGGCTGAATGGTGTCAAAGCATATATGATCAATTGAATTTTATTGAAGAGAAAAGGATGACTACTTTGTGTCATGGTTAGTTATATTAGAAAAGAATGAAGAAAGCATTTGATAAGAAGGTTTGACCTCGTGTATTCAGAGAAGACGACCTCGTACTTAAAAAGATCGTGTCTTTCAACACTGATTCTAGGGGCAATTGGGCTCCTAATTATGAAGGCCTATATGTTGTTAAGAAATCCTTCCCTAACAGTTCAGTGACTCTTACGAATATGGATGGTGGGGAGCTCCCTCGTTCTGTGAATGCCAATGCAGTCAAAAAATACTTCGCCTAGAAAAATAAAAGAATAGTTCGCTAAGTTGAAAGTTTGAAAGGGCGACTTAGACAAAAATGAGTGTCTCAGTGGATTGTAAACTTGAAAGGGCGGTCAAGGAAAAAGTTAGAGACATACACAGAAAGCAATCATCCTAGTAGATTGAAAACCCGAAAGGGAAATCTAAGAAAAAGTTAGGGATTATGGCAAGTAACTACATCAAGCCAGACTTGATCACTTGAAGCAACATTGCCTATCAAGGATTCTCATTCTCATCATTCTCGATAGAAGTTTTGAGCACAGTGGAATTCTAAGTTGTTAGGGAGAATAGTGGTCGTTGTATTTCAATGTAGCCTTTTCCTTTATTTACCATTTTTTAACTTTGTAATGATCCATGGAGTCATGCCATTTACGGACTACCATTCTATCAATAAAATTTGAGCCTTTGTTCATTTGTTTGCAATTCTTATTTTTGTTTCTACTTAGCAAAATTTCATTTATTTTTTATAATAACTTTTGAAACAAAAGATAAATAACAATCATGCTTTTGAAAATTACAAAAAAAAAGTATTTTCCTTTGATTTGTGAATACAAAAAGGAACATCAACATTTATTCCAAGAATGGTTAAATATTAAAGTGCAGAACTCAGTGTTCTCCCAAGCAGAGTTGTTCTTGTGGATGTATTCAGGTTTCCTCTATAGTTGTTAATCAGATAATGGATTTCCTCCAAGTTTATATGATGTGTTTGGGTTTTGTGATCCAGTTGAGCACTAGTTTAGGTGTTCCCTAGCTGAGTATTGAATTCAATATTTCCCAGTTGAATCTTGAGCCTAAATTCTTCGGCTAAGTCTTGATTCAGATTTCTGAGTTAAGTATGGTTCTCTTCCCTAGCCAGGTTATGATCAAGCAGATATGTGAAGTTTTATTCAAATTGTTGGGTTCAATCTCTCTTTGTGTTGGGACTTGATGTAGAATCCCCTGCAGAGTTTTACCTTCACTGTTATGGAATTGTTGCTTTTATTTTCTCCCCAAGTAACAAATCCATAGCAGTGTTTCCTACTAAGTGTTGAGATAGCAATCAACTGTTAGGTTTTCTCTCACCTTGTGTTGAGTTTTTTATTTAAAATTCCTGGTAGGTTGACTTTCTGCTGTGATGTTAACTTCTTAGTTCCCCCACAAGATCAAGATATTTTCCTCTAAAGGTTGTTAATCCCCAAGGAGTTTTCTTTGACGCTCCCCAGGTTTACATTTCCCTCAGCGGAGTTTGTGCAATTGTTACTCTTAGTTTTGGAATAATTTTTGTGGTGTTAATCCTCAGCAGATCCATCTTCTCCCATAACATAGTTTTTGCAAAGATGTGTTATCCCTCTAAGGTTTTCTTTTGGAAGATTCATGTTCACCCCAACTGGTCTTTCCATCCCCTTAGTAGAGTTGATACAAGTGTTGCCCCTCCCAAAGGTTGATATTCCCCAAAGATTTTTGCTTTGTGTGTATCCCTAGCAAGTCTTCATCTTCCCGTAGTGGGTTTATGTGGTTTTTTTTTCCCCAAGAAGAGTTTGGAAGATTTTTATTGTTGTGTTAACCCCACCTGGTCTTTCCATCCCTTTAGCAGTGTTGATACAAGTATTACCCCTTGCAGAGGTTGATATTCCCTGAAGAATTTTGCTTTGTGTGTATCCCTAACAAGTCTCCATCTTCCCATAGTGGGGTTTGTGTGGGTTTTCTTTTCCCCAAGAAGAGCTTGGAAGATTTGTGTTGTTGTGATTCCCCAGCAGATCTTTCCATTCCCTCGAAACTGAGTTCATGTTGTTATCCTTGTTAGAACAAGATTTTTTCATGACATATTTTCCTTGGGTTTTGATGATAACAAAGTATTAAAATAATAATGGTTTATTTGATGTATGTTACATGCGTTCACAATACAGTATAAAATCATCGATTTCAACATCATGCAAGCCCAAAATTTATCACAACCTTAATATTTCACCTTAAAGGTTACATAATCAATTCTACACAAGCAAACCCTAACATGTCGATTTTAACTTAATCAAAATAAAGAGCATTGACAAACCTGAAAGTAGGGAAGGAGATGAAAAAGGGAAAGAGCACTTGAAGTAAAAGGGGGAACTTGAGAGAAGTGAGCTTGGATTCACAAGAGTGAGACTCAGATGAGTGGGAAAATGAGGAGTTTGAGTTATCTTTTTTATGTTTAAAAACGACCTGACACTATTCCAAAGTAGGCCCATTTCACCTTTCCCCACTCAGGCCCACACTTGAACTGGCCAATTTCACATGACCGCTCTAAACGTGCTCATTGAAACAAAGCCATACAAGTGTGGTTTTAGATTATGCTCTCCCGAATTTTTGCCGCCCGATTAAATTCAAACTAATAAAAAAAACAGTAAACACTTATAATGTTGGGGTGCCTCCCAACAAGCTCTTTGTTTAACGTCATTTAAGCTCAACGGTCCAATGCGACCTCACGGATCCCAAAAAGGCACAGTGGCTATATTCCACTCGAAATTGCCACCAAGATAAAATTTCAACCTCTGACCATTAATGATCCGTCTCTCATTTGACAGGGTGTCTTCAATAACAATTGCTCTATAGTGTTTGATCTCCTTAATCCAGAATGGACCGGACCATTTGGATTTCAACTTACCAGGAAACAATTTCAATCTCGAATCAAACAGTAAGACCATTTTCCCTTCTTTAAACTCTTTATTCACAATTTTCTTGTCATGGTAGCTTTTCACTTTATCCTTGTAAAGTTTGTTAGAGTCATATGCTTGAAGGTGCAATTCATCCATTTCATGCAGTTGTACCTTCCTCTTTTCACCGCTTAAAGTTGGATCAAAATTAAAAAATTTTAAGGCCCAAAAAGCCTTATGCTCCAACTCCACCAGTAAGTGATAGTTTTTACCATAGACCATTTCGAAAGGTGTGAGACTAATCAGAGCTTTGAAAGTTTTCCGATATGCCCATAATGCATCATCGAGCTTATTTGACCAATCTTTCCTAGAAAACAACTCAGTTTTTTCGAGAATCCTCTTGATCTCACGATTTGATACCTCGGTTTGACCAATTTCTTGTGGATGGTAGTGTTGTAATTTTGTGCTTTAAACCATATTGCTCCAATGCTTTTTCTAGTTGAGAGTTGCAAAAGTGGGATCCTCCGTCACTTATCAATATTCTTGGAGTACCAAATCGAGAAAAAAATTTCTTCACAAATTTTATCATAGTTTTTCCATCCGCTTTCGCACATGTTATCGCTTTTACCCACTTGGACACATAGTCCATTGCGATCAAAATGTATTCACAGGAAAACGATGATGGAAATGGGCTAACAAACTCTATGCCCCCAAAATCAAATACCTCAACCTCTAGCATGTTTTGCAACGACATTTCATTCCGTTTGGAAATTCCACCATTACTTTGAGACCTGTCACAACTTTGTGTATTCGAATGCGCATCTTTAAACAAAGAAGGCCAATAAAAGCCCGATTGAAGGACTTTTTTTTTACTGTTCTCAATCTATTAAAATTCCCCCGTAAGGAGAGTTGTGACAATGCTAAAGGATGTTATTAGTCTCTTCTTTCGAAACACACCTTCTCAAAATATTATCGACACCAAGTTTAAATAAATATGATTCATCCCACACAAAGTACTTGGCATCCGATAAAAAATTCTTTTTCTGGTTACGAGTTAGACCTTCCAGTATTAATCCAGTGGCTTTGTGATTCACCATGTCAGCAAACCAAGGTCTAACTTGTAACATGAACAACTTTTCGTTAAGAAATTCTTCATTAACCTTGATTTCATTCTTGGTCACCTCAATATTAACAATACGGGACAAGTGATCCACTACCAAATTCTTTGAACCCTTTTTGTCACGAATTTCAAGATCAAATTCTTGCAAAAAAAAAGGACCCATCAGATTAGCCTTTGTTTAGAATCCGGCTTGATTACCAAATACTTAATCGCCGCTTGGTCCGTGTAAACAACAACTTTAGACCTAAATAGGTAAGACCGAAGTTTTTTCAATGCATACATTATCGCAAGAAGATCTTTTTTTGTTGTGGCATAATTTATTTGAGCTTCATTCAAAACCTTACTTGCATAGTGTATAACATGAAAACATTTTGTTCTCCTTTGACCAAGTACCGCACCAACAACATAATCACTCGCATCACACATGAGTTCAAAACCAATTTTCCAATTAGGAGCGATGATTATGGGTGTGGTAGTCAAACTTTATTTTAAAGAATTAAAAGCTATCATGCAAGAATCATTAAATTTAAAACACTTATCTTTGTTGAGCAAGTTTCTCAAAGGCTTTGCAGTTTTTGTGAAATCTTTGGTGAACCTCCGATAGAATCCCACATGACCAAGAAAGCTTCTTATTCTCTTCACATTCAAAGGTGGTGAAAATTTTTCAATGACGTTCACCTTGTCTTGATCAACTTCAAGGCCTCTTGAAGAAACTTTGTGGCCGAGCATAATTCCCTCTGTTACCATAAAATTACATTTTTTCTAATTAAGCACCAAGTTTGTTTCCACAGTCCTTTCCAAAACAACATCAAAGTTTTTCAAGCAAAGATCAAACAACGATCCAAAAACCAAGAAGTCATCCATAAAAACCTCAATTGAATTTTCAATCAAGTCCAGAAAGATTGCTTGCATACACCATTGAAAAGTAGTCGACACATTACACAACCAAAAGGCATGCTCATATAATAGGATTCAAACGACGTTGAGGTTGAGCTACCGGTTTGAAGTCATCCTTCATTAGTATCATATGCATACAATATGAATGACTTATTCCTTTTAAATCGAAAAGAGTCCAGTTCATAGCATCTTGATTCTTTTCCAATATACAAATCAACTTGTATTCCTCGTTTTTGATTAGCTCCTTGCTTATGATAACCGGTTTATGCCCCTCATCATCAAGAAACACATATTTAAGGTGAGAGGGAAACAACTTTAGCTCAATTCTTATTTCTTCGTTATTTTCTTTTTTAAAAATTTCCACTCTCTCTTTCAAGGGGGAATCTCATCCAATTCTTTAAGTTCTTGCAAACACTTCTCTATTTCTTTTTCTTCATTCTCATTGACACTTTGGAGAGATTTTGTAAGAACTTTTTGTAATGGGGAAGAAACTTGTAATTTCCCTGTTACTTCTTCAATCACCTCCTCCGTAGCATCAATTCTAAAATAATCATCGTGTCTTTAGAATGCTTCATGGCTTTGAATAGATTAAAATAAATCTCTTCATCTTGTACTCGCACTTTCATGATACCATCATCCATATCTATGGCTATTCTAGTGGTCTTCATAAAAGGCCGTCCAACAATCAAAGGAGCATCAAAATCTTCTTCCATATCAATCACCACAAAGTCGATGGAGAACAAGAACTTGTCAACCTTGACCAACACATCTTCTACTACATCGTGAGGATGAGTAGTAGATTTATCGGCTAGTTGCAAAATAATTTTAGTAGCCCTCAACTCCATGTGTCCCAACCTTTTCACAATGGAACATGATATCAAATTAATACTAGAGCCTAAATCAATCAAACCATTGCCAACATAAATATTTCCTATGGTGACCGACAAAGTAAAACTTCCCGGATCACTTTCTTTCTGCTGAAGAGTATGTTGAATAATAGCGCTACAACTAGCATCAACCATTATCGTTTCTTGATCCGGGTATCTTTTCTTGGTGAGAATATCCTTCATGAATTTTGCGTATTTTAGTTTTCTCCAATGCTTCGAAAAATGGAATATTAACTTGCAATTAACTAAACATATCCAAAAACCGAGCATAGCTCCTTGCATTGTCTTTCTTCATCAAAGCATGAGGATAAGGAAAATTTTGAATCAAAATAGTACTCACTTGTTCCTTCCCCTTCCTAATATTTTTATTTTTCTCTTCTCTCTTTTTTATTTTCTTCTTCCTCGTTCTTTTTCTTTTCATTTTCAACTAATTCTCCCTCAACATTTTTTTCTACTTCACTCTCGTTAATCTCTTTTTCTTTTTCAACCACTCCCTCCTTTTCCATAATTTCCTCACTTATGCCCATATCAATTTCTCTACCACTTCTAGTAAGAATAACTTTGCAATGCTCTTTTAGATTTGTTGCACCCCAAATTTTGACCCCTTAGATATTCATCATCATTCTAGGATCATTTTCGTTTAATTATCTAACCATAACCTATTTCAAGTTTGTCTTTGTTAAGATACAGGTGAATTATGGTTTCGTACAGTCAGGAATCGAGGTTTCGATGGTTTAATCAGTCAATGCCTTGGATTGGTTCTCCATGAAACAAGTCTCTATCATCAAAGATACCAAATTAGGTTAAGTATGAATCCAATTTGAGGTTGTCACCCAGAGATCAAGAACAATGCAGTCCAGGACTCCCGATTAGGGTTTCTAATTAGGAAAAATCAATTGTAGTTTGAATTTTGATTTAAATGGCACTCCAATAATGTAATCATGGTCCATAAAGCTCATATGGATTAGGGAAGTCCACTCAAGAAGTTTCAAGACCTCGAAAGACCCAGAGTACCAACAATCGATCCGGTGGTTATCGATCGATCGGTTCGTTTGACTGAAAAGTCAACTTTTTGACCAAATGGAATTTGGCCTCAAAGTTGGAAGAAAATATGTTCCTAATAACATATTACACCTATCCATGAAGTTTCATGAGCATTGGATCAAGGATTGAGGAGTAATCGAAAAAGTCGGGAATTAGGATTTTGAAAGGGGCAAGACCATAACTTCCTAACCACACATCCAAATGAGGTGGTTCAAAGCTTGTTGGAACGGTCTTGGAAAGCTCTACAAAAGTGTAAAGCTGACCTATGGGCAAAAATTCATATATTTGAAGTTATAATTAAAATCATCACAAGAGGGAGAAAACACTTAGAAAAATTCTAAGTTTTTGGCATTTTTAGGCATGTTTTCAGCCAACTTTGAGGGGTTTTTTGACCTAGTTCCAATTAGAATTTGGAAATTCAGTAAATATAAAATTTGTAGAGCTCCATGAGGGCTTTCCAAAAAGTACAAGAACTCCTCCATAGCCCTTGTGAGCTGAGAGTTTCAAATTGGACAACTTAGGCCTAAACACTTGATTGTCATCATGTCAAAACTCAACATAAACTTGATTTCCAACTATGCACTTCATTTATAACCATGGAATGACCTCTGATATGATGTGTTAGAGGGTGAAATGAGCTGGATCAGAAGAGCATCCAAGCAAAACCAAAGTTCCATCCATAATCCATTAGTTTAATGAATAAAAGTACAAAAGGTACACCATGAGAGAGAGTATTGGTGGCTGCAGCATGTAGGGTGTCCTTGTGCACTCTAAGATCAATTCTCATAGCTCGTTTCTAGCTGGTTTTAGAGGTCTAAGTACCTTGGAAGCAAGCAAATCCAGCAGAGCAAAACCATCACATGGATTCATGAGATTTTTCACTAAAACCACCACTTGCAAACCACTTGTGTAAATTTGTGCTCACTTTTGTTTTGCCTATAAATAGAGGCTTCCTCTATGATAATTCACACACCATATCAAGCATCAAGACAAGCAAGAACTCTCTCTTCTTTCTCGTTGCAAAGTTCTTGCAAAATCTCACTAAATTTCCAAAATCACAAAAAACTGTATTGCACTTTCACCCTTAAAACCTTTTCCAAACACTTTCAAACTTAAACCAAGCCTTAAACACATCACAAATGATATGTTAGAGCTGTCCAAACCCTCACCTTGGCCAGGAACTCATCCAATCCAAAAGTCAACCCTCAAAACCTCATTTTGTTGACTTTTTTTGCGTTTTAAAGGACAACCACTGGTCCCTTGCCTGTTCTTGAGCTTTAAGACATCTAACACTTCATATTTGACATATAGAAGCTGTCCATAACCAATCCAAACTTCTGTAACAAGGATTGAAGGAGTTGTCTTTGAAAATCATTGATTTTTGGAGGTTTTTCTTCACTTGCAAGCCATTCTGCCCATCAACTTGCTTGAGCTTGATTTGTATCATCTTCTCATCATCCTAGGAGCATTTTTATACCTTGGAGGAGCACTCAAAGTCTCTTGGTTTCTTATTGTGCAAGCTTGCTTCAAGAGGTAAGCCTAAAACACAAGAAAACATGAAATTTTCACTTGCATTTCACATGCTACCATGACTTTTAGCTATGATTTGGTGTTGTACATTATTTGAACATGTATTATATATGTTATGTGTCAGTATGAACCATTACTTGCATCAAAATATGTAGTTTTTGAACTATCAAATTCTGGTCACAAGCTAGGCCACAAACTAGGCCCAACCTAGTCACTTTTTGCGTTTTGCATCCAATCTGCTAAACCATGTGTGCATATCTTGATTTCATTTGTGATAAACTCTTAATATGATGTATATCTGATGTTTTTACACTTGTTTCACCAAGCACGCCACTACACATGACTATTCACATGTTCACGTTTTTGGTTGTCACCAAACTTGCCTAAACCATGTTGCTATCGAATTTTTCTGTGGGTGTATGGTATGGAAAAATAAATGGTACCATTGAACTCCTTGTTAAAAAATACACAATTTTCACCTTTGTTTCACTCCATTTGGTTAAGAATTGACTGATTTCCAATCTTTCACGCAAATGACCCATTAGGTTGTAACCTTGCCTTGCCCTAGTTTTTGCCCTCTTGGTGCACTAACTTGCAATGACCATAACTTGCTCAATTTTTGTGCTATTGATGCCATTATTTTTGAAAACTACTCCTTATCATGTATAATTTCATTTAGTTAAGAAAGAATTCAAGGATTTTCATCCTATAAAGACCTTGATCAACTTGAAAAACATGTGTTTTTAGGGTTTTTACCTTGGTGTTCTTGAACGTTTTCAAACTTATAACTTGATTTTTCTTGTGATATTGATATTGTGTGATTCATATATGTTTGTTAACATGTTTAAATGCTCAAATATGTTTTATTAATTGCCTTACCATGTTCATACTTGCTTTTGTGAATTCATATATGTGAAAATGGCCTGTTGAACTTCATCTGTGAACTTTGCCATGATTCTTGATATTGTAACCTCTTGAATATGTTTACCATGCCTTATTATACTTGTTTATGTGTATTGTTAGAAACATAACATGTTTAGGGTTTGTTTCTTGCCTTTGTGAAAGCTTGGACATAAATGGTATACCTTGAAACTTCTTTGTGATTCATAACATGATTCTTGATGTTGTAATCTCTTGAATGTGTTTGTCATGTTTCACTCTACTTGTTTATGTGTCTTGCTAGAACCATAACATGCTAGGTCCTGCTTTGTTTTGGTTATTACCATAAACTTGTGTGTATTTCCCCATGGAACCTTGAATTTCTTACTTGATTTGTTGTAACACTTCTTGTATGCCTACTTGTACTTGTTTGTCATCAATGCTTGATTGTTGGTCTCATGTTGTTACATTTGACATGTTTTAAAACCTATGACATGTTTGCCTCAAGTTGTGACTTGCTTGCATTTAAACTTGTTTTCATTTAAACATGTGGTTGTTACCTCATTCCCCTTCATCTTTGTCAAGATGTTTCAAGTGGTTTTTACCTCTTATGTTGGTCTTGTAAGAACTCCTTCATGATATTGTAATATCTTTGTACATTTTTTGTTGTAACCATTTACCTTGATTGAAATCTTTGCTTGATATTGTCATATGTTTGCATGCTCTTGGTTGTAACCATACCTCTTATATATTCATCGTGTTTGAATGTGTATGCTTTGTTAAGTTATTCCCCAAGTGATGTAATTTGTTAGTTCTCATCCATGTTGCCTCATCTTTCCCCTTCCAAAGAAAAGTCTCTTTATTGACCCTTGGCTCATAGATAGCTCATTACCCCGATAGGCCTGGATAGAGCCTCACCCCACCTATTGGTCTGGATAGAACCAATTGGACTTACCCTTTAGAACTTAGGTTTAGAGTTCATAATCCCCCATAGGCCTGGATAGAGCCTCACTCCTCCTTTTTGTCTGGATAAAACCAATTGGACTTACCCTTTAGAACTTAGGTTTAGAGTTCATAATCCCCCATAGGCCTGGATAGAGCCTCACTCCTCCTTTTTGTCTGGATAAAACCAATTGGAATTACCCTTTAGAACTTAGGTTTATAGTTATTAATCCTTTGTAGGCCTGGATAGAGCCTCCTCCCTTATTTTAGTCTGGATAGAACCAATTGGCCCCCGTTCTTTATTCGTGCCCGAACTACGGACGCTCTGATTTCTCATTAGATAATGAGAATACATAGGCACAAGATGCGATATCTTGACGAGCAACCTTCTCCTCCTTTTGGTCTGTATAGAACCAATTGGATTTACCCTGTAGAACTTAGGTTTAAATTTATTAATCCTTGTAGGCCTGGATAGAGACTCCTTCCTCCTTTTGGTCTGGATAGAACCAATTGGTCTTACAATGTAGAGTTAGGTAGGTTTTGTTAAACTCTATGTAAGAATCATGGTGATGATTACTTACTCCCCTTTCTTGAGTGGACAATTTAGATTATAGAGTTTGGTTAAACTCTATACAAGTAGTGTTATATTTGTTCCCCTTTGAACCTTGATCATAATTAAGAGTTCTTTATCCCTATTGAGGTGAACTACGGTTGCTCTGATTCTCTCCTAGTTAGGATACGTAGGCAAAGGATGCGATATCTTTGCGAGCAAATTTAGAAACTAACCTTAGGTCTTTACCTAACCTTATACCCAATCCCAAACATAGCAAACATTTAGTAGGTTTAGCATAAAAACATACAAAAGGTTCCTGTAGAGTACTACAGATGTTTAGGATATGAAATACCTACCCTAGGCATAACCAACCCCCGATCCCCGAATCTTTTAGCGTTGATTTTACATCGCGCAAAGGGTTTTTCTTTCTTTAACCTTTCCTTTGGATAAATTAAAGTCCGATTATGAATTTTAAGAATTAAGATTCAAGTTAATCAATAACTTGGTATCACAATTCTCACCGTAACAGGATTTACTTGAGTATTCGCCAGAAAACTTCCTTAGTGTTGGTCGGCTAATTGTTTAGATAATTGCCCCACTTGCGTCTCAAGGTTCTTTATAACCACATTGGTACTCTTTTAAATTGACACTGACATTTTTATAAATTGGGTGAGGGTGTCTTCCATCTTCGAATTTCCACTTGGAGCTTGTGGAGGTTGAGTGTAGTTTTAGTATGGATGTTTACGATTAGAAGTTCCGGCTTCTTGTGGCCTCCATTGTTGTTGATAACCTTGGTTATCTCTTTGTTGGTAAACTTGGTTGCCATGTTGGTAAGGTGGTCAAGGTTGATAACCTTGGTTTTGGTTTCCTACGTAGTTACCCTCTTCAAACACCGGAGGAGAATACCCGGCAGGGTGATCTCCTTGGCAAAGCTCACAACTCGCCACTTGTTTGTTGTTGTTGGGAATTTCTTGCATTTCTTTTATTTATTGTGGGAGTTTTAACATTTTTTGAGTCAACACTTCCACTTGTTGTGAAAGCAATTTGTTTTGCGCAAGAATCATGTCATTTGTTCCCAACTCTATCATGTCGGGCATCCATTGAGGTGTACCATAGTTGTGATTTTCTTGGTGATAATTGAGTGTCATCCTATCAATAATAGCAATTGCATCTTTTGCGCTTTTGGACATTAACGATCCACCCGAAGTAGCATCCAACAAAGTCTTGTGAACCGATTGGAGCCTATTTTGAAAGATGTGCACTTCAGTTAATTCATTAAAACGGTGGCCTTTGCATTTTCATAACATAGATTTGAACCTCTCCCAAGCTTCATTGAGAGATTCATTTCCACCTTGAGCAAACACCGATATCGTCGTCTTCGCTTCCATGAATCTATTATGGGGGAAAAATCGTTCAAGTAACTTTCCTTCTAATAAATTCCAACCCGTCATCACTAAAGTTGATTAATCAAGATACCATTCCTTCCCTTTCCCGATTAAGGAATGTAGAGATGGTCTCTTAAACAAGGATTCCTCTTCCGCTTCCGGTGCTCCTGTTGCACCTAAAATTTCATAGAATTTGGTGAAATGTATGAACGGATCCTCATGGCTCATACCAGTAAAAAGATTTTGATACAAAAGAGAAAGGACTCCCATTTTCATCTCAGAATGCCTCCCATTGAGGGCGTTGCGTGCAAACTGAGCTTTGTGTCTTGGACTGTTGGTACATGGAGTTGAAGTAGGAGGTGGTGAAGGTGGATTTGCCATGTTTGGCGTAACAATGAGTATGGATGAAGAATATTCTTTGCGCTCTTGTCTTTCTTTAGAAAGTTGTCATCTCTGTCTAGTTTTGCTATTAAGCCTACGAACAGTTCTTTCAATCTCAGGATCAAAAAGAAGTTGGTCTACAGGTACACTCCCTTGCATAAATAGATTATGTACACTAGCCAAACAAATTAAAAAGCATAAGGAAATTCCAGAGGTAAGAGTTTACAATACAAATATCTTAAAATCAATAAACTATTGCAATGCTTACAATATCAATATCGACAACAATCCCTAACAACGACCCTATTTTGTTGAAAAGTATTTTAGGTGGATTGTTTTATTGTATCCGACAGGATTGTCCAGATATCTAGATGCTTGTCGCTCAACAGTTTAAAGTTCTAAGAAAGGTTTTTCAAAGAGTTTTTATTTTATAACATATGTTTTGGTAGCAAAGAGTAAACTAAAGAAAGATGTTTTTTTTAGAAAAACATGTCAAGATTAGATTTCATTAACCCCTTTCATACATATCCGATTAATCAAGCATGTGAACTTAGTGTAGATCAATACAATCGTGTATCCTCTCAAATCCTTTTATTTCTAAAGCAGATTCGTGGGTATTATTGTTTGAATCGTAGATGATCTCTCGAACCAATAATTGAAACAACAAACATAAAGATCGATACAAAGAAAATATTAAATCCTAAGTCTATGTCTAGAGTTTGTTTGTTAATAGATCAAGAAATTAGATCAAGACATGGAAAATCTATGTCTAGAGTGATTCAAACTATACATATATTAATAAAAGCAAAGATTTTCATCATATATTAATCATCAACCTTGCTCACATACAAAAGATCAAAAGAAATACATACTAGTAAGGTTAACTACCTTTAATCTTGACACAAAAGGGTTTAGCTAGTCATCCTCATGGTAGCTTGATCAACAAGTAAAAAGGAAAAATTTGCTATCATCAAAGTCAAAGAATCTAAGATTGATGCTCTAAAGTTTTGATTCTCACTTCTCTTGGAATTTCTAAGTTTCTTTCCCTAAAAATCCCTTTACAATCTGAAAAGTTGTTGAAAAATGAAAAGTGATCCAAAATATCTACTCAAGTGGTTACTTATACAAAGTCCGCAATGTGCCTATAAGTGGCACCGTGCTAAGCGCCATCAGGGGCACGCTTAGCGCAATCAGCACAAAGGCGGAAAATTCCCAAAAAGCACGCTAAGCGCGGTCAAGGGTCTTTAGCTACTGGCTCTTTATCAAAAACGTGTTGAACCCGCGCTGAAAAACGCGTTAAGCGCGAGTTACCATCAAAAAGTTGTGAAATTGATTTTCAAAGCCGTCCTCCATCAGCCATAGGTTCCAAGCATTATATCAAGCAATAAAACCTATCAAAAAGAATTAAAATGATCACAATTTACAATATTTACAAGCATAATCAGAAACTTGCATATTTATACTAAAACATATGAATTTACCACTAAAATACCAAGGAAGCAATTGGAAAAGGCCACAAAATACCATTAAAATTATGCATAATTTAGCCCTTAACAAGCTTTTAAAGTCATTTGCTTGCTAGTAGATCCTTCAGTTACTGCTTTGCTTTCACTTGCCTGAGTTGCTGTATTCAATATGACAGTCTTTCTGAAATCTCTCTTTGGAACCCATATTTGCTTCTATTTGTACATCTTGGTGTTTGAAGGATTAAGTGATTATGGAAGTAAGTGTGCTATTAGTTCTTATATAGACATGTTACATATATTGTTCCAAGTATCTGTTGTTTTTATATTGATTAAGCCTTATCAATATCTTAAATGATATATATTGGAAATATTATATAATAATCTAACCTATTAAAGATTCTTTAACAACTATGAATATTATACTTGACTCGTTTAACTGATGTTTCTGGTGTCAGTTTTACTTCATTAATGTCTTTCAGTAAATCTGTAGGAAGTTATTGAAAGTATTTGCATGCAATAAATTTTTTTGTATCAAAAAGATACTTTTTCATTATTCGAAGTAGAGGATTACAAAACATTGATTCATAAGGAACTGCTAATGCTTAGTATAGGTCCCTATCTAAGTCATCTTGAGCCTTATGACAATAACAATTATCATAGCCTATGTGTAGTTCATCTTCATCAATGTCTTCCTCTTCTGCCTTTGGGATTGGATGGAAGAATAGCTTGTTGGACCATCTTCTCTTCTTTGGCCTCTTCATTATCTTTTTTATGGGCTTCATCATAACTTCTGATGAACCTACTCATGTAGGTTGTGTTGGAGCTGCTGGCATTGCTTCTTCATAAGTGAGTCTTACAGAGGGTGTAGACCCATGGTAGATGATTGAAAAACAACTCATTTCTGAACGTTCTAGACATATTGTCTTGTAGAGCTCTCAGAGATTTTTGGAAATTGATCCTTCAATGATGATTTGTGATGCATTTATGAGTGTAATTCTTTTCTTTTTCTCTTTTTATTTTCTTTTTGATATGACAAAAGGGGGAGAAATAATGTTATGTATTTAATTAGAAACTGAATCCATTGAATACCTACATGTTGGTCATTTATAATTTTGTTATTTATATTTTTGTTTTTATGGTTATCTTGCATAGGCGACATATTTTAACTTTCTTATACATAGAACTAAGGAAGAGGTTATAAACCTCAGCTTTAGCCTATCAGACTCAGGAGGATCTTACAAACCTCAGCTTTAGCCTATCAGACTCAGAAGGATCTTACAAACCTCGCTTTTTGATGTTTTTGAAGGAAGTTAAAATATTATTTTTGGTTTTCTTAAATATGGAACTAAGGGGGAGCTTACAAACCTTAACCTTGGAACTGTTTGACTTAGGTGGTGCTTACAGGCCTCAGACTCTGATGTTACTAAGAAAAATGAATTACTTTTTCTTGAAAGTAGTACCTAGTATGATGTCTACAGAACTCTACTTTGGACTATTAGACTTAGGGGGAGCTTACAAACCTCATTGTTGCACCCCAAATTTGTCCTACCTTTACATGGTTTCTAGTGCCACTTTATTTTGAATGAATAAAATGGCACAATTGGCAAGAGACTGTGTGTAAGGAGTTGTGAGTGTGAAAGGTCGAGAGTTCGAATCCCACGTTCTTCACTTTTTGTTTTTCTTTTATTTTTATTCTAACTTTTCTATTTTCATAAAAAAAAATAACAAAAATAGTTTTTTTTTATTATTTAATTATTATTTTCGTATTTTATTTAAATTATTTTTTAAAAAATATTATTTTTTCACTTTTTTTCCATATTATTCATAAAAACATCAAAAAATCATAAAATTAAAAATATTAGAAAAGATTTTGTTCTTTTAAGTTTGTTTTAGTTTGTTTTTTTAGTTTTGACTAATTATTTAAGTTGGGCTTTAAAATAGGCATTAGGTTAGAGTTAACCCTAATTTGTTACCTATATAAACATGAGTTGCATTTGATAGAAGAAAAAAGGAGACAAAAAGAAAAAACGGCGGCCGTTCTCACGATTTATCAGAAGAAGAGAAGATTTTTGAAAAAACCTTCAAAGCTTCATCACCGGCGGAATCACCAACAAACTGTAACTCGTAAGATTTCATCAATATCACATTTGGTTTCTGTTATTCTTTTTTTTATAGGAAAAAGAGAAGATTATGGCGAAGCGAGGAAGAAGAAGATGCAAGAATAGCCATGCAAAAGAAAAAGAAAAAGCTTCAAAACTTCATCAATGAGGGAGCCGCCACCGCTACGAATCCCCCTTTTATTTCCAATTTTCTTCCTCCTATTCTTTTTATTTATTTTGTTATTATTATATTGTTATTAGTATTTTATTATTGTTGTGGTATATAATTTTCATAATGCAGGTTAATGAAAACTGTTAAAATAAAAATATTTCTAATTGTTAATCTCATTAACTTAGTTTACTTAAGTTAATTAAAATATAAAAAAAAATTAAACCATTTTTTAAGCTAAAGTCATAAAATTAAAATTAAACCTTGTTTTTAAAATTAAGACTCATATTTAAAACATAAAATTAAAAATAATTCTTAAAAATAAATTTAAAAAAAACATTTTTTAACTTTAAAAAATAAAACTTTTTTTTCTTTAAAATTTAAAACATTGTTTAAACATTAAAATTAAAACATTTTACAAAAATTAAAACTAACTTTTTTCATCAAAAACCTTAAAATTAAATCATTTTTTTAATCAAATTAAAACTAATTTTTAAATAAAAACATTAAAATCAAATTAAGTTCTCCTTTTAAATGCAAAAATTAGTTCTTCCCTTTAAATAAAATTCAAAAAAATAAAGTTTTTGATTTAGCCGCTTCATTTTCGTCTAACCCTCATTAGTTTGTTCGTTGCAGCTCCTCAATATTTCATTTGTTCGTACTATTTTTTTGTTTCATGGATGTAATTTATGCGAGGCCATGATCGCAATTATTTTTATTTTTGCATTTGTTTTTGGGATTTGTAATTTACGCGAGTGATCGTCGCGATGCTTCTTTTACCGTTTTCTTTATTTTTCCGCATTTTAATTCGGTCGTACGATATTTTGTCTGTTTGCATGTTTTTACCGTTAGGATTCCTTCCGAAGGATTAGGTCTAGCCGTTTGACCGCCGAGTCAATAACCCTAACGTTTGACCATTTCAAAACCCTAATCGCCTAGGTGTCCCGCCGTGGACGAAAATACCCTTTACCCTAGCATTAGGTCAAAGAGTCGCCGTACTCTGTTTTAGGGTTTCCCGTCGTGGAATATTTAATTTAACCCTAATTTCAATTAACAATTTCAACGTAGAAATAGGAGTTTCAAGACTCCACGTAGGCGCTTCCCTATGAACGCTTACTCCCCAATGAAACCTTGACCACAGTCAAGACGTTTCTAACCTCCCTTTCGAGGGGAACTACGATTACTCTGATTCCATTCCCTACCCAGGATACGTAGGCACAAGATGCGACGTCTTGCCGAGTAAACTTAGGACTAACCCTTAGGTCTTTAGGTCACTTTATCCCTTAGCTCAATATATATTTAAACAGATAATAAAATATATAAAAAAAAGCATACAATAAACAAAAGGTTCCTGTAGAGTACTACAGAAGTTTAGGGTGCTAGTACCTTCCCTGAGCTTAACCAACCCCTTACCTAGATCTCTCCCCGCATTGTCTTTACGATGCAAAATTAGGTTTTCCTCTTTTGACCTTTTCCTTCGGATAAATCAAAGAGCGGTTGTGAACTAAAGATGCGATTCAAATTAATTAATAATTTGATATCATATTCTAACCGCAACACTCATACCCTGATGTTGCAAAGAAAATTATAACTTCCCAACATTGTCATTTAAATACTTATTTTTATCATCATAAAAAATGGGGATATTGTTAGAACAAGATTTGTTCATGACATATTTTCCTAGCATCATAAACACCTTGTTCTCTATTTTGCTGAGCTTGTTCAGCAGTTTAGATAAAAGTCTCGTGTTATTGGGATACGTGCAATGAAGTCTCGAGCCAAGATGCTTGAGCCACGTAAGTCTCTTGCTATGTGCTTGAGCAATGAAATTCTTAATCAAGTAGATTAATTGAGCAGGAAAGTCTTGAGCCAGTGTGCCTTGAGCAGGTTAGCCTAGTTGATAGAATTGGAGCAGTAAGTCTTGGCCTGAGAGGTGCAAGCAGAGGCGCGTTTCATGGAACCTGGAGTAGAATTCTTGAGCCTGAGAGACTTGAGAAAGAATGCTCAGTACATGGAATTGGAGCAATAAGTTTTTACTTGGGAGGTGCAAGGAAAGAGGCTCGTTTCATGGGACTTGGAGCCTGAGCAAAGAAGTCTTGGATTCGTGGAACCTGAGCAGGAAGTCTCGAGTGATGAGCTTGAGCAGAAGTCTTGGACCTTGGTTCTAAGCAAGTGTAAAAGTCTTATGCAAAGTGCATAAGCGATTGTAATCATGATTTCATTATAGTGAAAATCTCTTGTGAAGCAAGGGGATTGGACTACTCTTAATTAGGGGAGGAACCGGTATAAATCTTTGTGTCTTCTACTATTATTTATTTGCTTCTGTTAACATTCCACTACTAAAAATTAACCAGAATCTAAACACCAGTTTAGATTCTAAACTCTAATTAGATGCAAACTAAGAAAATGGAATTCTTGTGTACTTTTCTCACCTTCAATCCCCTCGGTGGATTATTGATGTTACAAGATTGAACTTTGGGTTTCTCCCCAAGCAATATATTTCTCTCCCCAGAGATATGAGCCTTGAAGCATGACTTCGTTTCTTCAGTGGCTTCTATTTATCCTCAGTTGAATCCCTAATAGGATTTTCAACAGGATCTCTAGCGGTATTTCCATCTTGTTCAGATTTAGCTGACTATCTAGTTGTACTGTGATGTTTGGTCATCCCCAATTTATCTTTGTGCCTGTTTTATCAACATATACAATGCATTCATTCATTCATACATACATCATGCATACCTTAATGAAGATTCATGCTCATCTCGCATTTCTTGGTGTTTCTTATCCATTCTCTTTGGTGTTGTTATCCCTAACAGAGTGTGTGCATCCTCTCTCTAGTAGAGTGCCTACCTTAAGAAGAAAGTGTATATCCTTTCTAAGTCCCCTATAAGTTTATTCCTCATGGAAGAATTTTGCTTTAGTTTTCCTTTCCATCTCATTATCAAGATGAAACCACTTCCCAATTGAGTTATTTCCTCATTGGGTAGAGTCTTATTTGACTGTTTCTCTCCAGTTTGTTCCTGGATTGGACTTTGGTCCCCTGAAGCATTTATTCTGAATCTCTTTAGGATGTGAAACCAAGCTAATGAGTAGGCATTTATTTTGCACCTTTGAGAATTTTATTTTCCTTGGAAGAAATCTGTTTATGATTCCCCCATCAAAAGATGAAGATTTTGTTTTCCTAGCAGTCTTGTTATAACACTCTTTCGGAATCTCTTGACAGTAAGTGGTGGTCTCTTTATTCGAGCAACTTGTATGTCCCAAAATATCAATTTGTATCTTCAAATTAAATGGCATCTCTCCAGTTTATCCTCAACAGAGAAGTTTTTTGTGAAATCTTTTATTCTCGTCTAATCAACTAAAGCCCTGGACTCTTCTTTTGAATAGGTGGCATCTGTTTATTTGAGAACTCTGTTGCGACTCCATCAATATTTCCATCAAATGGAATCTCTCCAATATATTCCCATTACAGAAGTTTGTTGTGAAATATTTATTATCGCCAACAGGTGGCATCTCTTTACTTAAAAAGCCTGTTTTGCAATCTAATATGCTCATATATCTTTTGAAGATCCCAGGTACAATTATTGATTCTTAATTCCTAGCAGGCTGCAGTCCCTTTAGCAGAGACAACTTGTATTTGGTCCTTTTTCAAGTGAGTGGCTTGAATAAAGAAGAAATTGTGCCCCATTATTGGCTGATGACCAGAGATTTGGAAAGTTTTTGCTAATTCCTAGCAGGCGGCAGTCCCTTTAGCGGAGACAACGTGTATTTGGTCCTTTTTCAAGTGAGAAGCTTGATTAAAAAATAAGTTGAGCATATTCTAATAGTGGAAACTAATTATCAATTCGACCCGGTTCGTTATTTGAACAGGTGTTTATCTCCTTAATTGAGAATCCTATTGCGATCTAGTAAATATTTTGTCCCCAACAGATAGTTGTCTCTTTATTTGAGAAGTCTGTTGTATGATCTGACCTACTCACATCTCTTTTGAGTATCTCCGACAATGTTATTGATCATCTCCATCAAGTGGCTATCCTTTGTGAAGCTTGTCTGTTGCCCTTTTCAATTTGGAGACTTGATTAAGGAATAAGATGAGACCCATTCTAGGTGGAGAACCAAAAATAGTGGAAGTTTGTTATCATGTTAATCTTTATTTACCGTCATTCTTTGAGTCGGTATTATCTTGTTTACTACCATCGACTATAAGATGGTAATGATTCATTTCCTCATTGTCTACCTAAGAGGTTCTTCCCCAGTAGAGAAAATGACTTTCCCTTTGAGATTTCCTAGTGGAGTCCATATCCTCTTCATTTTTATCACTACTTATTCAAGGTTTCATTCCCTAATAGAGTCAGTAATCCATTGCCTCTCTAGGCTTATTCCCCTGTGGAGTGGGTATATCTTTTTGCTTCTTGTATTGTTAAGTTTTCGCTAGTGGAACCTTACTTTGATGTCTTCTCTAAATGTGTTTTGGTTTATTTCCATGCATAGTTATCCCCGAGTCGAGTCTTTCCCCATTGATTTATTTTCCTGGTGAATCTCCTCTTTTCTCTTTATCTCCAGCAATTTCAAGTCGTAGTTTCATCTACGCACTTTTCCCATCTCTTGTGGAATTTTATATTCCCCAGTTGGGTTTCTTCTAGTTTTCCCCTGCGGAGTTCTTGCTTCCTTTGCTAAGTTTCTCCAGCAGTGGTTTGTCTCTTGTGGCACCTTTTTCCCATAGCGTCTTGTGTATGCATTCATATCATGAGCATTTTACAATATCTTAGAGCCAAAAATTGGGTCTTATATATTTAAGTCTCTTCAATCTCGTCGAGATGAAAATGTCAATCTTCGTATCTCCGGTTAGAAGAAACTTAAATAGGGGCATTTGCCATACCCTAATTTTTACGCTTAAGATCCCACCTCATTTACATCTTTGCAATGCATCAAGATCACAAACTTGGTTATCTCCTAACCCTCTCATCTTTGGGCTTGCCTTTGTAGAGATCATCAAACACCTCTTTGTATATATTTTTACATTTTTAAATTTATATGCTTTATAATTCACTAACCAATAATCAAAATACAAAAAATATGCCTTGTCCCTTTTGTTTCTTTTGCAAGGTAGGGTTTGGAATCAAGAGCATCAAGTGATTATCTCCTTAGCTAGGGTTTGTGTTACTCAAGTCAAAATGTGGTCAACCATTGATTTTCAAAGGCTATTAATTAAAGCATGACCTCTAATCTCAAAGCATAGGGTCTCAAGCATCATTCAACTTCATTTGATCAAAGATGTTTCAAAGTTTGATAGCTTGTTTCTCAAGAAACTTCAAAGGTTCATGTGTTTATTTCCATGCCTTCGTCAATAATTTTCCTCAAGCCTTTGCAAGTTTAATTAAAGTACATTTAATAGTACATATTTTAAGTTCACATGATCATCAATGTACCTTGAAATGAAAGAAAATTTCGAAGGTTGTAAGATCATTCAAAGTACTTGGACCTAAAAAGTCAACATTTCAAGTCCAAGTTCAAAATATCATAAGTCAATCATTTTTCAACATTTTTGAGTGCTTCCTTGTGGTATTTACTCTTCTTGACATCCTTTATAAGATCTCTTTATAAGTTAATAGCCAATCATGTATGGAAGATCATCAAAAGTTTGGAAATATTATAGGCCACTTTGTGGACTTAGTGAAATTTGACCTAAATTCATGTGTTATTTGCCTAACTTCCATAGATCATAACTCCCTCAATTTTCAACTTTTGTGGGTGGTTCTTTTTTTCTATTATCATATTTTATGCACTCAACAAGTTCATTTCAAGGATCAAAGGCCAATTATGCTTGGAAAGTCATGAAAAGTTTGAAGACATTATAGGTCATTTTGGACTTAGAATTATTTTAGACCTCTAGTTATAGGTCATGATGATGACTTTACCAGTTCATAACTTTTTGCTCAGGTGTCCAAATTAATACTTTCTTTTCATATTATATATTTCTTATGATGTGAACATTTTGCAAAAAGAATGAGCATCAAAGGTCAAGTGTGCACAATTTCCCAATGGTTTGAAGTTGACTCCATGGAACTGAATTTTAGTCATGACTAATTTTGGCAACTCACTAATTTCTCAATTTGAAGCCAATTTTGGCACGTGGTTAGAACCTGGAGATGTTAAGTGATGTGTAAGGATAAAAAATGACCCAAAATTGAAAGGATTCCATTGCATTTTGGCTGACTTCACAACTAAGAATGATCACACTTTTGGCACACTTGATTTCACATGATTTGCAACAAACTTTCACACTTATGAGCTGCATGCACTCCTCCTATAAATAAGGAACTCATTTACATTGAAAACCAAGCTTGAAGAGTCCCTAGAAACTCTACTTCGATTCAAAATTTCTCTCCAAAAAGTGTGAGATCATGTCTTCATTACAAGCTCTTCTAGCAACATTCTTTGATTCAGTTAGCTTCTTTGCAACCTCCTGAAGCTTTTGCAACAATTCTCAAGCCTTAATACTTTCTGAATCATCATGACTAAGTCACTCTTTCAAGCATTCTGATCAGACTTGGACAAGCTAGATAGAGGGACCATTTCTGCTCAAATAAGTTACCAAGTTTTTGTTTGATGTTCGCTAATACTCATCCTTATCTCAGATTTCATTTATCTTTTTTTTCACCATTTAATTTTGATTTTTTCATTTTTGAAAATGTCACGAGTTTCTGCAAAATTCTCTTCATACAGTTTGAATAAATTTAAATGGAACACATAGTTAGATTCGTAGTGATGAAATTGTTGTAATGGTGGTGGTCTGACTCTCTAATGTTACCAAATGCCACAACTCTGGTGACAAGCCACCGGAGAAGACAATCGGTGTTGCACAGTGGTGGTTTGAGTTTGTTTCAAACTGGATATGGTACGTTATTTCATTGTGAGTCCATGGTGTGCTTTTGAGTCATATCCATCATATCTGCCACCTGGATTAATGAATCAGATACAATGGCCACGATTTTTTCTATTTTCTTTTATTTGTTTTAATTTCATTTTATTTTATTTTTGTTTTTATTTTTAAAAATTCATTTCTCATTTGATTTTATCTCCAAAAATCCCAAAAAAAATCCTAAAATTCTCTTTTATTACTTTACCCCTTATTTTATTTTTTCAGAATTTTATTTTATGTTTTACTATTTTCATTAATTTTTTTCTTGTTTCAAGCATTTTAATTGATTTAAAAATAGTTTTTATGCATTTTGAAATTCTAAAAATTTTATTATATGTTACTTGAGTTATTTATGACTTTTCATATTTTCTTGGCCATTTATTTGGTGTTTTGAAGCACTTTATGGATTTTCTCTTTTATTTTCTATTTAAAAACTATTTTAAAAATATTTTTGATGTTTTATTTAATTGCTTTGATGTTTCTAATATTGTTGACTTTTGGTTGCCTTGAGTCATGGCTCATTTGGTCATAAGTTTCATCAATATCAATGAACCTTGTGTGTTGATAGGTTTAAAAACCCTAATCCACCAAGATAGGTGGTTGATCTTGATGACAACTTGATCAAAGTTATAGTTAAATTTTGGTTCTCTCTCTCTCTCTCTCTCTCTCTCTCTCTCTCTCTCTCTCTCTCTCTCTCTCTCTCTCTCTCTCTCTCTCTCTCTTCATCTTCATCTCTTTCTTTTCTTTTCACTTGATCAATTGGATGATTTAGGATCCATATTGTTCATGAAGTTTGGATTGGTACTTTATGAACTTTCATCATTTCATATCTACCTTTCAATTGATTATGGATCATTTGAGGTACTTTAGATTGATGCATAAGTTTTTCCTAAGTTATCATGAAGAATGCTTGATGTAATGGACTAATCTCGTTGCCTTAGTGCTTGATCCCTCATTCGTTTTTACTTGTGCTACATATTTTAAGAGTATGATTTCTATCATATCTCTAACATGTATGGTACATAAATTGTTATTGAGCAACCTCGTATAGTATTGAATTCTATATAATCTCGTCTGCGATTGTTTAACATAGTACTAAATTTGTCCCAAATCGATTCATTAACTATAACATTAAACTAACATTATTATTGTACTAACTTTACTTTAATGTAATTTTATTTATTGCAGTTTAATTTTCTTGTCATTTAATTTCTTGCCATTTACTTTTATTCCTTTATTTTTAGCATTACATTTCCTATTGTTTATGTTTATGCTTCTTTTTCCTTTATACACTTGGGCGTTTTCTTTTTCTTATAAAGGCATTAATAAAGGAAAAACCTAAAATACTTGGTTCTCTAATCTTTGGATTAATGGTCACTATCCTTAACTTTACTTGGAGTTTGACTTTTGGATGGACTTTGGTTACTTTTCCCTATGCTATTGGATTATTCTGAGACCTTGGTTCATTCATCTGATACATGAGACCTTTAGTTGACTTTTGAAGACTTGACTCTGATATATAGCTTTGACCTTATGGCTTATGTCCTTCTTTCATCTGATGCTTGTCTTATTTTGTGCTTACTTGTTTCTTGTAGCTTAATCCAAAGGAAGAGAATATTTGCTTGACTTATGTCAGATGCTTGCTATATCCTAGTTAGTTCACAATGCACACACATGACTTCCTCTTGGGCTACCTTACAATGAGACAATTTATTTCGTACTATTTACTTTATGCAGTTAGGATAGTCTTTTCATCTCCCCCCTTCTTTAATTTTCAAAATCTTCTTCCTTTTTCAAAACCTTCTTTTTTTCAAACTTGAATCACTTTCTCAATAAACCTTGACTTTGTCAAGTGATTTTCAAAACATTTTTCTTAAATGAATGCTAAGACATGTTAAGCATTTTATAAAATATTCAAAAGAGTTAAAAAAAAAACATAAAACTCATCCAAATCTGTTGTGCCCTTGTGCACCTTTTCCTTTTAAACCTATTCTTAAGGATAGTCATTACTTGTGTTCTTGTAGTGATGCAACTCCTATACTTCCATAATAATTTAGATAAATGATGACACTTTCCACTTAGATGTTGAGTGATAGACTTATTGATTTCCATCCAAGCAAAAATATTCCATCTCAATATGGTGCAAATGCTCCTTCCTCAATAATTGTGGGTAGTAAGTTGAGTTTCCCACTAGAATACGATGAAATGTCTATTAATTTAAAACCAACAAAAAAAACACTTTTTATTTGTACCACGAACTATGAGGTTTTGATCCTTCATTGCACTTTGTTGGTACGTAGGCACGAGGCTCGGGAAGTCTTGTCAAACAAAAATCTTAAAAAACATTTCTTTTTTTCATCTCCCCAATATTTTGCAAACAACACCCTTTTTAAGCCAAACATATATTTTCAAGAGGTTCCTATAGAGTACTATAGATGTGAGGGGTGTTAATACCTTCCCTTCGCATAACCAACCCCCGTACCCTTATCTCTTTGTTTTATTAGTTTTGTTTTAAGCTTTTGTGACTTTTATTCGTTCTTTTCTCATTCCTTTGGAAACAATAAAGAGCGGCGGCGACTCTTGCTTTGTGAGTTAATTTAATCAATAGCTTAATCTCAATTTTCACTGTTACACCGGTGTTGAGGTATCAGTGTGAATTTGGTGAAAGAATGATGAAATGATTTTTTAGTTGATGACTAGATGAATGCATGCATGCAAGTTTTATGTAAAGCTCTTGGTTATTTTTATCATTTTTTTAGAAATATTAAAATATTTATATTTGCAAGCATTCATAAAAATATAGAAGTGCACAATAAAGAAACTAACAAAACTATTTTTTTATTCATTTGAAATAAATTCAAGTACAGAGAGTCTCTAAAGCCACATTTGAGCCCTATGGATCATTTTAAGATCAGTTGTGAATCCTTTTAACATCCTCTAATAAAACTTAACAAAATTGAAGACTTGATGTGGAGTATTTTCTGGACACATGACCTTATCAGTCTCTTGTAGCTTTTCTGGTAAGCTTCGAATGATCACATCAGCAAATCTAAAAAAGTTTAAAAACCTTCCCTTACAATCAAGGTAGAGTTTGCGAAGATCATTGATGATGACTTGGTTTTCAGCCATGCAGCCCCTTCTATAAGTTCTCTCAATATCTGCTCTCATTCAGCAAGACCAATTATGATGACCCTTGATTCTCATCTGTCCATTTGGTACCTGGTGCACAAAAGCTCTCTCCACTTCTTCTCTTTACAAAGACTCAAAAAATAGGTTGTCTTTGCACTCTTTGAGGGCTTCATTAAGATCAAGGATTTGTGCCTTAAAGTCCAACCTAGACTTTCTTTGCATCTGGATAGATATGTCTATCGGTCTTTGTAGCTCATAGATATAGCATTTATCCTTGTCCAACTCTTTGTTTCTGGATGTAAGTTTAGAACCCGCTCCATGGAGAGCATCTCTAATCTACTCTTTCTTACCCTTTACATCTCTGACCCTCTTGTTACTCGCTTGGAGCGCTTTCTCCTTTTAACGAATCTCTGACTTTAAATCTTTGTTCTCTTTGGTGGTGTGGTCAAGCTTGAGTTGTAACTCTGAGTTTTACATCTTGAGTCTTTGGACTTTAGCTCTGAGCTCCTCGTGCTCTTCAACAGACATGGGAACAGGCTCGAGAATCTGAGAGAAAGCAGAGGAATTAAAAAAGGAAAGAAAGATTGATCATCTGGACTCTTTCCTCACCCATTAGGTGTAATTTTCTCTAGCGATGCAATTCCTTTTACCCAACTCTTTACCTTTTCTAATGATCTTCAACCACTCTCTTGACCTTCTTCCTAACCGAGTTGTTTTCCCCATGTCATGTAAGATGAATGGCTCTAAGAATTCATCATTTAGAGGGCCATCCATAGGGTGTCCAAGTTTCCTTATGGATAACACAAGGTTATAGTTGATACACCCTCGAGTTCCCATTAATGGCACATTGGAGAATGCCCCCACAACTAAAGATGACGTCCTTGATTTCCCAATCTCTCTTATACCACTTAATAGCACTAGAGGTAAGAAAATCCAACCTTGGAGGCCATTATAGTTCCTTGGAAACCAAAGAGCCTTCTTTGGGAATCTGTATCATGAGCCAGGCATGGAGGAGTGGAGCATAACACAAGAGAGTTAAGCCTTTCTTCTCATGGAAAGTGTGGAGAGAGTAGTATAAGTCATCTAGAAGAAAAGGCACAAAGTTGCTTGAGAGGAAAACTTCAATAGCCAAGTTTTCTATGAAGTTGTTAATGTTGGGAAATAGTATAACTCCATAGATCAAGAGGGCTAGAATGGTAATGAATGCCTTCCAATTTTTCAGCTTTCTCTAATTTTATGGGTTGACCTTCTAGGAACTTCTTTGTGAAACTCTTAAAATTCCATTTGGTGTCCAAGTTAGCTATCACATATTTGATATCAATGAACAAGGCTAAGGCTATCTTTTCTAGGGTAACATCATCACTTAGCTTAACAAAAGGATTATGATCTTTCAAAGTTCGGCCTAATATTCTCACAAATTCTTCCAAGGTTAGAGCCAACAAAAAGTCAGGGAATGTGATGCAACGTAGTGTCGAGTCATAGTATCGGACTTGTCGCATCTCGAAAAATGCGATCCTTCGCAGAGTTGTGAAAAAATGATATCGAACAGAGTCGCCACCGAACTTTATTTATTCCAAAACAAGAAAGGGAAAATATTGATAAAACCCTTAAGAAAAAGAAGATGGTCATCATAAACAAATTTGGGTTCGGGAGTCGATTATCCAAAGGGAAGGTATTAGCATCCCTTACGTTTGTTGTACTCAACGAGAAACTTTTATTTAAACTTGCGATTGAATGTTAGATATCGTTAATTGTTTTATTTGAATGATAAAAGTGCAAAAGATAAAATAAAATGGGTCGTAAATTTTTTTTATTAGGGTGCTTGACAAGATTGCGAGTCTTACTCCTATGTATCTTCAGGTACAATGAGGAATTCAAAGTGACATAGTTCTGGGAAAGACAAAAGATATTTTTGGTGTTTTTTGTCATAATGCTTGACGAGACCTGAATCTTGCTCCTACGTATCTCTAGGTGCTACGGGGAACTCAAAGCTACGTAGTTCCTGTTACACCCTTCTAAACCCCACGCATAAAATATAAATAATCAGAGAGAATTATCATGCATCACACAAAAGAGTCTCACATAAAATTTCAAAACATCACACAATTACCTGTCATGCTCATTAACACTTAAAGTAAATTCATACTTTCATAAACTTTCACCTTAGCATGTAGCAGCGGATTTACTTCAATCATAAAAGATATAATGAAAGTCTCATACTCATCACATTCATAACTAATACTTAGGCATAAAAGTCAATACTCCATATAATTCAAATAAACATAATGACATAAAGAAGAGTACATAATGTATCTCTCAAACATAAATCAAAACGATCCCAGTGTTACATGATCAAAGCACAACTCGACCCAACATAAATAAAGACACTAATTAAGCTACTTCAATGGCTACCTCGCGCTAAAAGCAAATCTACTCCTCGGTACCTGAGCAATGTCGTCTAAAACATCGTTCCAACAAAAGGGTGAGAATTCACATAATTATTGAAATTATAAGATAATATATAATTTAAGGCATATAAGCATCATTACAAATATTCTCACACATCAAAGTTTCATCAACATAGTATTACTCAAGTAACCATACTATTCACAAGTATATATATACACAAGTCCATAATTCACCAATTCAACAATTAACTTAAATACACATAATTCATATAACAAACATATGCACAATGAGACTCAATGCAAGACTCAAATGCATCTCATGTCATGTGATACCAACACTTATTATTTTTTGGGTTTTACATTAAACCACACACAAAAATTTTGTTCCCTAAGCTTTCAAACCCCCTCTAGGTTTGGGACAAGTCACTAGCTCTCATGAAAATAACAAGCATTACCACTTGACACAAATGATACATGTTCAAATTCAACAATCATATGCAATTAAGACCAATCCTAATCTTAACATCCATGCATATCTTCAATAATTCATCACACTTGAATTACCACACAATTGCACATACAAACACATTTCAAAAGCATATCATTCTTACTCCGAACATGATCACCCTACTTAGTAAGTAATCCACAAATATCAATATAATTCAATCTCAATTCACAAATCAGACTTCACCAATTAAATAAAATTAATTAATTCGTCATCATTAATTAAATAAAATATTTATATGATAATTAAAAAGAATTATCAATCATTAAATAGAATTGTATTATTAATATTATTATTAATTATACTAGTGAAATAAAATATATAATTAAACTAAATAAAATAATTAGTTATTTAAGTATGAATTAAATCAAGGTATCACTTTGTTTTGCGTGTAGCTTTCTTATTAACTACTTCCGCTATAGGGCATGGAAGAATAGAAGGGCGCTTTTAAATGCTACTAGTTTCTTGCTACAACATATAGAAATTAATTAAAACAAATGATTCACACTCACTTCTAATGTCATCCTTGTGCTATAGTGTCTTAGTGAGGTGTATGGAAGACACATTTCAATTTCTCTGTGTTCCTATGCTACTGTAAGGCGAATTGAATGATTTAATTTTATGCTAATGCAAGGAATCCATGCACTACAGAATACAAGAAAGTATTCACACTATTTTACTCATTTTTCTACAACTCACAATAATATGTCACTTCTCAATTCCTAATATTTTTCTGATCCGCTACGGTATATGTAATACAAAGGTATCACTTATTTTCCATAGTTTATTGCTATAACATGTGATATATATATATATATATATATATATATATATATATATATATATATATATATATATATATATATATATATATATATATATATATATATATATATATATATATATATATATATATATATATATATATATATATATATATATATATATATATATATATATATATATATATATATATATATATATATATATATATATATATATATATATATATATATATATATATATATATATATATATATATATATCATGTTATAGCAATATATATATATATATATCATGTTATAGCAATATATATATATATATATATATATATATATATATATATATATATATATATTGCTATAACATGATATATATATATATATATATATATATATATATATATATATATATATATATATATATATATATATATATATATATATATATATATATATATATATATATATATATATATATATATATATATATATATATATATATATATATATATATATATATATATATATATATATATATATATATATATATATATATATATATATATATATATATATATATATATATATATATATATATATATATATATATATATATATATATATATATATATATATATATATATATATAATCACTTATTCGCTACACTACTAGTAGTAGTGGATTATATTATATCTTTATCATCTGACTCGACTCATAAATTCTTAAACAGTGAACAACTAAATATCTATCTATTGTTAAAATTATTTGGGTTTTGAAAAGTGACATTTGCATATGATTTATATCCATGAAAACAAGCTATTTATAGAACACCACGGTATTATTATGCTTTACTTCAACGGTCTAATTTGTTGCTTCTCAAAATCAATTCACAATCGGATACAAATACAAAGTTAAAAGCTGATGAAGACATGGAAATCGTCAGATACTGAAGAAATCCAAATCAACAACGGATCTCCCAAAATATAAAGAAAACCACATCTATGATTTAAAATGTGCAAATATATATATATATATATATATATATATATATATATATATATATATATATATATATATATATATATATATATATATATATATATATATATATATATATATATATATATATATATATATATATATATATATATATATTCCAATGGATTTACTTCAATTTGAATGAGTCTCTATACTATACCAAATATTAATTCTAAAATACAATAAAATTAACTAATTTCAAAGTTTAATATTAAAACCTAACAATTTCCAATTTCATACAAAATTTGGGATTCTATCCTAAACATATTTCTATCCACTAATCATTATCAAATAATCCTAATAAACGAGAGAAAATACACCATTATCTTATTTTGATGAATTCTTGAACTTTCTCTCCTCTTGGTTCTACTGTCCTCTACTCTTCTTCTTTCCAACTTTTTCTCTCTTTCTATTTTTTCTTCTACTCTTCTTAAACCCTAACAATTTTCTTTAAACAATTGGGCTTATCTCAATCCATTCTCACTTACTATTTACGCACTAATCAAGCCCAACTAAAATCTAGCAGTTCTACATTATTCTAGCAAATAGAAATAAATCACATAAACCAATTAATTTAAATAAAATAATCTAATCAATTAATTTAATAAATCACAAATTTCAATTAATTCATATAAATTAAACAAACCAATTAATTTATATAAATCTAATAATTCATATAAATCAAACAATTCATATAAATTCAATAAATCAAATAATTCATTTAAATTAAATAATTCAAATAAATCACATAAATTAATTAATTCAAATAAAACACATAATTCAATTAAATAAATAATTACTAAAATTGGGGTGTTACAACCCTCCCCCACTTAAAATATTTTCACCCTCAAAAATTACCTCAAACGAACAACTCAGAATAAGACTCCCTCATCTGACTCTCAAGTTCCCAAGTCACGTTTCCACCAGCTGTCCCCCCCCCCCCCCAAGCGACCTTTACCAAAGCGATCTCTTTACCTCGAAGTTGCTTCAACTCCCGATCTTCTATCTGCATAGGTGATGTCTCCATAGTCAGGTTATCTCTTACCTGCACATCATCTACTTAGACTACATGAGACGGATCCGCAATATATTTCTTCAACTAAGATACATGGAATACGTCATGGAGATTAGCAAGCGACGGCGACAAAACAACACAATAGGCTACCTCTCCTATCCTCTGCAAAATTTGATAAGGACCAATAAAACGCGGCGTCGACTTACGTGACTTCAACGCTCTACCAACACCAGTTACCGAAGTAACTCAAAGAAACACATGGTCTCCTTCTTGAAATTCAAGTAATTTCCTCCTCATGTCATGATAACTCTTCTGACGACTCTGATAAATCTTCATCTTCTCTTGAATCATCTTAATCTTATCAGTAGTCTGCTGGACTATCTCGGGTCCAACCATGACACTCTCTCCCGACTCATACCAACACAATAGCATTCTACACCTCCTACCATATAACGCTTCAAACAGTGCCATTCTGATACTCGAATGAAAGTTGTTGTTGTAAGTAAACTCAATCATAGTCAAGTGGTTATCCCAAGCTACTCCTTTTTTTAATACACAAGCTCTCAAAAGATCCTCAAGTGACTGAATCATCCTCTCAATCTGACCATCTGTCTGCGGGTGATAAGTAGAACTCAAACACAACTTCATACCCAAGGCACTTTGCAAACTCTCCCAAAATCTCGAAGTAAACCTCAGATCTCTATCTGATACCATGTTATAAAACTTCGATTGTGCTCACGTACTATCCAATTTTCATTTCTATTCAGATTTAAACCTCGGAGAACGTCCTTGTGCAATTTAACGTACTGCTCAACCTCAATGTCATTGTGCAGAACATATAAATGCACTTGCTCCCGTTCATCCCTTGAAACTGTCACAACTTTATTTCCAGTTAACTGTTTACCTACTACTTTTTCAACAACATCAGATTTTGGGAGGCCAATGGATTGAACGTTGGACAAATATTCAGTACAAAACTCAATAGCTTCTTCAACAATGTATCGTTTAACAATACATCCCTCTGGTCGACTTCGGTTTTTCACATACCCTTTCAATATTTTCATATAACGTTCAACTGGATACATCCATCTCATATATGCAGGTCCACACAGTTGTGTCTCTTTCACGAGATGCACAACTAGATGTACCATTATGTCAAAGAATGACAGAGGAAAATACATTTCAAGCTCACACAAAGTAATAATTATATCTTTTTGCAATGTTGGTAAGATCGCAGGATCGATCACCTTACTACAAATAGATCTGAAAAAGAAACACAATTTTGTTATTGCGCCTCTCACTTTTTCTGGCAAAATAGAACGTATACCTATTGGTAGAAAGTGTTCCATAAGAACATGGCAATCATGTGTCTTTAAACTCTTTAACTTTAGGTCTTTCATAGAAACAAGTCTTCTAATATCTGAAGAGTATCCTTCTGGAACTTTAACTTCACTCAGAAACTTACACATTATCTTTTTCTCCTTTCTAGACAAAGTATATGCAACAGGTGGTAGATAAGTGCAATTTCCTTTCTTCTGGGGTCCTAATTCATTTCTTATTCCCATTGCTACCAAGTCTTTTCTTGCTTTAAGGCCATCCTTAGACTTTCCTTGTATATTGAGTAACGTACCAATAACACTTTCAAATACATTTTTTTCAATATGCATAACATCAAGAAAATGTCGTACATACAACGACTTCCAATACGGCAACTCAAACAAAATTGACCTCTTCTTCCACCCACGCGTGGTAAGCGTATGAGCAAAAGGCTTGCCAAACTGAGTACTCACATCTTTCACCTTTGCAAAAATTTGATCGCCGGTCAATGTAGGTGGTGCTCTACGTTGTTCTGAATTTCCATTGAATTCTTGTCTCCACCCACGGTACTGATGATTAGAACTTAAGAATCTACGATGACCAAGAAAGACGTTCTTCTGACCAAATTCCAACCGCGTCCAATCTGTGTTTTCTTCACAGATAGGACACGCACATTGACCTTTAATGCTATACCCCGATAGATTTCCGTATGCTGGGAAATCATTAATTGTGCCAAACAACATGGCCCTCAAATTAAAACTTTCTTTCCTATATCCATCATAAACCTCCACACCGTTCTCCCACAAACTTTTGAAGTCTTCGATTAAAGGTGTCAGGTATACGTCTATGTCGTTTCCTGGTTGTTTAGGGCCAGAAATTAACATAGATAACATCATGTACTTACGCTTCATACATAGCCATGAAGGTAGGTTATAAATCATAAGAATTACAGGCCAGGTGGAATGGGAGATACTTTGCAGACCGTGCGGATTCATTCCATTAGTCGATAATGCCAAGCGAAGGTTTCTAGCTTCTTCTCCAAAATCAGGATAATCATTATCAATTTTCATCCACTGTGGTGAATCTGCCGGATGTCGATACTTCCCATCTATAATTCTATCATCTGCATGCCAAGTAAGGTGTTTCGCATCTGTTTCACTACGAAACATACGTCTGAATCTCGGAATTATAGGAAAATACCATAAGACTTTTGCTGGTGACAACTTTTTCTTATACCGAGATACACCGCATTTAGGACACTCGTTTAATGATGCATACTCATTTCGAAACAAAATGCAATCATTTGGACAAGCATGTATCTTATCATAGCTCATACCAATAGAGCATAACATTTTTTTAGCTTCATAGGTTCGATTGGGAAGAACATTATCCTCCGGAAGCATCTCTTGAAGTAGGGCTAACAACTCTGTGAAACTTTTATCCGACCATCCATTACCCGCCTTTAAGTTGTACAACTTTAATACCGCAGACAATCTTGTGAAAGTAGTGCAACCTTTATACAACGGCTTCTCTGCATCGCTTACCAACCTCTCAAACATCTTTGGACAATCTTGAAGATCTTCTTCAAGTGCTTCTGCAATATCTTCGACTCGATCACAATCGTATGTATCCCTACCATTGTCCTTTGAAGTAGAGGTCGTATTGTTCTGGGGTTCAACATTCTCGTTACTTATCTCACCGTGTAATGTCCAACATGTGTAACTTCGATCAATTCCATGTCTCATTAAATGAGATTCCAACTGAACCGCGTCAATTCGACGCCCATAACAGCAACCTAAGCAAGGACATGTGATCCTACTGGGGTCTTTGGCGTGTTCAACAGCAAACTTAACGAAGTTCGATACCCCATTCTCGTACTCTTTTGACAATCGATTAACAGACATCCAATTTTTATCCATAATAATTGAGTAGTCTAAGCAAAAACAGATAATACCTGTAAAGAAATCACTAACTTCTAAGAAAGCTATACAGTAGGATGCTTGGAAACGATCACAACCTTACTCTTCACAGGTAACCCCTATAACAGACAAAATATATATTTTATTAAAATCATATTAATAATTTACAAAACAAAAATACTAGATAATCCACCAAAATATATCATATTAAAAATACTAGATAATCCATCAACATATAAAACCATATCAACATATAAAACCATAACAACATATATATATATATATATATATATATATATATATATATATATATATATATATATATATATATATATATATATATATATATATATATATATATATATATATATATATATATATATATATATATATATATATATATATATATATATATATAAAACATGAAGCACATTCCTTCTCTCTACAAACAGATTGTTTCAATTTTAATACCAAAAGTTTCATCAACAAAAATATTTTCTAATAAATCTATCATATATTTTCCAATATTTTCCAATAAAGCGACAACAAATATTTTCCAATAAATCTATCATATATCATATATCAAGGTTCAAAGAAATATATAACAATGGTGAAAAGATCAATAAAAAAGAAAACCATAGTAAAACTACACATTTGGAAATGCAATGGACGGAGGCACTCGAAAACGGACGGTGAACGGAAGAGGGCGACGACAACGGTCGGAGGGAGGGAGACGGCAACGGAATGGTTCTGGAGGATATATAGGGCAAAGTTCGTTCGCCAGAGCAGAGGAGAAAGAAAGAAAAAAAGAAACTCGCGACTTCTGTTTCTCTTAAAATTCTGGAGGGTATATAAAAATTATTATACTAATACATTTAGCAGCGCTTTTTAAAGGCCTTTAACAGCGCTTTAAAAAGCGCTTTCATAGGGTGCCTTAGCAATGACATATAGCAGCGCTTTATAGAAAAAGCGCTCTCGTAGGGTCCCCCTTTAGCAGCGCTTTTAAAAAGTGCTTTCTTAGGATCCCCTTTTAGCAGCGCTTTTTAAAAGCGCTTTCTTAGGATCCCCTTTTAGCAGCGCTTTTTAAAAAGCGCTGTTTTAGGCTCCCCCTTTAGCAGCGCTTTTTTAAAAGCGCTGTCTTTGGTATGTAATTTTTTTTCTTTTTTTTTTACTGACTATTTAGCAGCGCTTTGTTATAAAGCGCTGTCTTTTTATGCGCTGCTAAAAGTCAATTCTGGCGTAGTGACATAATGCCATGAAGCCTGACAATTCTCTCAATGTCCAGCTTCGCTAACCTCTCCAATGGGTAATCCATTCACATTGGAATAAAGTGAGCAGATTTCATTAATCTATCCACAATAACCCAAATAGCTTCATAATTACTCTGTGTTCTAGGTAGATTAGACATAAAATCCAACGATATGATATCCCATTTCCATTCAAGAATAGATAATGGTCGCATAAAACTCGACAGTTTCTGATGCTCAATCTTTGACTTCTAACAAGTTAAACAAGAATACACAAACTCCGTGATATCCTTCTTCATACAAGGCCACCAAAATACTTTCCTCAAATCTTGATACATCTTAGTAGCACCGGGATGAATACTCAATCCACTATGATGCCCTTCCTCAAGAATACTCTTCTTCAGCTAAACAATATCTGAAACACAAACTCTATCACGTCATCTCATAATACCATTCTCATCAATGCAAAAATCACCACCTTGACCTTGATTAATCAAAGTCAACCAATCAACCAAGCTCAAATCAGATTTCTGACCTTCTCTTATCTCATCAAGAATGCCACTAATAAGCTCAGCATACCAAGCTTGACTCCATAAGAAGTCTCTTCACCAACCAAACTCATATCTCAAAATTTCTCAATCATTTCCAACTCTTTTACCATCATCATCGACATATGCAAAGATTTCCTACTCAATGCATCAATTGCCATATTTTCTTTACCCAAATGGTAATTCAAACCAAAATCATAATCCTCCAAAAGTTCCAACCATCTCCTTTACCTTGCGTTCAATTCTTTTTTATCGAAGAGATACTTGAAACTCTTATGATCACTAAATACCTCAAATATCGAACCAAACAAATAATGTCTCAAAGTGTGTGTGTGTGTGTGTGTGTGTGTGTGTGTGTGTGTGTGTTGTCATACCCCAAATTTGTCCTATCTGTGCATAACCTTCATCTGTACTGCCATCCACTAACACTATTCAGAAAAACTAAAAAATATATGTTGCTTCTACTTGTTGTCAAAACTCATTAGATGTGTGGATAATATGGATTGAAATTCATTAGATTTTGACTTAATATCTGGGCCAGACAAGTGTTTGTCTCAAGATCAAGGATAGGGTATGCCTAATTTTAGTGGTGTATGTGTGAAGCTCCAATTAGGGTTTGTGTCAAGGCAAATCATCCATATATGGATTAGATTATCATACTATGATATGACAAGTGCTTCATCATTGACTGATTCATTTGAGTCGGGGTTTTATGCAATTGAGATCCATGGTACAAGTTATTATCTTATGATTTCAATTTATTCGTTGCTCGTTCATGGGTGGATTCATGTCTATTTAAGGTTCTGATTCAAGATGAGTTCATATGTTTTTTCATTTGTCAATGGTTTAATTTGTGTGATTTTGTTTTCAAGTGAAGAATTCAAGAATGTTGAAATCTGGTTTTATTGGAAATTCAGTTTTTATTGTCATGATACTTTAAATTAAGAATCGAGGTTTCAAACATGTTTATTCAGGTTCAAAGATCAAATTAAACTGAGTCATGATTCTTTAGGACACAAAGCCCATGTAATTTTCAATTACTAGAAAACTCATTCCATTTACACATTCAAGCCTTTTTTAAAAGGTCCATTTACACAAGAAGTCATAAGCCCATTTCTACCAAAACTTGCAACAACAAAAAATTTTACAATACAAGAGAAGCATTACCACTTTCGAAGCAGCAAAATGTGATTACATTACCAATAGCTCACGCATAGATATAACAACATAATGTGTCTTGATGGTTTCATGGTTGCTTGTGTAACTGTCATGACAGCTGGTGAATAATATGGTCATGAAATTGGAATTTCATATGGTTGGGCGCGCGAGCAAAAAAACGTTCTACCACATAAAAAACCACACAACCTGCATAAATAAAACAAGATAATTGTGTACAAAACCGGCAACAACGCAAACAAACCCATGCAACAACAGATTACACACACACCAAAATCAAAACCGTTTCGCAACCATCACGTACTTTATGTACACCAAGTCACAACCTGAATCATGAATAACAATCCACCTTTATGCAACAACCGATTTCACAACTATTTTTCAGCAAGCCACAAACACTTCAATATCCCAATACGTCAAAAATTACTAGTTTGCAAGCCATTAAGTCACAACTATAAAAAAAGAAAAACGTGAATTGCACCTGATATGTACAAGCACAAAATGGCGCAACATGAGCCTCCTACAAACAACGACAATGCAACATCATCTTTCTTTTCCTCACAATTCCTTTCCACAAATACCCTCAAACCTCCTCCTATAAATCAGACCCTTTCTCACCTCTATAAAGGAAGCCTCATAGCCATCAAATCTCTGTCAAATCCTTCTTCAACCTTCATCCTTCTAAACCTTAAAACCTTCTTCTTCACAAACCTTAAAACAATCGACAATAACCTTCTTATACCCTTCATTCTTCCAACACTCCAAAACCCTTCTAAACCTTCAATCAAAAATAAACTCACTCTCAAATCGAACAACCCAAACGTAAAGAGGGATCATAAAACCAGAAGAAGATGAAGAGAGAAATTGAAATATGAACGCAAACCAAACCTGAAATGAGCGAGAGAGTGAAATCGAAGGAAGAAAGGGTCAGATGTCGTTCGTTTCGCTGTTATTTCTTCCCCGCTTCTTATACGTTGGATCTTGATATTTTCAAATGAGGTTTCTCTTCTCGGAAAAACACTACTGATGTTGTTATCAATGGCTCTTTTTTTGGTTTTTTTAAATAAAATTTGGTGCCTTGATGTATTTGGGCTTAATAAAGCCCATGTGATCTCACGCTACCCCTTTTCTTTTTGAAAATTTTACCCCATACCCCTACAATTATACGCATACCCCTACATAAAATTTTTTGAACCAAAATACCCTCGTATAAAAATTTATAATTCTTTTCATTTGTTCACCGAAAGACTTTTTGCAAGTCTTCCGGTTCATATTTTTTCTTTTGTTCACCGGAAGACTTTTTCGAAATCTTCCGGTTCACATTTTTTTTTCATTTGTTCACCGGAACACTTTTTGCAAGTCTTTCGGTTCATATTTTTTTTCGTTTGTTTACCGGAAGACTTTTTGGAAGTCTTCCGGATCATGTTTTTTATTTTAATTTTTAAATTTTAAAATAAATTATTGACATTATGTGTCATTTTTCTCTCTCCCATTCATCTTTTATTTTATATTAAAAATTCATTATTGAACATCAATTCATTTTTTTCTTGCTCAATAAATTCAGATTTTTTCCTTAAATATATAGTTTTCATATACTGATAATTTAAATTAGAATAAAAGCATTATTAATAAAATAGTTGAGACAAGTGAGTAAAAAACAAATAGATCATAACCTTTTTCATTATTTGCTTGTTGGGACTATATTATTATTATTATTATTATTATCAATATTATTAAGTTTTTTATTATTGTAATTATTATATATATATATATATATATATATATATATATATATATATATATATATATATATATATATATATATATATATATATATATATATATATATATATATATATATATATATTTATATATATATATATATATATATATATATATATATATATATATATATATATATATATATATATATATATATATATATATATATATATATATATATATATATATATATATATATATATATATATATATATAATAGTTATTTTTATGTAATAAAATAAAAATGAATCTGAAATATTAAATTTTAAAATAAATTATTGATATTATGTGTTTGTTTTTTCCTCCATCATTTATTTTATATTAAAAAAATTATTATTGGACATCAATTCATTTTTTGCTTGTTCAATGAATTCAATTTTTTTTCCTTAAATATATAGTTTTCAAATACTGATAATTTAAAGAATGATTAATATATGTTTCGGTCAATGTTTGAATCTAGAAACTTAAAATAATTCTTTGATATTGAATTAAATAAAATTAAATGACTAAAAACTATAATTGTATATTATATATTCTACTTTTGATTTGAATTCATGAATAGAATTAAAAAACCAACGTTAAGATGATTAAAAATATTATAATATTTGACAATATTATATAAATGTTAATTTTAATTTTTAATAAATTATATGATAGGATAGTAAATAAAAAAAATTATAATTGACAATATTAAAAATTAAAAAAAAACATAAACCGGAAGACTTCCAAAAAGTCTTCCGGTGAACAAACGAAAAAATATGAACCAGAAGACTTGCAAAAAGTCTTCTGGTGAACAAACGAAAAAAATATGAACCGGAAGACTTGCAAAAAGTCTTCCGGTGAACAAACGAAAAAAAAAAGTGAATCGAAAGACTTCCAAAAAGTCTTCCGGTGAACAAAAGAAAAAAATATGAACCGGAAGACTTGCAAAAAGTCTTCCGGTGAACAAATGAAAAAAATTATAAATTTTTATACGAGGGTATTTTGGTCCAAAAAATGTTAATATAGGGGTATGAGTATAATTGTAGGGGTATGGGGTAAAACTTCCTTTCTTTTTTCTTTTCTTACCGTTTTTTGTTGTGAATGAGTGATGGGCTTTAAGCCCATATGGTCCCATCTTGTTCCTTTCTAGCACACCCATATACGCTATCAGCACACCCTGTTTTTATGATTTAAATTTCTTTTTTTCAAATTTCTTTAAATCTCTTATTTAATTTTCTTTTTTGGGTTTTATTCTTAATTTTGAACACTTTTTTTTATATGGAATTCTTTTGATTTCATTGGTTTCTAATCTATTTTTATACCTTGTATTATTTCTATTTTTAATTTCATTTCATTTGAGCTTGATTCTATTTTCATTTATTTCATTTTTTCGATCGATGAAAGTCTTTAATGTCACGAATGTTGGGTGATTGAAGTTGTTTAACCTTCATGATTTCAAATATGTAGTGAATGATTATTGAGATTATTTTCTATACTTTGGGATCATGATAGATTGCCCTCGATTAATTGGCAAAAGTTTGTGATTAAGATGAGATCACCCGCTTTTCTGTCTATGTGACACGATTACATTGGAAAATGATCCTCAATATCATTTCTCCATCGTGTTTTTAGCACGGATATCAACTTTTGCGACCTCCTATAGTTTGATTTTCTTCATAGATCGAGCTACGACGGTTTAGCGCTATATTTTGTCCCGATTCATTCAAATCAACTAACTGACTAACTTTACTTTCTGTCAATATACTCCTATTTTATTTTCAGTCAATATATCTTGATCTTATTATCTTGTTCATATACTTGTTAGTATTATCTTGATTATACTATTGTGAATATTATCTTGATTATATAGTTATATATCTTTCCATATTATTCATATTGTTCATATTCATATTCATATCTATTCACATTCTTTTCGAAAACACATAACAATTATCGCAACAATAAAAGCCTATATTGGTGGACTGTTGGTTACTTTTTCGAGTAACGGATTATTGGACTTTATCAGAAACCCTAACTTGGAGCTTTTGTCTAATTCTTGCTCAAGGCATAGTTTAGGACACCTCGCACACACGCGGCTTCCTCTTGGGTTACCTTACAATGAACCCTTTTATTTCGTGCAATCCCGTGTAACTTACATGTACTCCTCTCCCATCACGATGTACGCATTCGTATTTTGCTTTGATTATGGTTTATCTTCTAGGAGCACCCTTATGGACTAGCATAGAATAAACCATTTTCAAACTAATTCTCGATTCGTCATCGAGCCATTTTCAAACACCCCTCATAAGCCGAGTGCTCGTACGCATTCGCCATCAACCTATCGCACACACTTTCACATTTATTGTGGTTTTGTTATTTGGATCACCCTCAGGGACTAGTATCGTTTCTCGCAACCAAAATATCGATTCGTCGTCGAGCCGGTTCCATTTTCAAATCAACCTCTTTTCAACACGTCTTTGCACGCAAATAAAATCAAATCCTTGATCCAAAGTCAAGTGGTGTTTTAGTCAAGTTGTAATTCGAGTGTTTTTTGCCTTGCATTCCACCTCTTTTCTCAACTTATTTGATTATATCTTTTATTCAAACGTTTTTCTTAACAATTAACGAAAGAAGAAGATTCTTGGAGTCTAGCATTCCTTGGATCTTTAAATGAATGGCTCTCGAGGTGCACGCTTTGGGTTGTCGTTCACTCAACCTTTCGTCTCAAAACATCTAATATTTATCTAAACATTTTTCTTAGTTAACTTATGAAGGAAGGAGATTTTTGGAGTCTAGAATTCCTTGAATCTTCAAATGAATAGCTCTCAAGGCACGCCCCTTGAGTTGTTGTTCATTCAATCTTTCGAGTTCAAAATGTTCAACCTTTCTCGAACCCTATTCAATCAACTCCTGAAAAAATCGAGTTCTTGGAATCTCGCATTCTTTGGATTCTTGAGTGACAGCTCTCGAGGCACGCCCATTGGGTTGCTTGTCAGTCAATGTTTCGTTTCCAAACCAAAATCAAACAAACTTCAACTAATTCAATCCCTCTCTTTTCGTGGTCGACTCCACGAACTACAGACGCTCTTATTCTTCATTCTCGTCTGAATGTAAGATACGTAGGCACAAGATTGTGATGATCTTGGCGAGCACAATTCTATCCATCTTTCTTTTCCCCATATCCTTTCCCGTAGTCAAACTACAAAGCTCTGATATCTCATTCTCATCCGAATGAGCATACGTAGTCACAAGGGCCCCAATCCTTGGCGAGCACCCTATTCTATAACCACCCATTTTCCTTTAGTATCGAATCCTTTTATCATATCAATTCGCATTTACCATTGAGAAGAAAACAAGCAAGCTTAGATAACGCCCATCGCAAATCGCACTTAGAAGTTCCCGTTGAGTACAACGGACGTGAGGGGTGCTAATACCTTTTCCTTGCGTAATCGACTCCCGAACCCGGAACATTGGTTGTGACGATTGTATTCTTGTCTTTCGTTTAAAAGGTTTTCTCAAAAAATTTCTTTCTCATCTCTTTGGGATAAATAAAATTCGGTGACGACTCTATCAAACCGCATTCCGAGCCTTTCGCGCGAAGGTCGTGTTTCCGAATTATCTCTTATTGATTTTTCGAGATGCGACATATATATATATATATATATATATATATATATATATATATATATATATATATATATATATATATATATATATATATATATATATATATATATATATATATATATATATATATTATGACTTATTTGCTACAATACTGGTAGTAATGGATTACATTATATCTTTGTCACCAAAATCGGCTCATAAATTCTTAAAACAATGTATAATTAAACATCTAGCAATTGTTAAAATTATTTGGGTTTTGGAAAGTTACATTTGCATATGATTTATATCCATGAAAATAAGTTATTTACAGAACACCGGGGTATCATTATGCATTACTTCAACAGTCTAATTTGTTGCTTCTCAAAATCAATTCACAATTGAATACAAATGCAAAGTTAAAAGCTGATGAACACATAGAAATAGTCGGATACTGAAGAAAGCCAAATCAATAACGACTCTCCAAAAATACAAAGAAAACCACACCTATGATTTAAAATATGCAAAACAAGAAGAAATATACTCCCATCCCATGTAATGATTCCAATGTGTCAACTAGATTAACCCATCAATAAAGAATTCCTAATACCTATGCGCTACTGTTCAGCAATTATATATATATATATATATATATATATATATATATATATATATATATATATATATATATATATATATATATATATATATATATATATATATATATATATATATATATATATATATATATATATATATATATATATATATATATATATATATATATATATATATATATATATATATATATATATATATATATATATATATATATATATATATATATATATATATATATATATATATATATATATATATATATATATATATATATATATATATATATATATCAATTCTAATAGGTTTACTTCAAATATTGAACGGATCTCTATACTATACCAAATATCAATTTCAAAACATAATAAAATTAACCTATTTCAAAGTTTAATTTTAAAATCTAACAATTTTCAATTTCGTAGAAAATTTGGGATTTTATCCTAAACATATTTCTACTAAGTAATTATTATCAAATAATCTCAATAAATTAGTGAAAATCCACCCTTACCTTGGTTTGATGAATTCTTGAGCTTTCTCTCTTCTTGGTTCTCCTCTCCTCTATTATTTTTTCTTTCCAAATTTTTCTCTCTTTCTATTCTCCTTCTACTCTTCTTTAACCCTAACAATTATCTTTAAATAATTGGGCTATTCTCAATCGATTCTCACTTACTATTCACACACCTAATCCAACCCAACTAAAATCTAGCAATTCTACATTATTTTAGCAAATAGAAATAAATCACATAAACCAATTAATTTAAATAAAGTAATTAAATCAATTAATTTAATGAATCACTTATTTCAATTAAATCAATTAGTTTATATAAATTAAACAAACCAATTAACATATATAAATCTAATAATTCATATAAATCAAGCAAGTCATATAAATTCAATAAATCAAATAAATCATTTTAATGAAATAATTCAAATAAATCATATAAATTAATTAATTCAAATAAATCACGTAATTCAATTAAATAAATAATTACTAAAACTGGGGTGTTATAGTTCCTAGTTGAAAACTATGTTTTTGTTGATTGATTTTACAGGACGAATGTTTATGTCACATTCTAACGGTTAAACATTGGTTTTTTTACTTGTGGGGGAGTCTTAATCACTTGTTTGTATTCACATTAGAAAGGACTAAACAATGTTTGTTTGTGAAAAGGTTTCGATCGCACGGGGGCAAGAAAAGATAAGTTTGATGTGTTGACTATTTTGTTGGATGATGAATACTCGAATGGTCAAGTAAAGAAATTCGTATCTGAATAATCGAGGAGAGGAATGGAAAGCTCTATAACGTTGTTGAAAGTGTTGTTGTTTGGTATTAGTTTTATTGTCTCCATAGGGATTGAAGTGATATTACCGTCGCTCTACAGTTTAATATGCTTAAAGTGAGGGTTTTACAATGGTTCTAGTTACGAAATGTTTCGATTGCATGAAAAGTAATTATCAACAGTAAAAAATTGAGGTTTTAACGGTCTAAAAAGCATGTTAAGATTAGATTTGTTAACCTAAACAGTACGTATTCTATTAATCGAGCATGCGAACTTATTAATAATTAACATAATCACGTATCGCTAATCAATACCACTCATGTCTAAACAGTATTGCAATTGTTAACATATTGTTTAATCAACAATGTCTCAACTTATTAAACAATACAAATAACCTTTGTGATCCTACACAAAGTGAATATCAAATTCCATTTCCATGTCTAGACTTGGTCTTTGATAAATGATAAACTTAGATCAAGACATAAAAGATGTATCTCATAATCATTTAAACCATAAATATTCAATAAGAGCGAAGAGAATCATCTATATTGATCATGAACTTGTTCACATACAAAAGATCAAAAGAAATACACACTTATTTCTGATTAACTACCTCTAATCTTGACACAAGTGGGTTTAGCTACCCATAACCATGATAGCTTCTTCAACAAGTAACAAGAAGAGATTCACAAGCATCAACTTTAAAAAAAAACTCGAAGATTTATGCTTCGAAATATTGATTTTCAATTCTTGATGATTTTTTATCAGAAAATGGCTTTGGAATCATGTAAAAATGAATAATGATCTAAAATATCTAACACAAACTATATATAGCATGAGCCATAAAATGTAACCATGATAAGCCCCATCAGAGCACTCTTAGCGCGATCAGCAAAATAAACTTAAACCGCCAAGATTCACGCTTAACGCGCTCCCAACACACTCATAGCACGAATTTACCAATTCCTTGTTGTCTCTCATTCTCCTAGCGCTTTGAACGTGCTTAGCCCGGTTTGGAAAACTTGGAATCTTAGAAAATTTCCCTTTGTGTCTTGCCTTGTGCGTTTATATTTCTCATGTATCCGATAGGCTTTGAAACCTACAAAGTTACACCAAAAATGATCAAACAAAATCTAATTATTCAGTAATGTTAAAAACTACATATTTACACTAAAATTAAGGAAAAATTCAAGACAATCTACTGAGATGAAGTGAAAAAAGGACCACAAAATACTATGGATTATTTACACAAATTGGCCCTTAACAACTCTCCCCAACTTAGAACTTTGTTTGTCCCTAAAATCCATTTATCCACTCTTGCAAAAGAGTTGGAAGTTCTCGTATTTGAGTTTGACAACATGAAAGACGATGGTTTTGATCTTTTACCTGCTATAAATTTCAAGGTTGGGAGCTGTTCTTCGAATTTCTTCAAGGTCCAATTTACTTTCATCTTATTAGATAATTCTAAACTCATGCTAAGACGTCCACTTTCCAAGTTACTTCTTTCATTTTTGGGAAGAAGATTGTCATTTATGAGAAACTGATAGCAAAAGTCATTGGTCATGATGAATGTGGAATAAGGTGCAAACAGATGGTGGAAAGAAGATCTGATCTGATTGAAATCTCAAAAGTGGTTTCCATGATTGGAATTCATTCCAACAAGCTCAAGAATCTTCACCCTATTTGGAGAATGTAGGGCATAATTCTTCTTGGATGTGTCCACCACAAAGGGCAATATTGATCATTGTAACTTGTTAGGAAAACATGAAATGGAAGGAAAAAAGTTAGGAAAACATTGATCATTGTAACTTGTAATTCGAATATAACTTAATTTGTTAAATTATTAATTTCTATATCACATTGAAATGTTATATGTTTAGTCAGTAGTTGATGAAATAATCATTCAACACGTGTTATAATAAACTCAAAAGAACATACCAGTACGATTATTTAAAATAATCGTGGTTATAGGTAGCACGCTTTCTAATTTTCTACCATGGACATTGAAGTTTGGTTATAAATAACCCACGCACAATCACATTGTGCCTAACAACAGTTTTTCAAACGTTATTATAGGTCTTTCGTAACTTTGATTATAGGTTTTTTCATAATAGTGTTAATAAATTACGTCCTATATGAACCAAGACACATTTTGACAAATGTTTTCCACTAGAAAAATGACGTATGCATATGCGACTCAATGATACCGTGCAAAGTACACTTTTCTAACTATATATGTTTTGACATCATTAAAACAAGTATAACCATGTATGAGGCATTTTCCCCTCATATACTTCCCCTTTTTGATGATGGAAAAACAGTATAAACATAGTTGAGCACTATGTGTAGTATCATCCTCCCCCTTACTCTATGCATTTATCTAGAAATGATCTGCATGTTTGATCAGTCTTGTAAAGTGATTTTTTGTTTCTGCTTGGTTTCTTCTTCCCCTTTGACAACATCAAAAGGAAAGAAGATATAGGTCAATGAAAGACATAGTATAATGCGATAAGCACATTCACCTAATTTGCAACAGGACAGCATTAACAAACATTCTCATATAATGAAGTTAATGAAATCATATAGAAGGATAGATAAGTAACACCGCAAATGATCAAAAGAAATATCTACAATTACAAATATTAAAGATTAATAAAGCTTCATGCCTTGATAATTCAAACAAGCATAAGAAGAGATTAACACTAGAATGCGAGGAACACTATATGAAATAACATGCACAATGATATACAAGGACTCCTCAAGGCCTCTTCCCCCAAAAGTGATGGTCCTTTCCATGAAATGGATAGTCATAGGGTCTTCAGCATAGAGTTCAAGGCTTCCTTGAACTCATACCCGTCCATGGTTCGAGTATCCGCGACCTTAATCAGCGGCTCAGTAGTCAGAGGAGACATATTGAAAAGATTTTTCCAGACAGAGTCATTGACATATACCTTATTATTTACAATCTTAGTACTGAACTCAAAACCTTCGAATTTTCCTTGAAGACCAGTGTATAAAATTATGACCAAGTCCTCGTTATATTTATTATCGCATTCCAATTTTTTTTTTAAATTCTGAGCATCCAGAAGTTCAAGTACTTCTTGGATGTGTATTCTCTCAGCAGCTTTTTGATAATAAACATATTGTTTGACAATTGATCTCTTACTTAGATTTTTCTCATAAAGAATAGCGTAGTCAGGAGGTAAAAGAGAGAGAGAGCGGTTACCGATAGAGCATCTCTAGAAGGACCAGCTTGAGCGGATGGAACTCTAGTTGTTCTTTTCCATGTTACTCTTTGTGTAGCCATTTGAGCAATTCTTTGAAGAAGATGAATAGTGAAAACAGAGTTTTTGGTGTTGATTGAAGAGACTCACTATACTCCTTGACTATATAGTGAAATTAGGTTTTGAAAGAGTTTTGGGGAAGAGAAGATGTAGAGAGTAGCCTTGAGTAGGTGCAAAGTACTAATGTAAATGCTAATGATGATGTTTGAATACATAAAAGAGTGAATGCATTAAATCGGTCAAATAGTTTGAACGTTTCATCAAAACAGAGATTTTTCAGCAAAATCACGCGATGCGTCGACCCATACAGGTTTTGCATCGACGCATATTGTGAAAATATAGATAATGAGAAATGTTCAAAGTTTGAGTCGACCTAAGGGTCGACCTAAGTGGACCCGCTTCTAAATCATGAAAAATTGTCATTTTATGAGTCGACCGAAGTTCTGTGTAGATTGAATCATCTAGTAAAAAACAACACAAATCATTAATTTGAGTCATACGAGCATCACAAAGACATAAATAGATAGCTTACACATATGTCAAACATTCAAAAGGATAAAACATGCTTAATCATACAATAAACATCAATAATAACACATAACTTGATACATCAACTTACACATATGAGGTGAATAAGAGAGTTTGATAATGAGGAAAGATATTACCTCAACCGTGATCGATGATAGATGCCCTCACATATGGCTTAGTTACTCCTTCATTTTGTTATATAAAGATATAGACAAAGCACATATATAGGAAGAATGCAATAATCAACTTCTAAACACGATCCGAGATGTCGAGAACGCCTAGTTCCCTACGAATGTGAAAGAAAGGCTCTGTAGCGAGTGGTTTTATAAAAATATCTGCAAGTTGATTTTTGGGATCAACATGCTCAAAGACCACATCACCCTTCTCCACATGATCCCTAAGGAAATGATGATGTATTTTGATATGCTTGGTGCGAGAATGTAATATAGGATTCTTGGTTAGATTAATGGCGCTTGTGTTATCACAAAAAATAGGAACATGCTCAAGCTTTAGATTGAATTCGAGCAATTGTTGCTTAAGCCATAAGACTTGAGTGCAACAACTATCGGCCGCAATGTATTCCACTTTGGCTGTTGATAAAGCAACAAAAACTTGATTTTTGCTATGCCAACTCACTAAAGAATTTGAAAAGAGATGACAAGTGCCACTTGCTCTTTTCCTATCTGATTTTCCATCGACAAAGTCGGAATCGGAAAAGCCAACCAAGGAATAATCATTACCCTTGGAATACCAGAGCCCGTACTTTGGAGTACCAGAGAGGTATCTAAGCATGCGCTTTACGACTTTCAAATCAGATTCCTTAGAACATAATTGATACACCGCACACATGCAAAAACTAAACATTATATCGGGTCGAGATGCGGTAAGATAGAGGAGAGAGCCAATCATAACTCTATACTTTTTCACCTCCACATCCTTACCATTCTCATCTTGATTGAGATTTTCACATGTCGGCATCGGAGTGTCAATCGCCTTGGAGTTTGCCATGTCAAAATGCTTGAGAAGCTTAAGGAAATATTTTGTCTGGCTCACAAACGTACCCTCTTTAAGTTGCTTGATTTACAATCCGAGGAAAGAGCTGAGCTCCCCCATCATGCTCATCTCGAACTCTAGAAAACTCCTTGACCATATTCATGTTAGTTGATCCGAAAATCGTATCATCAACATAAATTTGTACCAAGATTAAGTGTTTTCCTTGACGTTTAATGAAGAGAGTTGTGTCAACCTTTCCTCTTGAATACCCTTGATCAAGTAGAAATTTTCTAAGGCGGTCATACCAAGCCTTAGAGGCTTGTTTGAGTCTGTACAAAGCTCGTTTTAACTTGTAGACATGATCAGGATACTCATGGGATTTAAACCCAAGAGTTGAATACCCTTAATCAAGTAGAAATTTTCTAAGACGGTCATACCAAGCCCTAGAGGCTTGTTTGAGTCTGTACAAAACTCTTTTTAACTTGTAGACATTATTAGGATACTGTTGCGGTGAAAATTGGATATCAAGCTATTGAATTAACTTGAATCTTAATTCTTTTACAACCGAACTTTAATTTATCCAAAGGAAAGGTCTAAAGAAAGAAAAACCCTTTTTGCGATGTAACAACAACGCTAAGAGATTCAGGGATCGGGGGTTGGTTATACCTAGGGAAGGTGTTAGCACCCTAAGCATCTGTAGTACTCTACAGGAACCTTTTGTTCGTTTGTGCTAAGTTTGCTAAATGTTCGCTAAGGATTGGGAAATCAAGTGTAGGTTAAAACCTAAAGATATATACACTAAGTTTGCTCGCAAAGACATCGCGTCCTCTGCCTACGTATCCTAACTAGGATAGAATCAGAGCAATCGTAGATCACCTTACAAGGGATGAAGAACACTTGATTATGATCAAGGTTCAAGGGGGAACAAACATGACAATGTTTGTGTGGAGTTTGACAAAACTCCCTAATATAATTTGAGACACTCAAGAGGGGGAAGTAAGAATTCATGATGATGATTCTTACATAGAGTTGACAAACTCTATCCTAGGGTTCTAGTTGAAGAACACTCCTAGTACAGGTGGGTTTCTTAGACTTTAAAGTAAATTCTAATGGCTTATAAACTAAGGTTAAATATGACTTAGCAAAGTCAAGGGAATGGTTAAGTGAGCTATCCATGACACAGGGGTCAATGGAGAAACTTTGCCTTTGGAAGGAGGAAGGGGAGGCAACTTGGACGAGAACTAACGAGTTCCATCATTTGGGGAAAAGAAAAAAGCTTAACAAAGAAAATATCATGAAGAAAATAAGCATGGTGACAACCATTAAATAAACATGTTAAAGGTAAAAACCAGAGATGCATTGATGACGATCAAAGAAAATAAGCAAAGCAAGAAATGTGATGACAGATCAAGCTTAAAGTAATTTCTCAGAGGAAACAAAATAATTTATGGTGACAACCAAAAAACATCCTATCATGTTGACTAACATAAAGGAAATGAAAAGATAAGCAAATGAACAACATGAACAAGCATGGTAAGAAACTCAATCAAGACGTACGATAACGATCTCAAAACATAAACAAACTTACAAGTGATGAAAGGGTATTAAAAATACAAACAAAATGGAATTTAAAATTATCACATGAAAGTAGACATTTACATGAGCACAACACAAAAAGAATGAGTGGAAAAGGACAAAAAATGAGCAAGTTATGAAAATATGAAATATGATGAAATAAGAACAAAAATAAAACAAAGGCTAAAAAAGAAATGGGCAAGGTGGGATTTGAACCCATGCCCTTGGCCTCCCCAGTAGCAAGCCTAACCACTAAGCCATCACACGCGCGTGTGGTAAAGGGAGAGAAGGAAAAAAGGAAATAATTGAAACACGTAAAAATCAGAAAAATGGCAAAAGGTTGATCTCCACTGTGGATTGAACCCAGGTTTGGCTTGTGAAAGGTATAAATGCGCGCATGCTCTTACCACTGGGGTGGCTATACATCCAAGTATAAAGCCACCCCCATAAATATATGAGGGGTATTTTCAATTAAATTCTGGGCAAGGCAAAAACCACAAAAAGCTAATTTGCATTTTCTTCATAACTTTGTAGATTCTTAACCTTTTTAGATGAAATTTTAGTGTAACTTGAGTGAAATTTGTAAGTACAGAGTATGCCTAAGAGGGGAGGGGGGTGAATTAGGACTTTAGAACTTTTTTCGGTTTTTATGGTGTCTTGAAATTTTACTGGTTTGTGTTCTTGGTTATGAAAGCAGTAGAAAGTAAAAGAACAGTGGACACCAAGATTTATAGTGGTTCCCCTTACAATCCGAGAGTACTCCACTCCCCTTTCAACACGAAAGAGAGTTTTCACTATTGTTTAATAAAGTACAACCTATCACACCATCAACCGGTGAGGCCTACTATCAAACAATAAAAATCAACAAGTGTACAAGAACAATCCTCTTGTAAACACTCACCCTTGTGTCCAACAATCCTGGATCACAAGTCAGAATACAAATACTTGTAATGATTTTGTTTTGTGAATAATAATATCAATGTCAAAATTGATCTTCTCTAAATGATCAAGATTCACTCTTATAATTTTCAACACAAGTGTTCAACAGATGAATATGAAATTTTTATGCACTTATGAACACTTAGAAAGGATTTTGAAAATGGTGAATATGATTCTAAGAATATTTGAAAATGAATGTTGGAGGTTGTTTTTCAAAATTGAAAAACTCAGAATTTATATGTGTAAACATACCTTTTCCAACAGGTATATTTGAGTACATTTCAAAATATGAACTGGTATAATTTTCAAACCATTTTTGAATTTGAAACAAAGCCATTTTTCAAGATACGTTCAGTGTTAATCGTTTAACCTATATGGTTAATCGGTTAACACTTGAACGTTAACCCAGAATATTCAAAATTTGAAATGGTTAATCGGTTAACCTATATGGTTAATCGGTTAACACTGCTATTTTTCAGAAAAAATGTTTTTAAAAATAAATGTTATACCAATTCTAAAGTTTCAAAAACATGCTAATGTAATATGCCAAAATGATTGATGTTTTTGAACACTTGTATATCAATTATAAGGATAGATTTTGATATACCCGCAATGCATCCAACTCTTGAAGAATTATATTTCCATATGCAGCTTGACTTGAAAGATAGCTTGACTTGATCTTGATTCCTTTGAAAGACTTGACTTTTTGCAACCAAGAGATGAACTTGAGTAGTGTTGACATCATCAAAACTTGAGATTGAAGCATGCTTCTACATTCTCCCCCTTTTTGATGATGGCAATCAAAAAGTGTTGTGCGATATCTTTTGGTTCTTGATATGTTTCTCCCCCTATGTCTAGCAACTCCCCCTATCTTAACAGAGGAAAGAAATCTGCACACAGAGAGACATTAACAGAACCAAGCTCTTCTCCCCCTTTGTCATCAGCAAAAAGGAATAGCTTTCAAAGAAAACACAAGATAGCAGCATATATAGTAGTAAGCACATGCAAAGCCAAGTAAACACATATCATAAAAAGTAGTACATATAAAATGCAGCAAAAAGGAAATTGTACTTGTTACAATAAAACATAGTTCAAATGGAAGCATAAAACTTAAAACTAGAAAGCAATGCAATAAAACAATAGCAGCATATTCTCTAAAAATCCTCATCCGCCATATCCCCCTCCTCTTCTTCCTCTTGTCCTTCATTTTCTTCATCAGATGCAACAAAGTTGTCAGTGTTGGTGCGGTGAGATGAAAGTACAAGGTTTCGGAGAGAAGCAATGGCCCGAGAGGTTTCTCTATGCTGAGTCATTATAGTTTGGCAAAGGAACTCATTTGTAATTCCTCCTTCAGGTACGGGATAGGCTTGGTTAGCATTGGCTCCTTCATCTGAATACTTATAAGTACCGTAAGTATCCTTAAAAATTCCAGTATTCTTGACAATTGTAATCTCGTTGATCTCATTGGTGGTTGATTTCATCTTGATGGTTGGTTCACGGTTAAGATCCAAAGTTGTCAGTTCCAAAATTCTTGACACCAGCCTTGCATACGAAAGACGGGTTGAAAGAGATAGTTGTTGTTGAAGATGATACATGATAGTAATAATCCAATTGACACGAATCTTGTTCTTGATGGCGAAAAGGAGTTGCATTTCCAGATCATTAATTTGGGCATGATTCGAATCCTTGGGAATCAGCACATAACAGATTATGTAATGAAGCATCCGATCAGAAACGGTAAGATTCTTTGCATAGCACAACAGACGAGCAGTTCGTTGGTTGGCGATAATCATCTCCTTTGGAAATCTGCAGATCTGATAGTAGAACTCCATCTTGTCGTAGTTGGACCACGGCCCTTCCACGTGGTTTACTCCCTTTCTCAGAAAGTACCCAGATGATGGTATGCTCAGCATTGCAGCAACATCAGACAGATTTTCTTCCACAACACAGTCTCTAACAATTGTCTTCATAATATGCTCATCATTTGCATTTATAAACACAGACAGTTTATGCAAAAAGGATTTGACAAGATCCGGATAGCAGTTTCCAGAATCTGACACAAATTTATCGATCCTCTGATACTTGAGCAAAGTAGGAAAGTCAAAAGATGATGCTGGAAAAGCCTTAAGATTCACATAGTTTACCGGGAGGATGGAACGAACTCGGACTTTGAAATCCATTCTGCGCTTCTTGGTTGTTTCCATAGGGATATCTTCTTCATCAGATGCAGAATGATGTTCTGGAAGCTTTCCCTTGCCGCGATTTGATGCTGAAGCCATGGATGGAGTTTGGTGAAGTTTGGGTTTACTAGGAAAGTTAGGGTTTTGAGTTTGTGATATGAGAGAGTGGGAGAGTGGTGGTAGTTTATATGAGAGGAATAATATTTTAAGGTTTGAGAGTAGTGGGGTTGAAAGTCTAAAATATCCAAGAGTGGGTCAAAAGAAGTTGAAAAGGTTGAGGGATATGAAGTTGGATATGTAGAGAATATGTGCCACTAAATAAAAAAAATAGAACATACTATATTTTTCAAAAATGGATTTAATTTTCGTTTTCCGATTTTTGACTGTTATACAAGTGTTAATCGGTTAACCGTATGGGTTAATCGGTTAACACTTAAAAAATAGTTTTTAAATTAAAAAGCTTCAGTTTTAATTGGTTAACCACATAGGTTAATCGGTTAACACAGGAGAAATTTTAAAAAAACAGTGGAAAACAGAATGCAAACATGATGAAAATATACATCGATTATGCATACATAACATAAAGAAAAGGTTAGATGTCACCTTCATCAAGAATCCCAAGTTCTCGCCGAATTTTGTAGAATGGTTCCTTTGCCAAAGGTTTGGTGAATATGTCAGCGAGTTGATTGTGCGTGTCGACGAAAGTAACATCTACATCTCCATTCATTACGTGATCTCGAAGGAAGTGATGCCGGATATCGATATGCTTTGTTCTGGAATGCATAACCGGATTCTTCGTGATATTTATGGCACTTGTATTATCACATCGTAGAGGAATGCACCCGAGGTCAACACCGTAATCCAGAAGTTGTTGTTTAAGCCATAAAATCTGTGCACATCAACTTCCTGCGGCAATATATTCTGCTTCGGCGGTGCTGAGTGCTACACAAGCTTGCTTCTTGCAGGCCCATGATACTAGAGCATTCCCTAGAATGTGACACGTACCACTTGTGCTTTTTCTATCGGTTTTGCATCCTGTATAGTCAGCGTCAGAATAACCAACTAAGGAACAAGTACTACCTTTAGGATACCATAATCCGACGTTTGTCGTTCCTTTGAGATACTTGATAATTCTCTTCACAGCGGTGAGATGCGATTCCTTCGGACTTGCTTGGAAGTGCGCACACAAACAAACACTAAACATAATGTCAGGACGGCTTGCCGTCAAATATAATAATGAACCAATCATACCTCGATATTTAGTAATATTAATTGGAGTACCGGATTCATCTTGATCAACATACGTTCCGGATCCCATAGGAGTAGACATCATCTTGCAACTATCCATATCGAATTTCTTTATTAATTCTTTGCAATACTTGGATTGGTTGAGGAAGATTCCATCCTTGGTTTGCTTGATTTGTAGTCCAAGAAAATAATTTAACTTTCCCATCATGGACATCTCGAATTCTCCTTGCATCATGAGTGAGAATTCTTCACAAAGCTCTTTGTTTGTTGATCCGAATATGATGTCGTCGACATAGACTTGCACCAACAAGGTGTTACCCTTGATTTTCTTTATAAACAGTGTCTTGTCAACCTTTCCTTTTGTAAAACCTTTCTCACATAAGAAGTTGCTAAGGCGATCATACCATGCTCGTGGTGCTTGCTTTAAGCCGTAGAGAGCCTTCTTCAGTTTAAATACATGTGAGGGATTTTTAAAGTCTTCAAAACCCGGAGGTTGTTTGACATAGACTTCTTCATTGATGTAGCCATTCAGGAAAGCACTTTTGACATCCATTTGAAACAACTGAAAATTCATAGAACAAGCGTAAGCAAGTAATAATCTAATTGCTTCTAACCTTGCTACCGGAGCGAATGTTTCATCAAAGTCAATTCCTTCTTCCTGGTTGTAGCCTTGTGCGGCCAGTCTTGCTTTGTTACGAACTATAATCCCATTCTCGTCAAGTTTGTTCTTGAACACCCATCTTGTTCCTATGATGTGCTTATGGTCTGGTCTTGGTACAAGATTCCAAACTTGATTCCTTTCGAATTGATTGAGTTCTTCTTGCATTGCTATAATCCATTGGTCGTCCCCTAAGGCTTCATCAATCTTGGTTGGTTCAATTTGAGACACAAAAGCCATGTTGAGACAAGCATCCTTTAGATTAAGTCGAGTTGCAACGCCTTGGCTAATATCACCAATAACTTTATCTATCGGGTGATCTCTATGCGTTCTCCATTCCTTCGGAAGATCTTGATGTTCTTCAATGATTTGAGTGACATCTTCTTGATTCTTTGAGATCTCTTCTTGTTGTTGTGGAGAACCTACTATATCATCATCATCATTCATAATAATATTATCCTCAAGATTATCTTTGTTGTTGTTGAGAACAAAGCATTTGCATCCGAATATGTGGAAGAATGCTATATTTGGTTTTCTTCCCTTGAACAACTCATACGGAGTCTTTTTGAGGAGTGGTCGAATATTGACACGGTTGCTTACGAAACATGTTGTACTAACTGCATCTGCCCAAAAATATTTAGGAAGATTTGCATCGCTGAGCATTGTCCTTGCAAGCTCTACCAGTGATCTATTCTTCCGTTCTACGACACCGTTTTGTTGAGGCGTCCTTGCTGCTGAAAAATTATGAGAAATTCCATACTCTTCGCAAAATTCTTCAAAGTCTGAATTTTGGAATTCTCCACCGTGATCGCTTCTTATAGAGGCTATGGTGAGTGATTTCTCATTCTGAATTTGCTTTGCATATTTCTTGAATGCTTTAAAAGCATCACTTTTCTGCACTAAAAACAATGTCCAAGTGTATCGAGAGAAATCATCAACAATAACTAAGGCGTAGAAATTACCTCCGAAGCTTTTTGTTCTCGATGGACCGAAAAGATCCATATGCAACAATTGAAGTGGTCTTGATGTAGAAACCACTTGCTTGGATTTGAAAGTTGTCATGGTCTGTTTTCCCTTTTGACATGCATCGCATAACTTATCCTTGATAAATTTTATCTTCGGAAGACCAACAACTAGATCATGCTTTATCAACTTGTTTAAATGCTCGATGTGAATGTGAGCAAATCTTTTATGCCAAAGCCATGCCTCGTTGTTGTTCGCCATAAGACACTTTACCTTCAAGGAAGAGTCATCAAAAGAAATCATAAAAATGTTATTATATCTTTTACCTTTTAGCAAAATGTCATGAGTGACTTCATGTTCTATCAAGCATTCCTCCTTTGTGAAGTTGATTCGGAACCCTTTGTCACACAATTGACTTATGCTAAGTAGGTTGTGTTTAAGGCCTTCCACATAAAGAACGTCTTCGATGATTGTACATGGAGGTGCACCAATAGTTCCAACTCCAAGAATTTTTCCCTTATTATCATCACCGTAAGTGATGTATCCTTTGGCTTTTAATGATAGACTTGAAAATTTATTTATGTCTCCCGTCATATGCTTCGAGCAACCACTATCAAGATACCATTGATTTGTGGTTGTCTTTAAGCATACCTACAAAACAAAATTAGGTAGTGTTAGGTACCCAAATTGCTTTGGGTCCTTGATAGTTAGTACCCTTTTCAACCCACACATAATGCCCCTTTGCAACACCAATATTACGTACATAGCAGGAATTAGGTGTGTGCCCTTTAATTCCATAGTAAAAACACGTAGGTTGAAAATGACTTTTATACCTAGGAATATAATTCTTTTTCTTATCAATTCTTTTCTTGTTATGATTTTGATGCTGAATTTTAGAAGTGTTTGTCTCTTCTTTAACAATTTGTTCACTTGCTCTTACGAAAATGGTCTTATTGGTGCTTGGTTTTGAAAATTTAGAATATACCAATCCACTTTTATCATTAGGATACCTTTGATGTTTAAGAATTTCTTCCAAGCCAATTTGACCTTTTTCGTATCTTTCTAAAACTCTTTTAAGTTGAACAATTTGAAAAGACAAAGACTCGCAATTCTTACATACAAGACTTTGTCTTTCATCCATCACTTTCTTCCCATATACCGTCTCCTTGAGCCTCAAGATGTGCCTTCATACGGATTTTCCAAAAGTCGAAGTATTCTCCAGAAAAGAGTGGTGGCTTGTTACTACTTCCACCATCTTTGAAAACCGGGTTAGTACTAGCGGAAGCCATTAGGATCGATAGGAACAGGTTACCTTAACCTGCTCTGATGCCAATTGTAAGTACAGAGTATGCCTAAGAGGGGGGGGGGGGTGAATTAGGACTTTAGAACTTTTTCCGGTTTTTATGGTTTCTTGAAATTTTACTGGTTTGTGTTCTTGGTTATGAAAGCAGTAGAAAGCAAAAGAACAGTGGACACCAAGATTTATAGTGGTTCCCCTCACAATCCGAGAGTACTCCACTCCCCTTTCAACACGAAAGAGAGTTTTCACTATTGTTTAATAAAGTACAACCTATCACACCATCAACCGGTGAGGCCTACTATCAAACAATAAAAATCAACAAGTGTACAAGAACAATTCTCTTGTAAACACTCACCCTTGTGTCCAACAATCCTGGATCACAAGTCAGAATACAAATACTTGTAATGATTTTGTTTTGTGAATAATAATATCAATGTCAAAATTGATCTTCTCCAAATGATCAAGATTCACTCTTATAATTTTCAACACAAGTGTTCAACAGATGAATATGAAATTTTTATGCACTTATGAACACTTAGAAAGGATTTTGAAAATTGTGAATTTGATTCTAAGAATATTTGAAAATGAATGTTGGAGGTTGTTTTTCAAAATTGAAAAACTCAGAATTTATATGTGTAAACATACCTTTTCCAACAGGTATATTTGAGTACATTTCAAAATATGAACTGGTATAATTTTCAAACCATTTTTGAATTTGAAACAAAGCCATTTTTCAAGATACGTTCAGTGTTAATCGGTTAACCTATATGGTTAATCGGTTAACACTTGAACGTTAACCCAGAATATTCAAAATTTGAAATGGTTAACCGGTTAACCTATATGGTTAATCGGTTAACACTGCTATTTTTCAGAAAAATGCTTTTAAAAATAAATGTTATACCAATTCTAAAGTTTCAAAAACATGCTAATGTAATATGCCAAAATGATTGATGTCTTTGAACACTTGTATATCAATTATAAGGATAGATTTTGATATACCCGCAATGCATCCAAGTCTTGAAGAATCATATTTCCATATGCAGCTTGACTTGAAAGATAGCTTAACTTGATCTTGATTCCTTTGAAAGACTTGACTTTTTGCAACCAAGAGATGAACTTGAGTAGTGTTGACATCATCAAAACTTGAGATTGAAGCATGCTTTTACAAAATTAAATGAGGATCATAGTGGTGGTGTTGGTTTTGCAAAATGATGCTTCCATTTTAAAATTCGATAGGTGATGCAAAAAGAACATTTGAAATGCATTTTGATACTCAAGTCATATTCCAATCAGTTTCAAATCAAATTAAACACATACACACCTTACATACATGCTGATGAGTGAATTTAGGCAAAGGGTGGAGTTAAAAACAGACTGTAATGAGAAGTGGTATGCAAGTTGCAAAATTGGCATATTTTATGCAACAAAGAGGGCAGTTCAGTGTTAATGCAAAATTATGGCAACTAAACCACATACATACACTACATACATGTTATCAAGTGAGATCAAGCATAAAATATGTTCAAAAATAGCATGTGGTGCAAAATGATATTCAAGCTGCAAAATTGACATATACAATGCAATGAAAGAACTCAGTTCAGATTTTGTGCATATTAAGCCCAACAAACTATACATACACAATACATATATGATAACAAGTGAATTCAAGCAAGAAAACTGGTCTCAAACAGGTTGTAATGAGAAATGATGTTCATGCTGCAAAATTGACATTTGAAATGTATGATGAAGTTCAAATCAGGTTCAATGCACAAGTAGGTCAAGTGAAATCACACATACACATTACATATATGTTGGCAAGTGAGTTTAAACATAAGGACTAGTCTAGGACAGGCTGTAGCAAAAAATGGCCTTCAAGCTGCACTTTGGTAATTTGCAATGCAATAGTATGTTCAAATCAGCTTCAATGCATAATTACACCAAATATATCACATATACACTTCACATACATGTTATCAAATGAATTTAAGCAAAAGATATGGTTTGAAATAGGCTGTGGTGCAAGATGATGAGCAGGCTTCATTTTGTACTTTGATGCAATGCATGAAAAGGTTCAAATCAAGCTCTATGCACAATTATATCCAGCCAACACTTCAAGCAAGTTACAAATATGCAAACAAGTGATTTCAAACATGGAGATGAGTTACAAACTGAATGGAAATCATAAGGGACCTCTTCATGGCAGAAATGATATGTTAAATGCAAGTTGGAAGTTCAAAACAAGTTTCATGCATTTCAGGCCAATCAAATTATGCATACAAGCTATACACATGTTGAAAGATAATTCTATGCCAAGGATTCAAACTCAATCTCTTTAAAACAAAAACTGATATGGTGATGGCTCATTTTGTTTGAAAATGCATTTTGAAGGCAATGACTCAAATTAGATGCAAACAGATCAAATCAACCATTTATACATATTGCAAACATGACACTAAGGGTGTTTGAGCTTACAATACAAACACATATCAAGCATAGCAACATTTTGACATTTTGATGCAAAAAGCAATTTGGAGCACAAGATGCAGCAGGGTTGTTTTTCAAGGATGATGAAATTTCATGATAAACTATGGTACATTCTCATTATATGATACTAACTGTGCTAGAACCATCAAACATCCACACTTTCAACAACACAAAATTTGGCATATGGATACAAAAACAGTGGTAAAACAAGCTTTATGTCAAAACCTCAATATTACTTTTATGGAATTGTAATGAATGAGATAAAGTTCAAAGTTACATACCTCTTGTAGACAACTTTGGACAAGCAAATAGAACCAAGAAAACCAGAGAAATCTAATTCACCACCTAGCTTTGAAACCTTTTTTCTTTTGAAGCAAAATACAAACTTTAGGACAGATTGAGAAATAAGCTTCACCACTGATTTTCAATGCCTTGGACAGGTGTAATATGATGTATATGAGATGTTTGGATGATTAGAACATCAAGAAGAAGCCTAGACAAAAATTTGGCAGATTTTATGCATTGTGGTCAAAGTTGCTTGGTGTGGAAATGAGTTTAGGGGCTGGGCTGCCAAGACAGCTTTTTGGTGTTTTTTGTGATTTTGGAGATTTTGTGAAATTTGAGTAAGGAGAGAAAGAGAGAGAGCTTGTGGTTTCTCTAGTTTTTTAGAGTACTATTATGTGTGGAATGAGGTAGAGAAGGCCTTTATTTATAGGGAAATTAGGGGGTAAGGACAGATTGAGGGATTTCCTTCCTAAGAGGGAAAAGTGGGATTTTGGCTCCAATCTCTCAAAAGAGTTTTCTTGGCTTGGAGGTAAGCTAAAAGTCAAGTGTGATGATGGATTTAGAGTGGCTGAAGTGAGTCTAGGGAGATTAGGGACATGGCTGGTGCAGAGCTTTTCCTTTTCCACCTTTGTATTTTCTTGAATTTTATAATGCAAGTTGCAAATGCAACTTGCAAGCCACTTGCCTTGGCTTCAAATTTTCATTTCCTCTGCATAACTTTCACACTTATACATTTCAAAACATCCAAATATCAGAAATAACATGATCTAAGGGCTGAGAAAGGTCCAACTTGATGAAAATCTCACTTGTAGAAAAACCAGAATTTTGTGCTTCAACTGTGATAGTCCCAACTTCACTAATCCATAACTCTCAGCTCACAAATGCCATTGAGATGTTCTAGTACTTTTTAGAAAGCCCTCAAATAGCTATAAAACATTCATGCTTTCATGAATTTCAAATTATCAAAGGAACTTGGCCAAAAAGCCTCTCAAAGTTGCTAAAAAATAAGCTTAAAAGTGAAATTTCTCTAAGTCATTTTCCCTTCTTGAAATGAATTTGATCATAACTCCAAATCTATGAATTTTCTGATCGCGGACCACTTTGAGGATTTTGTAGGAATTTTTCAAGAGCTTTCCAATGAGCTTTGAATCACTTCATTTGGATATGTGGTTACAGAGTTATGGTCTTGCCCCTTTCGAAACCCTAATTCCCGACTTTTGGGATTACTCCTCAAACCTTGATCCAATTGTCATGAAATTTTATGGGTAGATGCAACATGTCATTAGGAACATTTTTTATTCACATCTTAAGGTCAGATTCCTTATTGTTGAAGAGTTAACTTTTCGGTCAACCGAACGATCGATCGGTGGCTACCTAGTCGACTGTTGATGCTCTGGACCTCTTGAGGTTTTGAAACTTATTGAATGGACTTTACCAATCCATATGAACATTATGGACCATGATCCCATCATTGTAACACCTTTTAAATCAAAAGTCAAACCACAGTTGACTTTTCCTGCTCGAAAAAACCTAATCAAGTATCCTAAATTTCATTGCTTTTGATTCCTGGGTAACAACCTCAAATTGGATTCATGCTTGATCCAATAGAATACTCTTGATGATATGGAGACCCAATCCCAAAGAGAACCAATCCAAAACATTGACTGGTCAACCCTCGAAATCTCGATTTCAGCTGTACAAAACCCTGATCCTCCTATAACTTGACAAAAATCACTTGGAAAGGGTTAAGGTTAGATAAACATGTGAACATGCTCCTAAAATGATGATGAAGATCTAAGGGGTCAAAATTTGGGGTATGACAGTTGCCCCTATTTAAATATCTTTCACTGGAGGGCTGTGAGATGACAATCCTCGCGGCATCGTAGTGAAAGGTATTTAAATATAGCGAACCAAAAATTTTGTCCCTTAGATCCAATGGTATGCGAAAGGAAAAATGCGGATATGCTATGAATCTAGATGATGCTTTATGATATTTGAATGCAAGACAGATGCAGACACGCGAGCAAAGATAAAAGAACGACAATACAACGAGTAATTACTCATGGAGGACCCACATACTGGGGAAAGATCCAAGGAAAAGCAAACAAAAATAGTTCAAACGTGAACAAAAATAGATCCAAGGAGGTGACACTCTGCTGGGGAAAAAAGAAAAGAGACGCAAACCTCACTGGGGATAAACAGTTGAGGAATCTCCTATAGTGAAGAGTTCGAATGGGATCTTCAGGAAACACCAGAAAAGAAACAGAGGAAAAAACAGACTTTGCATAATAGCAAAAAGGGATAAGATTGTCAAAGACAAATGGTCCTTCAAACAATGCCAGTTACCACTGGACTTCAAAAGAAAGCTTCCAGTCACCACTGGACTTTAACAGAAAACGCCAGTCACCACTGGACTTTAAATGAAAGCTGTAAGTCACCACTGGACTTTAAATGAAAGCTGCCAGTCACCACTGGACTTTAACAAAAAACGCCAGTCACCACTGGACTTTAAAAGAAAGCTTCCAGTTACCACTAGACTTTAAATGAAAGCTGCCAGTCACCACTAGACTTTAAATGAAAGCTTCCAGTCACCACTGGACTTTAAATGAAAGCTTCCAGTCACCACTGGACTTTAAATGAAAGCTTCCAGTCACCACTGGACTTTAAATGAAAGTTGCCAGTCACCACTGGACTTTAAATGAAAGCTGCCAGTCACCACTGGACTTTAACAGAAAACGCCAGTCACCACTGGACTTTAAAAGAAAGCTGCCAGTTACCACTGGACTTTAAATGAAAGCTGCCAGTCACCACTGGACTTTAAATGAAAGCTGCCAGTCACCACTGGACTTTAACAGAAAATGCCAGTCACCACTGGACTTTAAAAGAAAGCTGCCAGTTACGACTGGACTTTAAATGAAAGCTGCCAGTCACCACTGGACTTTAACAAAAAACGCCAGTCACCACTAGACTTTAAAAGAAAGCTTCCAGTTACCACTAGACTTTAAATGAAAGCTACCAGTCACCACTAGACTTTAAATGAAAGCTGCCAGTCACCACTGGACTTTAAATGAAAGCTTCCAGTCACCACTGGACTTTAAATGAAAGCTTCCAGTCACCACTGGACTTTAAATGAAAGTTGCCAGTCACCACTGGACTTTAAATGAAAGCTGCCAGTCACCACTGGACTTTAACAGAAAACGCCAGTCACCACTGGACTTTAAAAGAAAGCTGCCAGTTACCACTGGACTTTAAATGAAAGCTGCCAGTCACCACTGGACTTTAAATGAAAGCGGCCAGTCACCACTGGACTTTAACAGAAAATGCCAGTCACCACTGGACTTTAAAAGAAAGCTGCCAGTTACGACTGGACTTTAAATGAAAGCTACCAGTCACCACTGGACTTTAAAAGAAATGTCACTCACCACTGGTCTTTAACAAGAAATTCCAGTCACCGCTGGACTTAACAAGAAATGTCAGTCACCACTGGACTTTAACAAGAAATGTCAGTCACCACTGGTCTCTAACAGGAAATGTCAGTCACCACTGGACTTACTGGGGACCTCACCAAAAGATGCGGGACAAATGCTTTACAAGCCAAATTTTCTCAAACAAGGAGAAATAACCAAACAGAAATTCCTCAACTTCTCAAGGATATGACATTTAAGTATAAAATCCAAAGAGAGGTCGTTACCACAACACTACTGGAGAAGAATTTTTCTTCGAATAGGATTTGTAAAAGATTCTTCCTGGGGTACATCGCACGATAAGTGTACGCCCAACATAGATTTGGAAGCCACTTTCCAGGGACCAAAGTTCAATCTAGGAACGAGCTAGAAAGAAACGGTCAAACAAGACTCCCACCATTGAGGGTTTGAACTCAAATGGGAATTTATCTTATCCAGGCATGGAAAAGATAACTGAAACAACCATCATCCACGAGGATTGGACTCTGTGGGGAAATTAGAATTGGTGGGCACTTTATGCCTAAGGGCTGACAACTCTATTGGAGAGAAGAGACAAACCCCATCGCTTGGTGAAAAACACCAAAGTGAACCCGTAACAGGTAATAACCAGAGATAGAAAAAATGCACGGATGCTATGCGTATGCTTTATGCCATGCTTGTGTTTATGCTGACAAAACAGACAAAACAATAACAGGAGATGAAATAAACATCTCGACAAGATACCTAGCCAACTTTACCAGATGGACCATCACTAGGGATGATCATAAAGATTGACAATTCCACTTCAAAATTACAACCTTCTCTGAGAGAGTAAGCCACAACATCATGACTTTGCTCGGATTGCCATCATGAGTTTGAATTCTTTGTCGAAGGAAAAAATCACCAAAAGAAATCCCAAGATCAACTGAAGTAACTACTTAATCAGGAAGCTGACAAAAGGGTATCATGAGAACCAAACACCTCTTCCCCTCGATAGTGCAACAATCCTCTGCAAGCGAGCAATGACTCTTGCGAAAAACAGTCTTCCAACTTTTCTGCCCTAGACTACATGGTCCACAAGAGGGAATCATTAAGAGGATTTTACAGAAGAATTGACACATAAGATGCTTCAATAACTTCAAACTCTTTAGAGAGATTCACGAATCTCGACATAACTGCCCCAGTTTAACTGTCTTTGAGAGATTAATCTAATCTCAACTTGATTGCTTCTGATCAACTGGTCTAGAGTGGTCGGCCTTGCTAAGAAATAACTTGTTTATAAGACCCCAAACGATGTGCCCCAGAACACATGGTCTGTAAGAAGAAATCATCAAGAGGATTTTACAAAAGAATTGACATACAAGATGCCTCAATATCTTCAAACGCTTTGAGAGGTTCACGAACCTTGACTTTACTGCCCCTATTCAATAGTGCTTGCCCAACAAAGTCTCGGACCGGAAGTAACGACTGGGGAAAAAACTTACCCCTGCAACAGAGTTGCCCCAGACTAAACTGTTCTTTGAGAGCCTCATTGGCTCCTGACCTGCTATCGTGACAAATGATGAACAAATCTTTTAGCTTGGTTCCCCCCAGGCTAAGCCTCTTTTATCAAATCAAATTCCCTAGCTGACAGCGTTTGTTGGGATTCCTTTTACATTGGATTGTCTAGCAAACAATACTGTTCATTTAGAAATTGGCAAATTTCAATGTAAAATTCATGCAATCTTTTGAAAACATTTTGATGAAACACACGCAGCGGAGTGATCAAACGATCAAAGTGAAAGCGATCTAATCATTTTACAGATGATGGATAAAGTGATGAACACACATAAACATCAAAGATCTTTAGGAGTCAGGTTATCTAACCTTGCTGTAATATGCTTTCAAAACAACCTTGCCTCAATTAGGTCTTTTAAGGGTTGTAACGTGGTTTGGTTCACGGCTCATGAAACAAAGGATAAAGGCTCAAAGTTATTTGTCCCACCCATCTTCATGATGAACTCCAATCCTACGCTCAGTTAACTCAAACTATACATTCAGGTTCCTACAGGCTTTAAGGATTGAACCGATGATAGTTGGTGATGATTCGCAAATCTAAGGTAGTCACAACTCCCTTACAGTATTTGATAGCTTTTGCTATTTGAGGATTTTTGAAAGTGAAGCTTTAAGGATTTCCTCTTTTATTATCCCTTATTTTTGCCTGAACTGTTTCTTTTGGATATACAGCCAGCGGGATGCCCCATTTTTGCCTAAGTCTCCTTCCTAGGTTTTGACTTAGCGGGCTTTTCAATTTTCTTTTTTCTTCTTCTTCTTTTTCTTTTTCTTTTTGAGAAAGGAGGTGACTACCTAGTTTAATGGCTACGGCGGACCATCATCGTCTTTTGAACTTCGACACTTGTTTGTTGTGGGCGAAGGAAAACCTGAATGCATCACTTTTCTGTGAAAAGCGTCTTGTATGCACATATCTTCGAGTTAACTGAGAACTACCCGCCCCAGGTTCGAGATTAAGGTTTCTGTTTTTGTAAAGAAAGAAAACTCCTACTCCTAGGCTCGAAGTGGTTAACGAGGGATTATCTTCCTTATTTCTCCAGTGTTTTAGGGATTGAAACAATGCCTTACATCATCGGCAAAGTTAAATTGAAAGCATATCAACAGCAGTTATGGATATAGTTCTCATCATCCTCCCAATCTTTGCTTTAAACAACAGTTAAGTAAAGAAAAGAAATTTTTGCATTTTTTTATTTCATAACAATGAAAGGAAAAAAGAGTGAAACGAATGGATTTAATCAAAAGATGCACAAACATTTCATTAAGATTGCCAATTCAAAATGAACAACAACTTACAAGCAATCCAAATTAAACAACGAGGGAAATACAACCGAAAATATTGAAACAAACAAAATACAGCCAGTTTAGGAGAATTGACTTAACAACTTCAGTTTCCAGGCCCAAATGGGGGAACACATCTACCACTGATTACTTGCTCCTTGTGGTATAGAACCTTGAGAGGCCTCGTAGGTCCTTTGTCTTTTGCTTCAAAAGCTGAGACACTGGTACTTGGTTTACCCTCTTGAGGTTTTAACAGCTCCAACAAGCTTTGCACCTTCAACCCAAAACCTTTGCACTCTTCCACCAAATGCCCCATTGTCCCAGTATGGTACTTGCATTCAACTTCTGGGTGATCTTCTTCAGAGATCAGTTTTTTGTCATAGACTAGCTCTTGCACCATAAATCCTAATGCCAAACAAGTGTCTAGTTCATGTCCTTCAGCCCCTTTGTGAAACTCACAAGTCAAGTTTGCATTATGCCATGGTCCAGGAACAAGGTTAAGAGCTCGTGGAGTCACCAACAAATTCTGAATTAGTAGCGGATAAAACTTACTTAGCGGCACAGGAACTGTTTTGTAGCATGCCTTGTTCCTTTTGACAAGATTCTTCTTATTCATGTTCTGGATTCGAGAACCTCGAGGGGAAACAACCAATGAATGCTGAGATGCTTTTTTGGTAACCACCTGACAAGGATGACGTTTTGGTGCATGCCTAGATGCTGGTTGACGATGGTCTGACCGTTGAAGCTTAGGAGGTCCCTGAGCTGAGAGAGTCACCAGAAGTGATGGACTCACGACCTCTCTAGGTGCAATAGGGGGAGAATACCCTTCATTCTTCATCAAATTCTGCAAAGTCTCCAAAACCCAATTCATCTGATCTTTGAGGACCCTGATTTCCTCCTTCAAGGCTTCTTGCCCTTTCAATAGCTCTTTCATCGTTCCATTGGTCCAGGATGTGTGCTAGGTATCCCCCTAGAGACAGGAAGAGGAACATGAGACTCAAGGATGAGAAATGCAGATGCAAATGCAAATGTGACAACATGCTCATGCAATGCAAAAAGTTTCATGGAACTCAAAATACTTACAAACATCAAGATAAAAAATTTCTTTCATTAACCATCAACTTGAATTACACCATGTGAGTACTGCTTACAAGAGTCTTAAACAGAAAGCTAAATAAAAGCTAACAAAAAGTCCTAAAGAGGTTTTCTGGACAGCCTCGTGTTGAGCTTCTTGATATCTTATTCCATCTGGGACTTCTCGAGGATAAGCTTCTCCACAATTAGCCTCTACGGAGTCAACTCAGGAATAAATGAAGATAAATCAGCTGATACTTTCCACTTCTTACAAGAGAGTACTTCCTCATTCTTCAATCGTAGTTGTTTCTCGAGCTCTACGTTTTCTTTGATAACCACACGATCTTGTGCTTCAATGCTTCTTCTTGCTTGTTGTGCTTTGTTCAAAGCGATTCCCAAACGTGTAGCCTTAGTAATATCTTTCTCCATAGGGTCTTCCTCCATGTTTGGAAAAGGAGATTCGTCAAGAACGAGCAATCCAACAAAATGTGAGTATTAGTTGATAGTCGGGAAAAGTGGAACGATGATAGACTGGATCATAGAACTGGAGAAGCTTGGAGAGATAGTCCATTATCCATCTTTATCTTCAACCATAACAACAGTTTCCCATAGCTGCTCTTGAATCTCTCTGGATTTGTCACTAAGGTACTCAACCTCTTTAGGTCATCCAAGTTAAGACTCTTGTAAGTGTACTTCAAAGTCTCTTTCTTTTACTGTCCATAGTAACCTTGATGTTTACAAACAAAAATATGAGTTCCATGAAACTTTATGATATGATGCTTTATGAATGCAAGAATGCACAAACACAAGTAAATACAAATATCACATATATGCACAAGCACAGGCCTAGGTTTAAGGGTCGAGCGTGGATCCAAGGTCTACCCATCCCCAAAAGGTATGTACTAAGGGTTTCAAACCTGTAGAACAAGGTTCTAAAGTGGTTCCCAGAGTCATCAACCCATATTTCGGATATTATCAACTTCCCAAATTACTTGGTAATCGATAGTATTCTCAAGAGAGTCTCATCTAAGTGTAGTATCGCGTATCAACTATTTCGGAAATACTTCCTTATAGCCATCGCACTACATCCTAGTAAGACCAAAGTGGGGTAGAATGTAATCTAAAAGTCCATAGTGTCATGGGCTCCTTCGTTGAAAGTAGCGTTGTTTTCACGAATACTCGATCAACAATACTAAACTCTCAAGAGGGCCTACACTGAGCGGTGGTTTCTCAAGTTAGCTTGGTCGGGAATCAACTCCCTATAAGCCTCCTTGAATATACCACCATCCTATCATAATTACGCTCAAGTCCGGGTATAGGACCATCTCACCACTCAAAAAGGTCCCAAGATCCGACAATCAAACAAATATATACAAATATACATGTAAAGCAAATATTCATAAATATAGCAAAATAAACAAACAAAATAGGCTAAACCCTCAAGCCTTTTCCCCATTGAAGTCGCCATTTCTGTTGCGGTAAAAATTGGATATCAAGTTATTGAATTAACTTGAATCTTAATTTTTTTACAACCGAACTTTAATTTATCCAAAGGAAAGGTCTAAAGAAAGAAAAACCCTTTTTGCGATGTAACAACAACGCTAAGAGATTCGGGGATCGGGGGTTGGTTATACCTAGGGAAGGTGTTAGCACCCTAAGCATCTGTAGTACTCTACAGGAACCTTTTGTTCGTTTGTGCTAAGTTTGCTAAATGTTTGCTAAGGATTGGGAAATCAAGTGTAGGTTAAAACCTAAAGATATATACACTAAGTTTGCTCGCAAAGACATCGCGTCCTCTGCCTACGTATCCTAACTAGGATAGAATCAGAGCAATCGTAGATCACCTCACAAGGGATGAAGAACACTTGATTATGATCAGGGTTCAAGGGGGAACAAACATGACAATGTTTGTGTGGAGTTTGACAAAACTCCCTAATCTAAGTTGAGACACTCAAGAGGGGGAAGTAAGAATTTATGATGATGATTCTTACATAGAGTTGACAAACTCTATCCTAGGGTTCTAGTTGAAGAACACTCCTAGTACAGGTGGGTTTCTCAGACTTTAAAGTAAAGTCTAATGGCTTCTAAACTAAGGTTAAAGATGACTTAGCAAAGTCAAGGGAATGGTTAAGTGAGCTATCCATGACACAGGGGTCAATGGAGAAACTTTCCCTTTGGAAGGAGGAAGGGGAGGCAACTTGGACGAGAACTAACGAGTTCCATCACTTGGGGAAAAGAAAAAAGCTTAACAAAGAAAATATCATGAAGAAAATAAGCATGGTGACAACCATTAAATGAACATGTTAAAGGTAAAAACCAGAGATGCATTGATGACGATCAAAGCAAATAAGCAAAGCAAGAAATGTGACGGCAGATCAAGCTTAAACTAATTTCTCAGAGGAAACAAAATAATTTATGGTGACAACCAAAAAACATCCTATCATGTTGACTAACATAAAGGAAATGAAAATATAAGCAAATGAACAACATGAACAAGCATGGTAAGAAACTCAATCAAGACGTACGATAACAATCTCAAAACATAAACAAACTTACAAGTGATGAAGGGGTATTAAAAATACAAACAAAATGGAATTTAAAATTATCACATGAAAGTAGACATTTACATGAGCACAACACAAAAAAAATGAGTGGAAAAGGATAAAAAATGAGCAAGTTATGAAAATATGAAATATGATGAAATAAGAACAAAAATAAAACAAAGGCTAAAAAAGAAATGGGCAAGGTGGGATTTGAACCCATGCCCTTAGCCTCCTCAGTAGCAAGCCTAACCACTGAGCCATCACACTCGCGTGTGGTAAAGGGAGAGAAGGAAAAGAGGAAATAATTGAAACACGTAAAAATCAAAAAAATGGCAAAAGGGTTGATCTCCACTGGGGATCGAACCCAGGTTTGGCTTGTGAAAGGTATAAATGCGCGCATGCTCTTACCACTGGGGTGGCTATACATCCAAGTATAAAGCCACCCCCATAAATATAAGAGGGGTATTTTCAATTAAATTCTGGGCAAGGCAAAAACCACAAAAAGCTGATTTGCATTTTCTTCATAACTTTGTCAATTCTTAACCTTTTTAGATGAAATTTTAGTGTAACTTGAGTGAAATTAAATGAGGATCACAGTGGTGGTGTTGGTTTTGCAAAGTGATGCTTCCATTTTAAAATTTTATAGGTGATGCAAAAAGAACATTTGAAATGCATTTTGATACTCAAGTCATATTCCAATCAGTTTCAAATCAAATTAAACACATACACACCTTACATACATGCTGATGAGTGAATTTAGGCAAAGGGTGGAGTTAAAAACAGACTGTAATGAGAAGTGGTATGCAAGTTGCAAAATTGGCATGTTTGATGCAACAAAGAAGGCAGTTCAGTGTTAATGCAAAATTATGGCAAGTAAACCACATACACACACTACATACATGTTATCAAGTGAGATCAAGCATAAAATATGTTCAAAAATAGCCTGTGGTGCAAAATAATATTCAAGCTGCAAAATTGACATATACAATGCAATGAAAGAACTCAGTTCAGATTTTGTGCAAATTAAGTCCAACATACCATACATACACAATACATATATGATAACAAGTGAATTCAAGCAAGAAAACTGGTCTCAAACAGGTTGTAATGAGAAATGATGTTCATGCTGCAAAATTGACATTTGAAATGTATGATGAAGTTCAAATCAGGTTCAATGCACAAGTAGGTCAAGTGAAATCACATATACACATTACATATATGTTGGCAAGTGAGTTTAAACATAAGGACTAGTCTAGGACAGGTTGTAGCAAAAAATGGCCTTCAACCTGCACTTTGGTAATTTGCAATGCAGTAGTATGTTCAAATCAGCTTCAATGCATAATTACACCAAATATATCACATATACACTTCACATACATGTTATCAAATGATTTTAAGCAAAAGATATGGTTTGAAACAGGCTGTGGTGCAAGATGATGAGCAGGCTGCATTTTGTACTTTGATGCAATGCATGAAAAGGTTCAAATCAAGCTCTATGCACAATTATATCCAGCCAACACTTCAAGCAAGTTACAAATATGCAAACAAGTGATTTCAAACATGGAGATGAGTTACAAACTGAATGGAAATCATAAGGGACCTCTTCATGGCAGAAATGATATGTTAAATGCAAGTTGGAAGTTCAAAACAAGTTTCATGCATTTCAGGCCAATCAAATTATGCATACAAGCTATACACATGTTGAAAGATAATTCTATGCCAAGGATTCAAACTCAATCTCTTTAAAACAAAAATTGATATGGTGATGGCTCATTTTGTTTGAAAATGCATTTTGAAGGCAATGACTCAAATTAGATGCAAACAGATCAAATCAACCATTTATACATATTGCAAACATGACACTAAGGGTGTTTGAGCTTACAATACAAACACATATCAAGCATAGCAACATTTTGACATTTTGATGAAAAAAGCAATTTGGAGCACAAGATGCAGCAGGGCTGTTTTTCAAGGATGATGAAATTTCATAATAAACTATGGTACATTCTCATTATATGATACTAACTGTGCTAGAACCATCAAAACAGCCACACTTTCAACAACACAAAATTTGGCATATGGATACAAAAACAGTGGTAAAACAAGCTTTATGTCAAAACCTTAATATTACTTTTATGGAATTGTAATGAATGAGATAAAGTTCAAAGTTACATACCTCTTGTAAACAACTTTGGACAAGCAAATAGAACCAAGAAAACCAGAGAAATCTAATTCACCACCTAGCTTTGAAACATTTTTTCTTTTGAAGCAAAATACAAACTTTAGGACAGATTAAGAAATAAGCTTCACCACTGATTTTCAATGCCTTGGACAGGTGTAATATGATGTATATGAGATGTTTGGATGATTAGAACATCAAGAAGAAGCCTAGACAAGAAATTGGCAGATTTTATGCATTGTGGTCAAAGTTGCTTGGTATGGAAGTTGACTTTTGGCAAAATGGTATTTTTGAGTGGTCTAAGGACTTGGACACCTTCTATATCATATTTATGGATTGTGTGGATGATTTTTGGTGAGTTTGAATGTGTGGAAATAAGTTTAGGGGCTGGGCTGCCAAGACAGCTTTTTGGTGTTTTTTGTGATTTTGGAGATTTTGTGAAATTGGAGTAAGGAGGGAAAGAGAGAGAGCTTGTGGTTTCTCTAGTTTTTGAGAGTACTCTTGTGTGTGTAGTGAGGTAGAGAAGGCCTCTATTTATAGGGAAATGAGGGGGTAAGGACAGATTGAGGGATTTCCTTCCTAAGAGGGAAAAGTGGGATTTTGGCTCCAATCTCTCAAAAGAGTTTCCTTGGCTTGGAGGTAAGCTGAAAGTCAAATGTGATGATGGATTTAGAGTGGCTGAAGTGAGGCTAGGGAGAGTAGGGACATGGCTGGTGCAGAGCTTTTTCTTTTCCACCTTTGCATTTTCTTGAATTTTATAATGCAAGTTGCATTTGAAACTTGCAAGCCACTTGCCTTGCCTTCAAATTTTCATTTCCTCTGCATAACTTTCACACTTCTACATTTCAAAACATCTAAATATATGAAATAACAAGATATAAGGGCTGAGAAAGGTCCAACTTGATGAAAATCTCACTTATAGAAAAACCAGAATTTTGTGCTTCAAGTGTGACAATCCGAACTTCACTAATCCATAACTCTCAGCTCACAAATGCCATTGAGATTTTCTAGTACTTTTTAGAAAGCCCTCAAATAGGTATAAAACATTCATGTTTTCATGAGTTTCAAATTCTTAAAGGAACTTGGCCAAAAAGCCTCTCAAAGTTGCTAAAAAACAAGCTTAAAAGTGAAATTTCTCTAAGTCATTTATCCTTCTTGAAATGAATTTGATCATAACTCCAAATCTATGCATTTTCTGATCATGGACCACTTTGAGGCTTTTGTAGTATTTGCCAAGAGCTTTCCAATGAGCTTTGAATCACTTCATTTGGATGTGTGGTTAAGGAGTTATGGTCTCGCCCCTTTCGAAACCCTAATTCCCGACTTTTGCGATTACTCCTCAACCCTTGATCCAATTGTCGTGAAATTTTATGGGTAGATGAAATATGTCATTAGGAACATTTTTGATTCACATCTTGAGGTCAGATTCCTTATTGTTGAAGAGTTGACTTTTCGGTCAACCGAACGATCGATCGGTGGCTACCAAGTCGACTATTGATGCTCTGGACCTATTGAGGTTTTGAAACTTCTTGAATGGACTTTACCAAGCCATATGAAAATTATGGACCATGATCACATCATTGTAACACCTTTTAAATCAAAAGTCAAACCACAGTTGACTTTTCCTACTCGAAAAAACCTAATCGGGTATCCTGAATTTCACTGCTTTTGATTCCTGGGTAACAACCTCAAATTGGATTCATGCTTGATCCAATAGAATACTCTTGATGATGTGGAGACCCAATCCCAAAGAGAACCAATCCAAAACATTGACTGGTCAACCCTCGAAATCTCGATTTCGGCTGTACAAAACCCTGATCCTCCTGTAACTTGACAAAAATCACTTGGAAAGGGTTAAGGTTAGATAAACATGTGAACATGCTCCTAAAATGATGATGAAGATCGAAGGGGTTAAAATTTGGGGTATGACAGATACTCATGGGATTTAAACCCAGGAGGTTAGGCTACATAAACCTCTTTATTGATATATCCATTGAGGAAAACACTTTTTACATCCATTTGAAATAATTTGAAATTTTTCGCACATGCGTAAGCAAGCAAAAAACGTATAGCCTCGAGTCAGGAAACCGACGCATAAGTTTCCTCATAGTCGATTCCTTCCTCTTGGTTATACCCTTGCGTGACTAATCACGCCTTGTTACGTGTTATAACTCCATTTTCGTCCAGTTTATTCCTAAACACCCATCGGGTGCCAATTACTCGATGGTCTCGCGAAGGAGGGACAAGGTCTCAAACCTCATTTCTATTAAACTGGTTCAGTTCTTCTTACATTAATAAGAAGTAATGTTCATCGAGGAATGCCTCTTTAGGATTTTTAGGCTCAACTTGAGAGACGAAAGCGAAATGATAACAAAAGTTACTTAGCTTATATCTTGTGGTCACTCCCTTTGAGATATCACCAAGAATGTTGTCGGTATGATGGTCTTTAGAAGACTCCCAAGCTTGAGGAATGCCATCGGTGTTAGTTGGATAAACATCCTCAATCTCCTCATGATGGTGATCTTTTTCCTCCTCAATTTTCACTAATTCATGTTGATCAATTTCTTTCTCAGTGTCTTTGAGCATGTCTTTAGAAGATACACCTGCACCATGAAACGAAATACCTTTTCCGACACTTTTCGGATAAGTTTCATCAAAAGTGACATGAACAGATTCTTCAATAATAAGTAGCCTCTTATTATATATCCTATATGCTTTACTTGATTAAGAATACCCAAGGAAGATACCTTCATTTGCCTTGGAGTCAAATTTACCAAGACTCTTCTTACCATTGTTTAACACGAAACACTTACAACCAAAAACATGAAGGTGAGACACATTTGGCTTCCTCCCTTTCAAAAGTTCATACGGAGTTTTGTCAAGAATAAGATGGATGAGCATCCTATTCAAAACATAACAAGTTGTACTAATGGCATCAGCCTAAAAATATTTAGGAAGTCCACTTTCGTTGATCATAGTTCTTCCTAACTCTTCCAAAATTCAATTTTTATGTTCCACGGCCCCGTTTTGTTGAGGGGTACACGGAGCAGAAAAATTATGATTAATTCCATGTCTACCACAATATTCTTCAAAAAGAAGATTTTCAAACTCACCTCCATGATCACTCCTAATTGATATAATGTTTGTGTTCAACTTTTTTGAGAAAGTTTAGCAAATTTTTCAAAGGCGGAGAAAATATCGCTCTTTCTAGCCAAGAAGATAGTCCAACAAAACCTAGAGAAATCATCGAATATAACAAAACCATAGTAGTTACCACCTAGACTCTTAATTCTAGATGGTCCAAAGAGGCATGTATGAAGAAGTTCAAGAGGTCTCATAGTTGACACAACGTTTTTAGATTTAAATGAGATCCTTGTTTTCTTCCTTATTTGGCACGCATCACATAAATGATCCTTTAAAAACTTAATTTTGGATAAGCCAATAAATAGGTCTTTAGAAACTATCTTGTTTAGCAAGTCAAAATTGACATGCACCAAACGTCTATGCCACAACCATGAGTCTTCACTCATAGTGACGATACATTTGTCACTACTCAATGATACTTCACTCAAATCCAGCATATACACATTATTTACCCTCAAGCCATTAAACACATCCCCCTTTTTATCATTATTTTCAATCATGCAATACTCCTTTGAAAAATATACTTTGTATCCCTTGTCACATAATTGGCTAATGCTTATGAGGTTGTGTTTAAGGCCATAAACTAGTAATACATTAGAGGTAGTAGTAGACGAGGGATTACCTACACTACCTTTTCCAAGTATTGCTCCCTTGTTGTTGTCTCCATAGGTTACAAATCCCTTATTCTTTGCCACAAAATCAATGAAGAGAGATATGTCTCCTTTCATATCTCTTGAGCATCCACTATCGAGAACCCATCTTCTCTTCGTAGGCTCAAGACTTTGTACCTATGAAAACAATCAACGAAAATAGGTACCCAATTATTTATTGGGTCCTTGATTGTGAGTGAAATCTTGGTTGCATTTAGGCAACCATTGATAAACCCTTTTAGGAACTAAAAATCTCCTAAAGCAATATTTAGCAATGGTATGACCCCTTTTGCAACAAAACAAGCAAGTGAGGTTAACCTTTGTATCACTTTTGTTACCTTGATTTTTGATCACATGTGTATACTTTTTATAAGGATTAATCATGCTTTTTCTTAAGTGTGATCTATCAATAGAAAAATTGATCTTTGGTTCTAGAGCCTTTTCAAGTTTGGCTTTAAGAGTTCTAACCACTTTTTGCCAAATATGACAAGTATCACACCCAAAGTTTAACCATCTACTTCTTTCTTCCTCAACTTCCACCATGGATGCCTTGAAAGCCATCAAGTCCCTTTCGAAATCAGATATCTTTTTCTCTAAGTGAATAAAAATTTATTTGTTTAAGGCCAATCGTTTAAAGGCTTCCTGGGCTTTATGGTGTAACGTGTCAAAGGCATGTTGTAATTCAAAAAGAGACAATTTAGTATAATTTTCGTATTTAGCACGTCATACCTTTTTATTTTTCTTCTTTTGATGAGCGGAGAGACAAAGGTTGACAGACTCTTCTTCGTCACTTGAACTATCATCCGCGGATGACTCACTATTAATTTCCCAAGAGATGTAAGCTCTTTTAGGCTTACCTTTTTTCTTTTGTGAGTGATTACTTTCATTTCCTTTGTCCTTCTTCATCAATGGACAATCCGACTTATAGTGCCCGACTTTTCAATAATTAAAGCACAACCCTCTTGCTTTACTCCCCTTCTTGCCTTCATTCTTCGAAGACCTTGATTGTCTTCTAAAATTGACGAGATTCTTTTTGGAATGTTGGATATCATTCTTCTTTACATAGCGATTGTATCTCTTCATGAACAGTCTCATATCCTCATTTGTTTCTTCATCATCATCATCACTCGAGTCGTAATCACTTAGCTCTTTTGTGGAGGACTTTGAGAAAGAAGCTTTTAGAGCTATAGACTTCTTTTTTGTAGTTTTGGTCTTTTCCTTCTTTTCTTTTTTCTCAAATTGCTCGAGACTAAGAAGCACTTGCTCATGTTCTTGGAGCTTTCCAAAAAGAGTTGTAAGGTCCAAAGTCGTAAGATCATTTGCTTCCTTTATGGCTGACCTTTGGTTGCCACTCCCTGGTAAGACATCTTAAACCTTTGTTAGTAGCAACATCATTGGAAATTGGTCTACCAAGTGAATTTAGTCTATTGATTAAGTGAGAAAATCTATTTTGCATGTCAACAATGGTTTCCCCTTGCTCCATGTGAAAGAGATCCAACTCTTGAGTCAAAGTGTTGATTCTAGATAGTTTGACATCATTAGTTCTCTCATGGGCAACTTGCAATGAGTCCCACATAGCTTTAGCAGTCATACAATGTAAAACTCTATAATATTTATCAACTCCCAAGGAGGAGATCAGAATATTTCTAGCCTTCCAATCATAATTGTACTTTTTCTCATCTTCATCATTCCATTGTGCTTCAGGCTTAGGCACAACAATGTTATTTTCATCAGTCATGGTGATTTCCATAGTACCGTTCAATATAACATTCCATACCTTTCTGTCAATGGAATTTATATGCACGTGCATACAATCTTTTTAGTAACTATAGTTCACCATTGAACACAGGTGCTCTATTGTAAGCCTCTTTAGGTTCATTTGCCATATTCTAAGAAGTTATATGTGAAGCACGGAATGAACCGGTGCTCTTGATACCACTTGTTAGACGACGACAATGATCTAAAAGGGGGGGTTGAATAGACCAATTATTTAAAACAAAGTTGGCGCTTAATATAATTTGATTTTTAAAAGTTTTAAGCGGAAACGGCCGAGGAACTATACTCGTCTAAACGAACCGTTACCAAAAAGATCAGATATACGATACACCTATATAGAATACTAATAAAGACGAGAATTAGAATCAATAATTTGAACACAAATTAATAGGATTTTGTTCACTCAAAGTTGGATAATTTCCATTGCTTGTGAAATATAAACCAAATTGTAAAACAGCTCAGGTGTTTGTATTCACGCAATTAGTCAAACATTTGGTGTGTGAAACACCCCAAGTAAAATTCAATAAGTGAATGAAGTGCTAAGATTTTTTGATTACAATCTAACGGATTGTAACGAGATTTCTAAAAATATTTCAGCACTAACACACCAGAATTCTAGTCAACTAATATGTTTGCACACAAACTCAAAATTCAGCGATGAAAATAGTAAAAAGGGAGAACACCAATTTGTTGAGGATGTTCCCCTGCCGTCCTCGCTCGGGGTATGTCTGCCCCCAATTCTAAAAATAGAATTGAGACCAAGTTTTTTACAAGAAAAGCAATAAAATTCAAACACTCAATCCCAAACGTTGATGCTGAGCCTATTCCTTCTCTTCCCTTGATTCAAGATGAATCAAGTCCTTCGAACATGATGAGTAAACCTCCGATTACGACACCACCTTTGAACAAACCTCTAGTCTTCAAATATGTATGGCTGATTTCAAACACCAACAATTTGAACCCAAACATTCCTTCCATAATCCTCCGATTAACGCTACTAAATTGATAGAACCTCTCATTCTTCAATTACCTTCGCACGACTGAATTTGTGAAGGAACGATTTGTGCAAAACCCCTAAAATCCAAGATTCTTGGAGGACAAAACCCTAAAGGTTTTATTCAAGAAAAGGCCACTGATTTCTCAACCCAAACCCGATACACCGATCCTAATTTTGGACTTTATCATCTTGATGATGCAGAATGCACAACAAAAATGATTATGTGTAGTTGTTGAGAAAATGCAAGAAAGAGAATGAAGATGATGAGAACCAAATCAATGTATATTTTCACTTTTCTTCTTCTTATTGTGTAGAATGAGCTATCTCAATATATATGCAAAGTTGTAACCAAATAACAGGCATAACAATTACTTTGAATGGTAAACATAACATAAATTTTATGAGAAACGAGCGAGCGGTCGACTTAAAACAAAGGGTGTCGACCTGAACTCTCCTAAATTTAGGATTATGCAGGAAAAACACTCTTTGCATCGATCGGAACAGGTCCATGCATCGAAGCAAAGCACCCCAATTTTGACAAATACAAATGCACACAGTATGAGACAACCGGAGGGTCGACGCGAGCTCTCCTGAGAGCAAAACATGAAAATTGACTTCTGTATGAGTCGACCTAAGCAAGCTTTGAGTCGACTCAAAGATTCAGAACTTTAAAAAATGTAGATCTTGATATGTTTAGCTACATCAAAGTGTTCCTAATGTATCTCTAACTCGACCAACATGATCAAACTTATATAGAACACATATAGTGCTTTTCCTATATGAACAAAGACACATTTTGACAAATGTTTGCCACTAGAAAAATGGCGTATGCATATGCAACTCGATGATACCGTCCAAAGTACACTTTTCTAACTATATATATTTTGACATCATTAAAACAAGTATAACCAAGTATGAGGCATTTTTCGCTCACATTGATGTTAATCTATGAGTAAAACATAACATAATTGAGTTTTAGAATGTTATTTTGGTATAAAATCAGATCTATGGTGATATGGGTTAGTGATATAGGCTTTGGTGTGAAAGTCTAGGGTGAAAGTGCTTTTAAAATAAATGATTTTTGGGGTTCTGAACAGTATGAGTCGACTCATAGCCACCTGAATGCAAAATTATGGAAATTCTAACAGTATGCGCCGACTCATAGCTCTGTGTTTCGACCTCTGAGTTGACTCATAGGCAAAAAAATGCCAAAAACGGTTTCGATCATAACTTTTTAACCGTTAATCCAAATGACGAACCGTTGGAAAGCTAATGTAGAACTTTAACGTGGTATTATTTGATGAGCCATTTTTATAATATTTCTATGTTTAATATATTGAAGATTACAACTATTACTTGTTGTGCATGTAAACAAATCTTGTTATAAGTGACAAAACTTGAATGTTGTTATAAAGAGGTTGTTGTGGTGTTATCATTGTGAATTAAGATATTGTAATGATGTTGTTAAGATGTTAATGATGATAATATGAAGATGTTGTTGAGATGTTAACAATGGTAATATGATGTTGTTTTAATGTTGTTATTGTGATGTTAATGATGGTAATAAGATGATGCTTTAATGTTGTTGTTGTGATGTTAATGATGATAATATGAAGATGTTTTAATGATGTTGTTAAGATGTTAATGATGAAGATGTTTTAATAATGTTGAGATTTTAACGATGGTAATATGAGGATGTTTTAAGATTGTTGTTGTAATGTTAATGATGGTAATATGAAATTCTTCTAATGGTGTTGTTGTGATTGCATAAAAGATATGTATATCCATATTGTATGAGATGCATTTTATGCTTGTTGGCTAATTTGAACGGTGTACAATAACCTTGGTGGTGGGTTATTGTGCACGATGGTGTTGGTGTTGTTGTATGCATAAATAGTTGCATTGCATACATTTATGGACAGATGGTCTGTTGTTGGTGAGCCTAAAATCTCGTTGTGTGGATTGGGCCAGTAGCTGATTCGGAGGTGATGGATCAGTGAGTGGTTCTCATCCTAGGAGGTGGGGATCAGAATGTTGAACCTGAGTGTTCACAAATATTGGTACCACGTGCATTGAGTCAGGGTTGTACATTAATATTCTATGTGGCATTTGCATGAAGTTTGTTGATGAGTTGTGATATGATGATATTGGAGACTATGTGATTATATGATGTTTTATGATGAAATACGTATAAGTGTGATTATGGTGTGTAGGTGTGAGTATGATTCGTTTATAAATGATATGTGTTAATATAATGATGATGTTGCTAGTAATTCTTTTCCTTATATCTTTCATAATGAACTGTGATTACTCACCCTGCCTATTTGAATGTTGCTTACATGTAGGTAGCGTGCAGATGCTCTGGAGTAGCTTGTAGAAACGTTGAAGATAGCTTTGGAGTATTTTATTAGTTTTTTGTTAATTAGAAGGTGTCTTGCTCTGATATGTAACATCGGGTTGGGAACGAAAATTATACGAATGTTGTGTTTCCTTGATTAACTTATTTTATGATGATTTTGAATATGTCGAACTATTGTAATTCCAATTTAGATACTATGTTATATTGTTAGCATATTTCATGAATTTGAGATCTTAAATTGATTTAGATTTCAACTTTTGACGAGAATAGGATATTTTGATATTATGAAGATGAATGAAGTTGTTTTAAGATTATAATTCCGCTGCAAAGTTCAATTTATGTGTTGATGTTATAACAGAAAATAATGTTATAGATGTTGTAACCCGTGTTATGAAGCAGGATGATTATTATGATTGTTTCTAAGAAGTGCGACACCCTTGAGTGGTGAATTAAGATGAATTATCCTTATTATTTTGCAAATTATTCTGTGGGGTTAAAAGGGTGTTACATTAGTGGTACCAGAGTAGGTCGATCCATCCGGCCAGGTTGTTTAACTATGTTATTCCCTAGTACGCGACATGTGTGTGAAAACACTGTCGATGCTTGTTTTGTTTTCCATTTGCAAGTTGGGAATGGGACAAGTAGGGGAAAAGCTTATGCTTCTCTAAGATGCTTCAGGTGTAGAGTGATGGCTCAGTGTGTCGTTGGACACTACTATAGTTTAGTAAAGATGGTTTATGCCCCATCATGATTGTTGGTTGTTTATTGACAAGTTAAGGAATTGATCACCCTTAATCTCTTGTTGATAATAGACGGGATCATGTTGGATGGAGTAGACGTGTCTTGCCAGCTTAGATGGTGTATACAATGAATTTATTTGAGTTAAGCCAAGTTCTCACAGATTGTTTTGATGAGTCGATGCAGATTCTCATATCTAAACATGAAGTGGATTCGAGTTTCTTATCTGTAGGTGAAGTTGGGATGTTTCTGAGAGAGAACAATCAGATAATTACGACTTACCTCCAGAGTGTGGAAATGGGTTTGGTGATAGTAGAGAACTGATGTTGTTGGTTTCTAAGCAGGTGGATGAACTTCGAGAAGAGGAAGCCTTAATGTTTGCATCGTTGCAAGTTGATCGTGAAGTTACAAGTGTTGAATTACCTGTTGTCTGTGAATCTCCAAATGTAATTCCCAAATAAATAAGTGATTTATTGCCATAGCATGAAGTGGGATATGCTATCGACCTAGTACTTGATACGAGTCCGATGTCAATAACTCCATACATAATGTATTCTTTCGAGTCGTGTGAATTGAAGAAATAGTTGAAAGAATTATTAAGAAGAGGTCGGTAAGACTAAGTGTGTCTCCTTGGGGAGCTCCGATATTGTTGGTAAAGAAGAAAGATGGTAGTATGAGATTGTGTATGGATTATCGGCAATCAAACAAAGTGATGATTAAGAACAAGTATCCCCTTCTGGGAATTGATGAACTGATGGACCAGTTGGTCGGTGCCTATGTTTTCAGTAAGACAAACTTGGGGTTTGGTTATCATCAGAATTGGGTTAAACTAGATGATATTCAGAAGACAGCTTTCAGGACTTGGTATCGATACTATGAGTACTTGGTGAATGTCGTTTGGCATCCTTAATGCATCAGGTGTGTTCATGTAGTATATGAATCAGATTTTCATGAGTTTTTGGATAAGTTTGTTGTGGTCTTCACTGATTATATTCTAAACTAGAAAGGGATCATGCTACGCAGTGGCAAACTGTGTTGCAAGTGTTGAAAGAGGACAGGTCGTATGTGGAACTGTCAAAATGTGAGTTCTGGTTGAAGGAAGTAAGTTTCCTTGGTCATGTAATATTGAGTGGCGGAATTGTTATTGATCCTTCTAAAATTGATGTTGTTTTACAGTGGGAGACTCCAAAGTCGACTACTGAAATTCAAGGTTTTCTTGGGCTAACGGGTTATTATCGCAAGTTTATTGAAGACTTTTCTAAGTTGGCATTACCCTTGACTCACTTGACTCAAAGGAATCAAGCTTATGTGTGGGATGTTGTGTGTAAAAGGAGCTTGTGGAATCAAAGAAGAAGTCGACAACTTCTCCAGTGGGTCTTTTATAGTATATTGAGATGCGTCAAAGATGCCTTTTGGTGGAGTACTGATGCAAAATGGTCATGTTGTTGCTTATGCTTCTAGACAACTGAAAATTCACAAAGGAATTATACTATGCATGACTTAGAATTGGCAATTGTAGTGTTCGTGTTGAAAATTTGGAGACATTATCTTTTTAGCTCTAAATTGGAGGTGTTTAGTGATCATAAAAGTCTGAAGTATTTGTTCGATCAGAGAGAGTTGAGTATGAGGCATAGGAAGTAGATTGAACTTCTGAAAGATTACGATTTTGATTTGAGTTACCATCCCGGTAAAGCTAAGGTGGTAGTTGATGCTTGAGTAGAAAGTCGATGTTTATGGTGTGAGAGTTGGAACTGATCAAGCAATTCAGAGACATAATTTGGTGTGTGAAGAGACTTCTAACAGTGTGAAGTTAAGAATGTTGAAACTGACTATTGGTATGCTGGAAGGAATCAAGGAGGTCATAAAATCTGATTTGGGATTGGTTGATCAATTGGCCTTGATTAACCTAGGTAACAGAGGTTATGAAAATGGTGTGATGAGATTCAAAGATGGAGTGTGTATTCCAGATGTTCCATAAATTAAGAAGAGTATTCTTGAGAAAAAACATTGAAGTAGGTTGAGTATCATTCTGGTACGACAAAGATGTATCAAATATTGAAGGAATTATTTTGGTGGTCATATTAAAAAGAAATTGCTGAGTTTATTTACGCATGTTTGACTTATCAGAAGTCAAAGATTAAATGTCAGAAGCCTTTAGGTCTGATGCAACCGTTGAATACCCTAGGATGAAAGTGGGATAGTATTTCAATGGATTTTGTGTTGGGTTTGCCATGACTACAAAGGGAAATGTTCGATTTGGGTGATTGTGGATAGAATGACTAAGTCGGCTCATTCTTGTTCTATGCAGAAGGTAGATGAAACGTACATTGAGGAAATTGTGAAGTTGCATGGGGGTACCTTTAAGCATTGTGTCAGATAGAAATTTGAGATTTACGACGAGGTTTGGGGAAAATTGCATAATGCCTTAGGCACTAAGTTGAGGTTGAGTTTTGCATATCATCTGCAGACGAACGGTCAGACAGAGGGGATTATCCAGTCCTTAGAGGAATCATGGAGGGCTTGTGTGTTTGACTTAGAAGGATCTTGGGATAGCCACTTGCGGTTGATTGGGTTTACGTACAACAACAATTTTCATACTAGTATTGGGATATCACCATATGAAGCGTTGTATGGTAAGAGGGCAGAACTTCATTGTCTTAGTATGAGTTGGCCGAGAGTCTTGTACTCAGACCTGATATTGTGCAGGAGGCGACTAAGAAGATGAAGATGATCCAAGATAGGATGAGAGCTTCGCAGACTCGTCGCAAGAATTATCATGATAAGAGGAGGAAAGCACTTGAGTTCCAAGAGGGAGGCCAGATGTTTTTACGGGTTACTCCGATAACTGGTGTGGGTAGAGGTTTGAATTCTAGAAAGCTCACATCGCGTTTTATTAGTCCATATCAAATTTTGCATAGGATAAGAGAAGTGGCCTATAAGATTACCTTGCCACCGTTGCTTGTGAATCTTCGTGATGTGTTTCAGGTGTCTAAGTTGAGGAAGTACATTCTAGATCCGTCGCATGTGATTCCGATGAACAATGTGTGTTGCACCCCAAAATTTTCCCTCACTTTTTCTAACCTTAACTGGATTTTGTTTCGCTTTCATATGTATCTCATTAGGTCGTCACCTCATTATCATATAGTGCATTAGTCTTATAAGACATGGTGTTGCGGTGAAATTTGGATGTCAAGCTATTGATTAACTTGAATCTTAATTCATTTACAACCGGTCTTTGATTTATCCGAAGGAAAGGTTAAAGAAAGGAAAAACCAAAAAGGAGAGATCTAAGGTTCAGGGGTTGGTTAAATTTAGGGAAGGTATTAGCACCCTAAACTTCCGTAGTACTCTACGGGAACCTTTTGTTTATTTTTTTTATTTATTTCATTAATTATTTTGCTTAAGGGTATATACAAAGGATTGAAAATTAAAAAAGACCTAGGGGTTAATTCTAAGTTTACTCGGCAAGACATCGCATCTTGTGCCTACATATCCTTACGAGAATGGAATCAGAGTAACTGTAGTTCCCCTCAAAAGGGAGGTTAGAAACGTCTTGACTGTGGCCAAGGTTTCAATGGGGAATAAACGTATCTTAGGGACACGCTTACGCGGAGTGTAGAAACTCCAATATCTACGTTGTAAATTGTTAAGTGAATTAGGGTTAGGTTAGGGATTCCGCGGCGGGAAACCCTAAAATGAGTGCGGCGACTCTTTGACCTAAAGTTAGGGGTAGTTTTGTAATTTTGTCCACGGCGAGACATTTGGGCTAAACAGGGTTTGATCCATTAAAGGGGTAAGGCTATTGACTCGGCGGCCAAAAGGTTGGACCTAATCCTTCGGAAGGATAAAACTGTAAAAAATGTGAAAATATGACAAATCATTATATGGAGGAATAATTAAGGTACATAAATAAGAAAAGTAATAAAGGCAGAGGGTATAAAGAAACAAAGAAACATTTCTGAAAACATGAAGAATATGAAAATATGTAATGACACTTAGAATGAAGTGAGGGAGGAAAATAGTGTGGGGTTGTGGCCACCACAAGCACATCTCAACCTCGAGCATGCACATGAAATGCCAAAAGAAAGAAAAGTAATAAAAGGGTACATAAAATGACACGACAAACATCAAACATCAGGAGTTCCTTACGAAAAGGTTTTAATTTTTTTAATATTTTAATTATAAAAAAGGTTTTAATTTTTTAATAAAAAATATTTAAGTTAAAATTATAAAAAAAAATTAAGTTTAAATTATAAAAAAATGTTAAGTTTAAATTATATATAAAAAAAAATGTTTTTGGGAACAAAAAGGTTTTTTTGGAAAAAAATGTTTACGGGAACAAAAAAAAGGCTTTTTTTGGAAAAAAATGTTTACGGGAACAAAAAAGGTTTTTTTTGGGAAAAAAATGTTTACGGGAACAAAAAAGGTTTTTGGGAATAAAAAAAAGGTTTTTTTTTTGGGGAAAAAATGTTTACGGAACAAAAAGGTTTTTTTTTTGAAAAAAAAAATGTTTACGGGAACAAAAAAGGTTTTTGGAAAAAAAAAGTCTTAGTTTTAATAAAAGAAGGTTTTGATTTAGAAAAAGGTTTTGATAAAAAATAACAATAGAATTGCAAATGCAAACAGACAATTAATGGACATGCAAACAATCCTATACGACACAATCATGGTTCATACAGATCAAAATCTACTATACGACACAATCATGGTTCATACAGATCAAAATCTACGGATCTAAACAACAATGAAGGTTAACATGGCAAGGATGCAAATAAATATGAAAAATGCAAAGGATTTAGGAATCTAACCTTCGAAGCGGAGGCTTGCTTCGGTGAATGTTGGTTTGGTTTGAATAAGAGAACACTGGAGAGCTCAGAGGTCCGATTCTTTAAAGCCAATGAGGGTTGTGCGTTGTAAGAACAACAACCTTTTTCCTTCTCTGGTGTCTTCTTCTCTCTGTCTGAACCTTCCGCCCCTCTTTTCTGAAGAAAACCTTCTGACCCCCTTTTCAACAAAGCAACACATGTATATATAGGGAACAAATTAGGGTTAACACCAAATTGTCAATAATGTCCCTAAAGCCCATTTTAAAGCCCAAACTAAATAATTAGTTAAGAAAAAAAAATTTAAATAATTTAAAATAATTAAAATAAACTTAAAATAAAAACTAATAATCCTATTGATTCCTAAAATTAAAAATATTATAAAAAGAACAAAATTTTTTTCAATATTTTTTTATTTTATGATTTTTTGGATATTTTTATGAATAATTTAGAAAAAAGTGAAAAAAAATAATATTTTAAAAAATGATTTAATTAAAATACGAAAATAATAATTAAATAATAATAAAAAAACTATTTTTGTTATTTTTTAATGAAAGATAGAAAAATTTAGAGTAAAAATAATAAAAAACAAAAAAGTGACAAAGGTGAGATTCGAACTCTCAACCTCTCACACTCACAACTCCTTACACATGTCCTCTTGCCAATTGTGTCATTTTTACTTTTTAGAAGAAAAAAAAAGCATGTCATATGATATTTACCTGCAAAAAGTCAAACGACTACACAAATTTGTTAGTAATTGATTAAATGCAATAAAAATGCAATGAAATGCGACGACAAATCTTAGGGCAAAATTTGGGATATTACAGTTGCCCCTATTTAAATAACTTCACCGGGTGATTTGAGCAACGGAGACTCGAGAAATCATGGTGGAGGGATTTAAATATAGATAACCGAAAATTTTGCCTTTAGACGCAGTGCTATGCAATGATATGGACAAAACAAAACGAACTATAATGCTAAATATAATATGAATCTGATATGATGCGTATGATGAAAATGACAAATGCACGGATACAGACGAAACAACGTCACAGGGGACGACCCACCGAGGAATTGCACTAGGGAAGAAGACATGTCATATCTGGAAGAACGTCGGGTAGACACGACACAGAATTGTTGATAGGTGCCAAGTAAATAAATTTTGCCCACAAGGTAAGACACGAGTAAAACACGACCTCAGGGAGAAAAAAAAGCAAATGGGGGTAAAACACCATGATGTTAGGTAAACCCAGGAATATCTGGTAAATGGGGAATAAAACACCCGGGATAAAGGTACATGGGGGATAAAACACCCAAGGATAGAAGGTAAGTGGGGAGTAAAGCACCCAAGATAGACATGTAAATGGGGAGTAAAGCACCCAAGATAAAAATGTAAATGGGGAGTAAAACACCCAAGATAAAAATGTAAATGGGGAGTAAAGCACCCAAGCTAGAAATGTAAATGGGGAGTAAAGCACCCAAGCTAGAAATGTAAATGGGGAGTAAAGCACCCAAGATAGAAATGTAAATGGGGAATAAAGCACCCAAGATGTGCACATGTATAGGAATTATGCTATGACATATGATCAAATGCAAATGCAGACGTCGACGACAAGGCTCGACTCTTTCGGTGAAATGACAAAACTGGAGGACTGATTCCTCAACACGGAGATCACTGTCATTCTGTTAAACTGTATCAAGTTGATAGTCACTGTAGGAATGATGAATAACTGCTTAGGGATTATGCAAGTAAACTGCCCCAGGTCAAATGAACTGATAATTGCTTCAGCTGTCTAATTCATGGAATCGACTGTTTTGCTGTATCCTCGAAGGGCTTGCCCCAGTCTGGGTCTTGAACAATTCTCTGGATAAACCAAATCTGAGAAGGTATTGCCTTGAACAAATCTTGAACTAATTCTTTGACAGGATATAAAAGGAACTTACCCCTGATAAGATCACTTGACCAAGTTTCTCATTGTTTGAAAATTCCCTAGAGGAAAGCCAGTTTGCAAACAAAAATATTCATACAAACATGGTAATGCAAAGTTCGTGCGACTTTTGAAATCAAAATTATTTTTGAAAGATGGAAAATACATGAGTCGTTAGTCAGAACACAACGGTTCAAGACGCTCAAAGTTTAAAACAAAGGTGTACTGCCAAAATAAATGATTCACAAAGATCTTTAGGAGTCAGGTTACGCAACCTTGCTGTAGTATACTTTCAAAATAACCTTGCTTCAATTAGGTCTTCTGAGGGTTGTAATGTGGCCTGGTTCACGGTTTATGAAACAAAAGATAAAGGCTCAAAATTTATTTGTACCCACCCAATCTACGTGATGATCTCCAGTCCTACACTCAGTTAACTCATTTTATGCATTCAGGTTCCCATAAGTTAGGGATTGCACTGATGGTAGCAATGATGGTTCAAAGTCAAGGGACTTGTGGGAAGGCAGTCACTACTTCCTTATAACATGTGGTCATTTTGACAATTGCGGATTTTCCTGATAAGGGTTTAAATTCCTCTTTGTATTATCCCTAAATTTTGCCTGAACTGTTTATTTTAGAGTTTACAGTCAGCGGGATGCCCCAGTTTTGCCTAAGTCTCCTTCATAGGTTTTGACTTAGCGGGCTTCTTTTGATTTTTTATATTATTTTTTTGTGTGAAGGAAAGTGACTGTTTGATTTTAATGATTACGGTGAACCATCATCGACCTTTTGATTAGAAAACATCTTCGACACTTATTTGACGTGTGCGAAGGAAAATTTGTTAATGAAAGGTGTATCGTATGAACACACAACCAAGTTAACTGAGAACTACCCATCCCAAGGTTAAAATTGTGGGTTTTTTGCAACGAAAGAAACTCCAACTTCTAGGCCCGAAGGGGGTGACGAGGGATTACCTTCCTTATTTCTCCAGTGTTTGGGAATTGAAACAATGCCTTACATCGTCAACAAGGTTTAATTGAAAGCATACTGATAGCAGTTATGGGTATAACATTTTCGTCATCCTCCCTCCGATCTTAGCATATCACAATTTTGGACAAGAAGTAAACATTTGAAAAATAAAGCATAAAGATGCAAATAAATGGACGGAAATGAATTGAATCAAAAGTCGCAATGCTTATTTCATTAATGAAAGTACAAACATAATTGAAAGCAAACAACTTAAACAAAATAAGGAAAATGCAAACAACGAGAAAAAAAAGGCCCAATGACAAAGCTTCAATTCTGATGTGTTGGCAAGGGATTTTTCTGAACATCCGGATGACTGTCTGTAAAATCAAGTATTCCAGTTCTAACCAATTCACATACTCTAGCCTTCAATGCAAAACAATGCTCCAAGTCATGCTCTGGGGCACCCTCATGGGAAGCATAATGGAGATCAGCCCTAAATCCAGCCGGAGGATTAAGAGGAGGTGGTAAAGCCTTTGTAGTAATCAGTCCTTGCCGGACTAAGTCAGGATATAGCTCTGTGTAAGTCATGAGAATAGGATCAAAGTGACTCCTGTTCCGTTTCTGGTCTGATATCTGTGTCGAGGAATCAGCTTAACGACTCAAAGGTACACTGGAAGACGATAGGACCAAGAATGAGAAACCGGGGGATAAATGCAATGCAAAAATGTGATGCTAATTCCATGCAATGGTCTCAAGAATTTCAACGGTCGATTGCAAACATTCCCTTTTAGGAAAGTGGGAAAAATTTTAGACTTTAAAATGTAAGGCTTTTCGAATTTGCAAAGGACTGCTGAATTCCTTGAAACTAGAAATGATATGATGCTTTATGGATGCAAAGCACAAATAGACATAAGTAAACAAAAGGTCCTAAGTTAGAGGAACAATGAATGGAGTCAAGGTCTACCCTTCCCAAAGAGGTATGTACTATAGGTTGATTGTACCTGCAGAACAAAGGGTCTAAATCAGTGCCCAAAGTCATCAGTCCATCTTTCAGATATTATCGACTTCCCGACTGACTCGAGGGTCAATAATACTCCCAAGAGAACCTCTTTTAAGTGTAGCATCGCGTAGCAACCATTGTAGGACTACTCCCACATAGTTCCCGCACTACATCCTATATAAGGCCAAGATGGTGTAAAGGTACTACGGTTCCCAGTATCACAGACTCCAATCGATAATGGTAAAAGTTTTCACGATTACACTCGATCAACCGAACCATTTTCGAAAGTGTCTCAACTGAGCGGTGATTCTCTAGTCAACTTAGTCGGGACTCACTCCCTATAAGCCTCGTCGAATATATCACCATCCTATAATAATGTCACTCAAGTCCGGGTGTAGGACTTATCTCACAACACAGTAATTCCCAAGCAGGTACCCTGAACAACGTATATACAAATGAGTAAAAATATTAATGAAACAAATATATGAAGAAAAATAAACAAGATAGGGATAACCCTCAAAAATTAGGATTCCCCAGTGAAGTCGCCATTTTCTGTTGCGGTGAAATTTGGATGTCAAGCTATTGATTAACTTGAATCTTAATTCATTTACAACCGGTCTTTGATTTATCCGAAGGAAAGGTTAAAGAAAGGAAAAACCTAAAAAGGAGAGATCTAAGGTTCGGGGGTTGGTTAAATTTAGGGAAGGTATTAGCACCCTAAACTTCCGTAGTACTCTACGGGAACCTTTTGTTTATTTTTTTTATTTATTTCATTAATTATTTTGCTTAAGGGTATATACAAAGGATTGAAAATTAAAAAAGACCTAGGGGTTAATTCTAAGTTTACTCGGCAAGACATCGCATCTTGTGCCTACATATCCTTACGAGAATGGAATCAGAGTAACTGTAGTTCCCCTCAAAAGGGAGGTTAGAAACGTCTTGACTGTGGCCAAGGTTTCAATGGGGAATAAACGTATCTTAGGGACACGCTTACGCGGAGTGTAGAAACTCCAATATCTACGTTGTAAATTGTTAAGTGAATTAGGGTTAGGTTAGGGATTCCGCGGCGGGAAACCCTAAAATGAGTGCGGCGACTCTTTGACCTAAAGCTAGGGGTAGTTTTGTAATTTTGTCCACGGCGAGACATTTGGTCTAAATAGGGTTTGATCCATTAAAGGGGTAAGGCTATTGACTCGGCGGCCAAAAGGCTGGACCTAATCCTTCGGAAGGATAAAACTGTAAAAAATGTGAAAATATGACAAATCATTATATGGAGGAATAATTAAGGTACATAAATAAGAAAAGTAATAAAGGCAGAGGGTATAAAGAAACAAAGAAACATTTCTGAAAACATGAAGAATATGAAAATATGTAATGACACTTAGAATGAAGTGAGGGAGGAAAATAGTGTGGGGTTGTGGCCACCACAAGCACATCTCAACCTCGAGCATGCACATGAAATGCTAAAAGAAAGAAAAGTAATAAAAGGGTACATAAAATGACACGACAAACATCAAACATCAGGAGTTCCTTACGAAAAGGTTTTAATTTTTTTAATATTTTAATTATAAAAAAGGTTTTAATTTTTTAATAAAAAATATTTAAGTTAAAATTATAAAAAAAAAATTAAGTTTAAATTATAAAAAAAATGTTAAGTTTAAATTATATATAAAAAAAAATGTTTTTGGGAACAAAAAGGTTTTTTTGGAAAAAAATGTTTACGGGAACAAAAAAAAAGGCTTTTTTTGGAAAAAAATGTTTACGGGAACAAAAAAGGTTTTTTTTGGGAAAAAAATGTTTACGGGAACAAAAAAGGTTTTTGGGAATAAAAAAAGGTTTTTTTTTTGGGAAAAAATGTTTACGGGAACAAAAAGGTTTTTTTTTGAAAAAAAAAATGTTTACGGGAACAAAAAAGGTTTTTGGAAAAAAAAGTCTTAGTTTTAATAAAAGAAGGTTTTGATTTAGAAAAAGGTTTTGATAAAAAATAACAATAGAATTGCAAATGCAAACAGACAATTAATGGACATGCAAACAATCCTATACGACACAATCATGGTTCATACAGATCAAAATCTACTATACGACACAATCATGGTTCATACAGATCAAAATCTACGGATCTAAACAACAATGAAGGTTAACATGGCAAGGATGCAAATAAATATGAAAAATGCAAAGGATTTAGGAATCTAACCTTCGAAGCGGAGACTTGCTTCGGTGAATGTTGGTTTGGTTTGAATAAGAGAACACTGGAGAGCTCAGAGGTCCGATTCTTTAAAGCCAATGAGGGTTGTGCGTTGTAAGAACAACAGCCTTTTTCCTTCTCTGGTGTCTTCTTCTCTCTGTCTGAACCTTCCGCCCCTCTTTTCTGAAGAAAACCTTCTGACCCCCTTTTCAACAAAGCAACACATGTATATATAGGGAACAAATTAGGGTTAACACCAAATTGTCAATAATGTCCCTAAAGCCCATTTTAAAGCCCAAACTAAATAATTAGTTAAGAAAAAAAAAATTTAAATAATTTAAAATAATTAAAATAAACTTAAAATAAAAACTAATAATCCTATTGATTCCTAAAATCAAAAATATTATAAAAAGAACAAAATTTTTTTCAATATTTTTTTATTTTATGATTTTTTGGATATTTTTATGAATAATTTAGAAAAAAGTGAAAAAAAATAATATTTTAAAAAATGATTTAATTAAAATACGAAAATAATAATTAAATAATAATAAAAAAACTATTTTTGTTATTTTTTAATGAAAGATAGAAAAATTTAGAGTAAAAATAATAAAAAACAAAAAAGTGACAAAGGTGAGATTCGAACTCTCAACCTCTCACACTCACAACTCCTTACACATGTCCTCTTGCCAATTGTGTCATTTTTACTTTTTAGAAAAAAAAGCATGTCATATGATATTTACCTGCAAAAAGTCAAACGACTACACAAATTTGTTAGTAATTGATTAAATGCAATAAAAATGCAATGAAATGCGACGACAAATCTTAGGGCAAAATTTGGGATATTACACATGGGATCGAAGGATTTTCTCGTTATTGGTGTTTACCCTATTTAGAGGTGATTCAGATGGTTCCTACTTCAGTCAAGTGGAAGCAAGAGGTTGAATTATGTTCACTGTAATCTTCTTGTCAAAAGATCATTAAGTATCAAGTTTGTCTTTATCAAGATTTCTCAAGAAGTATCAAGTGTTTGGGGTGTCATCTCTGATTTAATTGAGAATGGTTGTGGATTAGGGTTTGAATTCCTCTGAACAGTTCAAGTCATTTCTGCATCAATGTGCATTCAAGGAAGATCAAGGTTTCTGATTCATGGGTGAGCTTGTGGACGTCTCATAAGTTAAGGGTCATTGGATTAAGGGTTCATGTGGATTACTTGGAACTTGAGATACAAATCCATTTTAAACCATTATCCATTTTTATTAATCCAATTAAATCCTTTGTTCATTAACCACATTTAGATATTCATTTTCTCTCGAAACGTATTTATCCACTTTTACAACTCATTTTAAATAACCACTATCCCTATCCATTTTCCATTTACTACATCCACCTTCACCCACAAACCTCCATTTTCTTATTCTAAATCTGCGTCTTCACATTCCTTGGCATTGAGTTGAAGAAAATGGAAGTTAAGGGTGGCTAAGTCTTGGCAACTTCTATAGCCTGTTATCAATTCAAATATGTGTTTCACCAATTTGGTCAACCAAGATAAATCAACTCACAAAGGAAGCAAAAGCAGTCATAATTTGACCGGTGAGACTCTAGAGAAAGATTATAGCCCTATTCTACCTGGGCTGCCCGATGATGTAGCAAAACATTGTCTCGCACTTGTTACTCGTTCCAACTTCATGGCCACAGGTGGTGTCTGTAATAAATGGAGATTGTTCATTCGAAGCAAAGAATTCGTAATGGTTCGAAAATTTGGCAGCATCTCAAATAATCCTTACATTCAAAACCAATATTTTGTAACTAACTGCATTGTAACAATTCTCATAGCAAAATTCAAATAATTCACAACCAAAAAGTTCACAATGTTTTGTTTAGTAGAAAAAAAAGGAGATACACTACAGAGTGAAAACAAAAAATTACACAGCAAAAGTTCATAACACATCAGGAAAATTACCAACAGATTACATGATAGATGCAGAAGAAAACTCATAACAGATTCCTCTAATTCACAAGAAGTCATTCCTACCCCTAATCAGAAGTCATTCCTACCCCTAATTCACAAGATAAAATCATAAGATTGTGTTAGATAATCCTTCTATGTCGAATGGATCCAGACTGAATCGTGAACGAAATCATTTTCCTTAAAAGTATTTCAAGCACACTCTCAAATTGTCTTAGAGTTGGAACGACCTGAATACCCAGGATAAGTCAGCCTTTTTCTCGAAACTGCACAAGACTGGTGAAGTTTCGAATGCAAGGAAAACGTTGGAATTATATGGAAGAGGATTTCAGAATTTTTTTTGGAGTAATTGATTTCGAATTATCAATCATATATTTATAGCCATGCATGTGTCTTTTCAGAAGTTTGCAATTCTTCATAAACACACTCTCTAATGAGCATTTGCAATGGTTCAAATAAAATGATATGCACCAATTCATGAAGTGTCATATATTTCGAATTAAAATTCAAAATTCAAACTCTAGGCAACTAATGAAATCTGGAGCCATAATTAAAAATAAATTCGCAGTATACCGGCCGAAGGCTGGTCCGCCCGCCGGAGGCGGCCGGAGCGCCACCTGCGCCGCCTCATTAACGCCGCGAATAGCCCGATTGCTCCGATGCGTCGTGCCTAAGTGCTCAAGTGCCGTCTACAAGCCGCCACTAGCGCCTCTACGCCCACGCCCCCGGATCCGGTTCCGGAGCCGGAGCCGGAGCCGGTGTCGCTGGTGGCGACACCGGCGAGGGGTGTTTTGTATGATACAAGTGACATAAGTTTTGGCACCACCACATATGACTATGTGGCACTTTATCCTCTTTGTCTCTTTTGGAAATTACATTGTTCCAAGTGCCTTATAAATGCTATTTAATTTTACTCCTCTTCCAATGTGGGACTAAGCATTTATTGTCAATGAACTATAACACCCACTTTGTCATTTTGGAACAACTTTAATGGAAATAATTTATTATTTCCAACAATCCCCCACTTGTTCTAATAATGACAAAATAATAATTCCAGAAATGGGACATAAGAAGTATTAATACAGTTAAGTATCTTTCGATTTTAAACTTAACCTTAGTAAGGATAACACAAGGTTTAATCGGAATATTAGGTAGCAATGCTTTTAAACCATGAATCCATATGAATAGACCGGTGTTACCTTACACACACTCCTTAAAGATTTTTTCTCTGCATAACTCGCTTAGCACTTATTTATGGCCATGTGCTATCCTGTTTCATGAATTTTTTCATGAGAGAAACTCCAACTCTCACTTTGAGACGGCACCATCTCATAATTCACATAGGTGAAGTTCATATAGTATCTGTTTCTAATAGATACGTACCCTCGGTATTGAACTTCATTAAGAGTTTAAAATAGACTCAACCCTCATTTCTAATGTCAACATAATTATGAAATGTTAGACAATTATCCAAATCAACGACTTGTTGTTACCCATTGAAAATCTTAACGTTAATGTTCTGTTAACTTAAGATTGGGTTGCCGCCATTGTCGGAACTCTTACTCAAGGAGTTTCAACCCCATACCTCTCGAGGTTGTTCTTACTAAGTCTCTGGCCAGTGGCTTAGTAAACGGATCAGCCAAATTATAGCTTGTTCGTATATACGTAAGTGAAATGATTCCATCCTTAATCAGTTTTCTTACGAACGAATGTCTAAGTCCTATATGCCTGGACTTTCCATTATACACTTCGCTAAATGCTCTTGCCAAAGTGGCCTGACTATCGCAGTGTATAATTACCTTTGAAACATTGTCTTTAGCCAATGGAACTTCCAAAAGAAGATCCCTCAACCACTCTGCCTCTTGACTAGCGGAAGCGAGGGCCACGAATTCTGATTCCATGGTCGAAAGAGTAATGCATGTTTGTTTCTTGCTCTTCCAAGAAATTGCTCCTCCAGCTAGTGTAAATATCCACCCAGTTGTAGATTTGTGATCTCCCACGTCAGAGATCCAACTAGCATTGGTATATCCTTCTAATATAGCAGGAAACCTACCATAATGAAGGCCAAGATCTTTGGTTTTCAACAAATAACCAAATATCCTCGTGATTGCCTTCCAATGTTCATTACTTGGATTACTAGTAAATTGTTGCACCCCAAAATTTGCCCAACCTTTTCTAACTTAGGTTTATGTTTCAATTGAATATGCATTTGCATTGTCATCATGTACATAGTGTATTCATCTGCATAGGCAAGCTATCTTAATCAGGGGATCAAGTGTTGTTCTTATTTCAAGAGGTATATCCAAGGGTTTCATTCATATTCAAGACTACTCAGATCATCAGAGGAAATGTGAGCTATGAGCCAAGAGCATTAGGTGTGTATGGATGATATGAAGAGTCTAGAGAATCATCTTTGAGGAGAACCAAGTCATTTGAATGATTGCAAGAGCCTCAGTTGAAGTCAGTCAACTAGGGTCAGCACTGGGTCAATTCTAGGTCAAAGAAGTGTTTTGAAGGGCATCAAGGGTCATTTGAAGAATGTGGGATTCATTATTTGCTATAGGGATATGGATATGATGTTGTGATAAAGAAAAATCAAGAGGAGTCAAGGAGAACTGGAGTTACTAAATTAGGGTTTCAATGTAAAATCCCCTGATTTAGGTCAAACTTCAAAGCAGTGTAACTCAAGATGCAAGCTTCATATGAATTCTTGGTCCACATGAAACTTGTAGAGTATCTTCATAGCTTTAAGTTTAGGGGTGGAAGTCATCAAGATGATTTGCAGAGCTCAAGTTATGGCTCTTGCAAGTTACAGGTCATCTGAGGGCACTGAAATTTGTCTGTGAAAGTTGTCTGTCTTCCAAGCAACTTTTGACCTTCAAGGATATTTCAAATGGATTTCTGGCCAACATGATAACGGTTCCTTATTGTCTTAGCTTTCTAGAATGGTATGGTATGCCTTCATATGATTTGTGGAACTCTACTTATGGTCTTGGCAAGCTAAGGGTATTTTGGTCATTTGAGGATTACAGGTCATTCTTAGCATATGCCTAAAACTCATACAAGGGAGCTTCATATGAAAAACTTCACAACATCAAAGTTGTTCAAAATGGGATTTTAAGGCTAGAAAAGAAGGTGTGAAAGCTTGGAAAAGTTTAGAGCATGGAATTTTAAAAGTGGTGCAAATGACTTGAAAATGGCATATAACTTGAAAAAGTTCAAGTTGAAAATTGGTTTGAGAGATCTACAAATCCAATATAGGTCATCCAATATACCAAATTGATTCCAAACATCATTTTAAAGACATTGGTTCAGCCACTTTTTTGAGTTAGGGTTTAAAAATTGGACTTGCTTTGTATTTTTGTTACTTGCATAATAAGGCAAGTATAGAAAACTTGGCACAAGATGAATTTTCAAGGCAAGGAGCTTACATACACTTCCCATATCTCATGTAAGGAGATTTTGACATAAGTTTGGAAAGGTGCAAGCATGAGATAAGAGATATTCAAAGTATCATGGCATGAGAAGTTCATGAAATTTCCATAACTTTCTAGAATCCTCCAAGATTATTCTAGAAACCTCTAAGTTTGTTAATCATCCTCTATATATTGGATTGAGATCATTAAGAGTAGAGGTTGGTGATAGTTGATGTTGAATCCATTTGCAAATCATATTGAAATTTTTTCTTTCCATCATTTTTCCATTTTCCCACACTTTCACATGTTTGAATTTCCACTTTTTTCAATCCTTTTTCTCTCCATTTTTTGATCCTTTCTCATTACCAATTAATTCAATATACTACATAGGATTTTTCCATCAATTTTTGAGAAGATTTTAGTGCAATTCCATGGTTGTATCAACATGAAAAAGTGAGCTCCAAGTGCAAAAGTGATTTTCATTTCCTCACCAATTCAAGCATTTTCTTTGATCCTAATACCTCTACCAAGAATTATTGAAGGTTTCTACACTTTTTTCCAAAGAAATTCGTGCTCCATTAAAGCTCCATAATTCATTTTTCCAAGGTATAAAGAATTCGGCATAACTCATAATTTATGAGTCTTTTTTGCATTATTGTTGTTGCATCACATTGCTCTCATCTCCTACATGGATTCTAGTACAAAAAAGATGGTTTTTATGACAATTTTTGGTTCTTGAGTTTTTCTTGAGGTGCCACATTTTGGGAGTTAGAGAGAGTTTCAAGGAAATCTAAGACCATATTTGGATTCCTTGAATTTTTTCCTTCAAGTTTGACTAAAATTTTGTGCGAAACGGATAATTATTGATGGAGTTATGGTGCTTCAAAGTAGCAAAAAACTCATGTTCATGGAGCTGCGGGTTACTATTCACAAAGTTGAAAATTTTGATTTGGAGAAGAAGGTGTTAACACCGTCGGATGCATTTCCAAGTCAAGGTTTCTTCCATTCATCCAACGCCTCTCACTGCGCCACGTAATCGGCCACATAAGCCTCATGCCACTTTTATTTATTCATGTTATTTTCTTTTATTTTCCTATTGCCATTTTTCTTTTATTTTTTCTGTTTTATATGCTGACTTCAAATAATCATAAAAAATAGGAAAATTATTCTTTTTGATCCCCATTTTTTTGTGCTGAATCTTTAAGATGTCTAGGATTTAATAAAACTTGAATTATAATTTTACCATTTTTTGACATTTTCTTTGGGTTTTTTACATTTGGGTCGTCATAAAAAGGCCAATGCTGGTGCTATCATTTTGTTGAATTTCTTTGACCTATCAAAACACAATTTAAATGTCAATCCTTTTGCAGGGATCTCATACACACATTGAGGTATTGTGATATATTTTTGTGGGAATTTTATTGTACCATTTTAATTGGTTTTGGATGCTTTCTTTAACATGCTCCACTTTAATCTTTCTTTTGGTATACATGAGATATCTTGCAATGTTTTCATCTTGTTTGACCATTTATCTTTGGATATTTTTGTGGTATCTCTCACCCCTGGTTTGTGGCTTGATGTAGGGCATTGGAGATTTTTATTTGAATTTTTTAGCACCTTTTTCTATTTTTCTTATGTTTTGTTTTCGAACTTGTAATTTGGACTTCCGAACGGACTTTATTTTTGTTAAGGCTCCAACGGCCGCTTTGTGTTTGCGTGATGAACGCCGTGGCTTATATTTCTTATTGTAGATAGGTTAGAGGTATTGGAAGACCCTTAGGTGGCTGTTATTTGTATGTGTAGCTTGCCCAATTATCGACTTGTTTGCATGATAGCACGTTGCGATTCCAAATAGTGGATTACGCGTTTCACTCGGAGTTTTCACTCGATTCTTTGCATATGATCACTTGATATTTTCTTATTCCATCCATGAATGGGCTTGAGGTTGAGATGAACCTTCCTCCCTCCTTTGCATTGCATTTACCATTGCTATATTCATGTTCACTTGTATGCGGTTATTACTTGTATTTCCGTTTCTTCCTTTCGTTTCCTTTCCCGTAGGACTTCCATTCTTCCTTGTTCAAGGGAGGATGTGATAGATATTAGGAGTTAACCCATGCATGATAACATTAGGGTAGATTTTATTCCTTTTTAAACCCTAGGATTTTAGAGTGTCATCTCTTCTTCCTTCAAAACAACAGAAAAACATTAATAAAGGTTATAACAGAGATTAATTCATTTCTTCCGTCAAAAGATTTGAACAGACATCAACCTTTTTGCAATAAGAAAACCCTTGTTTAAGGTGAGATTTTTCATAAAAAACACTTGAACAGCTTGTGTCGGGCGTAGCCTGAACTACGTTTGCTCTGATCTTCCATGTCGTGTGGAAGTACGTAGGCATAGGATGCGATATCCTAGCGAGCAACCTTCACCCACCTTCCCCCGTAGTTAGGCGAACTACGTTGACTCTGATTTCTCGTTCCAGACGGGAATACGTAGGCATAAAGTGCGATGCTTTGCCGAGTCATCTTTTCTTTTCTTTTTAGACCTCATCCTTTAGTTTAGATAGAAGTGTAATCCGTACAAACCAAGCAAGCGTGGATCCCATCGAGTACGATGGACGTGAGGGGTGCCTAATACCTTCCCCTTGCGTAACCGACTCCCGAACCCAGGTTTTGGTTGCGATGACCATACCTTTTCCCCTTTTCGCGAGGTTTACTTCGAGCGTTCCCTTTCCCTCCGTTGGGATAAATAACGCACGGTGGCGACTCTTCTGTCAGCCGGCGCCGATTTTCGCAGTAGCGACAGCTGGCGACTCTGCTGGGGACCCATCGTCCCCTGGCTGCTAAGGACTGCGATAGTTCTTATGCATTTGGGATCCAACGTCCCTTAAGAGAGTCAATCCTAGCGCTTGTTTGCCCGTCGAGGAATTTGTATGGATTTACGTTTCTGTATTTACCTTTCAGCATTATATTATCATTATTATTGCTGTATTGTGGGGTTGTGACGGGTGTTCCATGATGGAGAGATAAGCTGGACCTGGGCTTGAGTGCACCTAGACTTAGAGTAGAGATTAGTGGGCGCGCACGTGCTTTGCATGTCCTAGTGTCCCGCGAAATCTACGCTCAGACGAGGTTCTTCTGGTTGGCCTCCTGTCCTGCTCTTTGGGTGGCTCGGGTTGCTGGTTAGTTGGATTGTCGACTCTGGGGACCGATCATTTGGAAGTTGGCTAAGTGAGGCCTCTTCAGGATGTGATGATGCCACTCCTTCTGGGAATCGTATCGTCACTCCTGAAAGTCTGTGACGCCGACGACCGCATAGGATGCCATACTTTGTCAGTTACTAGGACATCCACCTGTGAGAGGGTTTGGGGTTATGCAGGTAACTAGACCTTCAGATAACCGGTTATTTCTCGATCAGAGATCCTGGGTATTTATGGATATTTGTGAGGTCTATCAGAGACCAGTCTGAGTTTTGATTTGAGGTTATCCGAGACCAGTCTGAGTTTTGATTTGAGGTCTATCCGAGACCAGTCTGAGTTTTGATTTGAGGTCTATCGAAGACCAATCAGGGTTATGGTTTGAGGTCTGTCAGAGACCAGTTGAGGTTATATTACGGGTCTATCAGAGACCAGTGTGGAGCTTTGTATTGGGTCTATCCGAGACCATGATTTGAGACCTTCGATATGATTCGGGCTTCTCAGCTATAGCACTTGGCCCCTGTTGCATGTTGCTTGCATTGCATTATTTGCATGATCATTACCATTGCATCCCATTAACGTGTGTCTGTGCTGCAGGTGCATTTGCATATCCCCGGGTTCTAGTATCTGGACTTCCGAATATTGATCATGGCGGGTTTGAGGATGACAGTTGCTTACACGCTACCTATTCCTGATATTACTCCACTCCTAGGTCTGATTTCTCTGGCAGGTGAGGATGTCCGTAGAAGCTTCAGGCAGAGTTACGGACGGCTGTTGAGTTTGGTTCGCAGATCCACCGACGATGAATTGAACGGGCTATACACGCTGATGCAGTTCTATGACCCGGCTTTGAGATGCTTTACATTTGCAGACTTCATTTTGGGACCAACCATGGAGGAGTATGTGGAGTTTACTGAGCTGCCAGTGCAGAATGCGGTTCCCTTTATTCACTCTGCCGCTGAACCTAAGTTGGAGGATCTAGCCAAAGCCTTGCATATGGATGCTTCTGAGTTGTTGATAACTTCTTGGCGAGGGGTTCCGGGTTTCTCTCTTCAGTTTCTGGTTGGTAAGGCTCAAGAGTACGCCAAGAATGGGTGTTGGGTGGTCTTTAACGCTATTTTGGCTCTATGCATTTACGGGATCGTGCTGTTTCCCAATTTCCCAAACTTCGTGGACATGGATGCATTTCATCTGTTTGCTGCTGGTAACCCAGTACCTACACTGATCGGGGACTTTTATCATTCGATGCACTACAGGAATGAGAACAGGAGAGGCAAGAATGTCTCTTGTTACGTGCCTCTGCTGTATATGTGGTTCAAGAGCCATCTTCCTTCAAAGGGACCTTTTGTGGATAGTGCGACCACATCTGACTGGCCAGAGCGGATGATGAGGCTGTCTTCTACAGATATCGAATGGTTTGATCGAGACCTGCTGGGGTCCGAGCTTATTGTCAGTTGTGCTGGGTATCCTAATGTTCCGTTGATAGGGAGAAAAGGGTGCATCAACTACAACCCATCTTTGTTCGTCCGTCAGTTTGGATATGCGCTGAAGAGCCCACCTCGGGAGGATGAAGTACAGGAATCTCTGTACTTCACAGGTGATTTGAGCGGAGAGCTACTAGCCAAGCTTCGGCATGCCTGGACGCGTATTAACCGAAAAGGGAAACCGCTGTTGGGGAAGAGTGATTGCCAGGTGTATGCACCCTACAAAGTTTGGATTCAGGAGAGAGCCAGACAGATATTGATGCCATTTCCAGCTACACCAGTCTTAGTTCCTATTCTGGTAGAAGAGCCGACTACTGTTTCCAGGGAGGTCTATGAGCAAGTGGTGAAGGAAAAGGAAGCTCTGTTGGTGGTTAATGAAGATCTAGAAAGAGAATTGGCCCGGGTTCGAAGTGAGAAGAACGAAGCTGCGTACTCCCTTCAGCAACAAACTGAGATGGTAACTTTGTTGAAGACTAAGTTGGTCAAAGAAAAGGAGAAGCGGGAACGCCTGGGACAAGACTTTAAGAGCTCTCATGACATGATGGAAGCTAAGAAGAAGTCGTTGGACATCGCTCATCGAGAGATCGCTTCATTCAATAAGACATGGAATGCCACCCTTACTAACAACAAGGAACGGGAGGATAAGTTGAAGCAACAGATCGCCGATCTTCAGAACCAATTGAAGGCCACTAGGAGGCAGCACGAAGAAGAAGTCATGACTAGATATGCCCTTCAAGATGCACTGAAGCAAGTTGAGACCCGTAGAAAGGAAGCTCGGTCCCAGAAGAGAAAGCTAGAGGAGTGCTTTGGTGAAGGCGCATGGGAAGAGTCCATCGACGGCTTGCGGCGAGTTCTTAAGCAGAGGAGTCTACTCATAGAGGGATTGCTTGTCCAGCCTGATCATCCCAAGACAAAGAAGCTGTTAAGGGATTATAGGGATTATGGGCATACCTGATTTGTTCATGCTTTATTGTACGCTGACCATCACCCGGTTTGTGGGTTGAGGTCATGCTTTTGTTCGTCTTGTGATACATTGGTGTTATACTTTTGCCTTTGAAGGCCTGTTCAATACATGAGTTGTTTTCCCTTCTGTGATTGAATTTCAACTTCTTGCAAATGTTTGTCACCGCACTGTCACGGCGCTGCCCTGTATCAAACGTATTAACACTAGAATCGGGGAATAATAATCCCTAATGCACAGACGCACATTGCATTTTGCATACATACTCATATTTGCATTACAGGTTTGTGATCCGTGTATCTTATCTCCTGCTTTTTTTTAGGTATTTTCAGGATTGAAGAAAGGCGGGCCCACCGTTACTTTACAAGAACCAACCAGAAGAAGATCATGGACGCCATGCAGATTGAAATGCAAGAGATGCGTGACAGGATGGCCCTGTTCATGCAAACCATGGAGACTATCGCCAAAGGGCAGGAACAGTTGCAGAGTCTGGTGCAGCCGTTGGTTGCTCGTGCTGAGAACAACGGCACCCCGCATGGTGAAAATGTGGCTAACTCTCCCAGGGTTGAAAATCATCAAAGTGCTGATCACATTCAAGTCGTTGGGCTGAACAACAGAGAAGCTGGTCCTGCTGGTGGGAACGGGAACACTGGTAACACTAACGGAGACACTGCAGGAGTGTTCGTAGGGAACGTCAACCAGGGTTTCAACATGGGTGCGGAGAACGTCGGGCTGAATGGCGGCAATGGTAATCAGGGCTTTCAGGGTATGAATTTGGGATATGGCAATGTGGCTGGCGTCAAAACTGGATACGGAGACCGTGGTTATGGTAACGCAGGATATGGAATGGGTGTGAACAATGACCAGGATATGGGCAACTTGAGGGGTAACCCCAGGTACTTCCAAGCAGGTCTGGGTCGTAACGCTGGACATGCTGCATATGAAGAGATACCTCGTTGGGAGGGTCATCAGGAAGACGTTTTCTCTGGTCATAATGAAGGCTACGGGAGGCCTACAGGGGACAGCCTCCGCATGAGATTGTTGGAAGAAAAGGTAAATGGTCTGGCTAATCAGAACGCTGTGGGACTGGATATGTCTAACATGGGGTTGGTACCAGGGCTGAGGGTACCTCTGAAATTCAAAGCGCCATCTTTTGATAAGTATAGAGGCGACACGTGCCCGAGGGTGCATGTCCGTTCATTTTACAGAAGGATGTCTGCGTATTCAGACGACGAAAAGATGCTTATGCACTTTTTCCAAGACAGCTTGTCAGGGCCGTCATTGGAGTGGTACATGAGCCTGGAGCCAACACAGATCAGAACTTGGAAGGAATTGGCGGAAGCTTTCGTAAAGCACTACCAATACAACAGCGATCTCGCTCCTAACAGAGTTCAGTTGCAAAGCATGTCCCAGAAGCCCAAGGAAAGCTTCAAAGAGTACGCCCAGAGATGGCGTGACCTGGATGCGAGAGTACAACCACCTATGGTCGAGAGGGAAATGATGGACTTGTTCGTAGGGACATTCTCAGGGATGTACTATGACCGGCTGCTCAACTTCTCAATGAGTACCTTCTCCGAGCTGATCCTGATGGGGGAGCGTATAGAGAACGGGATAAAAATTGGTAAGATTCAACCGAGAGAATCTGCTTCAGCTGGAAGCAACAAGAAAGCCTTCGGTGGTAAAAGGCAAGGTGATGCTAATGCGGTGTATAACATTCAGCGGAGAAATAGGAATTAGAATCGGCGTCCACAACCTCAGGTTGCAAGTGTGACTATTCCGGGACCACCTCAGCAACAGAGACAACAGCAGCAGCCTAATCAGAATCAGCGGCGGTTTCAGGCTCCAAGGCCGAGGAGGGTATTTGAGGTACCGCCGATGTCTTACGCAGAGCTCCTTCAGACTCTATTGAAGTTACAGCTAGTTGAAAAGAGAACCTTGGCGCCGCCGACTGGCACGCCACCAGTAGGGTACGACATCAACGAGCATTGTGACTTTCACTCTGGTGCACCCGGGCACAACATCGAGAACTGTTTAGCTTTCAAGCACAAAGTGAAAGATCTGCTTGATAGCTCAGCCATCAATTTTGGGAAGGAAGGTCCCAACATTACACAAAAACCAATGCCAAACCATGAATAGGCTGGAATATGGTGGACAAAGAGGAGTTCTATAGTTCGTGTGGGCCGTTAAAAGTAGATCAGAACAGCGGCAGGTTGCCTCTCATAACTGATTGTGAAGATAGCTGGTTCAGCAGCAGGACAGATGTGAAAGCCCGGTTCTCGGAAGCTGGCGTTTTTCTTTGTTTTATCTTGTCATTTCTTTACGTTTGTAGTTTCTTTCATGATTGAATTGCGATCTTGTTCGTAAAACTTGTTGTTTTCATTTCGATTGATGATAATGAAATAAATATGCATGTTTTGATTAAATCCATTCGTGTTCACTAATTGTTTTTATAAATGTCCAACACCTGGTTAAGAGGAATCTGGGGGGGATGACGAAAATGAATGACATGCAACTTCCGATATTGTATGCTTTTGAAATAAAACCTGTTGATGATGTACAGGCATTGTTTCAAATCCCTAAACACCGGAGTTATAAGGAAGATAATCCCTTGTCGACCCTTTTGAGCCTTGTAGTAGGAGTTTCTTTCTGTGAATGAAAAACCCTCAATCTTAACCTGGGGCAGGGTAGGTGTTAGCTAATTTGACCGAGCGTTCAAGTTGCAAAAGGAGTGTCCATTCGAGGATCAATCACACCTCTAGAGGTCGTGCCTAAAAAACCACAATGGTTAAATCAAGAGTGAGACAGTCACATCATTCCCCAAAGAGTCAGACAACCAGTGTCACACGACTTATTCGAAAAAAACGAAAAGTGAGAAGAATCAAAAGCCCGCTAAGTCACAACTTCAAGACAAATGACTTAGGCAAAAATGAGGGCATCCCGCTGGACTTAAAAAATCAAAAGAAACTCAAAAAGAGTCAGTCCAGGCAAAAGTTAGGGATAAGAAAAAAGATGAAAGGAGGACAAAAAGAAAAATCCTCAAATCAAATGCGAGTCGTGTGACCCTAAGTGTCAAAGACGAAAAGTCAGTGGCTGTCACTCTAAAAGTTCATGGGTTCTCGAACTATCACTCATATCTTTCAGCCTCTGAGAGGTGAGCGCTAAGGTCGAATTAGCTGAACATAGGATCGGAGAACATCAAGGAGAATGGGTGGGTTAAAATAAACTTTGAGCCTTTATCCTTTCCTTCAAAACCGTGAACCTGACCACGTTATAACCTTCAAAAGTCCTAATTGAAGCAGGTTGTTTCGAAAGCATACTTCGGTAAAGGCCGCGTCGATTCTGACTCCTGAAAGGGTTCCTCTTACCATGGTGGTATTGATGTTGATAAATGTTTTGTGCAGTGTATGCTATAAACTGTTTTTCCCTTTTCCCAGTGAACAGATTGGATGTCAAAACTATCATATGTGTTGCATTAATATGTCTTTTACGCAGAACAACTTGTTTTACTTGCGAGTAAGCGCTTGACAGCAGGAAAGTTTTCTGCAATGGAAAGTATGGTCAGGATAGAATACAGAGCGCCCGAGTGTTCCGAGAGCAGGGGCAAGCTATTATCGTGATTCCCAGTCAGGTCAGCCATGCGAAGTCAGCTACTCTGGGGCAATCAGGTCGAGATTCAGTAAATCTCTCGTAGTTGGAGGTATTGTTCTGGATCAGCTAATCGGGGGCAAAACCAGTGAATCAGGGGCATTGACTTCCAGTGAGTTCGGAATCGGTTAGTCTGAGGACAAGTCCCGAAGCTTCAGTTGATTAAGGGGCAGTATGCTTGAGAGGTAACTATCAGAAGTGAGTCTCGTCGAAGATCCAATCAGGGGCAGTCATGCAGAATGGGGAGATTTGAAAGCAGATACTTCAGGTGGAAAATCAGATCAGGATAGGTCGCTAGAACGCTCATTCAGGGGCGAGTCGCCGCAGAGAGCATTGAAACTGATTGGGTTGATCGGAGCTAATGGAGATTGAATCTTTTTGCCGTATAGTTACCGGGGCAAGAAATCTCGAGGTCGTCTCATAGTAAGCGGTTCAGCGCAAGTATTCCCAGGAGGTAGATAGGGGCAAGTGGAGTGCACTGGGGCAAGCTATTCAAAAGCTCGCAAAGTTCCCCGCCAGAATCCATGGCAGGCTGGTACCCTCTCCAGAGATTGTATGTTGTGTCTTCCCCAGTGAAGTCGCCCCAGGCAAAACTGAATGCTACTTCCCCAGGAGAGTTGAGATCAATGTATCTTCAGTCAAGCAGAGCAGAGTCCTCCCCAGTGAAGGTCGAGATGGATATGATTAACTTCCCAGAGAGTTCTTGTGCAGTGCAAATCAGAATGTGCAGTTCAGTCCCCAGCTCAGTGATGGCGGGATGATTTCCCCAGCTCAGTGATGGCGGGATGATTTCCCCAGCTCAGTGATAGCAGGAGAGGTTCACCACAGAGTGTGATCAGGTGGTTGGAGCAGCTGAAAGGAGTTTTCCCGAGCGGGATTGTCCTTTCTTTCCCCAACAAGTCGCTCTTTCTCGTCAGGAGGACCGTCATCAGCAAATTTTGGAGTTCTGAGTTCGTGAGCTATTTTCCCAGCAGGGTGGTCATCCCCAGCGGAGTTAGTTCATCTTTCCAACATTTATTTTGTTGGAAGCGTATCGGCGGTATTCCGATCATCCCCAGCGGATCCAGTGTGTCTTCAGCATTTATTTTGCTGAAGTAACTCTTTACATAAGCATGCATCATGAGCATTTGCATTCTACCCAAGTATGTAGCATTTCCATGCAGTATGGAAGCATTTCGTCATTATCAAACATGCATATTTGAAACATAAGCCAGGTGGTTACCTCTCCAGTTTCAGATATGTTATTCCTTGCCGATAAGAGAAATCGTGATTCAGGAAGATGTGGGTTTTGTGGTCAAAGTACGCAGTGATCGTATTTGTACCCTCTATGGGGTTCATGTTGTAAGGCACGCAGTGACCGTGTTGATCTTGGTGTGTTGATTTGTGGTCAGAGTACGCAGTGATCGTATTTGTACCATCCACGGGGTTCATATTGTAAGACACGCAGTGATCGTGTTGATTTTGAGATGTGGATTTGTGGCCCAAGTATGCAATGATCGTATTTGTGCCAGGTGTGGGATTCATGTCGTAGGACACGCAGTGATCGTGTTGATATTAGTATGTGTATCTATGGTCGAATGGCGCAGTGATCGTATTTGTCCCGATCTAAGCAGATTGTTTTGTAAGGCACACAGTGATCGTGTTGGTATCATCCAGGGGTTTCATCGAGCAGGACGCGCAGTGATCGTGTTCACTTTATTATTGGGCAAGACACGCAGTGATTGTGTTTGCCATGTCATGTGATGGTTGTTGGTCAGTACGCAGTGATCGTATTCGTCCGTTCTACAGTGGTTATAGATTGACGCGCAGTGATCGTGTTCATCCAGTTGTTGGTCGATATATGCAGTGATCGTATTCGTCCGTGTTACAATGATTATGGGTTGATACGCAGTGACCGTATTCGTCCGTTATGCAGTTTGATTATGCTGTAGGACACGCAGTTAATGTGTTCATCGGGTTGTTGGTGGCCGAAGTACGCAGTGATCGTATTCGTCCCATGTTTGAAATTGTGTCACAGCACGCAGGGATCGTGTTTCCTCCAGTCAAGAGGGTCGTGACATGAAGCGCGCAGTGATCGCGTTTATCCTATGTATGGTCAGGATATGCAGTGATCGTATTCGTCCAGTTATGTGGGTTAGTTGAGGCACGCAACACGCAGGGATCGTGTTTTTCTCCAGTCAAGAGGATCGTGGCTCAGAACGCGCAGTGATCGTGTTCAAACACACAGTGATCGTGTTCCAGATACGCAGTGACCGTATTCACGCAACACGCAGGGATCGTGTTTTTTCTCCAGTCAAGAGGATCGTGGCTCAGAACGCGCAGTGATCGTGTTCGAACGCGCAGGGATCGTGTTCAAGATACACAGTGATCGTATTCGTACAGCATGCAGTGATCGTGTTGTTAGTACCATGGGAACTTATGATGCGGAGCGCGCAGTGATCGTGGCTATTGTATCAGTGGATTGTTGGTCGGCATACGCAGTAATCGTATTCGTCCTGTTACATGGGTTGATTTTGTGACACACGCAGTGATCGTGTTGACATAATTCCGGGGTTTTGTTGGTCGAGATGCGCAGTGATCGCATTCGCCCTATTGCAGCACACGCAGGGATCGTGTTTATCATATTGGTGGTTGAAGTACGCAGTGAACGTGTTCGCCTCTCCTATGTGGATTTATTTCGTCTGGCACGCAGTGATCGTGTTTATCTCATCCGGTTGGATTTATGGTCGATGTGATTGTAGCGCAGCATGCAGTGATCGTGTTCGTCGTGTTTGTCCCGTTAAATGGTTTTTGTTTGTAAGACACGCAGTGATCGTGTTCGTCGCAGTTTTGTGGATTTGTTGTGCCAGACACGCAGTGATCGTGTCCGTCATGGCATATTCCCCTAGCAGAGTTGCTTGGCCAAGCACTTCTCTTTCTCCCCAGCCGAGTCCTTTCTCAGAATGCTGTAGAGATGGCATAATGCAATTTATGGGTGGTTACCCACAGTTTCCCCAGTAGAGACGTAATCCCCAGCGGGTTGTTCTTCAACGAGATACTTGGCTAAGTTCCTCGTAGTCCCTGGCAGGGTATCCTTTGACAAGTCGCTTGGTTAAGTCACTTGTATTTCCCCAGCTGAGTCTTTCTCAGGAGGATGGGGTATCAGTATTAGAAGGTGGTAATACAGATTTTCGGGTGGTTACCCGCAATTCCCTAACAGAGTTATGTTCTCCAGCAGGGTGTTACTTCAATGGGTTGCTTGGTTAAGTCCCTCATAGTCTCCAGCAGGGAGCTTGCTACAGGAGTTGTTTGGTTAAATTACTCGTAGTTTTCAACAAGGGTGCTTGGTTAAGTTCCCATTTTCCCCAGCAGGTGTTTAACGGCAGTCGTCAGAATTTGTCCCCTCAGAGTTGCTTGGTTAAGTTTCTCATTTCCCCGCAGAGTCGGTTGTTCATGTCTTCGGACCTTGTCTCGTTTGGTTAAGCGTTCTCTCGTTTCTTTAGGATACGAAAAGTTGATCAGTGAAGTCAACATGACAAGTGAAGTCAATATTCTCCCGCTGGTTAGCGTGTGCTCAGTTGATAAGTGAGATCAACAGAGGTTGATAAGTGAGATCAACAGAGGTTGATAAGTGAGATCAACAAAGGTTGATAAGTGATATCAACAATTTCTCGTTATGTGGTGTATGCTCATTTCTTCGGAATGGAGTGGCCTGCGGACAGCATCAGATTATTTGACAGATGGATGGCTAGTTGTTGCTGTGACAACAAAAGCCAGTTCCCAGGGTTTTCCTAAGCAGTAGTCGTTTTGCAATTTATTTTTGCGGTTGGCAAATTTCCGGGTTCTTTCGTATTCAACCGTCTCGTACCGCGAATGTCTGAAGGTTGCGCGCTCTTCATCCAGTCGGGTCCAAGTCGCTTGAATAGGGGCAGCTGTTGCACCCCAAAATTTGCCCAACCTTTTCTAACCTAGGTTTATGTTTCAATTGCATAGTCATTTGCATTGTCATCATGTACATAGTGTATTCATCTGCATAGGCAAGCTATCTTAATCAGGGGATCAAGTGCTGTTCTTATTTCAAGAGGTATATCCAAGGGTTTCATTCATATTCAAGACTACTCGTATCATCAGAGGAAATGTGAGCTATGAGCCAAGAGCATGAGGTGTGTATGGATGATATGAAGAGTCTATAGAATCATCTTTGAGGAGAACCAAGTCATTTGAATGATTGCAAGAGCCTCAGTTGAAGTCAGTCAACTAGGGTCAGCACTGGGTCAATTCTAGGTCAAAGAAGTGTTTTGAAGGGCATCAAGGGTCATTTGAAGAATGTGGGATTCATTATTTGCTATAGGGATATGGATATGATGTTGTTATAAAGAAAAATCAAGAGGAGTCAAGGAGAACTGGAGTTACTAAATTAGGGTTTCAATGTAAAATCCCCTGATTTAGGTCAAACTTCAAAGCAGTGTAACTCAAGATGCAAGCTTCATATGAATTCTTGGTCCACATGAAACTTGTAGAGTATCTTCATAGCTTTAATTTTAGGGGTGGAAGTCATCAAGATGATTTGCAGAGCTCAAGTTATGGCTCTTGCAAGTTACAGGTCATCTGAGGGCACTGAAATTTGTCTGTGAAAGTTGTCTGTCTTCCAAGCAACTTTTGACCTTCAAGGATATTTCAAATGGATTTCTGGCCAACATGAGAACTGTTCCTTATTGTCTTAGCTTTCTATAATGGTATGGTATGCCTTCATATGATTTGTGGAACTCTACTTATGGTCTTGGCAAGCTAAGGGTATTTTGGTCATTTGAGGATTACAGGTCATTCTTAGCATATGCCTAAAACTCATACAAGGGAGCTTCAGATGAAAAACTTCACAACATCAAAGTTGTTCAAAATGGGATTTTAAGGCTAGAAAAGAAGGTGTGAAAGCTTGGAAAAGCTTAGAGCATGGAATTTTAAAAGTGGTGCAAATGACTTGAAAATGGCATATAACTTGAAAAAGTTCAAGTTGAAAATTGGTTTGAGAGATCTACAAATCCAATATAGGTCATCCAATATACCAAATTGATTCCAAACATCATTTTAAAGACATTGGTTCACCCACTTTTTTGAGTTAGGGTTTAAAAATTGGACTTGCTTTGTATTTTTGTTACTTGCATAATAAGGCAAGTATAGAAAACTTGGCACAAGATGAATTTTCAAGGCAAGGAGCTTACATACACTTCCCATATCTCATGTAAGGAGATTTTGACATAAGTTTGGAAAGGTGCAAGCATGAGATAAGAGATATTCAAAGTATCATGGCATGAGAAGTTCATGAAATTTCCATAACTTTCTAGAATCCTCCAAGATTATTCTAGAAACCTCTAAGTTTGTTAATCATCCTCTATATATTGGATTGAGATCATTAAGAGTAGAGGTTGGTGATAGTTGATGTTGAATCCATTTGCAAATCATATTGAAATTTTTTCTTTCCATCATTTTTCCATTTTCCCACACTTTCACATGTTTGAATTTCCACTTTTTTCAATCCTTTTTCTCTCCATTTTTTGATCCTTTCTCATTACCAATTAATTCAATATACTACATAGGATTTTTCCATCAATTTTTGAGAAGATTTTAGTGCAATTCCATGGTTGTATCAACATGAAAAAGTGAGCTCCAAGTGCAAAAGTGATTTTCATTTCCTCACCAATTCAAGCATTTTCTTTGATCCTAATACCTCTACCAAGAATTATTGAAGGTTTCTACACTTTTTTCCAAAGAAATTCGTGCTCCATTAAAGCTCCATAATCCATTTTTCCAAGGTATAAAGAATTCGACATAACTCATGATTTATGAGTCTTTCTTGCATTATTGTTGTTGCATCACATTGCTCTCATCTCCTACATGGATTCTAGTACAAAAAAGATGGTTTTTATGACAATTTTTGGTTCTTGAGTTTTTCTTGAGGTGCCACATTTTGGAAGTTAGAGAGAGTTTCAAGGAAATCTAAGACCATATTTGGATTCCTTGAATTTTTTCCTTCAAGTTTGACTAAAATTTTGTGCGAAACGGATAATTATTGATGGAGTTATGGTGCTTCAAAGTAGCAAAAAACTCATGTTCATGGGGCTGCGGGTTACTATTCACAAAGTTGAAAAATTTGATTTGGAGAAGAAGGTGTTAACACCGTCGGATGCATTTCCAAGTCAAGGTTTCTTCCATTCATCCAACGCCTCTCACTGCGCCACGTAATCGGCCACATAAGCCTCATGCCACTTTTATTTATTCATGTTATTTTCTTTTATTTTCCTATTGCCATGTTTCTTTTATTTTTTCTGTTTTATATGCTGACTTCAAATAATCATAAAAAATAGGAAAATTAGTCTTTTTGATCCCCATTTTTTTGTGATGAATCTTTAAGATGTCTAAGATTTAATAAAACTGGAATTATAATTTTACTAGTTTTTAACATTTTCTTTGGATTTTTTACATTTGGGTCGTCATAAAAAGGCCAATGCTGGTGCTATCATTTTGTTGAATTTCTTTGACCTATCAAAAGACAATTTAAATGTCAATCCTTTTGCAGGGATCTCATACACACATTGAGGTATTGTGATATATTTTTGTGGGAATTTTATTGGACCATTTTAATTGGTTTTGGATGCTTTCTTTAACATGTTCCACTTTAATCTTTCCTTTGGTATACATGAGATATCTTGCAATGTTTTCATCTTGTTTGACCATTTATCTTTGGATATTTTTGTGGTATCTCTAACCCCTGGTTTGTGGCTTGATGTAGGGAATTGGAGATTTTTATTTGAATGTTTTAGCACCTTTTGCTATTTTTCTTATGTTTTGTATTCGAACTTGTAATTTGGACTTCCGAACGGACTTTATTTTTGTTAAGGCTCCAACGGCCGCTTTGTGTTTGCATGATGAACGCCGTGGCTTATATTTCTTATTGTAGATAGGTTAGAGGTATTGGAAGACCCTTAGGTGGCTGTTATTTGTATGTGTAGCTTGCCCAATTATTGACTTGTTTGCATGATAGCACATTGCGATTCCAAATAGTGGATTACGCGTTTCACTCGGAGTTTTCACTCGATTCTTTGCATATGATCACTTGATATTTTCTTATTCCATCCATGAATGGGCTTGAGGTTGAGATGAACCTTCCTCCCTCCTTTGCATTGCATTTACCATTGTTATATTCATGTTCACTTGTATGCGGTTATTACTTGTATTTCCGTTTCTTCCTTTCGTTTCCTTTCCCGTAGGACTTCCATTCTTCCTTGTTCAAGGGAGGATGTGATAGACATTAGGAGTTAACCCATGCATGATAACATTAGGGTAGATTTTATTCCTTTTTAAACCCTAGGATTTTAGAGTGTCATCTCTTCTTCCTTCAAAACAACAGAAAAACATTAATAAAGGTTATAACAGAGATTAATTCATTTCTTCCGTCAAAAGATTTGAACAGACGTCAACCTTTTTGCAATAAGAAAACCCTTGTTTAAGGTGAGATTTTTCATAAAAAACACTTGAACAGCTTGTGTCGGGCGTAGCCCGAACTACGTTTGCTCTGATCTTCCATGCCGTGTGGAAGTACGTAGGCATAGGATGCGATATCCTAGCGAGCAACCTTCACCCACCTTCCCCCGTAGTTAGGCGAACTACGTTGACTCTGATTTCTCGTTCCAGACGGGAATACGTAGGCATAAAGTGTGATGCTTTGCCGAGTCATCTTTTCTTTTCTTTTCAGACCTCATCCTTTAGTTTAGATAGAAGTGTAATCCGTACAAACCAAGCAAGCGTGGATCTCATCGAGTACGATGGACGTGAGGGGTGCCTAATACCTTCCCCTTGCGTAACCGACTCCCGAACCCAGGTTTTGGTTGCGATGACCATACCTTTTCCCCTTTTCGCGAGGTTTACTTCGAGCGTTCCCTTTCCCTCCGTTGGGATAAATAACGCACGGTGGCGACTCTTCTGTCAGCCGGCGCCGATTTTCGCAGTAGCGACATAAATCTACTCATTTTACTAACTGCAAACGATATATCGGGTCTAGTACCTTGCATTAAGTACATAAGACATCCGATCGCACTTGCATATTCTAATTGAGCCACTGCTCTTCCATCATTCTTTTCAAGTTTGATTACATGATCAAATGGAGTAGTTACTTCCTTGAATTTCAGGTGTTTGAACTTATCAAGCATTTTCTCAATGTAATGTGTTTGATTAAGTTCATAACCCCCACTATTTTGCTTAACTTTTATTCCTAAAATTGTGTCAACAAGCCCAAGATCTTTCATCTTGAAAGTGGAAGTTAGAAACCTTTTTGTTTCTAAAATTCCATTAAGTCTATTGCTAATTATTAGCATGTCATCAACATAAAGACACAAAAATATTACAGTGTTATTATACACTTTTGTATATAAACACTTGTCACAAGAATTAGGAATAAATCCATTTGACATTATCGTAGAGTCAAACTTTTGATGCCATTGTTTTGGTGCTTGTTTTAAGCCATATAGAGATTTGACAAGTTTGCATACCTTCTGTTCATTTCCAGGAAGGACGTGTCCTTCTGGTTGTTCCATGTAGATTTCCTCATCGAGGTCTCCGTTTAGGAATGCTGTTTTAACCTCCATTTGATGAACAATCAGATCATTTAAAGATGCTAAAGCAAATAACAACCTTATAGTGGTTGTTCTCGCTATAGGTGCATAAGTGTCAAAATAATCTATACCTTCCTTTTGTCTAAATCCTTTTGCCACTAATCTTGCTTTATAAGTGTTTAATGTACCATCACTATGATATTTCTTTTTAAACACCCACTTGCATCCAATGGGTCTTGATCCCTTTGGTAAATCAACAAGTTCCCAAGTGTGGTTGGACATAATTGAATCCATTTCATCTCGGATAGCATCTTTCCAAAAAGAGGAGTCTCTTGAAGCTATTGCTTCCTTATAAGTTTTAGGATCTTCCCCTACTTGAAGAATTACCGGAATGCTTTTAATAAAATTTGTATTATTTCCTTCAACCAGATAAAATGAAATGGAATGAGAATCAATTTTGTCTGGTCCTAGGTTCTTTATTTTCCGGACTCTTTTGCTTATCCTAGGTTCGGGTCGTGGTTCATTTATTCGAGATGTGCCTTCAGGTTGTATTTCTACAATCCGAGAAGAGTCTTTTTCACAAGATTCTTTATTTATGGCCGACTCTGATTCTTTATCCTTAGTTATAAGGTTTTCAAAGAATTCTACATCCCGGGATTCAACAATAATATTAGACTCTAAATTTAAAAGTCTATATGCTTTGCTATTTTGTGCATATCCTACAAATGCACATCTTATCCCTCGAGGACCCAACTTGGTTCTCTTAGGATCCATGTTTTTGTAATATGCCACACACCCCCACACCTTAAAATAGCCAATATTTGGTGTCATGCCCTTCCATACCTCATATGGAGAAATTCCACTTTTCTTTAAGGGAATTCTATTTATTATGTGACAAGCGGATAATAAAGTTTCGCCCCACAAATTGAAAGGTAGTTCGGAATGCAATAACATGGCATTCATCATTTCTTGATATGTTCGATTCTTTCTTTCTGCTATGCCATTTTGTTGTGGTGTTCTAGGTGCCGAACATTCATGTATTATACCATGTTCTTCACAAAATGCATCAAATTCAGTAGAAAAGTATTCACCGCCCCTATCACTCCTAAGGACTTTTATACTTCTACTTAATTGTTTTTCCACTTCTGCTTTGTAACTCTTAAAGGCATTAAAAGCCTCATCTTTATGCTTTAAGAGATATACATAAGTGTATCTAGAACAATCATCAATAAATGTAATGAAATATCTATTTCCCCCACGGGTCAACATGCCATTAAATTCGCACAAATCTGAATGCACAAGATCAAGCAGATTTGTATTTCTTTCAACACTTTTGAAAGGTTTCTTAATCATTTTTGATTTAACACATAATTCACATTTATTGAAATCTTTGATATTACATGGTATCAAGCCAAGTTTAATTAGTCTCTTCATTGAACTAATACCAATATGTGCTAATCTATTGTGCCATAAAGTAACTGAATCAAGCATGTAAGCAGAATTAGAAATTTCATTAATCATGTTATCAGTAATACATAGTTTGATCATTCCTTCAGCGGAATATCCTTTTCCAACAAACACACCATTACGGGTCAAAATAAGTTTGCCCGATTCATACACAGATTTAATACCCGGTTTTCCCAATAAATCCCCACTAACAAGATTCCTATTCATGTCTGGGACATGAAGCACATTAACAAGAGTAACTTTCTTTCCAGAAGTGAAGTTGAGTTCGACCGTTCCGGTTCCAACAACTTTGGATCGCACTTCATTTCCCATTTGTACTTCTTGTCCATCATTTGCCTCAGAATATGTTTTGAATGGAGCCCTGTCATATGAGACATGAACCGTGGCACATGTATCATACCACCAGCCTTGGACTTTGCCTTTGATTGCCATAATTTCGCTCACAGTAGCAATTATATCATCATTAGCATTCACTGCATTGATCTCCTTTTTTGATTTATTATGCCTGCAATCTCGAGCATAATGTCCAGGTTTTCCACATACAAAGCATCCATTTTTCGGACCCTTCGGACCACCGAAGTTTTTGAACTTGGTATGTTCCTTTTTTGGTGCGATGTGACTTTTCTTGACATCATGTTTTTTCTTTTCCTTTCTGGTCACAGCATTGGCTTTGGAAAGACCCGCAGATTCTGATTTTTCCCTCTCCTTCGATTCCTCCTCGATTCGAAGATGCTTCTGGATTTTCTCCAACGAAAAGTCATCAGAATTGTGCAACAGTTTCTTTTTATAGCCTTTCCACGAACTTGATAACTTCGCAATGATTGCACCAACTTGAAAGGTTTCAGGAATGTCTATTTTCACCGTTTTGATTTTGTTCACCAGGACTTGCAATTCGTGCACTTGAGGAAGTATGGGCTTGGAATCTGTAAATTTAAAATCAAAGTATTTAGAAATTAAGAACTTCTTCGTACCTTCTTCTTCGGCTTTGAATTTAAACTCCAGTGAATTCCATATGTCTCTAGCGGACGGATTGTCTGTGTATAGGTCGTATAGGCGGTCAGACAGCGTGTTCAGAATATGCCCACGGCATAGCAATTCGTCCTCCCTTCGCAGCATGCGCTTCTTCTTGAGTTCGTCAGAATCATCTTCAGTTGGTTCTGGAATTGGTGTCAGATCGGGATCCAAGACGTAGTGAACCTTGAGTGCAGTAAGCAGGAATGTCATCTTGTCTTGCCATCTGGTAAAGTTGTTTCCATCGAAGCAATCCAATTTGACAAGATCCTGATTCATAACCTTGATACTTGAAACAGCAGCGTCGGAATCCATGATACAAATACTTTTAAGATTGTTAGATAATCCTTCTATGTCGAATGGATCCAGACTGAATCGTGAACGAAATCACTTTCCTTAAAAGTATTTCAAGCACACTCTCAAATTGTCTTAGAGTTGGAATGGCCTGAATACCCAGGATAAGTCAGCCTTTTTCTCGAAACTGCACAAGACTGGTGAAGTTTCGAATGCAAGGAAAACCTTGCAATGCTTTTAAACCATGAATCCATATGAATAGACCGGTGTTACCTTACACACACTCCTTAAAGATTTTTTCTCTGCATAACTCGCTTAGCACTTATTTATGGCCATGTGCTATCCTGTTTCATGAATTTTTTCATGAGAGAAACTCCAACTCTCACTTTGAGACGGCACCATCTCATAATTCACATAGGTGAAGTTCATATAGTATCTGTTTCTAATAGATACGTACCCTCGGTATTGAACTTCATTAAGAGTTTAAAATAGACTCAACCCTCATTTCTAATGTCAACATAATTATGAAATGTTAGACAATTATCCAAATCAACGACTTGTTGTTACCCATTGAAAATCTTAACGTTAATGTTCTGTTAACTTAAGATTGGGTTGCCGCCATTGTCGGAACTCTTACTCAAGGAGTTTCAACCCCATACCTCTCGAGGTTGTTCTTACTAAGTCTCTGGCCAGTGGCTTAGTAAACGGATCAGCCAAATTATAGCTTGTTCGTATATACGTAAGTGAAATGATTCCATCCTTAATCAGTTTTCTTACGAACGAATGTCTAAGTCCTATATGCCTGGACTTTCCATTATACACTTCGCTAAATGCTCTTGCCAAAGTGGCCTGACTATCGCAGTGTATAATTACCTTTGAAACATTGTCTTTAGCCAATGGAACTTCCAAAAGAAGATCCCTCAACCACTCTGCCTCTTGACTAGCGGAAGCGAGGGCCACGAATTCTGATTCCATGGTCGAAAGAGTAATGCATTTTTGTTTCTTGCTCTTCCAAGAAATTGCTCCTCCAGCTAGTGTAAATATCCACCCAGTTGTAGATTTGTGATCTCCCACGTCAGAGATCCAACTAGCATCGGTATATCCTTCTAATATAGCAGGAAACCTACCATAATGAAGGCCAAGATCTTTGGTTTTCAACAAATAACCAAATATCCTCGTGATTACCTTCCAATGTTCATTACTTGGATTACTAGTAAATTGTTGCACCCCAAAATTTGCCCAACCTTTTCTAACCTAGGTTTATGTTTCAATTGCATAGTCATTTGCATTGTCATCATGTACATAGTGTATTCATCTGCATAGGCAAGCTATCTTAATCAGGGGATCAAGTGCTGTTCTTATTTCAAGAGGTATATCCAAGGGTTTCATTCATATTCAAGACTACTCGGATCATCAGAGGAAATGTGAGCTATGAGCCAAGAGCATGAGGTGTGTATGGATGATATGACGAGTCTAGAGAATCATATTTGAGGAGAACCAAGTCATTTGAATGATTGCAAGAGCCTCAGTTGAAGTCAGTCAACTAGGGTCAGCACTGGGTCAATTCTAGGTCAAAGAAGTGTTTTGAAGGGCATCAAGGGTCATTTGAAGAATGTGGGATTCATTATTTGCTATAGGGATATGGATATGATGTTGTGATAAAGAAAAATCAAGAGGAGTCAAGTGCCGTCTACAAGCCGCCACTAGCGCCTCTATGCCCACGCCCCCGGATCCGGTTCCGGAGCCGGAGCCGGAGCCGGAGCCGGTGTCGCCGGTGGCGACACCGGCGAGGGGTGTTTTGTATGAGACAAGTGACATAAGTTTTGGCACCACCACATATGACTATGTGGCACTTTATCCTCTTTGGCTCTTTTGGAAATTACATTGTTCCAAGTGCCTTATAAATGCTATTTAATTTTACTCCTCTTCCAATGTGGGACTAAGCATTTATTGTCAATGAACTATAACACCCACTTTGTCATTTTGGAACAACTTTAATGGAAATAATTTATTATTTCCAACAGATTGCGGAGCTTGGGGGATCATAAAAAAACCCCACGAACAACTTCACCTCTCATATTTTCCATCTGCAAATCCAATCATAAAACAAGTTTCAGTCCTCCATATTCCAAAAACCGGCCATTCGAAAAAGCTTTGAATCCACAACAAACTCTTCACAATTATGCAGCTTCGTGACTAATTCTTCAACCCACTTCTTCCAAATCTCACAAACCTTTGTCACCAAATTTAACAACCAAAAACAAGAACCACAACATTGATTCGATAATTCAACATGCAATGAGCAACAAGGAGAATTCACGATTCGCAGTAGAGAAGAGGTAGAATAAGAAGGCGACATATAAAGCAGAAGCGAGAACGTAACAAGTTCGCACCTGAATCGTGGCGTCGTCTTTGTCGGGTAATCCCGCTCTAAGCTTCAGCTATTTGTTTCTTGTGTTTGTATTGTGGTGTGCGATTGTTAGCTCTTGTTTGTGCGGTTTGAGTCGTACGAGATATTTGTTGTGACAGAGGCTTTGTTTTCAACGGCACAATTAGAAAATGGGAGCAGAGTGAGACAGAAAGTAGAGAGCGCGAACGAGGGAGTAGGGTTTGAGAGGAAGGCTGAATGAGAGAGGCGGCGAGCGAGTGGAAAGGAGGAAGATGGTCCTGATGGCATCGTGTTCCTTTCGGCGTTGTGCTGTGAAGAAGAAGAGAGGAACGTGGTGAACTAGGTTTTCCCCTTGTGAATCAGTAACCCTTGTACTACATAACCTTACACAATCACGGACTGGGTCTTAGGTCCGTTTGTTTTGTTTTTGTCTTCACCACCCATTTTTTCTGCACACCATCCTTGGACATAATAAAGCCATTGGGCCATAAGCTTAGGCCCATATACTTAGCTGTTGTTTACACACCACCAAAACCCTTTCTGCACTCCTTTTTAATTCTTTTGTTTTTTTAGAATTGGTTAATTAAGTTAATATTGATTTAATTAGGTTTGGTTAATTAGATAGTAATCCTAGAATTAGGTTTTAATTTATTTAGAATTAGACTTTTAATTTTAGCTTAATTTATCTAAAGTTAGATTTTAGATTTGTTAAAATTTAATTTTAATTTAACTTAGGATTAATTTTTGTTTAGAATTTAATTAATTAAACTTTGTTTTTTATTTTAATTTGAATCTTACTTTTGAACTAATGTTGTCCTTAATTTTGGTTCTAGCTTCGATTAATCCTCGCGTGCGTTTGTGAATATTTCTTTGACGACACTTGTATATATTTTCCTTTGAATATTTATTTGAGTTTCGATACTTGATGTTGTTTGTGATTGCAATGCTTCGTGTTTACCTGTTGATTACCCTTGTATTCACACGATCTCTTAGGATTCCTAGCTCAACTTAATTTCCGATTAAGTTCGAGGTAGGAGAGACATTAGGCTTTCAATCCAAGCATGACAATATTAGGTAGACTTCCCTCCTAATCCTAACCTTAGGGTCATATTATATAATAACAATTAGGATTCAATTTCCCCTATACCTCATGTGCATCTCTTTTTTCTTTCTCAAATAATGATCAAAACACTTAAACAATACGATGCGTATTGTGCGCCACGAGCCTTAAATGCAAGGGAAATGATGAGTGAGGGGTCTCTCCTTACTTGTTTAGAGTATTTATCATATGCCCCAAGGGCGATATGCGACGCATTCGCTCATATGTCATAGACTTTAGTGCGATACGCATCTCAAACAAAGTCAATTCACTTCTGTTAAGGCATTTCAGGCTCATAATCTTTTGTCTCGCCCCCGTGCGATTGAGATCCCATTTTCTCGTAGTTGCGTGAACTACGGATGCTCTGATTCCTCATTAGGGAATGAGGATATGTAGGCATGAGGATCTCTATCCTTGGCGAGCACACTAACAACTAACTTCCCTTTTCTCTTTCCCTAGTGCAATCAAAACCAACTTGTTATTCAAACCTTTTCTCTCGCCCCAGTGCGATCGAGACCTTTCCCTGTAGTTGCCTGAACTATGTTTACTCTAATTTCTCGTAACAGATGAGGATACGTAGGCACAAGACGATGATGTCTTGGCGAGAAACCTTCCCTCATTACCCGTAGTTTTCTGAACTACGTTGACTCTGACTTTTCCATTGCACGAGGGAATACGTAGGCATAGGGCGACGATGTCCTATCGAGTCTCCTTTTTCTTTTCCCTTTCCTGTTCAGCAGTAGCTTTTAGATAACACACCCTTTGATTAGACAAAAAGCGTGGATCTCGTTCAGTACAATAAACGTGAGGGGGTGCTTGTACCTTCCCCTTGCATAACCGACTCCCGAACCCAAGATTTGGTTGCGATGACCTTGTCTCCTCCTTTCTCTTAGGTTTTCTTTGATCATTTCATTTCCTTCTCTTTGGGATAAATAACATTTGATGGAGACTGTTGTGTTTGTTTCTGCTGACCCTTTTCGCAGTTGCAATGCAACAGCTGGCGACTCTGCTGGGGAAATGTGGTTCCCTATTGTTGTACCCCAAAATTTGACCAACCTTTTCTTGGCTTATTGTCGCTACTGCGAAAATCGGCGCCCGCTGAACAGAAGAGTCACCACCGCGCGTTATTTATCCCACGGGAGGGAAAGGAAACGCTCAGAGTAAACCTCGCACAACACGGGAAAGGTATGGTCATCGCAACCAAAACCTGGATTCGGGAGTCGGTTACGCAAGGGGAAGGTATTAGCATCCCTCACGTCCGTCGTACTCGACGGGATCCACGCTTGTTTTCGGGTATGGATTGTTATTCTATCTATTCTACAGGTCAGGGGTTAAAAGAAAATAAACTGACTCGGCAAAGTATCGCACTTTATGCTTACGTATTCCCGTCTGGAACGAGAAATCAGAGTCAACGTAGTTCACCTACCTACGGAAAAGGAGGGGAAGGTTGCTCGCTAGGATATCGCATCCTATGCCTACGTACTTTCATGCAGCATGAAAGATCAGAGCAAACGTAGTTCGGGCTACGTACGACACAAGTCTGTCTTGATTGATTTTATTCCTTCTGAAAAAGGGTTTCTGATTAGCAGTCCAAGCGGACAAAAATGACGTCTTGATGAGTTCACGTTCTTTTACGGAAGAAGTGTCTTTTATTGTGTTTGAAATCTTTATGGTGTTTTTCTATTTGTTTTGAGAAAGGAAGAGACAGAACTCTAACCTACGATTGCGAAGGGAATCAAACTATCCTAATGTTATCATGCATGGGTTAAGACCTAGTGTCTATCATGCTCCTCTCTTGCGCAGAGAGAAACAGAGATCCTAAGGGAATAGACGGAAACAGAAACAATATCAGATATATACAGTAAAACAGTAAAATGCATGGATGCAACAATACAAGCGAGGCAAGGGAGTCCCACTCAACCTCGAACCTGGAAAACAATAGGCAAAAGTGAACAGGATTCACTTTCAACCCAGCAGGGTAAACAACAAACAATACAGCCAGGAAAACCAATCAATACATCAGAAATGAAATACAGCATCAGCAACTCTGACTTCAAGCTTCAGCAAGCATCAATCTCCATCTCCACAACTTTCCAGCAAGGTCTTGATCACCAGTCTTCCATCTACAATGGCTTTTCTTCAAGTCTCAATCTTCAGGAGAAACATCAGTCAACCAGATGAAGTGAATGAATGCTAGACAGTTAATTACCTACCAAGGGTGGTTCATCAACTGTTAACATTAAACAGAAAGTTTCCTCTCAAAAGTTCTATCTTTCAAATACATTCACTGATCCTTCCAAAGGAAGGAGGTGGATATTTGAAAGAGACTTTGAATCATAGAGAAAGGATGGATGCAGACAAGGCACTCCATATTTGAGAAACAAGCTTTCTAATCTAGAGCTCTGCCTAGCTCCTAAACCCTAATCTCCTCAACAGCTGCTAGCAGGAATCTCCTTACCAACTCTGGAAGTTGGTCTTCAGTCTCTGGATCTCCAATGGCTTCATCTTCACAAGTCTTCAGCTCTCCCAAATCCCCAAGCAATCCCAATACCCAAACAAACAAGCAATAATCCCCAGAGGGCACACCACACCAGTCAATCCAATATATACAGTATATTAATAGCAGTAGGGGAATCCTGATTTTTCTAAGGGGATCTAATAACTACCCATAGCCCCTATAGTCCCATAGCTAAGCTATTTAATCCCTAAGTCCTAAGGGAAATGAACTAATTCACCTAAGTTATCACTTAAAACCCTAATTTGTTCATGTTGTTCACACCTAAACTAAACACCTAAAATTAAGTCCTAAAAATGGGAACTAAATTGTATCTACAAGTTGTATATCTAAACTAAACAACCTAAAAAGAATGGACAAAAAATATTAAAGCAACTATGAGAACAAAAAATATCAAATTCATGCATGAAATGAAACACCTAAAATATGCATTTATTTGGAAAATATGGGAAAAATATCAAATAAAAAATAAAATGCAATTTTTATTTTTTTATAATTTTCTAGACTCTTTAAAGAAAATTATGCAAAAAGAATTATGGAAAAATAATGTTTTTATGATTTATTATGATTTTTAGAAAATGCATGAAAAATGAAAAAGAAATTAAAATGAAAATATAAAGCAATAAAAGGAGGGGGTATGAAGAGCAAACGCGCTCAGTTCATATTCCAGGTGGGCTGAGAAGTGGGGGTGCGAACATTAATTGTGTTAGGCCCACACGCGCTCAGAAATTGAATTGGAGAAAAGCCAGAAAAATAACAAAGTCTCGGTGTATTTAGCAATGCATTCACGTGTACTTATTTGGGCCTTTCAAAACGGGGGTGCGTATAGTCATCTGAGTCCACAGCCCAACGTTTCAATTAATGAAACGCGGCGTTTCATCCTAAGTCTCTCCCTCCGTTTTTCAGTTTGAACATGAGCCGTTGGATGGGCAGAAAAAGTCGTAAAATTGAAGGGATCCAATGGTGAAATCATCGTCTTCTCCAAATTAGCATTAGGGTTTTCAGAGTTCACAGCCACGCATGAACATTCGAGTTCCTCGTTCTCCCTCGATACGCCATGGAATCACAAGGTATAAAAAGCAAAAACGATCTACTTTCTTCCCTCTACACAACCATAGCATTGACTCCTTCTAAAACTCAGCAACACGTCAATTCGATAGAGATAACAGACGGGATCCAACCTTTGCACCTGTGATCAACTCAACCAAAACTCACCAATTCTTGTCCTAAGTTCAACTACATTCCAAGCTGATCTTAACATGCTAATCCAACAAGATTTTCGTGCCTTATCCTAGTAGTTATAGGCTCTAACAGATTATGCACTCCATAGCCAAACCTCATAAAACCTCTCCAAACTCTGTGAAAATCATCATCTAACCTAACTTAACCAGTCTAAGCTATCAAAACCCTATCATGCTAACCAAAAACATGCAATTCGAAGAGAAATCCAACCTGGTTTAAAATGGAGATACAGCTATGGAAATCCCTGAATCAATGCTTGCAAGGACTTGAAACTGATCCACACACCACCACTTTGATTCTGTATGCAAAGATCTAGGCTCAAACTTCCTGAATCTTGTACTTGAGAAGTTCTTGCAATTTGGATGGTTATCTTGAACAGCACGATCCTTCCTCCAATTATACCAATCTTGATGTGGATTATGATGCTTGGATGATGCTGATGAAGATTCAATCAAAAAATGTGAAGATTGATGGAGATTTGAGAGAGTTTGTGATGCTTATGCAAAGTGGAGAAAGTGAATGAAACTTGAGGTTTTGAGAAAATGAAATCACCAACCATGGCATGAACCATCTTGTATCAATATATAGGTGAGGTTAGAACCTCCTAGAAACTTGGAGAAGCTTCCCTTGCACAAATTCCCTTGGATTTGGTTTATGTACCTTCCATTACAAGCAACCATGGATAACTCCCAAAATGTGAACTAAGCTCAAAATTCCACTTTAGCCAATGTCTTTAAAATGATCTTTCCATTCAAAATGACCTATAATTTTGCTTCATTTGGCCAAGATATGAAAAATCTCATTTTTAAGTCCATTTTTATTCATTAAATCCAACAATTTTGAAACCTTGTGCTATGAATCTTTCCAATCTCTCATGGTCACTTTTCTAGACTCAAAATGTCATTTGGAACAAGTTTGATGTTGTAAAGTTTTCCATTTGAAACTTCCTTGTATGAGTTTTGGGCATAGGTTAAAATGACCTGTAATTATCAAAAGACCAAAATACCCTTTGCTTGCCAAGACCATAAGTAGAGTTCCACACATCATATGAAGGCATAATATACCATTCTAGAAAGCTAAGACAATGGGGAACAACTCTTATGTTGACCAGAAATTCATTTGAAATCTCCTTGAGGGGTAAAAATTGCTTGGAAGTGAAGTCACTTTTACAGACAAAATTTCAGATACCTCAGATGACCTGTAACTTGCAAGGACCACAACTTGAGTTATATAAATCTCCTTGATGTCTTCCACCACTCAAATTAAAGGTCTTGAGATCCTCTACAAGTTTCATGTGGGCCAAGGATCCATTTGAAGCTTGCATTTTGACTTATCTTGCTTGGAAATTTGACCTAAACTAGGGGATTTTACATAAAAACCCTAATTTAGAAACTCCTCTTCTCCTTGATTTCTCTTGATTTCTTCTTAGCATAACAACATATCCTTATTCTTCATGTCAAATGATAAACCCCACATCTCTTCAATAGCCCTCAATGCCTCTCAAACAATCCTTTGACCTAGGGTTGACCCAGGGTTGACCCAGATGAAACCCTAATTGACTGTCTTCAACTGCAATTCTTGTGATCACATCAACAACTTGTTTCCTTATCCAAATGACTTTCTAAGTCCTCCAAGATGTCTAGATACTCCCCATGCTCTCAATTCACAACCCATACCTTCTTTGATGATCCCCAGATACCCTCAGATAGGAGATGGACTCAATGCTTGATCTACTGACTTCTCCAACTTTCAAATTCTTTTATGATGACTTGAATGAGATTGAATTTGGATAATAACCTCTTAATAGGCCTCTAGATATGAGAATAATGATTGGTCCCCTGTTGAATGATTGGCTATGCTTGTGCTATGCAGATGAGTAACCTATGTACATGACTCTATATGCAAATGCTAATGATATTGAAACATAAACCAAATGGATATGGTTGAGCAAATTTTAGGGTGCAACAGCTGCCCCTATTCAAGCGACTTGGACCCGATTGGGTGAAGAGCCCGGAGCCTTCAGACATTCGTGGTACGAGACGGTTGAATACAAGTGAAACCAGAAATTTGCCAACCGCAGAAATGCACTGCTCCACTGTTTGGGGACCGACATTCATCGACTGAGTCTGACTGTTACAGCAACCCACTGATCTCGTAGCGACCGTGCTGGGGATTATTCGTCTTTCCTGGTAAGGAATAACCGTTCCACGTTAGGAATAACACTGTCCACGTTAGGATTCACCTTTCCACGTAAGGAATGAACTTCTACTTCGTCAAACTCTTCCACGTAAGGAATACGTCTTCTTTTGAACCTGTCCACGTCAGGACCAAACCTCTTCTACGTCAGGAACACACTCTTTCTTATTCTGTCCGCGTCAGGACCACACTTTCCACGTAAGGAATACATTTCGTTCCACGTAAGGAATCAAACTTTTTCTCAATCTGTCCGCGTCAGGACTAAACTTTCCACGTAAGGAATCAATCTCGTTCCACGTAAGGAAACCATCTTCTTTCCACGTAAGGAAACACTCTTTCCACGTAAGGAATAAATTTGTCCACGCCAGGACTCACATTTCGTCTTGATTTGTCCACGTAAGGACTCACCTCTTGACTCGCTGAGGAAATACACTTGTCCACGTCAGGACTTGCGCGTCTTCGACTTGCTGGGGAAATAAGACTTGTCCACGTCAGGACTCACACTTTGCCATCAGCTCGAAGAAGGATAAAATTGTCCACGTCAGGACTCTCACATCTTGTCATCACAAAGAACTATAAACTTGTCCACGTCAGGACGCACGTTTCACCATTACGAATAAAGCTATCTGCTGGAAATAAATTGTCCACGTCAGGACGCCAACACGAAGAGTAACCCACTTTTATCCACGTCAGGACTCTTCACTCAATCAATACCGAGCACTCGGATCGGTCCACGTTAGGACTAACACATATCGTCAAACGGGAAGAAATGTCCACGTTAGGACTCCACATTCCAACAATTCTGAGAAATCGAACCTGTCCACGTTAGGACTAGCACATATCGTCAACTGAGGAAATCAATCCGTCCATGTTAGGACCCCCACTTTTCTAGCACAAAGAAAACCTGTCAAGAATTTTGTCCACGTTAGGACTCAGCCTTCCATTGGTCCAAACCACAAAACTTCTTAGCACTGACGTGACAGCGATTTTGAAGCAGACTTTACTGGGGATATTTGGAAACCACACCACCGGGGGCTTGTTCTGATAGCTGGCGGTAGTCTCTGCAATTCTGGTTCGTGAAACCTTTTAATGCTGACATAACAACAACTTTGAAGGAAACAATCCGCTGATCGGACTAGGGAAACTTCAACAAGAGCCCTGGCGGGGAAATAGGTAACTCTGCTTGGTGACAAAGAGAGACTTATCCTGACAACTCTGTGGGGAATAGTGCCACAGCTGACACTTCGTCGAATGTCTCACGTCGAGCTCCTGAATGTTTATTGATTCACCTGAGCAAGGGCTCTCTCTTCCTGCAAGAGAAACAATACTTGGAACAAACGGTTAGCCAACCGAGTTTATGTTTCAAAATGCATGCGTTCGACAATGATGCAATGCTCCATTCGACATGGAAATGCTACGCTTTTATTTGGTGGACGCAAGTATGACATTATATGCCAATGCACTATATGCCGATGCAAATGTAGACTCGAACTGCTGGGTATAGAAACTGCTTCAGCAAAATAAATGCTGAAGATAATGCCAACTCCGCTGGGGATAGCCAGATGCTGCAGAATTATTCCAGCAAAATGCTGGAAGGATGAGGTCGGCTCAGCTGGGAAATTGGGAACTTGAACCAAGCACCTCGCTGAAGTAACGCCCCGCTGGGGAATACAACTCTACTGGAGAATAACAGATGCGCCTGGTATGTTCGAACTTCTGCGGGAAAGTGAACGGGTATCACACGGTATTCTGACAAAATAAATGCCAATGCGCCACCCCGACTCTGCCGGGAATAGTCTTACTCTTCGAGTTCCACTGGGAGGAATGAAAAGACTTGTGGAGAAGAGAATTCCGCTGGGGATGGGATGATTCTCTTGGGGAAAATTCGCTGGCTCCGCTGGGGGAGAGTAAATGACCCTGCGGGGAAAGGTAAACTGCCTGAATACAGCTCACCAATCTGAAATATTAATCTTCTGAGGCTAAACCCCTCTGCTTGAGACAAGGAATCCTTCTGGGGGACACCACACTGCCTGAATACAGCCTATAATTTTGGAATCGCCAATTCTGCTGAGAATAAATGGCTTTGTTGGAACATGTCCTTTGGATAAGCTACGACTAGCTGGGGAATTCTATCCTTCTTCAGGAAGAACATGCATGACCTGCGTGGGGAACGCGTCTTTCGTTACTGCAACCTTTTGATCATCTTCCTCATACGGCTATGAAACCTGCAACAACACAAACGAGACAAGACAAGCCTATACAACCAAATCGATTCAGGTTAGTGACGTTATCTTCAGTTAATTCAAAGCTTTAGCAATTGTTGGCAAGGGCCAGTGACGTTATACACATGCTAGTTTCAATAAACTTAGGCGTTTTATCATGCATAGAACAGTAAAGAACCAGCATCAAGTACTGAATAGCATATTTTATTGATTGGGCCCCTGAATGGGCGGAGTTTTGTACACGGGATGTAGCTCCTGAAATGAGGAAGCTACGCAAAGCAAATATACACGTATGCACAAGAAGCATAAATATTTTGACAAATTAAATTTTGTACACATGTCGGCAACGGGATGCAGACGAACACCACGAACTGATCCTCCTATGACTCATCCGACTCTAATGTTTTCCCGGTATTCACGCTTCCGAAGAGATTGTATCTGATAATCGACCCCTCAGGTATATTCCCCGCACCAATGCTCAATGCAGTATCAAATTCGGACCGCAGTCATTTGCTTTTCAAATCCCTAACTTTTGCGTGAACCGCCCTTTACGGGTTTTCAGTTCACCGGGATACCCTTTTTTGCCAAAGCCGCCCAGTGTAGGTTTTCAACTTCGCGGGTGTACATTTTTTCACTTTTATCCCTAACTTTTGCCCGAACCTTTTATTCTGTTTTTGGTTCGCCAGGATGCCCCATTTTTGCCTGGACTCTCTTTTTTCTGTCCAGCGGGTCTATTTTAAGCAAAGTATTTTTTAACTGCGTCCGAATTTACAGGTGACGTGAAGTCTTCACCGTCCATAGTGGTCAACAACAACGCTCCTCCTGAAAAGACTTTCCTGACAACGTATGGCCCTTCGTAGTTGGGGGTCCACTTGCCCCTGTGATCTGCTTGCGGCGGGAGAATCCTTTTTAGCACAAGGTCGCCCATCTGAAAGCTTCGCGGATGTATCTTCTTGTCATACACTTTCTTCATTCGGCTCTGGTACAAACGACCATACGCTAGAGAAGCTAGCCTCTTCTCATCCATCAAACTCAGTTGATTCAACCTGTCTTTTACCCATTCTGCCTCGTCCAGCTGAACGTCCCGCAATACCCTCAGAGAAGGGATCTCAACTTCCAATGGTAATACCGCCTCCATTCCGTATACTAACGAGAACGGGGTTGCCCCGGTTGATGTGCGTACCGTCGTACGATAACCGTGCAATGCAAAGGGTAGCATCTCATGCCAATCCTTATAGGTCACCACCATTTTCGGAACAATCTTCTTGATATTCTTATTGGCCGCCTCGACAGCGCCATTCATCTTGGGTCGGTACGGGGAGGAGTTGTGATGTTCGATCTTGAAACTCTGACAGAGCTCCTTCATCATTTTGTTGTTCAGGTTTGAACCATTATCCGTGATTATCCGCTCGGGAATCCCATATCGGCAAATGATATCTCTCTTGATGAATCTGGCCACCACTTGCTTCGTTACATTTGCGTAAGACGCCGCTTCCACCCACTTGGTGAAATAATCGATTGCTACTAGAATGAACCGGTGCCCATTAGAAGCCGTCGACTCGATCTTTCCAATCATATCGATTCCCCACATCGAGAAGGGCCATGGCGATGACATCACATTTAGAGGACTCGGAGGTATATGGATCTTATCAGCATAGACTTGGCACTTGTGGCACTTTCTTGCAAACTTGAAACAGTCAGTTTCCATGGTCAGCCAAAAATAACCTGCCCGCAGCAGCTTTCTCGTCATAGCATGCCCGCCAGCATGCGTACCAAAGGTACCTTCGTGTATTTCCTCCATGAGCAGCTTTGCCTCTCTTTCGTCTACACAACGCAACAGCACCAAGTCGTGGTTCCTCCTGTACAAGACACCATCTGGATTCAAATAGAAATTACCCGCTAATCTCCTGAGAGTCTTTTGATCTTGACTGGATGCCCCAGCCGGATACTCTTTATTCTTCAGGAAGTTAAGGATATCAAAATACCACGGTTTGTCATCGGACGCTTCATCAATAGCAAATACATAAGCTGGCCTGTCAAGCCGAGAGATAACGATTCGGGGAGCCTCGTTCCAGAAGTTGACTTTGTACATGGAAGACAAAGTGGCCAGGGCGTCAGCCATTTGATTCTCTGCCCGCGGTACGTGATGCAATTCCACCTTGTCGAAGAAAGGCAACAATCTCCTTGCATAATTCATGTAATGTATCAAATTGGGCTGACGTGTCTCCCATTCCCCTTTTATTTGATTCACCACCAGAGCCGAGTCTCCGTATACGTCGAGATGCTTGATTCGCAAATCAATGGCTTCTTCAAGCCCCATTATACAAGCTTCGTATTCGGCCTCATTATTGGTAACGGCAAAGGTCAATCGGGCAGTAAACGGGATGTGCGACCCATGTGGCGTAGTGATGATTGCCCCTATTCCGCTACCGTAAGCATTCACAGCTCCGTCAAATATCATCTTCCATTTGGAACCCAACTCTGGCCCTTCGTCTGGCAACGACTCTTCACAATCTTTCATCTTTAGGTACATGATATCCTCGTCAGGAAAATCAAACCTCATCGATTGGTAATCTTCAATGGGCTGCTCCGCCAGATACTCGGACAACACACTCCCCTTTATAGCCTTTTGCGAGACGTATTGGATGTCATATTCAGTCAAGATCATCTACCAACGGGAAATTCTCCCTGACAACGCCTGCTTTTCGAATACATATTTGATAGGATCCATCTTCGAGATGAGCATGGTTGTATGATTCAGCATGTATTGCCTCAAACGCTTGGCGGCCCAGGCTAGCGCGCAACAAGTTTTCTCAAGCATTGAGTATCGAGATTCACAATCTGTAAATTTCTTACTCAAGTAGTAGGTCGCATGCTCTTTTCTTCCTGTCTCGTCGTGTTGACCGAGAACACAACCCATGCTTCCCTCAAGAACCGTCAAATACATGATCAAGGGTCTGCTTGCCACTGGGGGTATCAAAATAGGAGGCTCCTGCAAATACTGCTTTATTTTATCGAACGCCTTTTGACAATTTTCGTTCCACGTTACAACTTGATCTTTCTTCAACAGCTTGAATAATGGTTCACACGTAGCAGTTAGGTGAGATATGAACCGAGCGATGTAGTTCAACCTCCCTAAAAACCCGCGCACCTCCTTCTCTGTTTTAGGCGTCGGCATTTCTTGGATCGCTTTTATTTTGGCAGGATCGACCTCTATTCCTCTTTCGCTTACGATAAACCCCAGCAGTTTACCCGATCTCACCCCGAAGGTGCATTTATTAGGGTTCAGCCTCAGCCTGAACTTCCTGAGCCTTTTAAATAACTTCAGCAGATTCACCAGATGCTTTTCCTCCGTCTGGGATTTGGCAATCATATCGTCAACATAAACTTCGATCTCTTTATGCATCATATCATGAAAAAGAGTCGTCATCGCACGCTGATATGTTGCCCCAGCATTTTTCAAACCAAAGGGCATCACTTTGTAGCAAAATGTTCCCCAAGGCGTTATGAAAGTAGTCTTCTCCATATCCTCTGGCGCCATTTTGATTTGGTTATAGCCTGAAAAGCCATCCATGAAGGAGAATACGGAGTATTGAGCCGTATTATCGACTAGCACGTCAATATGAGGAAGCGGAAAATCATCTTTTGGGCTTGCTTTATTCAAATCTCTATAATCCACGCACATCCGCACCTTGCCATCTTTCTTTGGCACTGGTACGATGTTAGCAACCCATGAGGGGTATTTTGTCACAGCCAGGAAACCAACATCCCACTGTTTTTAAACTTCCTCTTTGATCTTCACTGCCATATCTGGTCGAGTTCTGCGAAGCTTTTGTTTGACCGGCGGGCAATCTTCTTTCAGTGGCAGGCGGTGCACAACCATGTCTGTATCAAGCCCTGACATATCCTCATACGACCAAGCGAACACATCATTATACTCTCGGAGCATTTCAACCAGTCTTCGCTTGATATCGCTCTGCAGCGCGGCTCCAATACGAATATTCTTCTCAACCCCTTCCGACCCCAAGTTGACAATTTCGATGACTTCGTCGTGAGGCAGAATGGCTCTTTCCTCTTGCTTCACCAACCAAGACAGTTCTTCAGGAACATCGCTATCTTCGACAACCTCTTCTTCGGACTGAAATACCGGGTGCTCAAAGTCGGGACAAGTCATAGGTGGTTCAAGGATGTCATCTGAAAATGTTATCCTGCAAAAGAAATGGTTAAGTGCTTCAAAATGCGTATAAAGCGAATAACCACGTTGCCATTTTATTGAAAAATACAAAACAAGAAAGACAGAGATTACAGTATTTGCACATGAAAAAACGCCATTTATTTAATGGTTAACACGCAATATTCATAACAACACAGCCCTAAGAAAATCACGATGCCCCGGGCAAGACATCAGATTATTCAACAATTCATAAAGCAAAGCATTACTGTTTAAGAGTCACAGGAACAAGCTCCTGAATAGACCAGTTGCACAGTCCCTGTCCTGGCGTGCTTGGCTGAATCCAGGCATCCATATCACAGTCGCTGTCTCCTTCGTCAGACTCCGAAGCAGCATTGATGGTTTCATGACATACTCCACTGGCAGAGATGGTTATTGGCCCTCTGAAACGGGGTGCCCCCACAGCAGGTGCTGACGACGACGATTGGTATCCCAGCCCAAACCGGTCCTTCTTCACAGGAATATCCAACACTTTGCCCCAGCCCTTGGCTTCTCCTGCCTCCACTAGAGCTTGAGCTTCTTTGTACGACGAAACGGCTATCTACGACGCTTTGCTCGGCCCGGGACCTTTGTCCTTGATACGCAACCCTTCAAATGCCTGGCAGGGTGTTTCGTGGATTTCTCCGTCGACTTCCACATATTTAAATGACGATAGATGGCTGACCAGGATGTCTTCTTCTTCGCATACGGTGACTACGCTGTCTCCGACCATATATTTCAACTTCTGATGCAGGGTAGACGTGACTGCCCCAGCCCCATGAATCCAAGGTCTTCCAAGCAAGCAGTTGTACGCAGGTTGTATATCCATGATATAAAATTTCGTCGCAAACACCTCCGGCCCCACCTGTAGAGGCAATGTTATCGATCCAAAGACTGTTCTTCGCGTGCCGTCAAAGGCTCTAACTACCAAGTCACTGGGCGTGCACAGGATTCCTCTAACATCCAGCTTCATCATCGCTTTCTTGGGCATCACATTCAGAGACGATCCAGTGTCGACCAATACATGCGACATTACTGATCCTCTACACTCAACAGATATGTGCAGCGCCATATTATGATCTCTCCCTTTCGGGGTCAAATCGAAGTCGGTAAAGCCCAAGCTGTGGCCTGCATTTACATGTGCCAACACTCCTTCCAGCTGATTTACAGAGACGTCTTGGGGTACAAAGGAAGTATCCAGGACCTTCAGCAAAGCATTTCTGTGGGCTTCCGAACACAAGAGCAATGACAAGATGGATATTTTGGACGGCGTCTGCTGCAGATGCTCCACAATCTTATAATCACTTTTTCGAATCAAGCGCATGAACTCTTCTACATCTTTCGATGCCGCTTCTTTTTCGCTTGCTTGCACTGGGACATTCTCAACCATCTTCACTTTTCCTTTCGCTAGTCTTTCGGCCTCCACCTCAGGCGATATGAAGATCCTACCACTTCTTGTCATACCTCCTGAACCAACAACGTTATCGACAGTCTCAGCTGGCTGCTTGTTAACATCAATCTTTATTCCGTCACAATACACCTCCAACCCATATGACCATGGGACTGCCTTCGTGTTCTCGTACGGGATCGGTCCGGCTTTAGTTATGGTGATCGATGGTCGCTGAACCGGTGCTGCAATAGTGATTGTATTCCGAGGAATCGTTACAGTGGCCACATCACTCTGATCATCTGCTACTGCCCTTGCAGGCTCTTCAGTTGCTGCTCGGTCAAACTGCAATGTGCCTCCATCAATTAAAGCCTGAATGCCTTTCTTCAAATCATCACACCCTCCAGCTAGGGTCCAGCATTCTAAGCAATACTCGTCACATCCTGGATAAACACCCCCTTGCAACAATCTGCTCTTTATCTCGCTCAGCGGCATCTTTAAATCGTCGACATTCATAATCAGATTCAACCCTTCCTCAGTCAGGATGGCATTCGCCCCATGATTAGGCATGGGTTTCTGCACTATATTCGGGCCTGCCGTTCCGAAATTGATAGTCTTATTGTCCAAAAGATCCTGCACAACGTGCTTAAAAGCATGGCAACCCTCTATATCGTGGCCCGGAGCCCCAGAATGAAACTCACAGTGCCTGCTTGCATCGTAACCATACGGAGGAGTTCCCGTTATCGGTTCCAGAGTTCTCTTCTCTACCAGGTTCAAACCCAACAATGTCTGCAACAAATCTGCGTAGGTTGAGGGAGGCTTCTCAAACACTCTTCTCGGTTTACCACCCTGGAATCTTCGCTGAGCCTGCTATGCCCCCTGCTGGGGTTGCTGTTGCTGTTGCATTGGCTGCTGCTGAACCGGTTGTTGTTGAAGTGGTTGTTGCTGATATGGAATAGTAACACTCGCCACCTACTGCGGCTGATGATGTTGGTTCCGACCTCTGCCTCGGCCTCGGCCTCGGCCTCGGCCTCCAAATACTGCGCTTGCTTCGCCCTGACGGCGCCCACCAAAAGCCTTCTTATTACTGCCAGATGCAGTTGATTCCTCAGCCTGGAACTTTCCTTGCTTAATGTTACGCTCAATCTTTTCTCCCATCAGAATCAAATCTGAGAAACTGGCCAGAGATGTATGAAACAACATGTCATGAAACAAGCCTGTGAATGTGCCGACGAACATGTCGTTCATTTCCTTATCTTCTACAGGAGGACGGACCCTGGCAGCCATATCGCGCCACCTTTGCGCGTACTCTTTAAAGCTCTCCCCCTTCTTCTGAGACAGCCCTGCCAATTGGACCCGATTGGGCGCCAAATCGCTGTTATACTTGTAGTGAGCTACAAATGCCTCTGCCAATTGCTTCCATGTCTTGATATTAGTTGGCTCCAACCTCATATACCACTCTAGGGAAGGGCCTGACAAACTATCTTGAAAGAAATGCATTAGCATTCTTTCATCAGTTGAGTACGCAGACATCTTTCTGTAATATGCTCGCACATGTACTTTCGGACAGGTGTCCCCTTTATACTTATCAAACGTATGAGCTTTGAATTTGATTGGCACCCTCAAGCCAGGTACCAAGCCCATTGTTGACATGTCTAAGCCCACAGCACTTTGGTTCAGGACCCCCCTCATCTGCTCTTCCAGCATTCTGATCTTCTGGGAGTCATCCATCGGCCCTTCGAAACCTCCGCCGGAGAAAGCGTCCTCCTGCTGATCTTCTTGCCACATACCATTCCCAGCTCCATACCCATCATATCCATTATTTCGGCCAACTCTAATCTGATTCATCCCCGGACCTCGGCCTCTGTTGTCGTATCCCTGAACACCTTCAGCAGGCCCAAAAGCCATTAACCCAGCGCCGTTTCCATTGCCGAAACCTCCGTAGCCCTGATTGGCCATACCGTAACCATCTTGCCCAAAGCCTTGAGCATTGAAACCATATTTCCCAGCGTTATCGAATCCCTGATCGTTGAACCCGAATCCAGCATTGACAAAGTCGTTGCCTCCCATATTATCACCCAAGTTGACATCACCAAGCCCAACGTTATGGACAGCAGTCTCATTCCCAACTCCGACGTTACCGTTCGCAGCAGCGGTAGCGTTGTTGATGTTAGCAGCAGGTATATTGACTACAGGTGGAGCTACTGGCGTGGGAGTGCCATCTCCATGAGCAGTATCGACTCGCACAGACTGATGATCCTCGTTACCGTGACCAGCTTTTCGGGCCAACAGAGGTTGGACCATGGCTTGCAAATTTTCCTGACCTTTTGCAATAGCTTCCATGGTCTGCATAAAGAGAGCTAGCTTCTCGCGCACATCTTGCATCTCGTTCTGCATTTGATCCATGATTCTTCGACAGTTGGTGCGGGTAGAATAGCGGTGCGGGTGCTGATCTGCAATCCTGGAAAGTACCTGATACAGAGCAGGAAGTAAGACACCATCCAAAGATTACCTGTAATGCAATATGAATATGAATGCAATGCAATGTGTGTCTGTGCCTTAGGGAAATTCATTCCCCGATTCTAGTGTGAAGGTGCCAGTGTAGTGACAGTGCTATCAATATAAAGATCGGAGCTGAATCACAGAAAGCCTCATATATTACTGAGAAACCAATAAGCCAAGAATACAATGTCGTTGAGAGTACAACAATAAGGCATGACCTCAACCAACAATCCTGGTGATGGTCAGCACTATGCAAATAAAGCATACAAGTTACTACATGAAATGATCAAATCCTCCCATAAGTCTGGTACTCTTCTAGCAACTTCTTGGTCTCCGGATGACTTGGTCGATCAAGCGGCCCTTCAACAAGTTGGTTTCTCTTCTTAAGAACACGACGCACGTCTTCAGCAGTTTCTTCCCATGCCCCGTCTCCGAAACGATCCTCTAGTTTACGCTTCTGGGACACAGCTTCGTCTCTGCCTTTGATGGCCTTGTTTAGCGCATTCTGGAGACTATACCGGGTCATCACTTCTTCTTCACACTTCTTGATGTTGGACTTCAACTGCTCTTCGAGGTCGGAGATTTGCTGCTTCAACTTATCCTCCCTCTTCTTATTGTTAGTGAGCATGGCATTCCAAGTTTTATTGCAGGAAGAGATCTCTCGGTGAGCGATGTCAAGCGCTTTCTTCTTGGATTCAATCATGTCATGGGTGCATCTGGAAATGGCATCCTCAACTGACTGGCTCTCTCCTGGATCCACTCTCTGTAAGGTGCATAGGCCTGACAGTCATTCTTTCCTAACAACGGCTTCCCTCTTCGGTTAATACGCGTCCAGGCATGCTGCAGCTTGGCCAATAACTCCCCCTTCAAGTCTCCGGTGAAGTATAGAGATTCCTGTACTTCCTCCACCTTTGGTGGGTTCTTCAACGCATATCCGAACTGACGGACGAACAGAGAAGGGTTGTAGTTGATACACCCTTTCCTCCCTATCAACGGAACATTAGGGTACCCAGAGCAACTGAAGATAAGCTCAGATCCCAGCAGATCTCTATCAAACCATTCAACGTCTTCGGAAGATAGCCTCATCAGGCGCTCTGACCAGCTAGCGGTGGTTGCGCTCTCCACAAAAGATCCCTTCATGGGAAGATGACTTTTGAACCACATACTCAACAAAGGAGCACAACAGTAAACAACCTTTCCCCTTCTGTTTTCGTTCTTGTAGTGCAATGAGTGGTAGAAGTCTCCGATCAACGTTGGCACTGGATTGCCGGTAGCAAATAGATGGAAAGCGTCCAAGTCTACGAAATTGGGCAAGTTAGGGAATAGCACGATCCCGTAAATGCATAGAGCCAAAATAGCGTTGAAAACCACCCAACATCCGCTCTTGGCATACTCCTGAGCTTTGCCAACCAAGAAATCAAGAGAGAAACCTGAAACCCCAAGCCAAGAAGTCACTAACAGTTCTGCAGCGTCCATATGCAAGGCTTTGGCTAAGTCCTCCAACTTGGGTTCAGCAGCAGAGTGAATAAAGGGAACCTTGTTCTGCACGGGTAGCTCAGTAAACTCCACATACTCCTCAATGGTGGGCCCTAAAATGAAGTCAGCAAACGTAAAACATCTCAATGCGGGGTCATAGAACTGCATCAAGGTGTATAGCCCGTTCATCTCATCAGTAGTGGGCTTGCAGACTAATCTCAGTAATCTCCCATGACTCATTCTGAAGCTTCTCCTAACCTCCTCATCGACAAGAGATATCAGACCAAGCAAAGAAGTAATATCAGGTGAAGGCAGCTTATACGCAACTGTTTTCCTCAAACCAGCCATAATCAATACTCAGAAGTTTGGGCACTAGAATCGGAGGATATGCAAATGCACCTGCAGCACAGACACACGTTAATGAGATGCAATGATAATGCAAACAATGCAATGCAAGTAACATGCAACAGGGACCAACTGCCGTAGCTGAATAGCCTGAACCATATCAAGAAGTCTCAGATAGACTCTATAGAAGTCCTTAAACCCTGGTCTCAGATAGACCTAAAACAAAGCTCCAACAATGGTCTCTGACAGACCTCAAACCATAACTCCAACTGGTCTCTGGCAGACCTCAAGACTCTCAACTGGTCTCTGACAGACCTCAGAACACATCTCCAAATGGTCTCTGACAGACCTCATAACCCTCCATAAATACCCAGGATCTCTGATCAAGAAATAACCGGTAGTCTGAAGGACTAGTTACCTGCATAACCCCAAACCCTCTCACAGGTGGATGTCCTAGTAACTGACAAAGGTATGGCATCCTATGCGGTCGTCGGCGTCACAGACTTTCAGGGTTGATGATACGATTCCCAGAAGGAGTGGCATCATCAAATCCTGAAGAGGCCTCACTTAGCCAACTTCCAAATGATCGGTTCCCGGAGTCGACAATTCAGCTGACCAACAACCCCTTCGACCCAAAGGGTAGAAAAAGAAGCCAACCAGAAGAACCTCGTCCGAGTGTAGATTTCATGAGACACTAATGCAAGCAAAGTCGGCACGCGCCCACTACTTTCTACTCTAATTCTAGGTGCACTCAAGCCCAGGTTCGGCTTCTCACTCAATATCAGAACACCCGTCACACCCCAAGATACAGCAATAATAATCCATATATACAAAGCTGAAAATAAAGGTCAGAAATATAAATCCATACAAAATCCTCGACGGGAAAACAAGCGTTAGGATAGACTCTCTTAAGGGACGTTGGATCCCAAATGCATAAGAACTATCGCAGTCCTTAGCAGCCAGGGGACGTTGGATCCCCAGCAGAGTCGCCAGTTGTCGCTACTGCGAAAATCGGCGCCGGCTGAACAGAAGAGTCGCCACCGCGCGTTATTTATCCCACGGGAGGGAAAGGAAACGCTCAGAGTAAACCTCGCACAACACGGGAAAGGTATGGTCGTCGCAACCAAAACCTGGATTCGGGAGTCGGTTACGCAAGGGGAAGGTATTAGCATCCCTCACGTCCGTCGTACTCGACGGGATCCACGCTTGTTTTCGGGTATGGATTGTTATTCTATCTATTCTACAGGTCAGGGGTTAAAAGAAAATAAACTGACTCGGCAAAGTATCACACTTTATGCCTACGTATTCCCATCTGGAACGAGAAATCAGAGTCAACGTAGTTCACCTACCTACGGGAAAGGAGGGGAAGGTTGCTCGCTAGGATATCGCATCCTATGCCTACGTACTTTCATGCAGCATGAAAGATCAGAGCAAACGTAGTTCGGGCTACGTACGACACAAGTCTGTCTTGATTGATTTTATTCCTTCTGAAAAAGGGTTTCTGATTAGCAGTCCAAGCGGACAAAAATGACGTCTTGATGAGTTCACGTTCTTTTACGGAAGAAGTGTCTTTTATTGTGTTTGAAATCTTTATGGTGTTTTTCTGTTTGTTTTGAGAAAGGAAGAGACAGAACTCTAACCTACGGTTGCAAAGGGAATCAAACTATCCTAATGTTATCATGCATGGGTTAAGACCTAGTGTCTATCATGCTCCTCTCTTGCGCAGAGAGAAACAGAGATCCTAAGGGAATAGACGGAAACAGAAACAATATCAGATATATACAGTAAAACAGTAAAATGCATGGATGCAACAATACAAGCGAGGCAAGGGAGTCCCACTCAACCTCGAACCTGGAAAACAATAGGCAAAAGTGAACAGGATTCACTTTCAACCCAACAGGGTAAACAACAAACAATACAGCCAGGAAAACCAATCAATACATCAGAAATGAAATACAGCAGAAAAATAAACAGCATCAGCAACTCTGACTTCAAGCTTCAGCAAGCATCAATCTCCATCTCCACAACTTTCCAGCAAGGTCTTTATCACCAGTCTTCCATCTACAATGGCTTTTCTTCAAGTCTCAATCTTCAGGAGAAACATCAGTCAACCAGATGAAGTGAATGAATGCTAGACAGTTAATTACCTACCAAGGGCGGTTCATCAACTGTTAACATTAAACAGAAAGTTTCCTCTCAAAAGTTCTATCTTTCAAATACATTCACTGATCCTTCCAAAGGAAGGAGGTGGATATTTGAAAGAGACTTTGAATCATAGAGAAAGGATGGATGCAGACAAGGCACTCCATATTTGAGAAACAAGCTTTCTAATCTAGAGCTCTGCCTAGCTCCTAAACCCTAATCTCCTCAACAGCTGCTAGCAGGAATCTCCTTACCAACTCTGGAAGTTGGTCTTCAGTCTCTGGATCTCCAATGGCTTCATCTTCACAAGTCTTCAGCTCTCCCAAATCCCCAAGCAATCCCAATACCCAAACAAACAAGCAATAATCCCCAGAGGGCACACCACACCAGTCAATCCAATATATACAGTATATTAATAGCAGTAGGGGAATCCTGATTTTTCTAAGGGGATCTAATAACTACCCATAGCCCCTATAGTCCCATAGCTAAGCTATTTAATCTCTAAGTCCTAAGGGAAATGAACTAATTCACCTAAGTTATCACTTAAAACCCTAATTTGTTCATGTTGTTCACACCTAAACTAAACACCTAAAATTAAGTCCTAAAAATGGGAACTAAATTGTATCTACAAGTTGTATATCTAAACTAAACAACCTAAAAAGAATGGACAAAAAATATTAAAGCAACTATGAGAACAAAAAATATCAAATTCATGCATGAAATGAAACACCTAAAATATGCATTTATTGGAAAATATGGGAAAAATATCAAATAAAAAATAAAATGCAATTTTTATTTTTTTATAATTTTCTAGACTCTTTAAAGAAAATTATGCAAAAAGAATTATGGAAAAATAATGTTTTTATGATTTATTATGATTTTTAGAAAATGCATGAAAAATGAAAAAGAAATTAAAATGAAAATATAAAGCAATAAAAGGAGGGGGTATGAAGAGCAAACGCGCTCAGTTCATATTCCAGGTGGGCTGAGAAGTGGGGGGTGTGAACATTAATTGTGTTAGGCCCACACGCGCTCAGAAATTGAATTGGAGAAAAGCCAGAAAAATAACAAAGTCTCGGTGTATTTAGCAATGCATTCACGTGTACTTATTTGGGCCTTTCAAAACGGGGGTGCGTATAGTCATCTGAGTCCACAGCCCAACGTTTCAATTAATGAAACGCGGCGTTTCATCCTAAGTCTCTCCCTCCGTTTTTCAGTTTGAACATGAGCCGTTGGATGGGCAGAAAAAGTCGTAAAATTGAAGGGATCCAATGGTGAAATCATCGTCTTCTCCAAATTAGCATTAGGGTTTTCAGAGTTCACAACCATGCATGAACATTCGAGTTCCTCGTTCTCCCTCGATACGCCATGGAATCACAAGGTATAAAAAGCAAAAACGATCTACTTTCTTCCCTCTACACAACCATAGCATTGACTCCTTCTAAAACTCAGCCAACACGTCAATTCGATAGAGATAACAGACGGGATCCAACCTTTGCACCTGTGATCAACTCAACCAAAACTCACCAATTCTTGTCCTAAGTTCAACTACATTCCAAGCTGATCTTAACATGCTAATCCAACAAGATTTTCGTGCCTTATCCTAGTAGTTATAGGCTCTAACAGATTATGCACTCTATAGCCAAACCTCATAAAACCTCTCCAAACTCTGTGAAAATCATCATCTAACCTAACTTAACCAGTCTAAGCTATCAAAACCCTATCATGCTAACCAAAAACATGCAATTCGAAGAGAAATCCAACCTGGTTCAAAATGGAGATACAGCTATGGAAATCCCTGAATCAATGCTTGCAAGGACTTGAAACTGATCCACACACCACCACTTTGATTCTGTATGCAAAGATCTAGGCTCAAACTTCCTGAATCTTGTACTTGAGAAGTTCTTGCAATTTGGATGGTTATCTTGAACAACACGATCCTTCCTCCAATTCTACCAATCTTGATGTGGATTATGATGCTTGGATGATGCTGATGAAGATTCAATCAAAAAATGTGAAGATTGATGGAGATTTGAGAGAGTTTGTGATGCTTATGCAAAGTGGAGAAAGTGAATGAAACTTGAGGTTTTGAGAAAATGCAATCACCAACCATGGCATGAACCATCTTGTATCAATATATAGGTGAGGTTAGAACCTCCTAGAAACTTGGAGAAGCTTCCCTTGCACAAATTCCCTTGGATTTGGTTTATGTACCTTCCATTACAAGCAACCATGGATAACTCCCAAAATGTGAACTAAGATCAAAATTCCACTTTAGCCAATGTCTTTAAAATGATCTTTCCATTCAAAATAACCTATAATTTTGCTTCATTTGGCCAAGATATGAAAAATCTCATTTTTAAGTCCATTTTTATTCATTAAATCCAACAATTTTGAAACCTTGTGCTATGAATCTTTCCAATCTCTCATGGTCACTTTTCTAGACTCAAAATGTCATTTGGAACAAGTTTGATGTTGTAAAGTTTTCCATTTGAAACTTCCTTGTATGAGTTTTGGGCATAGGTTAAAATGACCTGTAATTATCAAAAGACCAAAATACCCTTTGCTTGCCAAGACCATAAGTAGAGTTCCACACATCATATGAAGGCATACTATACCATTATAGAAAGATAAGACAATGAGGAACAACTCTTATGTTGACCAGAAATTCATTTGAAATCTCCTTGAGGAGTAAAAATTGCTTGGAAGTCAAGTCACTTTTACAGACAAAATTTCAGATACCTCAGATGACCTGTAACTTGCAAGGACCACAACTTGAGTTCTATAAATCTCCTTGATGTCTTCCACCACTCAAATTAAAGGTATTGAGATCCTCTACAGGTTTCATGTGGGCCAAGGATCCATTTGAAGCTTGCATTTTGACTTATCTTGCTTGGAAATTTGACCTAAACTAGGGGATTTTACATAAAAACCCTAATTTAGAAACTCCTCTTCTCCTTGATTTCTCTTGATTTCTTCTTAGCATAACAACATATCCTTATTCTTCATGTCAAATGATAAACCCCACATCTCTTCAATAGCCCTCAATGCCTCTCAAACAATCCTTTGACCTAGGGTTGACCCAGATGAAACCCTAATTGACTGTCTTCAACTGCAATTCTTGTGATCACATCAACAACTTGTTTCCTTATCCAAATGACTTTCTAAGTCCTCCAAGATGTCTAGATACTCCCCATGCTCTCAATTCACAACCCATACCTTCTTTGATGATCCCCAGATACCCTCAGATAGGAGATGGACTCAATGCTTGATCTACTGACTTCTCCAACTTTCAAATTCTTTTCTGATGACTTGAATGAGATTGAATTGGGATAATAACCTCTTAATAGGCCTCTAGAGATGAGAATAATGATTGGTCCCCTGTTGAATGATTGGCTATGCTTGTGATATGCAGATGAGTAACCTATGTACATGACTCTATATGCAAATGCTAATGATATTGAAACATAAACCAAGTGGATAAGGTTGAGCAAATTTTAGGGTGCAACACTTATGTTTCATTTCATTTTAGCATTTTGAATTTGCATAGAATTGTTCTTAACAGGGGATCAAGAGTGATGTACCATTCAAGAGAAGAGTCTCACTAGTTTCAAGCTCAAGCAAGGGTAATTATCCAGATCATCAAGTGTGTACCATCATCATGAGGTTGTCAAAGCTCCTTAGAAGGAAGGGTTGATGTGTGTTGGTTGTCTCCTATCTTGGGGATCAACAGAGGATCATCAGAGTTTCATGAGGTTATTATTTTGGATAGGATATGATTAAGAAGCAAATTGAGTACCTTGGAGGTCATTGTGGATTTTTTGCATTCATTCAATTCATCTGCAAGAGCCATGGTCAAAGGAGATGGAATTAGGGTTTCATCTAGACAATTCAAGGTCAACTGTGGACTTTAGAGGCTTCCAAACTGGTATTCAAGTCACACAAGCTATGGGAAGTCACCTTAAAGCGTCTAAGATGTCATGACAAGATCAAATTGAGAGGAATCAAGAGTTCAAGGGGTTATTAAATTAGGGTTTTAGAGGATCTCAGTGTAAAATCCCCTTCTTTAGTGCCTAACTTCAAGGACATTTCTACCTATGTTGCAAGCTCAGTCTCATTTTCATGAAAACATGAGACTTGTAGGGCATGTTCTTAGCTTTATTTTGAGTACAATAACTCATCCATTGGGTTTGTACATATCAAGTTATGATGCCAACAAGTTAAGGGTCTCAGATGAATGGAATTTTGGTCAACAAAAAGTCAACTCACTTCGAAGACATTTTTGACCTAGAAGAAAGTTTCTCCTGAACTTTAGGTGAACATGAAAATTTTTCATCATGGTCTTAGCTTTCCAAAAAGTCCTAGAAGTCCTCTTTCTCATTTGTGGAGCTCAAGTTATGGTCTTGGCAAGGCAAGGGTATTTTGGGAATGTTTCATTATGGGCCATTTGCTTCATAGGTCATTTTCATGAACTTGTGTACCTCAAATGCATTTCCAACCAACATGAGAATTATACCTAAAAGCCTTATTTACATCATTGGACTCAAGATTCATGGATATTATGGAATTACATGACCATGTGGAAAGGTTTTAAAGTGAATTTTGGGCTTTTGGTCATAACATGAACTTGGTACATTATAAGTCTTATTGTGTACCATTTTTGAACTTTTTCACACCAATGTATGATTGCAATGAAGCTTACCACATTTGGACCAACACCAAACATCATGAGAGGCCACTTTTCAAGTTTCTTCCTTAAAAAGTTTTCCATTCAAACTTGAAATGTGGATTAGATACAAGGCCCAAACCAATTCAAATCAAAAATACACTTCACACACTTCAGATTGATGAGCTCATAAGGTGTGAAGCAAGCAAATACGCGTGTGCATGAGGAGTGTTTCTTTTTTGGGCATTTTTTGAAATCTCACCAATCAGCCAGCATGGGCCTGCCTGGTGATCATAAATCCATCATATATAAGCATTTAGGATTGCCCTAAAGCTCAGAAGTGATTTTTGGAGCTGGAGAGAGCAGATTGAAATTCAAATTTTCCAAGAATTCTTCAACTTCGAATCTGAGATTTCACCTCGAATCAACTGAAATTGAAGCTTGCATCTTCTTCCTGGGAGCAACTGGAATGTGTTTGAAGCAAGAAAGCAAAGCTTGCGCGCATCTGAAGAACCAACAAAGTTGCTCCATTCAGTAAGTTTCTTCTTCTTATTTCTCTCATTCTAGACACTTTTTAGGAGCATGTTGGCTTGCATCTGAAGCCCTACATTGAGTAGGCCATGTTTGATCCATTATTGTCTCTGTTTGATGAAGTTTCAGATTGTGCATCTCATTTTTCAAGCTTTTGATTCTCTTATTTCATGAGCCTTTTTAATGTTTGGATCTTGGATTTGAAACCCTTGTAAGCTCAGCTTTCCATTGGTATAAGGATCAGCCATTTTTATCAAGAATTTTGAACCAAGCTCCGGCGAGCTGGTCGGAGAAGATGACCGGAGCCCTAGCTCTGGCGTCTGGTTTAATTCAAATCAGATCTGATGTGGCTCCTCTTTGACTTGTTGACTGCGCATGGTTTTGATTTGCTTGTCTTGATCCATTTGGCATGTTGACTCCATGTAGTTAAATGAAACCCTGCGTTTCATTTTCTCAGACTTGGCTGGGTCAATTGGGCTTAATTTGATATTCACACCACCCTGATTTTGAGCCCAGTTGCGCTTTGTTCTATTTCCAGTTGTTTTGGTTTTTTTTTCTTTTACACCTCCCTTGGCTTTGTTCTTTATTTTATTTTATTTCTTTTCTGTTTTGATTTTCAATTATTAAAAATAGCTCCAATTGTCCAAAAATTAAATGAAAATTGTTTCTAAACATTTCAAAACCTTAATTAATTTTTCATAATTTTTATTTCTGATTTTACTTTATTTTGCAATTTTATTTGAATTTTGAAATTGGAGATGTTTTTAATGTTGCCTTTAGTTGATCATATGCATTTGAGCTACCATTTCATATCACCTATGATTGAGGTTTCTTCTCCATTTAGAGGATGGACTGAGGTACCTTTGAGGCTGATTTTGGTCAATGTTTGATCACTTTTTGCTTAACTTTTGTTTGACTTTTCTTGACCCTCGATAATAACTCAATAAGGTGGAGCACCCTAGTTGATCAAATCATTTGGTGATGCCTAAGATTGAGTTTGGATTTGAAACTTTGGACTCTGTTTTCCATTGGACTTGGTTGATTTGTGCATTTTATTTGAGATTTATTGAACATTTCTTTTATTTCTAGTGAAGCTTGCAAGTCAAGTCACTTTAGAGGAAGTTCATACAAACTAGTTGACCTAGTTCCTTTGAAAAATGACTTTGATGGATCCCATAAACACCTTATGAGCTTTGATACTCATTCTTGACATGATTAAGGTGCTGGTCTTGCATTTTTTAGGTCATACACTTGTGTTACAAGTTACGTTGAAGTTAAGGCATTCCACTTGATTTTAAGTGTTGATTATGAATTGAATTTTGGTTCTTTCTCTTGCCTTGACTTGTTGCTTGCTTGTGTTTTGTTTCCATTCTTGTTGTGAGCCTCTTATCTCATGTTTTCAATTCTGTCCCTTGGGTTGTGATCATCATTCAAGACAATTTGGTATCCATGTTTATACTTTGAGTTTGTCTTGAATGATGGATCACTTTTAGCACTTGTTTGCTACTTCTTTTTGCATGATCAATGTGTTGAGTTTGGTTGAGACACTTTTCATGTGCTTGCTGCCCAAGCCTCTTTCTCCCATCTACACTTTGATCATGATATTTTCTTGTGCATTGTTGTTTATCCTTTTGGTTTAAGTGATTGATGCATGAATAGTTGTAGGAGTTGTAACTTCTCCCATTTCATCTCACTTGTTCTTTGACTTATTTAAATCATTTTGCTTCATCTTTTGTTTGTGTTGAATCATTTGAGCATTGCATACCATGTTTACCTTATTCCTTGACTTGTTTAAGTCAATTTCATCTCTTTCTTGCATTTCATTTTGTGATTGATTTATCTTGTGCTTTCTTGGTCTTTTGCCATGATTCCTTAGGATTCCTAGTCTCTCCGTTTAGGATGGGAGTAGGAGAGACATTAAGTGTTCAATCCAAGCATGCTAACATTAGGATAGCTTCTTCCCTCTTAATCTCAATCTTAGGGGCATATTGCATGATAACATTAGGGTTGGTTAGTTTCCCCTTAGAGTTTGTGTCTTCTCTTCTCATCTCTTAACACCTTAAGACACCTAATAAAGGATAATAAGTTTTGTGCACTATGAGCCTTAAGTACTTAGGGAATGATAGTTGAGGGGCTTCCTCTTAACCATGTAGAGTGTTTAGCGTATGCCCTTTGGGCGATATGAGACGCATTTGCTCTCAAGTCATAGTCTTTAGTGCAACATGAGTTGCAAACTTAACTCAATTCACTTCTTCATAAAAAATACAAAACAAAACATCAAACATTTTATCCTTCAGGATTGTTTGGAAAATCATTTTCAAAAAGAGTGTGTTAACTCTTGGTTCTACCACAAAAAGGTAACGCCTAAGTCTCCAATGGTCGAGTAGCAATACACCTAACTGCTAAAACGAAGATTTAACCCTACTCAGTTAAAACACTTGAACCAATCTGTGGTCGTGTCAGCCCGAACTATGTTTGCTCTGATTTCTTGTATTAGACGAGGATACGTAGGCACAAGACGGTGATGTCTTGGCGAGTAACCTTTCCCACATTCACCCGTAGTTTTTCGAACTACGTTGAATTTGACTTTCCCATTGCACGAGGGAATACGTAGGCATAGAGTGGCGATGCTCTATCGAGTCTCTTTTCTTTTCTTTTGTCCCTGTGAGCCAGCCTTTGTTAGATTAACACCCTTTTAGCTAGACAACAAGCGTGGATCCCGTTGAGTACGATGGACGTGAGGGGTGCTTGTTGCGGTGAGAATCGTGATATCAAACTATTGATTAACTTGAATCTTTAATTCTTAAATTCACAACCGGTCTTTAATTTATCCAAAGGAAAGGTCTAAAGAAAGAAAAACCATTTTCGCGATGTAACAACAACGCTAAGAGATTCGGGGATCGGGGGTTGGTTATGCATAGGGTAGGTATTTCACATCCTAAACATCTGTAGTACTCTACAGGAACCTTTTGTTTGATTGCATGCTAAGTTGGTAAATGTTTGCTAAGGTTTGGGATTGGGTAAAGGTATAGGTTAAAATCTAAAGATAGTTTCTAAGTTTGCTCGCAAAGACATCGCGTCCTCTGCCTACGTATCCTAACTAGGATAGAATCAGAGCAATCGTAGTTCACCTCACAAGGGATGAAGAACACTTGATTATGATCAAGGTTCAGAGGGGAACAAACATATCCATGCTTGTGTAGAGTTTAAGACAACTCTCTAAATCTATGTTGAACTCTCAAGAAAGGGAAGTAAGTAATCATATCCATGATTCTTACATAGAGTTAACCAAACTCTATCCTAAAGTTCTACGTTGTGAGACCAATTGGTTCTATCTAGACCAAAAGGTGGAAGAAAGGGGGAAGGTTGCTCGTCAAGATATCGCATCTTATGCCTACGTATTCTCATTGTCCAATGAGAAATCAGAGCGGTCGTAGTTCAAGCACGAACTACAGAATAAGGATCTATTGGTTCTTTCTAGACCAAAAAAGGGTGAAGGTTCTATCCAGACCTATGAGTTTAAATCCTATTGGTTCTATCCTGACCAAAAGGAGGGGAAGGTTCTATCCAGACCTATGAGGGTATCCTATTGGTTCTATTCAGACCAAAAGGGGGAAGGTTCTATCCAGACCTATGATGTTTAAATCCTATTGGTTCTATCCAAACCAAAAGGGGGAGAAGGTTCTATCCAGACCTATGAGTGTAAATCCTATTGGTTCTATCCAGACCAAAAGGAGGGGAAAGTTTTATCCAGACCTATGAGTGTAAATCCTATTGGTTCTATTCAGACCAAAAGGGGGAAGGTTCTATCCAGACCTATGATGTTTAAATCCTATTGGTTCTATCCAAACCAAAAGGGGGACAAGGTTCTATCCAGACCTATGAGTGTAAATCCTATTGGTTCTATCCAGACTAAAAGGAGGGGAAGGTTCTATCCAGACCTATGAGTTTAAATGAGCTATCTATGACCCAAGGGTCAATAGAGAGACTTTCCTTTGAAAGGGAAAAGATGACGCAACTTTAATGAGAACTAAAGAGTTCCATCACTTGGGGAAAGTAAACTTAACAAAGTATAAACATTCACACATGATGAATATAAGGGATATGGTTACAACCAAGAATGATCAAGCATATTATAATAAGCAAGGATCTAAATCAGGATGAATGGTTACAACCAAAGCAAGCATTTAAGATATTACAATATCAGGCAAAGATTTCAATCACGATAAATGGTCACAACCAAAGCAAGTATTACAATATTAATGATTTCAATTAAGACAGATGGTCACAACCAAGAACAAATCTTAACAAAGATGGGGAAACATCGTAACAAAGATGGAAAGGGATCTTAACAAAGGTGACATCATATCTTAACAAAGATTGGAAAAGATGAAAGTTACAACCGTGTAAACAAATCACAATTTGAAAGTAAACATGTTATAATTTCAAGATATATCAAGTGTAACAAAAATATGTATTTGATGACAATCAAACACAAGTAAGTTAGTTTAACCTCATAATTTAGGAGGAAAGCAAATGGTATTTTAAACACAAACAATTTGAGATTTTATTCCATTAGATGAAAGTAGACATTAAAATGAACAACTTGCAAAAAGAATGGATTAAAAACGATAATGCATGCAAAAGTTATGAATTTATGAAGTTTGATTGATTTTATGACAATAAAATAAACAAACACACATAAAAAAAAGGAAGTGGCATGGGTGGGGATTGAACCCATGCCCTTGTGTTTACCAACACACAATAACAACCACTTGGGCACCACACGCGTGCTGGTAATGAAAATGGGAGCAAAGAAGAAAATAAACCAATTACAATTGGAAAATAAAATACCAAAAAGGGTTGATCCCAAGGATCGAACCCAGGACTGGAAAGGGAAAGGTAAATATGCGCGCAAGTTGATTACCACTGGGGTGGTTGTACATTCAAGTACAAAGCCACACCCATAAATATATGAAGCTACTTATGATGAATTTTCTGGGCCAAACACAAACCAAACAAACCACATACATGAAGGATTCAAACTCTGTCAATACTCAACCTTTTTTGGTGAAATTTTAGCCTAACTAGACTGTTTTTTAACAAGGAATAAGATAGTGCCAATGAAATTTTGAAATAATGCCTTGAAATTGAAACACGACAGAAAATGCATAATGATAACATGAGTTGCATTTTGAAAACCACATATGAAATCTGAGTTCATATCCATCAAAGGGCATTGTACACAAGTTAAACATGTCATAACAGAGGTGTTGCACACTTAAGGCTCAAGCAAAGACCAATAAAAATGGAACTGGCACATGAATTGCAAATAATGACATGAAAATGCAGCAAATTGTCAAGACAGAATGGAAGATAAAAGAGTTCAGTTCAATACATATGGCCTATGAGTCCTAATCATGTTAATGATGATTCTCTCAAGCCAAACAGATCAATTCAACAATGTTCAGGTAAAGAAAATAAGTAGAGTGTATCATGACAGCATTTTGAATAAAATTGGAACAGCAGGTCAACATGTATGTGTACATCAAAATTTGATCAAACAAGACAAGGAAATCATGAGGCAATCACCAACATATTGGAAATGCAATGAGGAGCAAGCATACACCAGTTACCATACCAAACTCAAACACAAGAACATGACTGTTATGCCCTAACAAGTGAAATAGGAAGAAAGTGCAATATTGAGACCAAATCAAGTAACAAGCCTAATTGAAATGAATAGACCTTGCATACATCCTCAAAACATCATATGAAGTGTGTTCACACTTCAAAATTGTTCACAAACATCATGGAATTGAAAATCACAAGTCAGCTGCTTGAACACTCATAAATTTGCAACATTAGAAACAAAACTGAATTGGAACAGTTTGAGGCAGAACAAGCATCATACACAAGTCTCAAATATGATCCTAGATGAGTCTATCACTTTAAAATGGCCATGAAATGCACAGAACAAGAAGATGACCAACAATTTGCAATTATATCAAACATATTGAGTGGGCTGTCATGACAGAAAAGTAATACAATACACAAGGCTGATTGATTCATGCACATACAGGTCCTAATTATCACTAGAGATCTAATGCTAGATGAACTGACTTAAGACAATTCAAACACAAAAAAGTGAAGTATGTGGCAGTGGCTTTCAAAACAGTTTGACAGCAATAAGGTACAAACATGGTCTAGCTATGAAAGTGATCTCATATTACAAACTCAGCACACACATATCATAAATGCATAAAACAATTAGTCACAACTCAGAAAATGAGCATATTGTAAGCAGGAAAGAATTTGGTACATTCATGGCAAATTTTGGTGTAAAGGTGCATTTGCAAGTGAAATGAGAAAGCAGGCAAGAACAGATCAAACAAACAAGCTACACACATTAGAATCATGAATGTGGATGAGTTACAACTCAAAGAATAAGCATATGACAGTTGGAATGAAAACTGGCATAGTGATGGGAAATGTGAAAAACTGTCTTGGCAAGAAACTGTGGCAGCAGGTGCATTTTTGAGGCAGTGAGTTTTGTGATGAAACCAATGTTATGCACATACCATAATGATGCTAACAGATGAGAACATGCTCAGGAAATGGATTAAAACCTCACCAAACAGAAAATCACATTTCGACACTTATGACATGTAACAACTTAAATATGCAGCAGATGCATTCATGACAGTTGGGAAGTTTTGATAGCACATACAAGTTTCAAATGAGTATAACAATGATTCCATGCACATAGATCAAGTGGAAATAGGTTAAAACAGAATATGATATGTGTTTGGCATTATGAAATCTTGAAAAATGCAAATGAAGCATGACAGAACAGTTTGAACATATAATGGAGATTTGAGCATATTGGCACCACACACATCCTCAAAACAGGTTAACAAATGAGTCCACAATCTTAAAATCAAACAAAAGTGCTCCAACCCAGAATTAGTATGTTAAACCAAATTTGACAGCAAAACCACAAGGAAATCACAGTTGGCCCTAATGTCTAAGTCTCATGATTTCATCATTATTCAACCAATTCAAACAAGCAAGTAAGATCATACAAACATCAACCAATGATTTAGAATAATTGAGATACAATCATGGCAGGCACAACAGTCCAATACACAACTCATGGTAGTGATAAAGCTAGAATGACATAAAAATAGCATAAGTGTGAAAACAAGAGCCATACTTGATTCAAACATGATCTAGGGCAGAGGGATCCTATGAATAACTTACAAGTTATCCAAATCTCACTAATGCACCAAGGCTAACAGAACTAGGGGAGGCATACCACATTTCAATGTTGGATCCCTAAAAATACCACATAACCAAAATCTTCACAAGCAAGTTATACATGATATCAAAGTGCAATCTTTGTAACAAATCATCAACATATCATTTACAAATGAAAATACATTATCAAAAACAAGTATCATGACCATGAAACAAGAGTTCTTGACAAAGAACTAAAATGGGATAGCAAGACTACATTTTCACAAAATCACCTCAAAATGATAAAACATGATAATGTATGATCAATAAAGAGTTTGAATGTCACATACCTCTTGCAGACAAGTCTTGAGCAAGCTAAAAAAAGCTGAGAAACCCAGAGACTTCCTTCCTTGGCAAAGATTTGAAGCTTGCTTCCTCTTGAAGCAATAAACCACTTTTCAAGACAGTTGGAGTTGTGTGATTTCCAGCTGGTTTTTTAGAGCTTGGACAGTTGAGATATGATGTATATGAGGTGTTGGGAGTGTTAGAATGGTAGGAAATGCCTCAAGTGAAGATTTGGCTTTCAAAGTGCAAGAAAGTCAAACTACTAAGGTGTGAAGGTTGACTTGTGTGAAAATGAGATTTTTGAGTGGTTTGAATGTATGGACACCTTCTACATAATGTTTATGGATTGTGTAGATGGTTTTGAGTGAGTTAGAAATGGTAGAACTGACCTTGAGCAGAGTTTTGCTCAAGACAGCTTTTTAGTGAAAAATGGAGGTTTTGAAAAAATGGTGATTCTTGAGGAAATGAAGGAAGATTGAGAGCTATTGTTTCTCTGGGTTTTGGAGATTGCTCTGGTGTGTTTGAGTTCATAGAGGAGGCCTCTATTTATAGGAGAAAGGAGGGTGAGGGTTGATTTGGTTTTTTCCATTTTTGGAGGGAGATTTGAGATTTTTCAAGTGAATCTTCCAAAATCTTTGTGGCAGCTCCAACACATCAGCTCTATGGACCAATGCCGAGCCAATATCAGTTGAGATGGGAAGGATGGGATGGCTATGAAGGTAGGGGACTGCAGCTGCCCAACTTGCTTGAAAAGTTTCTCTTTCATGGTTTTAATGATTATTTTAATATCCACTTGTTATCAACATGCCATGCTTATCAAACTAACTCATTTTCTGGTTTTCTCCTCATCCACACCTCACATTATCAGTTTGAATTACAATCCAATGGTTGAGGATAGTCCAAGTTGTGAAAAACTGATTTTGGAGAAGTGTTGGAGTGTGGTTTCAAGTGTTGACAGACCCAATTTCTATGGTGCATAACTTCCTGCTCAAACATGCTATTGAGGAGTTCTACCACAATTTGGAAAGCCCTTAAGTAGCTATACAACTTTCATATTTTGGGAATTTCCAAATTCTTGATGGAACTAGGTTGAAAAACCCTTCAAAGTTTCTGAAAAAACCACTTACAAGTGCTAAATAACTTAGAATGTTTCTAAGTTATTTCCCCTTCAAAAATGAATTTTGCTATAACTCCAATTCTATGCATTTTTTGAGCATGGACCAATTTTAGGCTTTTGTAGGATTTGTCAAGAGCTTTCTAATGAGTTTTGAACCACTTCAATTGGATGTGTGGTTGAGGAGTTATGGTCTTGCCCCTTTCGAAACCCTAATTCCCGATTTTTGCAATTACTTCTCAACCCTTGATCCAATGGTCATAAAATTTTATGGGGAGGTGTAATATGACATAAGGAACATTTTTTATTCGCATCTTGAAGTCAAATTCCTTATTGTTGAAGAGTTGATTTTTTGGTCAACCGTTTGATCGATCGGTGTCTACTGAGTCTCCCGTTGGTGATCCGGACATCCTGAGGACTTGAAACTCTTTGGATGGACTTTAATAAGCCATATGAGCTTAATGGACCTTGGTCCCACCATTGAAACATTTTTTAACCAAAAGTCAAACTACAGTTGACTTTTCCTGATCGAAAACCCTAATCGGGCGTCTTGAACTGCACTGTTCTCAATTCTTGGGTGACCACCTCAAATTGAATTCATACTTGATCCAATAGAGTATATTGATCTTGTGGAGACTTATTTGAAGTTGAATCAATCCAAAACATTGATTGGTCAGACCATTGAAATCTTGATTTTAACGGTACGGAACCCTAATTCATCTGCATCTTAACAAATATAAACTGGAAATGGGTTAAGGTTAGTTAATCAACTGAATATGATCCTAAAATGATGATGAGGATCTAAGGGGTCAAAATTTGGGGTGCAACAGTGCTCATACCTTCCCCTTGCGTAACCGACTCCTGAACCCAAGATTTGGTTGCGATGACCTGTCTTTTCCCTTTTTCGTAGGTTTTCTCTGATCGTTTCCTTTCCCTCTCTTTGGGATAAATAACGAACGGTGGGGACTCTTCTGTCTCTGCCGGCCCCTCTTCGCAGTGATGCGACACCTATGCGAGTCAATCCTAACACTTGTCATTTTTAATCTTTGGGTGTTTATTTTTGTGCATTTGTATATGTATGTATTTCCTGTTGTATATTACTGCATTTGCATTTTACTTTCTGCATTTCTATTGTTATGATATTATGCTGATGTTGCTGTGTTGTTGGGTGGGTTGTTCCATGAGAGATAAGCCCAATACCCATGCTTGAGTACATACATAAGATTAGTGTGGAGAGTAGTGTGGACTTGTGTGGCATTTAGTCACGCAAGAGTTTGCACGAAATTCACGCCCAGTTGAGGGGACGTTGAATTAGAAAACTAACGACTCTGGAGAACGATCATTGGGAAGTCAGTTGAGACCTCCTTGATTGACCATGATGCCAAACTAGAAATGGTGAACGTATCATTGTTTCTCAACCTGAGAGTCCGTGATACTGATAACCTGTTAGGATTGGCATGTCATCCAAGACTAGAACCCACATGTGAGAGGGGATGGGTTTTTGCAGGAAACTTTGACTTTCAACCAACCCTGTTTTTTGATCTTCTTATTAGTGTGAACTTATCATCTTGGTGTTCTGATTATTTTGGTATTCTGGTATTCCAGCATTTTCTTCAGAGCAGACTTATGACCTTATTCAGTCAGTAGCACAACAGTTATTCAGAATATTTGTGGAAATTTTGATCTTATATTTGTTGCATTCATATTGTATTGCATAAGCATTTGTGCATCATTTTTTCATTTCTTTCCTTAGCCAGAAACAAAGAGCTCGTCCATCTTTTGTCCAACCCGCAGTTGACTTCCCAACACTCGTATTGGGCTTGAATTAGCTTTTGGAAGAATCATGGACTCAGGAGAGCAGAATCAGGTTGTCACAAGGGCAGATTTTGAATTGATAAAGAATCAGTTGGATCAACTCATGGAAGCCATGACAGATATGACAAGGGGAGAGGCCAATATTCAGAAGGCTCCAGTTAATGAGAATGTTATTCCACCTCCAATAAACAATGTTGCTCAAGCTCAGCATGTGCGAATTCCTATTGAGGATCAAGTTGTACAGGAGCATGCCACCATTCAAGATGGACGTTCCTCTTCTCTTAATGACACGGGCTATCAAAGTTTCACACTCTCTGTGCCAGACGTCCAAAGGGCTATTCTAAAGATGAAACCTGAAGACCCATAGACTGTTTAGTTTATGAGAAGATACCGTTTGTTGGAAGAGAAGCTTGACGCCCTAGAGGGTCGTGGTGCTCTTAATTTGAATGCTTCAAGCATGTGTTTGGTGTCAGGCCTTGTGGTGCCTCCGAAGTTTAAGACACCGAATTTTGAGAAGTACAAAGGGGATAGCTGTCTGAAGCAGCACTTGGTGATGTTTTACAGAAGAAGGACCTCGTATGTCCATAACGACAAGCTTATGATTCACTGTTTCTAGGACAGTTTGAGTGGGGCATCATTGAGTTTGTACATGCAGTTAGAGAGTGGTTCATCTGATCATGGTCATACCTAGCCAACGCCTTTGTGAAGCAGTACAATTACAATCTCGACATGACTCCAAACCGCATGCAGTTGCAAGACTTATCTCAAATGGACAATGAATCCTTCAGAGGGTATGCTTAGAGATGGAGAGAGTTAGCTGCTCACGTTCAACCACCACTTCTATATAGATAATTGGTTGACCTGTTCATGGATACTTTTCAAGGTCTATACTTGGATAGAATGATTGGCATTGGGGCATTAAACTTTTCTGACTTGATAGTAGTTGGGGAACGTATCGAGAGCGGACTCAAGAGTGGAAAGATTCAAGACACCTAAGATATTTCAATTTGTGAAAGTGAATCAGTTATCAGTTCTCAAGAAGAATGGGAAAAGGAAAGTAATTCCATCTGGGAATCTCTGATACCTCAGCCTCAGTCTTCAGGCATTTCAACTGTTCAGAGTCAGCAATCTTCTATGTCTCTGTATCAGATACCGTTATCTCCTCAAAATCAATGGCCATACCACTGTCAGCCGCGTCAGCACACTTGACAAAGACCTAGGAAGCCAGAGAGGCATTCCACTCAGTTGCCAATGTCATACGGTCAGATGTTGCCAGATTTGATCAAAGATGGGCTGATTGTGCCAAAGGAGATCCAGTGATTCCTCCATACCCACTAGGTTTTGATGTCAACGCCCGTTCTGATTACCATGTTAGGGCCCAGGGGCATTCAACCGAAGACTTTAAGGTGCTTAAGAGCAAGGTTCAAACTCTTCTTGACTCCAATATATTCTCAGTCACGCCTCAGGGTATTAAGATCAACAATCCTCCTTCATTCAGTCATGTGGGTTCGTCAGTCCATATTATGGAGGAATTCACCGAGAGCAGATGTTCGTAAGAGAATCAGACTGACTTCGATGAACAATTCTGAAGATGGCTAGCTCAGTAGCAAATCAATATTGGAAAGCCCAGTTCCCCGAAGCTAGCAGTCTTCTCTATCATGTCATTTCTTTGCATTTGTAGTTTCTTTTCTGTTAAAGTGAGAACTTATTTGTAAAACTTATCTTTTTTCAATTGATAATGATAATAAAATGAATATGCATGTTTTGATTAAATCCATTTGTGTTCACTCGTACTTTTTATTGATGTCAACGCTTGTTTAAGCAAAATCCAAGGGAGGATGACGAATTTGACAGACGCAAAACTTCTGGTCGTATGCTTTTGAATAAAACATTTGTTGATGATGTACATGCATTGTTTCAAATCTCTAAACACTGGAAATATAAGGAAGATAATCCCTTGTCAACCTTGTCGAGCCTAGAAGTAGGAGTTCCTTTCTGAAAACAAAAAACCCTCAATCTTAACCGAGGGTAGGGTAGGTGTCAATTAATTTGACTAAGCATCCAAATTGCAAAAGGAGTGTTCCTGTTCGAGGATCAATCACACCTGTAGAGGTCATACCTCACAAACTTACAATAGTTATCCCTCACCAACCAAGGAGTGAGGCAGTCAGAACCTTTTCAAACGAGTCAGACAAGCCAGTGTCACACGATTTATTCTAGAAAAAGAAAAAGAAAGAGAGAAAGCCCGCTAAGTCGAAAACTTGAAGACAAGTGACTTAGGCAAAAATTAGGGCATCCCGCTAGACTTCAAAATCGAAAAAATTCAAAAGAGTCAGTCCAGAAAAAAGCAGAGAAATCAAGAAATAATGAAAATAAAAAGATTTCAAAAGCAAAATCCTCGATATAGAACAAGTCGCATGACTCCAAACACCAAAGAAGAAAGGGAATTGACTGTCACTCCAAAAACCTTGTAGGTTCCGTAACCATCATTTCTACCATTCAATAATCTTTGAAAGGAGAGTGCTTGTATCAAATTAGTTGAACATAGGACTGGAGAACATCAAATATAATGGGTGGGTTAAAACAAAAATTTGATCCTTGTATCCTTTCTTTCTTAAACCGTGAACCAGGCCACGTTACAACCTTTAAAATACCTAATTGAAGCAGGGTTGTTTCGAAAGCATACTCTAGTAAAGATCGTGTCAAAATTGACTCCTAAAAGTATTTTCTTACCATGTTGGTATTGATGTTGGCATACTGATAAGTGATTCATTCACTATATGTCACACATTTTTCCAGTGAACAGACTTGGATTTCAAAACTGTCATATGAATTGCATTAACATTATCATTTTTAAAACAAATTTATTTACTTGTGAGTAAGCACTTGACATCAGGAGAGTTCCTGCAATGGAAGGATTGATCAAGATAAGATGCAAAGTGCCTGGGTACTTCATTGAGCATGGGCAAGTCATATCAAATGATCACACCAGGAGAGTCATCCATTCCAAGATTTAGTTAATCTGGGGCAATTAGGTCGAGATTTGATAAATATCTTGACTGTCAGTTGATCAGAGGCAACTCATTTTCAAATTAGTCAGTCAGGGGAAAAACCACTTCAAGGCTGGGGCATGCCACCCCAAGAGCACAGGAGTTATCCTTATCCAAAAGGCAGTTAATCTGAAACATCTCTCTAAGGTTCAGAATGCTAGGATAGTTCGTCTCAAGCCATCAGGATACAAAGATTACAAGTTTTCTTTCAAGGAAGATTTTTACAGAGATCCCATAGGCTGGGACAAGATTGGAGAACAGAGGAATGTTTCCTCTCCATATTTTTAGAGCTACTTAGAGCTACTCAAGCAGGTTCTGTCAACCTTCAAGTTCAAGGCGAACGTCATGAAGTCATGTTAACCATTCCCTGATGTCATACCCTAAATTTATCCTACCCCTTTTTAAAATATTTTTGCAGTTTTGATTTTATTTTCAATTTTGCATTGCCTGCTCAGTTTCACGACATTTAGACACGTGCCCACTCACAATTGGAAGATTTTCCGAATCTCTGGTATTTTGCCCAATGAGACCATGACACGTGGCCTAAAGTGGTTATTTTTGTAAGTGTTAAATCTTTTTTTAAGTTTCCTAACTTTTTCTTGCTAATTCTTTATGCGTATATTGTTTGTTAATAGAAATTAGTTTTTTAATTTAGAAAGTTAAATTAGAAATTAGAAATAGAATTTAAATTTTTTAGGTAACTAGATTTTAGAAATAGAATTATTTAGAATAGAATTGATTAAAAGGTAGAATTAGTTTAAAAAAATAGAATCTAGTTTTTTTAGTTAATTAGATTTTTAGAAATAGAGTTATTTAGAATAGAATTTTTATAGGAACTATTTAGAATTTTTAATAGATTTATTTTATTAGAATAGAAATAGATTTTTAATAGAATTAATTAGAATTTTTAATTAGAATATAGAATTAATTTAGATGGATTTAGAAAATAAAATTAGATTATTGATTAAGATTGATTTAGACTAGATTAGTTTTAATAGTTAGTAATTAAATTAAGTTAGAATTAGATTTAAGTTAGAGTTAAGCAAAACAGAAAATTAATTAATTAGAAAAGATTAAAAAAAAAGAGAAAGAATCATTTTTTTTTGAGAAAACACAGGCCCATTGTTTAACGGCCCGTTAGGTTGGAAATCAGAGCTTATAAAGAGGGATTTCATTGTGCAAAGGGAAAAACACCTAATACTGTTCATCGCCCTCCTCATGGAAAAATGGCCGCCCGAAACCCATCTCCTTTCCTCTCCCAAAACCTAATCCCTCTTTCTCCTAAAACAAATTTGTCGCCGCCGCGCCATCCCTTCGTTTCACCTCCACAAACTCGCCGCGCCACCATTTTTCTTCGCCAAAATCCAAACCCCAGCCGCGAAAACGCCGCCTCCCCCAGACTAATTTCCAAACCCTAACTGTTTTCTACTATAGATCCCTCTCACCATCGACCATCATCCCACCGCCCAAACCCTAGCCGTCGTTCTTCAAAATCAACCCATTCTCTTGCATTTTCTGGCGAGTTCTCCATCCACTTATTCTTCTCCTTTCCACCGCATTCCTCAATCCTCCTTCGCAAGACCCTTAAAAAATATGTCGCCTCTAACCTCACATAAACCCTCTCTCACCGCCGTTTCACTTATGTCACCTCACAAATTGATTGAGAATGACTCTCCGTCATCAACAAACAACTTCAGCGAAAGGGTGTTCTGTTTCTCCACCACATCGTGTTCGCAACAAATAGGATTGCTAAACGTGTGAGTTTGAAGTTTTGTGCGCTATTCGACGTTGATTTCCGATGACTGCCCCTGTTTTGAAGCAACAATTTCCCGGTGACTTCGTAAGATTCAAGTTCTGGAATGCGTTCGGCTACAACGATACACAGCAATAGATCCAGATCAACAATATCAAGTCCATCTGTTTCGATATTACCGATTTCGTTTTTTGACGTCAATATAGCTCAGTTTCAGCAACAACACGGCTCAATGGCAGCAGGTTTCACGGACTCGAAAACCTCGCACTGACACCATTCAACAACCACAACGCAAGCACGACTCTGCTACTTTAAATTCAGTGCACGCAACAATAACACTTCTAAGCGACGAAAGACTTGGCGGGTTGGTAACATTTTCCCTCTGTGTTGTTCTATTATGGCACTCTGTTTTTTAAACGTAATATCTTTGTTAGTCTGTTATTCACCAAACTCTCTTCATCAGCTTCCAACATGTTGTTTTTAGTTGAACATCACTAATATAATATGGATTAAGTTTTGAACATGATAAACGCGGTTGTAGTTTAAGTGTTTATGCATTTAACTAGTAGCTTGGATTCATGAGGTTTCGGTTACGTTGCATTTTTGAGTTGCTAAGTGCATTGATAATAATTCGGTAGCAGCATCTTGGATTTTTGTATATATAAATTTTGCAATGCTACTGTTTATTTTTTGTGTCAAAATTGGATCTTTTAGTGACGACACGACGACAAATTCAACACCTTTTCAGTTAAAAACTTGTTCAAGCAACAACAACTCAAGCGAGCAGCGACTCACGTTTTCGACTTAATGAGGTTAGGCTTTTAATGAAGATTGGTGGATTAACTTGAATTTTTTTTATGGATTAATTTTTCTAATTATTTTTTTAGTTAACTTAATTATTCAGTTTAGTTGGATAATTTTGATAATTAAATTTAACTAGCCTAATTAATCAATTAATCTAACTATTTAACTTTATTAATCAATTTTAATTAATTTAATTATTTGAGTTAATCGAATAATTTTAATAATTAATTCAGATTAATATAATTAAATGAGTTAATAAACTTTGATCCATTTGACTTTGTTGGATAAGATCGGGTTAAGACCAAAAGACTCTAAAGTTCGATTTGCTTTATTTCGTCCCCATTCGATAACAAGGTATCCCAACTCCTTCAAAATGTAATAGTATCTATTGTTTTTTCCTTAAATATGCTTTAATGCTTTAAACCCTTTTAAAAATAATTCTCGATTCATCGAGTCATTTTCACCCATGTAAGTCGATTGCTTTCAAAGCATCGCCATCAACCTTTGATCATCTTACACAACATTTAAAGCTTAATCCTGAGCTTCCTTATAGTGACACCTATTTGATCAATTATTTCTAGTTGGCCACTTAGAAGACTAGCCCACTTAGCTAGTGCACACGTTTAAAAACTCAAATTCAAACCTCGACTCACCTCAAGTATTTTTTTCAAAACAAACTAAATCCTTGAAGTCTAGCACTCCTTGGATTTTTGGATGATTATTATTGAGGCGTACACCTTAAATAATGTATCGTTCGACTTTTCGTTTTTAAAACACATTCTTTTTTGGACAAAGAAATATCATTGGAATCTAGCATTCTGTGTGATATTTCCTTTGTTCATCCGAACATTTTTCAAATGAAAAAGGTGTCGTTGAGATCTAGCATCTCGATAATACCCCGATTAATTGGTTGTGAGACCGACGTCTCATTTACCGAATAATTGTCATTTCTCCTATAATTTTCAAATCTAATCTCTATTTTCACCTCTAACACACAAATTATTTTCATACCTTATTTCAATTCAAATTATTTCAAAACCATTTTCTCGATTAAACTTCGAAAGAAGGAGGTTCTTGGAATCTAGCATTCCTTGGATTTTCGAATGAATAGATCTTGAGGCATGCCCTTGAGTTGGTATTCATTCAATCTTTCAAAATTTTCAAACTAAACCATTTTCAAACGTTCTCCTAAGTCGAGTGCTCGTACGCATTCGCAACCCACTTTTTGCACACACATTCACAATTCATCGTGGTTTCAATATTAGGAGCACCCTTAAGGACTAATATTGTTTCTCATAACCTAACCCTTGACACATTGTCAAGTCGGTTCCATTTTCGATCAAATCCTCGACTCTTCATCGAGATATTTTCAAACCAACTCCCTCTTTCCTCGCCTTTCACTCTTTCTCGCATCATTTTTTATTCAATCTTTTTACAAACGTTTTTCTCAAATTTACGAAAGATGGGGATTCTTGGAATCTAGCATTCTTTGAATCTTCGAATGAGTAACTCTCGAGGCACGCCCTTGAGTTGTTATTAGTTTATTCTTTCAATTTCAAAACATCTAACTCTTTATCTTCAATCCAATTTCCGAAAGAATTGAGTTCTTGGAATCGTGCATTCCTTGAATTCTTGAGTGACAAGCTCTCCAGGAACTCCCTTGAGTTGCTTGTCAATCACTCTTTCGTTTCTCAACTCAACTTCAACCCGTTTCAAACCTCGTCTTTCCGTGGTTGTTCCCATGAATTACGAACGCTCTGATTCTTCATTCTCTTTTGAATGTAAGATACATAGGCACAAGATTGCGATGATCTTGGTGAGCACACTTCTACCTTCCTCCACACTTCTATCCATTTTCCGCTTTCCCCCATCCTTTCTCCTAGTCGAATTACGACGCTCTAATTTCTCATTCTCGTCCGAATGAGTACACGTAGGCACAAGGGCCCCAATCCTTGGTGAGCACCATATCCCCTAACTACCCATTTCCCCTAGCGTCGATACACATTAACCTACCAATTCTCCTTTAACATCGAGAAGAAAAACAAGCAAAGTTAGACAACGCTCATCACAAAATACCCTAAGAGGTTCCCGTTGAGTACAACGGACGTGAGGGGTGCTAATACCTTCCCCTTGCGTAACTGACTCCCAAACCCGGAACATGGTTGTGACAACTCTGTTCTTGTCCTTTCGTTTTAAGAGGTTTTCTCGATATTTTCCTCTCCTGTTTATTCGGGATAAATAAAGTCCGGTGGCGACAATGTCGAACCGAATTTCCGCGCCTTTCGCGCGATGGTCGTTTCTCCGAAATGTCTCCGTGATTTTTCGAGGTGCAACACCTGACCCTTCAACCATAAAACTTGTATCCAGACAAGACACTTTCCAATCTTGTAACCAGACAAGACACATCCTAACGTCAGTTGTACCTGACCTACCTCGAAACCACCGGTTGAGCCGTCATATCATTACATAATCATTGCATATCATCTACCATAGCATAACATGAAGCCTTGTGAAATCGAGCAGAAAACCCCAAAGCCCAATCTCTATTGGCGTTCACAAAAACCGAAAGCCCAATTCACATTGGCATCCCTTCCAAAGCAAAGCCCAATACCTATTGGCATCTCCAACAAAAGCTTACTTTACTGGCATCCTCGTAAACTCTAAAGTCCAATCCATATTGGCACCTTCATCTAAAGTATAATCTCTATTGGTACCTCATTCCAAAATCCAATCCCCATTGATACCCAGAAAAATATCACCTTCAAAAAAAACCAATCACAATCAGGTTTCACCTGTCTTTCCCAGCAAAGTCCAATCATATTTGGCACATCCTTCGTTCCCTGGCAGCCCGAGCCTGCATCTGCATTTTGCGTATAGTTATCATCATTTCATTACATCTTCAAATGTGTAGCATTTACATTTCATATGGAGCATTACACCATATTCAAACATATGCATGCAAAGCATAAGCCAGTTTTGGTACCTTGTGTGGAAACTCGAATCAACTTCCAGTCAAATTAGTGACATATCCTCAGAGAATGCCAAGCCATTTCTCAGCAGAAATTTCAGTTAACTCATCTGCTTACATTTCTTTTGGGTCTTAGATCATACGTCAATCTTACCCTCGATCAATCATTGTCCATCAACCCTTTGATGATGACATTCAAGCAGGTCTTCTTCCCGTCAACTCTTTGACGATGTGTTTCTTCGAAAAAGTTTTCTTCGCGACAACTCTTTGATGATGTATATCTTCAAGAAAATATTCTTCCCGTCAACTCTTTGACAAAGTGTTCCTTCTGTTAGGTTTTTCTTTCCGTCAACTCTTTGACGATGTGTCTCTTTGGTGAAGTTTTTCTCTTCCGTCAACCCTTTGACGAGGTCAATTTTTCTTACCATCAACCCTTTGATGACGACATTCTAGATGTTATCCTTCCGTCAACCCTTTGGCGAGGTGTCTCTCTAATGAAGTTTTCTCCTCATCAACCTTTTGACGATGTCAGCTTCTTTTCCATCAACTATTTGATGATGTGTCCCTCTGATGAGGACGGTTGTCCTTCTATTAACTCTTTAATAAATATAATTGGTGTTCTTGTAATCCCCAGCTTAGTCGTTTTGTGGATGTTATCCCAACTTTTGGTTGGTAGTCCATCATTTTGTGGATGTTATCCCAACTTTTGGTTGGTAGTCCATCGTTTTGTGGATGTTATCCCAACTTTTGGTTGGTAGTCCTCTATTGTTTCCCAGCGGAGTCATCTTCCTTCAGGTTGTAAGTCGGTTGACTCTACTTCATGTGTATCCTAACTCTTGGTTGTTATTATCCTTGGTGATCCTAACTTTTGGTTAGTAGCCATTATTATCTTGTTGATCGATTACCATTTTGCCATCCCAACTTTTGGTTGGTGTCTTTTATCCTTAGGTTATCCTAACTTTTAGTTGGTACCCGCTACTCTTTTAAGTCCACCTTCGACTGACAACCACTTTACTCTACACATCCCCATAGGTTGCAAATTTCTGAGTTCTTTTGTATTCAATCACCTTTTACCTTGAATGTTTGAAAGCCGTTGCTTTTCATACCTTCAGGTCCAAGTTGTTTAAATAGGGGCAGCTGTTGCACCCCAAAATTTGCCCTCACTTTTTTCTAACCTTAACTGGCTTTTGTTTCGCTTTCATATGTATCTCATTAGGTCGTCACGTCATAATCATATAGTGCATTGGTCTTCTAAGACATGGGATCAAAGGATTTTCTCGTTATTGGTGTTTACCCTATTCAGAGGTGATTCAGTTGGTTCCTAATTCAGTCAAGTGGAAGCAAGAGGTTGAATTATGTTCACTGTAATCTTCTTGTGAAAAGATAATTAAGTATCAAGTTTTTCTTTATCAAGATTTCTCAAGAAGTATCAAGTGTTTTGGGTGTCATCTATTATTTAATTGAAAGAAGTATCAAGTGTTTTGGGTGTCATCTGTTATTTAATTGAGAACGGCTGTAGATCAGGATTTGAATTCCTCTAAACATTAGGATTTGAATTCCTCTAAACAGTTCAAGTCATTTCTGCATCAGTGTGCATTCAAGGAATATCAAGGTTTCATTTCTGCATCAGTGTGCATTCAAGGAATATCAAGGTTTCTGATTCATGGGTGAGCTTATGGACGTATCATAAGTTAAGGGTTCATGTGGATTATTTGGAACTTGAGATACAGAGCCATTTTAAACCATTATCCATTTTTATTAATCCAATTAAATCCTTTGTTCATTAACCATATTTAGATATCCATTTTCTCTAAATTTATTTATCCACTTTTACAACTCATTTTAAATTACCACTATCCCTATCCATTTTCCATTTACTACATCTACCTTCACCCACAAACCTCCATTTTCTTATTCTAAATCTGCGTCTTTACTTTCCTTGGCGTCGAGTTGAAGAAAATGGAAGGTAAGGGTGGCTAAGTCTTGGCAACTTCTATGGCCTGACTTTCCTTGGCGTTGAGTTAAAGAAAATGGAAGGTAAGGGTGGCTAAGTCTTGGCAACTTCTATGGCCTGACTTTCCTTGGCGTTGAGTTGAAGAAAATGGAAGGTAAGGGTGGCTAAGTCTTGAAAACTTCTATGGCCTGTTCTGATATTCGGGATTTGTGCGAGGAAGGATCTAAATAAGAGAAATAATTGGCAAAAAGCATCTCAGAAGAATCACTATAAGAGAAAAAACCACTGTTATGGAATTTGAATAAGACTGGACACAACATCGAAAATCATTCAATTATATAAGTGATTCGTTCTGCAACATCTTTTATGCCTTGGTCTAGTAGAATCCCAATTGGTGAAGGATTTCATGAATTTCTTTAGTTATACAATTTTGGATTTTCAGTAAATCATTTTAAGCATTATTTGGTCAAAATAAAAGGGGAGATTTATCAAGTCAAATATGTGTTTCACCAATTCGGTCAACCAAGATAAATCAACTCACAAAGGAAGCAAAGCAGTTATAATTTAACCAGTGAGACTCTGGAGAAAGATTAGCAGTTATAATTTAACCAGTGAGACTCTGGAGAAAGATTATAGCCCCATTCTACCTGGGTTGCCCGATGATGTAGCAAAACATTGTCTCGCACTTTGTTACTCGTTCCAACTTCGTGGCCACCTGTGGTGTCGGTAAGAAATGGAGATTGTTCATTCGAAGCAAAGAATTTGTAATGGAGCGAAAATTTGGCAGCATCTCAAATGATACATACATTCAAAACCAATATTTTGTAACTAACTGCATTGTAATAGTTCTCATAGCAGAATTCAAATAATTCACAACCAAAAAGTTCACAATGTTTTGTTTAGAAGAAAAAAAAAAGAGGTACACTGCAGAGTGAAAATAGAAAATTACACAGCAAAAACCATGTTCATAACACATCACAGATTTTCACATCAGGAAAATTACCACAACAGATTACACGACAGATGTAGAAGAAAACTCATAATAGATTCCACGTGAAATCCTAACAGAATTTTGTGTCAAAAGCCAATCCTACCCCTAATTCACAAGATAAAATCAGAAGGTTGCGGAGCTTGGGGGATCATAAAAAAAACCTCACGAACCACTTCACCTCTCATATTCTCCATCTTCAAATCCAATCATATACCAAGTTTTAGTCCTCCATATTCAAAAAACTGGCCATTCAGAAAAGCTGTGAATCCACAACAAACTCTTCACCGATTATGCAACTTCATGACTAATTCTTCAACCCACTTCTTCCAAACCTCACAAACATTCGTCACAAAACTTAACAACCTAAAAGCAACAACCACAACACTAATTCGACAATTCAACATGCAATGAACAACAAGGAGAATTCGTGATTCGCAACAGAGAAGAGGTAGAAGAAGAAGGCAAAATATAAAGCAGAAGCGAGAACGTAACAAGTTTGTACCTGAATCGTGGCATCGTCTTTGTCGGGTAATCCCGCTCTGAGATTCAGCTATTTTTTTCTTATGTTTGTATTCTAGTGTGTGATTGTTAGTTATTGTTTGTGCGGTCCGAGTCATGCGAGAGATTTGTCATGACGGAGGCCGTGTTTTCAACGACGTGATTAGAAGATGGGAGCAGAGTGAGACAGAAAGTAGAGAGCGCAAACGAGGGAATGGGGCTTAAGAGGAAGGCTGAGTGAGAGAGGCGACGAGCGAGTGGAAAGGTGGAAGAGGATCTCGACGGTGTCGCATTCCTTCCGGCGTTGTACTGTGAAGAAGAAGAGAGGAACGTGGGTAGTAAACTAGGTTTTCCCCTTGCAAATCAGTAACCCTTGTACTACATAACATTACACAATCACGGACCGGGTATTAGGACCGTTTATTTTGTTTTTCTCTTCACCGCCCATTTTTACTGCACACCCTCCTTGGACATAATAAAGCCATTAGGCCATAAGCTTAGGCTCATACGCTTAACTGTTGTTTACACACCACCAAAACTCTTTCTGCACCCTTTTTTAATTTTGTTTTGTTTTTTTAGAATTGGTTAATTAAGTTAATCTTGATTTAATTAGGTTTTGTTAATTAGATAATAATCCTAGGATTAGGTTTTAATTTATTTAGAATTAGAATTTTAATTTTAGCTTAATTTATCTAAGGTTAGATTTTAGATTTGTTAAATTTGAATTTTGATTTAACTTAGCATTAATTTTCGTTTAGAATTTAATTGATTAATTTTTTTTAAAATTTTATTTTAATTTGAATCTTACTTTTGAACTAATGTTGTCCTTAATTTTGGTTCTAGCTTCGATTAATCCTGGCGTGCGTTTGTGAATATTTCTTTGATGACACTTGTATATATTTTCCTTTGAATATTTATTTGAGTTTTAATCCTTGATGTTGTTTGTGATTGTGATACTTCATGTTTACCTATTGATTACCCTTGTATTTACATGATCCCTTAGGATTTCTAGCTCGACTTAATTTCCGATTAAGTTCGAGGTAGGAAAGACATCAGGCTTTCAATCCAAGCATGACAACATTAGGTAGACTTCCCTCCTAATCCTAACCTTAAAGCCACATTGTATGATAACAGTTAGGGTTCAGTTTCCCCTAGACCTTTTGTACGTCTCTCTTTTCTTTCTCAAACAATAATCAAAACACTTAATGAATACGATGAGTATTGTGCGCCACGAGGCTTAAGTACATGGGTAATGATGAGTAAGGGGTCTCTCCTTACTTGTTTAAAGTGTTTAGTGTATGCCCCGATGGCGATATGTGACGCATTCGCTCATATGTCATAGACTTTAGTGCGATACGTGTCTCAAACAAAGTCAATTCACTTTTGTTAAGGCGTTTCAAGCCCATAATCTTTTCTCTCACCCCGTGCGATCGAGATCCCATTTTCCCGTAGTTGTGTGAATTACGGATGCTCTGATTCCTCATTCCCTAATGAGGATAGGTAGGCACGAGGATTTTTATCCTTGGCGAGCACACTAACAACTAACTTCCCTTTTCTCTTTCCCCAGTGCAATCAAGACCAACCTGTTATTCAAACCTTTTTTCTCGCCCCAGTGTGATCGAGACCTTTCCCTATAGTTTCCCAAACTATGTTTACTCTGATTTCTCATACCAGATGAAGATACATAGGTACAAGACGGCGATGTCTTGGAAAGCAACCTTTCCCCATTACCCATAGTTTTCCGAACTACGTTGACTCGGACTTTCCCATTGCACGAGGGAATACGTAGGCATACGGTGGTGATGTCCTACCAAGTCTCTTTTTTCTTTTCCCTTTCCTATTCAGCAGTAGCTTTTAGATAACATGCCTTTTGATTAGACAACAAGCGTGGATCCCGTTGAGTACAACGGACGTGAGGGCTACTTATACCTTCCTCTTGCGTAACCGACTCTCGAACCCAAGATTTGGTTGCGATGATCTTTTCTTCTCCTTTATCTTAGGTTTTCTTCAATTGTTTCCTTTCCCTCTCTTTGGGATAAATAATATTCGGTGGTGATTCTTCTGTTTGTTTCCGCCGGCCCTTTTTGCAATTGCGACAATGTGCAAGTAAGGGATAACCTTGCTATGGAGGCTTGACCTGTGATAATTGATGGTCATTAGGTGAGACAATTGCGAGGCAAGGAGATTTCCCCCTAAAGGTCGTGTGGGGAGGCACTGTCGAGGAAATAACTTAGGAATTGGAGACATGATGCGAGAGTCGTGTATTGAGTTATTTGTGTCAGGTGATTTTCGAGGACGAAAATATTCTAATTGGGGGAGAGTTGTAACACCCTAAAAATTTAGAGTTATTTATCTAAATAATTATTTATGAATTTTGACTTAGTTATATGATGTATGTTGATGTGTTGTGGGGAAATAAGAGGGATATTGGGTGAGAAGTAAAATTATGTAGATTTAAATAATTTAGTTTATATTGTTTGGAGTTATAATAATAATAAAATAGATACTAAGGTGAAAAAGGAGAATGAGGGCATGATGGTAATGTTGTGGGGAATAAGTGAGGGCATAAAAGGTATATCATAAAAAGGATTATAGGGGTAACAAAGACAAAAGAGAAAATTAAAGAGTGGTGGTTCATTCGGTACGGTCGTGGAATTGGAGAAAAGTTGTGGAGAAGAGTTAGGGCACAAAGAACCAAAAGGGGGATTTCCGTAGGAAAAACAAAAGAAGAAAAATCGATTGCTAGGACTTGAGGTAAGGAGTGTAATCCTGGTTTATTATGATCGATAGATGGTTAAGATAGATGTAGGTTTTTTCTTGTATGATGATTTAATAAAAGCATGATGAAAAGCATGCCGAAGTTGTTGATTATGATGTTTAATATGTTATTGGTATAATTGTGATCTTAAGTGCGTTGATGGTAATTTAGAAATAATGAATTTTTGTTTGTCTATATGTGAGATAATCTGCTTTGGGATTGTTGATAAGTTTCTTCCATTGGTGGGTTTTGGAGTTTCGGGTCGGAAGTATGAAATTATGATGAATCGTTGTTAATCCATGAGTAAAGCATAACATAATTGAGTTTTAAGATGTTATTTTGGTATAAAATTAAGTCTATGGTGATAGGGGTTAGTGGTATAGGCTTTGGTGTGAAAGTCTGGGGTGAAAGTGCTTTTAAAAAAAATGATTTTTGGGGTTCGGAACAGTATAAGTCGACTCATAGGTACCCTTGGGTCGACTCATAGCCACCCGAATGCAAAATTATGGAAATTTTAACAGTATGCGTCGATGCATAGCTCTGCGCGTTGACTCATAGCTCTGTGCGTCGACTCAGAGCTCTGTGCGTCGACCTCTGAGTCGACTCATAGGCAGAAAAACGCCAGAAACGATTTCGATCATAACTTTTTAGCCGTTAATCTAAATGACGAATCGTTCGAAGTGTTGGAAACCTAATGAGCAGAACTTTAACATGGTATAATTAGATGAGCCATTTTATAATATTTTTATGTTTAATATATTGAAGATTACGACCATTACTTGTTGCGCATGTAAAGAAATCTTGTTGTAAGTGGCAAAACATGAATGTTGTTATAAAGAGGTTGTTGTGGTGTTATTGTTGTAAATTAAGATGTTGTAATGATGTTGTTAAGATGTTAACGATGATAATATGAAGATGTTTTAATGATGTTGTTGAGATGTTAACGATGGTAATATGATGATGTTTTAATGTTGTTGTTGTGATGTTAATGATGGTAATAAGATGATGTTTTAATGTTGTTGTTGTGATGTTAATGATGATAATATGAAGATGTTTTAATGATCTTGCTAAGATGTTAATGATGATAATATGAAGATGTTTTAATAATGTTGTTGAGATGTTAACGATGGTAATATGAGGATGTTTTAATGTTGTTGTTGTGATGTTAATGATGGTAGTATGAAAATCTTTTAATGGTGTTGTTATAATTGCATAAAAGACATATACATCCATATTGTATGAGATATATTTTATGCTTGTTGGCCAATTTGGGCGGTGTACAATAACCATGGTGGTGGGTTATTATGCACGATGGTGTTGGTGTTGTTGTATGCATTAATAGTTGCATTGCATACATTTGTGGACATATGGTCCATTGTTTGTGAGCCTAAAATCCCATTGTGTAGATTGGGCCGGTAGTTGATTCGGAGGTGATGGATCAATGAGCGGTTCTGATCCTAGGAGGTGGGGATCAGAACAGTGAACCTCAGTGTTCACAAATATTGGTACCACATGCATTGAGTCAGTGTTGTGCATTAATATTCTATGTGGCATTTGCATGAAGTTTGTTGATGAGTTGTGATATGATGACATTTGAGACTATGTGATTATATGATATTTTATGACGAAAGACGTATAAGTGTGATTATGGTGTGTAGGCGTGAGTATGATTCGGTTATAAATGATATGCGTTAATATAATGATGATGTTGCTAATAAGTATTTTCCTTATATATTTCATAATGAACTGTGATTACTCACCCTGCCTGTTTGAATGTTTCCTCTACGTGGGTAACGCGCAGATGCTCTGGAGTAGCTTGTAGAAGCGTTAAAGATAGCTTTGGAGTATTTTATTAGTTTTTTGTTAATTAGGAGGTGTCTTGCTCGGATATGTAACATCGAGTTGGGAACACCAATTATAAGAATGTTGTGTTTTCTTGACTAACTTATCTTATGATAATTTTGAAGATGTTGGACTATTGTAATTCCAATTCAGATGCTATGTTATGTTGTTAGCATATTTCATGAGTTTGAGATGTTAAATTGGTTTAAATTTCAACTTTTGACGAGAATAAGATATTTTGATATTATAAAGATGAACGAAGTTGTTTTAAGATTATGATTCTGCTGCAAAGTTCAATTTATGTGTTGAAGTCATAATAGAAAATAATGTTATAGATATTGTAACTCGTGTTACGGAGCATGATGATTATTATAAATATTTCTATAAAGTGTGACACCCTTGAGTGGTAAATTAAGCTGAACTATCCTTATTATTTTGCGAATTATTCTGTGGGGTTAGAAGGGTGTTACACTATTAAAGTAAGTCTATATGTGTTCCCCCCAAATAGAGAAAGGTCTTCAAAGACAACTCTTAGTTTTAGCATTACTTATCAACAATATTCTGGTATGGAGAAGAGGAAGAAGAAGATGAGGCTACTAAAGATGACATCTGAATGTAGCCTTATTTTCAAATACAAAACAATTCAACCATCTCTTATTTTATTTCTTTTTTTTTTTTTGCTCATAAGCCTCAACATCAAATTACATCATATGTTCACCTTTTCTCTTTTTTATGAACAACACTAAGTTTTCTCTTCTTTTTCTAATAGCAAAATAGAAACCATATATTAAACAGAAAAGGAATAAGTAATAACACACAAAAAAAAGTACCTAAGAGCACCAAAAATGCATAAGGACTAAAACCCCAACAACCACCCAAGCCAGAAACAAAAAGAAAAGCTAAAGAAATAAACACAACCAGAGGGAAACAAATAAGAAAACAATCAATTCACAATATCTTGAAACACCTGACAAGATTGACCTCTAGAGAGAGCAAGCTGGTAGGAAAGGTTCAATCAAACACCTCTATAAAACCAAAGGAAAGCCCGACACACCCATAATTACTGAACCACTTAAGTGAATGCCACTCCCAATCAACCAGAGAAATGACAAGACCTGAAGCATAAGCTTGAACCCACTCCCACCAAGCTAATAATCATATACATCCAAATGATTCACTGTCTAACTTTTCTACAAAACGTTATTCTGCATTTTCCAAATAATTTAGACCACAGAATGACATATTGAGACTAAACCTAATGATGCTCGTTTTCCACAACCAAAACCTTGAGCCAACAAAAAACCCCTAAGATCGAGCAAGATAGAGGCCCTGCACACCCTCCAAAACTATACTCTAACATTATTGTACACCTTAGAGGTTTTGTGTAGTTAACAACCTATTCTGAAGTAATTGTCAAGAGAATACTACAATTTTAAAAGGCGCATAAATCTTCCAAATCTTAGAGAATTTATTCAAGACCCTCTCTGATCTACCTTCCCTAATGAAACCACTCAAGTGTAATAAGTAGAACGAAAAACCCCTAACTCTATCATATGAAAATGTTGACGAACATTAATAAATATTACAAAAATTCTAAAAGTGTACAAGAACGATACAAATTAGTGCTAATATGTGCGAAGTTTATCATGGTACACTACTAACCAACAAAGAAAGACATAAGAGAAAGATATATATATCAATCTATTCCTTATGTCCTCGTTCCCAAGAATTTAGGAATTCTTAAAGCATACGTTGAGGGTCTTGTAAGATGTTCAACGTTTCGGAAACCAAGTGATCAAGTTATATACCATTGGAGTAAGTTTTTCAGTTTAGGCATTATGATTGGATAGATTGAGAATTTGTTTCTGTGTGTATAACATTGAAGTACAAATTTAAAATGGAAGAAAAAAAATTGGAGTTGCCATATAGGCTATTTGGAAAGACAGATTTTTTAAAAATATATTTTTCATTAAAAGAGTGATATAGGTGAAATTATTCCAAGGATAAGAATTGTTCCTACTTATAAATACATATTGAAGTCATATATTGTTTTATGTAAGACTTTTAACAATTTTGTGATCATTTAGAGTTTTAAAAAAAAAATTTAAAAATAAATCCAATCATAACACAAAATAAAGGAAGTCTAATAAACTACTTAGAATATTATAGGGTTAAATATGTTTACGGGCCTCTTAAATATTTCAATTTTGTTTTTAGTCTTTCAAAATATTTCTTTAAAAAAATGGTTCTCTTAAAATTTTTCATTCACATTTTTGTTTCGTAATACTAAAACTGTCGCGAAAACAGTTGCTAAGTGATAAATCTTCGTTAAAACCGTCACTAATTGTATCGCTAAGTTGTAAAAATCGTTGTTAACTTTGTCGATAAATTGTAAAAACCGTCGCTAATTTGTAAGAGAGATCAAAGGTGTGAATGAAAAATTATAAGAAAATATTTTTTAAACAAAATATTTTGAAGGAGTAAAACCGAAAATCAAAATATTTAAGGGGACCATATATTTAACCCAAAATTATATGAAGACTCATAAGGTGTTAAACACTTTTGAATATTGAAACACTGCATAATGAAGAATACAAGGTCTCTAATGGCTTACAATTTAAATATAACTAAAACTTCAAAACTTTTTATTGTTTTGCTTATAGAAATAAATTCAGCAAGAAAATATCACTTTAATCTAATCGTTTTTAAGCAAAACTTCCTTAATCACTTTGTCCAAGTTAATGTATGAACAACCGCCAGGTTTTGTGTCATTCTCTGCGTTCTTCTTCAACTCCATAGCCTTTTTCTTCATCTTCTTTCCTTTCTCTCCCACCATCAATTCATTAATCAGTTTCTCTACCTCCTCTCTTTTTACATCCATATCAAGTTCGAGCCCAATCTCCCATTCATGGCAAATAAGCCTTGTGTTTAATGGTTGATCTGCGAAAAATGGCCAACACAACATTGGCACTCCAGCACATATGCTTTCAGTGGTTGAGTTCCATCCGCAATGAGTCAAGAATCCACCAATTGAAGGATGGTTCAACACTTTCTCTTGCTGACACCAACTTGCTATTAGGCCTCTATCTGAAATTTCATTCACAAACTCACAAGACAAAACCACCGAGCCACCAATGACAAGATCAGGCCTAATGATCCACAAAAATGGTTTTTTGCTATTGGCCAAACCCCATGCAAACTCCAACAGTTTTTCTTCGGACATAACCGTGATGCTTCCAAAATTTACATAAACAACAGATCCTGCTTCTTTTAATTCAAGCCATTCAAGACATTTAGTATCTTCTTTCCAAAGATTAGAATCTAAATAATCCAAATGATCATGTGAAGTTTGATTTAAAATAGAAGCAACCGGCCCAATGGTGTATATAGAAGAAAATATAGAATTGAGAGCATTCAAAATATCATTCTCAAGTTCATTAGAAGTATTGAAAATCATCGCAGAGGCCGCGTGACATTTAACTCCCACTTCAGTAGCAAATTTTAAGGACAAATCATTCGGATCTGTTACCTTTATTAAAGTAGAAAGATCCTTCAATCTAAAGTTTTTCAAACCCGGAATCCAGTCAGCTTTAGTATCCAAATATTCATTTGTTAGATAGCTCTTATCTGCATATCATAATTGAAAAAAGTTTATAAATTGAACTTATATATATTAGGGTTTCAAAACACATATGTAAAAATAATTACCTTTGAGCGGTAGTTCACCAATCTGAAACAATTTTGAAACGTAATAAGAAGACAAGAAGTAACCCGCACTACATGGAGAATAGAGAACAATTGGAAGTGCATGTTCTTGAGCAGATTCTACTGTAAATGGCATGTAACAATCAGAAACAAAGCAGGTAACAGGTGGGATGAGACCAGCAATGGCAGATTCATGAAGTTTTGTAAGAAGTTCATCAAAGAATTGGCGGAAGTTCTTCATGATTGATTCACTAAGAGAGCGTATGTCTTGACTAACATTGCCATCACCTTCCATTGGAGTTAAACCATCTGGTATGGTTTCAAAGGTAAAGTCAGCTAAACCGTCAAAAGCATTAGGACCCTTTGATTTGAGCAAGCGTTTGTGGTTGTATTCAGTGTTGACAAAGGTTACGTGAAAGCCTCTAAGGTGAACAAGTTTTGCTAGTTTCAACAATGCACTAATATGGCCTTGAAGTGGAAACGGAGTTAACACAGCATGTGGCTTAATCATCTTTAATATTTTTTTCTTATGCACTGTTAAAGTGAGTGTAAGTTTCTGCTACAATAGTGAAAACACACAAACAATATATATATATATATATATATATATATATATATATATATATATATATATATATATATATATATATATATATATATATATATATATATATATATATATAATGAACTTATGAGACATAATTCAAACCTAACAAATATAAAATATAAAAATACGAAAATAAAAAAGTTTATCTATTGGGTATATCTATATCTTGAAAGAGTGATATGTAATTGTATTTCTTTCTTTATTTATTTGTCTAGAAGATCAATTTTATAGAAGGAATTAGACTTGCGATACAACGTAAGAAAATATTTAATAATGGTAATTTTTCTTCTTCAACCATTAAATCTTTTTTTAAAATAATTTTTATGCTCTTAATTTTCAATATTTTAAATTATGAGAAATATTTACTATCATCATTAAAAAAATTTGCAAAATAACACGAGTTTTTATCCACCTAAACATTAAAGTCATGTTATACCAAGAAAATTAGATATAAAAAATTTGAAAAGGTCAAGATGCACTCAATAGTAAAATAATCCAAAATTTAAGATCAAAAAAAAAACTAAATACCATAAAAATGAATTAAAGACATTTCTATTGATTAATTTCCCGATTACATAAATTAAATAAAGTATATGATTTTTAGAAATAAATTATTAACTAGCATAGACATTTATATCAATCACATTCTAAAAATTTGTTAATTCAATTTTGGCAATTTCTATTTTTAAAAAAATTGTGCCAAACCTTTTTTTAATTTCCAAGAAATTTAAATAGGTAAACATTCATTGTATGTTTAAAAAATCGAAAAGGTAAGATCCACAAAATCAAAATATCATAGTTAAAGACATTTCTATTGATTTTCCAGTTATATAAACTTTTTTTAATTTAAAAATAAAATTAATTTTGAATATTTTTTTCGAAAGGTTACACTGTAAAAACAGAAGGGATACCGAGCAACTAACACAAGGGATATCAAGCTATCCCTGGAAGAAAAAAACATAACACACACATACAAGTAAAGCATAAAATTTATAAAATTAAAAACACATAAGAGGAGCTTATGCCAAAACATAGGGGTGTGCACAAATTATAAAACAAATCAAATTAAACCACATGTATTATTTGATTTAGATTTTAAAATTGTTTATATAAAACCGGTTTACAAGTGAATTGGTTCAGTTTCAAACTAATTTTTAAAAAAATAATTTTTTTAAAAACCAGTTTTAAACCGGTTTCTCTCAAAACCAGTTTTTTATTTTCTTTAAAAAAATCAGTTTTAAAACCAATTTTATAAAAAAAAAACCAGTTTTAAAATCAAATATTTTAAAAAAAACAATTTTATTGCAAACTATCACATAATTGATAAACCACCTGAAACATTTTAATTCTATACTTTGTATTAAGAAAATGAAAATTGATTATTACATATATGGAAAATCCATATAGAAAATTAAACATGAATACAGTCGTAACAAGACAACAATCATTAAAACCAATATTCTAGTCTAGGATTCCCAAATCCACCAGATTATTATTGCAAAGACAGCAACTCCAACACCGATGTTGAGAGCAGTGAACACTGCAAGAGACATTTTCAACCTGATGCTTCATCTGGTCCAAGTTGTACATTTCTACTCACTGTCACAACGTAACTCTTCCAATTAAAAAGTAGAAAACTAAGCGTAACAACAATGTCTTCCAATTAAAAAGTAGAAAACTAAGGGTAATAAAAGGGAAAACTTAATCAATAATAGAACCAATTCATTTTTATGGTTATGGTTTATAAACCAAACCATTTTTATGGTTATGGTTTATAAACCAAATCACTTGTTCTAAACATATTAATTTAACAAATAATGAAATTTGGATAACCAATGGATAAACCAAATGGAAACCGGTTTATATTTGGATAACAAAGTGGTTAACCAAATTTATATTTTAGCATTTGGTTTGGATTTTTAAAAGTGGAATAATTTGGATACAAATTTGGTTAACAATAATCGGTTTTTTTGCACACCCCTACCAAAACATCATCCCTCAAAGTGGATAATAAGCTAGAATCCATCACCAATGGGGGAATGAAAATTACTAAATAAAATAAAAATTTCTTAGATGGATCTTTATAAATGGTTATGATCAGAGATCGAGTGATTATCTCTTATTTGGCCAAGTCTAATGTCAAGACAATATTTGAGTTTGGTCAAACTTCTCTCTTTTTGTTTTTCAATTAAAACACATATCCTTAATTGGATGTATCTTTTTAAAAGAGCGGGCTTTGATATAATTTAGTAATATAAGAAATGTTTGAATCTTTCTAAAAAAATATTCAAAGTAAAATAAAATTATTTTAACTATAAAATTATTTTAACTCTAGAAAGCAAGTCTAATGAAATAAAAGTGGAATTAGATTAGGTCAAAAATTCAGCATGTAATAAATGTCAAGAACATGAATTTAAAATTGTTGAATTCAACCAAGTTATAACGAAATACGAAAAATGTCAAATTGTTTTAGAAAATGTGCTAAGTAGACGAAGATATTCAAATGATAAATGTGGGCTTGCATTTTCTAATTTTTATAAACCAAACACAAGTAAAATCATATTTGTTAAAGCTAGCATAAAATTCAAATGTGTGGAACCAAAGAAAGTGCATGTTGTAAATCATCCTAAAAGGTTTTATGTTAGAAATAATTCTTATGTCTATAAAAAGAATCATATTTTTAGACCTAAATATTTATATTGTAATACAAAAGCTCATACTCCTAATGCTTGTTGCATAAGAAACTATGATATTCCTTATGGTGAGTATGTATGGATAAGGAAGAGAACTAACCCAAGCAAATTGGGTACCTAGAAAATACTATTAATTGTTTTTTTGTAAGTACTTGAAGTCCATATGTTAATATTCCCAAATTAAGATTTGTTTTTCAAGATACAATACCATATGATATGGTAGGAATAAAAAGTTTCATTTGGTCAAATATGATTTGAAGAACATCAACATTGATATGAACATTGACATCAAATCATTGTGAAGAAGATAAGTATTTTTATATCTAATATATCATTTCCCTTATATTATGTTTTCTTCGATTTTACTCTTTTTCTTTCTGATAATGTCAAAAAGGTGGAGAAGATGTATGGTTGTTTTTGTTGTTTTTTAGGATACCAAAGGCATAAATTGAAAAATCAAGAGGAGGATATTCAAGATAGGGGATATACAAGATAGGGGAGCAGTAAAATGTAAAGCAAAAAATTCCCATCAATATGTTTTGTCTACATAAAAAAGGGGGTGATTATGAAGAAGATGTTCATCATCTATCTTATCTTAGTTTTGATGAAGACAAAAGATTATCAATGAAGCAAAATCAAAGAAGAAAAAGATTGGAATCAAGTATCAAGTTTGAATCATGAAGATTAAAGTACAATGGCAATCTGTCATACCCCAAATTTGTCCTACTTTGTATATCACATTCACTTGTACATCCACTCACCAACTATTATTCAGAAAATAAATAAAAAATATTGTCTCTGGTTGTTGCAGTAATCGAGTTTCAGTGGTCAAGCAAGCTTGTGTTAAGATCAAGGTATGGGTGTGGTTTGAGCTGTCAATTAGGATATATGCCAATTCAAGTCAGTTAGTGTATGGTTCAGGTTATCAGGTTGTGCCTAATTCAGATGTTTCATGGTTAAGGATGACCAAAGAATAGTTCATTTTAAATCAAGGTTTTTTTGTGCATTGAATTTCATTAGAGTTGAGATTGATTCATGGTTTCTTAAGGGCAGTCTATTCACAATCCATTGCAAACCCACTATCTGTTTCTCGTTTTCCATCCTCCATATCCATATCCATTTTTATATCCATTTCAAAGTCATGTTGTTTTTTATTTTTCAAATCTATATTCAATACTTATTTTCAATCTCTTTTTTTTTTTAACATCAATCCATTCTCCTTTTTATCCAATTTTAATCCAATAATCCACATTACTTTTCAAAAATCCATGATTAATTTCTAGTAGCCCATTCTCAATAAAAAAACTATTTCATACACAAAAACCATATTACACTAAACCAAACCTCATTGCCATATTTGTTCATAGGTCCATGACCCAATGTGTTACAAGAAACGCCCATTACCTTTTATGTTACGTGTTAGAACATAGATTAGTTCTATATATATCTCAATGTTTTGATGATAACATTAATGAAATTTTGTATAAGAAAATATATACTCTAATTTTGTTCAAGTGTTTTTGTTTCAGATATCAAATAAAATATTCATCTGAAGACAAAGAATTCCTCTGAACATAATTTAAAGTAAAGCTCTGAACAATATAAACGCTAAGCTCTGAGCGTAGGAAGTGCAACTGCAGAAGACTCTGAAACACTGCAGAAGACTCTGAAGCGTAGCACAGAAGACTCTGAAGCGTTTGCTGAAGAAGACTCTGAAGCAAAAGATTCTGAAGCACTACCTACAGAAGATTCTGAGCGCAGAGTATAAAGACTCAGAATATTCAGAAGACTCTGAGAACTAAACGCTGCAAGTACAGAGGCTCTGAATCAAGTCAACTCTGATCATTTCACGCTAAGCACTTTGCTGCAATACTCTGAAAGAGTGACTCTGATAAGAAGAATAAGGAACAACATCAGAGGATCTGATGAAAGAATATTTTTCATATATGTTTATCTAAAAATAAAGTGTTCAAGAAAGAGACGTTGCTAAACCCAAGGTCTACCAACGGTACTATTTCTCATTCGTGCATGACACAAGATTTCAGGCAAAAAAGGAATGTCAAATCAAGACGAAAAGTATTTGTCCTTTATGTCTACATCCTACAGTACTTTCTTCCATACACCATTGAGAAAGTGGTGTATATAAAAAAGTCTTCATCAACACTTCAATTACAACAATTCACAACCATTTGCTACAACATTTTCGAAAGAAAGAATTCAAGAAGCAATCAAAGAAAATATTCAAACAACTTTCATAAAACACTAGTTTTATTTGTTTTGTATTTTGTGTAAATCACAGTTGTGATAATAGCTTTTTAGAAGTACCTTAAACACATTTGTATTTTACTCTTTGTAAAAGTTCCTTGAGAGACCAAGTTGTGGTCAGGATTCTTGAGAAGACTAAGACAGTTGTCTTAGTGGAAATCACTGTAATCAAGTTTTGATTTAGTGGATTAAGTCCTCATTTGAGAGAGGCGAAATCACCTAGGCCGGGTGGACTGGAGTAGTTTGAGTTCAAACGAACCAGGATAAAAATAACTTGTTATTTTCTATTGCCATATTTGTTTGAAAACCCCTTATTCAACCCCCACCCCCTTTCTAAGTATTTTCCTACTTTCAATTGGTATCAGAGCTCCGGCTCTAAAAGTGCTATCACTTAATAATGACAGAGAAAGATCCAGTTGGAAAAAATCTTGATCTATTATTCTTGATATTACAGCCGAAGCTTCAGCTTTAACTTCATACAACAAATATGACGATAAAGATAGAATCAGCACGAAACCTCCAATGTTTGATGGAGAAAATTTTGATTATTGAAAGGATAGAATAGAAAGTTTCTTTCTAGGCTATGATGCTGATCTATGGGATTTGGTCATTGATGGATACATTCACCCCACTGATAGTGAGGGCAAAAAGGTTGACAGAAAGTCAATGACTGATCAATAGAAGAGAGATTTCAGAAATCATCACAAAGCTAGAACCATTCTATTAAATGCTATATCTCATACTGAGTATGAGAAAATCACAAATAGAAAAACAACATTTGACATGTTTGAGTCATTAAAGATGACACATGAAGGAAACTCTCAAGTGAAGGAGACAAAGGCTCTTGCGCTTATCCAGAAGTATGAAGCCTTCAAAATGGAGGATGAAGAATCCGTGGAAACCATGTTTTCAAGATTCCAGATTCAAACAGCTGGTTTGAAGGTCCTTGACAAAGGATACTCCACTTCTTATCATGTGAAGAAGATCATCAGAAGTCTGCCAAAGAAGTGGAGACCCATGTGTCGCAACTGCGAAAAACCACAGGCGGAAAAAACAGAAGAGTCGCCACTTTCGTTATTTATCCTAAAGAGAGGGAAAGGAAACGATCGCAAAAACCTAAAGAAAAAGGGAAAGACAAGGTCATCGCAACCATGTCTGGATTCGGGAGTCGGTTACGCAAGGGGAAGGTATTAGCACCCCTCACATACGTCGTACTCGACGGGATCCACGCATTGTTGTCTATCTAAAAGGGTGTGTTGAAACTATCTAGCTAAAGGCTTAAGGACAAAAGAAAAAGAAAAGAGAAACTGACTTGGCAGAGCATCGCCGCTCTGTGCCTACGTACTCCCTCGTGTAATGGGAAAGTCAGAGTCAACGTAGTTCGCCTATCTACGGCTAAAGAAAGGGGGAAGGTTGCTCGCCGAGACATCGCGTCTCATGCCTACGTACTTTCGTCTAGTACAAAAGATCAGAGCAAATGTAGTTCAGGCTAAAAGGACCACAGGTTGGTTCAAAAGTTTTTTAAGCCCGAGTAGGATTAACAGATAGTTCTAGCAGTTGGTGTATGCAGCTCGGCCATTGGAAACTTAGGCGTTACCATTTGCGGTAGAACTAAGAGTTAACGACACTCTTTTTAAGAAAAGATTTTCCACAATTAAGAACCCCAAAGGGTGAAAAAGGTTTGAAGTGTTTTTGTGTTTTTTAGAGAAGAGGTGTTTTGAATTTGATTTGTAACTCATGTTGCACTAAAGACTATGATCTAGGAGCGAACGCGTCGTATATCGTCCAAAGGACATAAACTAACATTCTAGATAATTGAGAGGCAACCACCCAATTATCATTTCTCAAATGGCTTAAGGCTTGTAGCGTACAACAATTGTCATCCTTTATTAAGTGCTTTATGAGTGTTTGAAGATGAGAAGAGAAAGGGAAAACTAAAGGGAGACTAATCAATCCTAAAAGTTATCATGCAAAGTGGACCTAAAGTTGAGTTTGAAAAGGGAAACTACCTAGTGTTATCATGCATAGTTAGGCACCTAATGTCTATCATAACCTCAAGAGGTTAGAGAACTTATGGGGAGCATGGCAATGAAAAGCAAAAGAAGAAAAAGAAGAAGAAGAATGCATATGCAAATGAAGATACACACATAGAATGCACAAGTAGAATGATAGTGGGAGGAAAATAGTGTGGGGCAGTAGCCACCACAAGATCATCTTAACCAAGCATCCATATGGAAATGCAAGAAAAGAGAAGAAGTAGAAGTGCACAAGAAGAACATAAACAAACCACACAAAGATGCACCAAAAAGTGGGATGAAATGACCTAAGTCAAACAACATCAACCACAACAATAAAACCAAACCAAAATGAATGGTAAACAAACCTCAAAACCAAGTGAGGATGGTAGACCAAATGAGGGCAGCAAGGGCCTCATAATAGGTAATCAACCATAAGCATCACAAGCCAAGTGCAAAAGAAGCACAAAAGAGTCCTCAAGGATCCATTATTTTAGGTATACTTCAAGTACCTCCTCAGGAGGGACTAAGATACCTTAAATGAGGTTCCAAAGTCATTGGACAGAAGGGAGATGAAGATAAGAGAGCAAAAAAACCAATAACAAAACCCAACAAGAAGAAATGCAAGCAATAGCATGAAGGAAGCAAGCACACATCACTTAGGAATTCAAGTTGAAAGCACAAAAAGAAAAGCATCAATCAACAAGCAATCAACATAATTTTGACCTAAAAATGAACATACAGCAAGCTCAACATATCTAAAATGTGAAACAAGAAGAGTTGAGAGCTTATTGGATCCACAAAGGTCATTTCCAATCCAAACTAAGTCAAGCACTTGTGTGAGCTGTCCTATGAGATGACCTAACTTGCAAGTCACTTCAAAAATAGGAAAAGGGCTCAAAAAATATCAAATAAAATGCACAAAGAAGCTACACAAGTTGGAAACCAGAGGCCAAGGAATCAAGACAAATTTCCTCTCAAAGCACCATCAAAAGAATCAAATCATTTAGATGTACCACTCTGAAATGGAAGAAACAAGGGCAAGAAGAAAAGTTACAAAAGTCAACCCAAAAGTCAACAACCAGGGGCAAAATGGTCCTCTAAAATTGATCAACTCATCATTGAGATGAGGATCAATTTTCAATCATTGGATCAAAAAGAAATGAGAGAAACAAATGCAAAAGCAAAACATGTTACAATTTAAACCAACCAAAACAACTCCAATATTTAATTCATTTTTTAATTGAAAATAAAATGGAAAAATAAAATAAAAATATCCAAAAAAAGTAGACATCTCAAAGTTGATAAAAATATTTTTGGTGAATTTTTAACATATTGGAGCTATTTTAATTAATTAAAATTGTAAACAGAAAATAAAATAAAAATCAAAAGAAAATAAAATGAAAATGAAAAAGGTGTGTGGCAAATAGTAACAAATAACAGTTCAGAAATGGATTGGGCCCAACTGGGGGGTACGCTTAGCAAAGCGCGCTAGGCCCACTCAGAAAATTCAAAAACCAAAATAAATCTGAGAATTACGTGTGACAAGTCAACCCTAGCACACAATGGACACTCGCTGAGGAGCGTCTGATCAAAAGGTCATCAATCAAAGGGTGGATAGTGTGCCAGCGAATTAATGAAAGTTCAAATGTTATCACGTGGATCCAGTCAACTCATCCCCACCGTGTTTCTTAATCACATCCATTAGAATGGAAAGTATTCACATCAAACGACATACACGCTACCACGACATCATCTTCTTCCCTAAAACCACCAGAAAACCAGTCACCGGCGGAGGACACTATTCATTGTCTTCTCCGGTCAGCCTCCACCGTGAGCAGCACCACAACAACACGCATACCTCAAAACTCATCTAGAGATCAAGAGGATCTCATTTCTGGCCTCAAAAACCATTAATTTTGCGTAGAATTCCAAACCCAAAGACAACAAGAATGAACATCAAAATCCAAAGTTCATGAAAACAACTCCAATTTGATCTAAAACTCATCTAGAGCTCACGTAGGTTATAGATCCATCATTACACAAGCAAGATCATGCATAAACAAGCCAAAACAGATCCAAACATTTTCAAGCATCATCCAACAATCACAACCAATGCCAGTTCGTTTTACATTTTAATGATCTACATTGATCCTACGTCTCAAGTATGCAAAAATGGCAGTGAATTGATGCTTATTAAAAGTGTAATGTTGAATTTCAATTACCTAGTGGAGAACTTCCATTGAGCCTTCAAATGGAGCTCAAGCTTGAAGATAATTGCCCAGAATCGTTCACTGAACTCCAATAAAGCTTTCTCAATTCACAATTTCTCTTGAAACAACCTCAATCTCCAAATTCGAAATTTGAATTTTCAACACTTTTTCAAAACTGAACTTGCTTAATTTGGCTCCAATTTCCACCTCTGATGATTTATGAAGGTTCAAAACCTTATATGCAATGGATCTTGATGATAATTAGGCCCAATCTCAGCCTCTAGCAGTCCAATGAAAAATCCAAAAAATTGAAAATGGAGCTCACTTGTGCACACGAATTTCACTCAGAATTGGCTCCAAAATGGTTGAAACAGCTTGTTGGTATCACATGGAGCATGAATGGTCAGGATTAAGACCTTAATTGATCTCAATGGCTCATGTTGATTGTGTAACTTCATAGTGAAGAAACCTTGAAAATGGCTCATTTACACACCTCAAATCCAAAATGTAAAATTGCCAATATGCTTAAAATGTTGTTTGCACTCAAAAAATGCACTTATTTGCACCAAATTGATAAAAAATGACAATTCCAATTTTGCCCTTTTAATCATTCTTCCATGAAAATTCTCAAATCCAATCTCCATTCCAAGCATAAACCATGACTTATCGATGTTTGACGAAGCAAATAACACCATTTGGAGCAAGTTTGATGTTGGAAAAATCTCCATTTGAAGTGTGCAAGTTGGTGAAATGGACCTATAATTTTATGACCTATAATCTCACTTTCCCAAAATACCCCTAACTTGTAAACCTCATAACTTGAGTTCTACAAATCAGATGAAAGACATTTAGTACATTTTGGAAATCTAAGATCAATATCTACAACTTTCATTTTGGCCAAAAGTTGAGGAGAAACATCTTTCTAGGTCAAAAATGGCTTAGAAGTTGGTTGACTTTTGTTGACCAAAATCACACCCCTCAGATGACCTGTAACTTGTCTGGATCATAACTTGAGTTCTATAAATCCAATCAAGGACTTCTAGTACTCAAAAGAAAGCTAAGAACATGCTCTACAATTTCCATGTTGTTCAAAAGTTGATATGAAACTTGTATCTTGAGATAGGTGGTCTTGAAGTCAGGCACTAAATAGGGGATTTTACCCTGAGAACCCTAATTTAGTAACTTCTCACACATTTGATCCTTGATGAATTGAACTTGAAATGATATCTCATATATCTTAACACAACATCCCATGACCATAGAGACTTTGAATTGAGTTTTAATCTCCTTCAATTGCACAGTTGATTGAAGACTAGCCAGATGAAACCCTAATTGCAACACTTTCAACTGTAATTCTTCACACTTGGATGAGCTCCACAATGACCTTAAAGGCACTCAATGATCTCTCTCAACCTCATATACCCATAACCATGAATCCACAACCCTTGATAACTTGAACTAGCCTCCAAGTTAGGAGTTGATCCACATACATCCATCCTTTCTCTCACAAGACCAATGTTCACTTCCTGATGACTTGATGACCATCCAAACTTGAGTAACACCCCTGGCTTAGGCTCAACCCTCTGAGTAGACTCCTCTTGCCATGCACAAACTCTTGATCCCCTATTCAATGAAAAATGCTATGCAATGCAAATGCTAGAAAGAAAAGAAATGAAACATAAACCCAGTTAAGAAAAGGTTGGGCAAATTTTGGGGTGCAACAACTTCCCCTATTCAAACGACTTGGACCGGAACAAGTGCAAAGCGAACGACTTTCACGCAATCCAGGTAGAAGACGGTTGAATACCAAAGAACCCGGAAATTTGCCAACCGCAGAAATAAAACTGCAAACCCTCCTGGGATAATTGCTCTGATCACAAACACAAACCGTTGGGGAAAAGAGAAACTTAACGAGTAACTCTGCTTGGGGAAAACCCATCTGAGAAAACAATAATGATACACAGTTTGAAGAGCATATGACCTTGCCATCAATTGTCTGCATTAAATTCCTCTGACATCGCCGTCAGGCACCTGACCTCGCCGCCAGTCATAGTCATTAAGTCTATAAGAACAGTTGACATCGCCGTCAAACTTCTACTTCAAGTTGGTAGAATAACTAACATCGTTGCTAGACCTCTGTTAGATAAAACAGGTATAAAAACCCAAGATACAACTCTCTGACATCGCCGCCAGTCATTCAAAGAAATCCAACCGGTAAATCACACCTGACCTCGCCGTCAGTTAAAATAAAGCATCTGACATCGCCGTCGGACCATCACAAAGTTGATTAAGCCATTGACATCGCCGTCAATAACCAACACATCTGACATCGCCGCCAGAAGCCAACATATCTGACATCGCCGCCAGAAAAACATCCAACATCGCCGCTGGTAAACTATAACATCTGACATCACCGCCAAACATCCAACATCGCTGCTGGAAAAAAAATCCAAACGATCAACTGACATCGTCGTTAGTAACAAACATCCAACATCGCCGTTGGGAAACCAAAGATATCTGACATCGCTGTCAGTAACAAACCTCCAACATCGCCGCTGGAAAACACCAAAAGGCACCTGACATCGCCGTCAGCAACAAACATCCAACATCGCCGCTGGAAAACCAAAAATCACCTGACATCGCCGTGAGAAACAAATATTATCTGACATCGCCGTCAGAAACAAACATCCAACATCGCCGCTGGAGAACCAAAATCAACTGACATCGCCGTCGGTAACAACACAAATCTAGTAAGAGAACCCTGACATCGCCGTCAGCAACCATAAATCCAATAAACATCTGACATCACCGCCAGCTAACTACAACCTAATAAAATAATCTGACCTTGCCGCCAGCTAAACATAATTCTGAGAAACACCTGACATCGACGTCAAGTACCTGTGAGGATAAAGAATTCTGACATCACCGCCAGACAACCACGGTGATAATAAACATCTGACATCGCCGCCAGACAAATATAAAACTGATAAGCATCCAACGTCACCGTCGGATAAACCTATTCTGGGAATCTTCTGACATCGCCGCCAGACCTTCGCTAAATAAAAGCGAGCAACAGAATCCACATGAAGTTAAGATCACCCACTGATAATGATCACAGAAAAACTCCGCTGAGGAAATTGCATGAATTGGGGTTTAGCCACCACGCGGGAAAAGACCCATCACCTGAGAGATACACCTGAAACAAAGAGATAGTAACCTGGCTTATGTTTCACATGCATATGTTTGAAAATGGCGTAATGCTCCATACGAAATGGAAATGCTACGCGTTTGGGTAGATGCTATGCACGCATGCAGGTGCACCGGAACTGAATCAGCAAAATAAATGCTAGAGATACAGAAACCATCCTACTAGAATAACAAAAATAACCCTGTTGAGGGAAACAACAAATCTGTCGGGGAAAAAGCACAAACTGGCTCATGCCAATAACGATTGGACTTATGCCGAGAAACGACCCTTACCGGCCTTCTGCAAGGAATATACTGACGTGACAACATTCTTCTATCCTGCTGAGGAGGAGAGAACAACACTGCTGGGGGAACCATCTCTTTCAATTCGTTGGGGATTGCTCTGCCAGGGAACGAACCTAACCAGGCTGCAAAATACTCTGTGGGGAGAAGATCCAAACACGACTCGCTGGGGAGTACCTGCAAGCATGCACCTTGTGGGGATTAAATGTGCAACAACTCTACTGGGGATAGAGGTGCGAACTTCGCTGATTGGGGGAAAGAATCAACCTGGGAATAGGACAGACTTCATCCAACTTCTTTGCCCCAAGGGTAACGACCCTGCAAAAAACGAACAAACCGACAAGATATCCTACGCAACGGAATCATTTTATTCGTCATTCGTGACATTAATTAATTCAAAGTTTTAACAATTATTGGCCAAGGCCTGCAAGTTTATGTTAGCACGAGTTCATCAAAACATTGGGCGTTTTCACGAACAAAACAGTAAAAGTTAAAACAAAGCACACAGATCAAGTACAGAATAGTATATGTTTATTAATGAAGGGACTGTAAATAGGAAAAGTTTTACAACAGATGCAACTCCTGAAAAGAGGAAGCTGCGTAAAACAAATACAGATATGTACAGAAATATACAATAGTGTACAAAAATGTTGGCAACGTGGCACAGACAAACACCATGAGCAGATCTCTCTATGACTCGCCTCACTCTGACGCTTTCCTGACGCTTCGTCTTCGGAAGAGATTGATTCAGATGAAAACAACCCTCAGGTTCTCCCAATCCACTAAGCAATGAAGTCCCTATGCAGACCACAATCATTTGCTTTTCATCCCCTAACTTTTGCCTGAACCGCCCTTTTTGGGTTTTCGATTCACCGGGATACCCATTTTTGCCAAAGTCGCCTTTCCAGGTTTTTGACTTTGCGGGTTTACATTTTTTCATTTTTATCCCTAATTTTTTCCCGAACCTATTTTTCCTTTTTTATGGTTCGCCGGGATGCCCCATTTTGCCTGGACGTTTCTTTTTGTGTCCAGCGGGTCTCTTTTAAGCAAAGTATTTTTTAACTGCGTTTGTGTTCACAAGGGATGCAAAATCTTCACCATCCATGATGGCTAACAATAAGGCTCCTCCGGAGAAGACATTTCGTACAATGTATGGACCTTCATAATTGGGAGTCCATTTGCCCTTGTGATCTGATTGTGGTGGGAGAATCTTTTTCAGCACAAGATCACCCGTCTGAAAGCTTCGAGGGCGCACCTTCTTATCAAAAGCTTTCTTCATCCGGCTCTGGTACAAACAACCATATGCAATTGACGCTAGCATCTTTTCATCCATCAGACTAAGTTGATTCAAACGATTCTTTATCCATTCTGCCTCATCAAGTTTCACGTCGACCAAAACCCTTAAAGAAGGAATCTCGACCTCTAGCGATAGGACAACTTCCATACCGTACACTAGCGAGAAAGGAGTTGCCCCGGTTGATGTGCGTACCGTCGTACGATAACCGTGCAAGGCGAAAGGCAACATCTCATGCCAATCTTTGTAAGTGACAACCATCTTCTGCACTATCTTTTTGATGTTCTTATTGGCCGCCTCAACAACGTCATTCATCTTCGGTCGATAGGGCGATGAGTTGTGATATTCAATCCTGAAGTTTTGGCATAACTCCTTCATCATTTTGTTGTTCAGATTCGAACCATTATCAGTAATGATTCGTTCAGGAACTCCATATCTGTAAATGATGTCCTTCTTTATGAATCTTGCTACCACTTGTTTGGTCACATTAGCGTATGAAGCTGCTTCAACCCACTTGGTGAAGCAATCGATGGCTACCAAGATGAAACGGTGACCGTTGGATGCAGTAGGCTCAATCTTGCCAATCATACCAATGCCCCACATGGAGAAAGGCCACGGGGACGCCATAACATTTAGCGGGCACGGCGGCACATGAATTTTATCAGCATAAATCTGGAACTTATGGCATTTCTTAGCAAATTTGAAACAATCTGACTCCATAGTTAGCCAATAGTACCCTGCTCGTAACAATTTTCGAGACATGGCATGTCCTTCGGCATGCTATCGAAAGTACCCTCATGGACTTCTTCCATAAGCAACACTGCTTCTTTTCATCCACACATCTTAACAGCACCAAATCATGGTTCCTTCTATAAAGTACACCATTTGGGTTTAGGTAAAAGTTGCCAGACAACCTCCTCAGCGTCTTCTTATCCAAGGTCGAAGCCTCTGGTGGATACTCTTGCTTCTTGAGGAAGTTCTGTATATCGTAGAACCATGGCTTACCATCAGCAGCCTCTTCAATAGAAAATACAAAAGCGGGCCTGTCTAAGCGAGAAATGACTATTCTGGGAGCCTCGTTCCAGAAATTCACTTTGTACATCGAGGATAGCGTTGCCAAAGCATCGGCCATCTGATTCTCCACTCTTGGCACATGGTGGAAGTCTATCCGATCGAAAAATGGTAACAAACTCCTTGCATAATCTCTGTAAGGAATTAGATTCGGCTGACGAGTTTCCCATTCTCCTTCAATCTGGTTAACAACTAGTGCTGAATCGCCATATAAATCGAGATTCTTGATCCTCAGATCAATAGCTTCCTCTAGACCCATGATACATGCTTCGTATTCAGCTTCATTATTGGTGAATTGAAATGTCAATCTGGCAGTGAACGGGATGTGGGTACCATGAGGAGTAGTAATAATTGCCCCAATTCCACTACCATAAGAGTTGACAGCATCATCGAATATCATTTGCCATTGAGAACCCTTCTCTGGACCTTTACCGTGCAGTGGTTCTTCACAATCTTTTGCTTTGAGAAACATGATATCCTCGTCAGGAAATTCAAACTTCATCAGTTGATAATCTTCGATTGGCTGCTCAGCAAGGTATTCTGACAGAACGCTTCCTTTGATGGCTTTCTGAGAAACATACTGTATATCATACTCTGTCAGTACCATCTGCCATCTAGCAATTCTTCCCGAAAGTGCTTCCTTTTCGAAGACATACTTAATCGGATCCATCTTCGAAATCAATATGGTTGTGTGATTGAGCTTATACTGTCTCAAACATTTGGCAGCCCAGGCGAGTGTACAACACGTTTTCTCGAGCATTGAGTAACGGGACTCACAATCTGTGAAATTTTTACTCAAATAATAAATCGCATGCTCCATTCTTCCATTCTCGTCATGTTGACCGAGAACACAACCCATGGAATTCTCAAGAACCGTTAGGTACATGATTAATGGCCTTCCAGCTACTGGGGGTATCAATATAGGAGGCTCCTGCAAATACTGTTTTATTTTATCAAATGCTCTTTGACAATTTCCATTCCAGACAATCGCCTGATCTTTCTTTAACAATTTAAACATTGGCTCACACGTGGTTGTGAGATGAGATATGAACCGAGCAATGTAGTTCACTCTCCCCAGGAAACCACAAACTTCTTTTTCTGTTTTCGGCGTTGGCATGTCTTGTATGGCTTTTATCTTTGCAGGATCGACCTCGATTCCTTTTTCGCTGACAATAAACCCCAATAACTTTCCGGACCGAACTCCGAAAGTACACTTATTCGGATTCAACCTTAATTTGAACTTTCTAAGCCTCTCAAACAACTTCAACAAGTTAACCAGATGCTCCTCCTCTGTTTAGGATTTAGCAATCATATCGTCAACATAAACCTCAATCTCTTTATGCATCATGTCATGAAAGAGAGTTGTCATAGCACGCTGATATGTTGCTCCGACATTCTTCAAGCCAAAAGGCATCACCTTGTAACAAAACGTTCCCCACGGTGTGATGAAGGTTGTTTTCTCCATGTCCTCCGGTGCCATTTTTATCTGATTATAACCCGAGAAACCATCCATAAAGGAAAACACCGAAAATTGAGTCGTATTGTCGACCAATACGTCAATATGAGGGAGCGGGAAATCATCTTTAGGGCTCGCCTTATTCAAATCCCGATAATCAACGCACATCCATACCTTACCATCCTTCTTCGGTACAGGCACAATGTTAGCGACCCACGGAGGGTAGGTAGTCACAACTAAGAATCCTACATCCCACTGCTTTTGGACCTCTTCTTTGATTTTTACCGCCATATCTGGTCTCGTTCTTCTAAGCTTCTGCTTGACCGATGGACATTCCTCGCGCAACGGTAAGCGATGAACCACTATGTTGATATCAAGCCCGGGCATATCCTCATACGACCAAGCAAAGATGTCACTATACTCTCGAAGCATCTGATCAATCTTTGCTTGACGTCTCTCTGTAGCACAGCCCCTATCCGTACATTTCTGACAACTTCCTCAGAACCCAGATTAATGACCTCAATTTCCTCTTGATGAGGCAGAATTATTTTCTCTTCTTGTTTCAAAAGTCTGGCCAATTCCTCAGGCAGGTCTTCATATTCATCAATCTCTTCTTCAGCTTGATATATCGGTTGACCAAAGTCGAAGCGAGTCATAGAAGGTTATGGATCGGTGTCATCTGCAATAGGAATCCTGCAATGAAAATGGTTAAATGTTTCAAACAATTTGCAAACAAGTATAAACCACATTGCCATTTTATTGGGAAAAGAAAAAATAAGAAAAGCAGAGATCAGAAAATTTGTATGAGAAAATTCCCTTTGATTAATTGATAAACAGTGTTCAGACATAAACAAGTAAGGCCCTAAAATAAAATACCATTATGCCCCGGGTAAGACATAGGGTAATACAATAATTGGAAAAACAAAGCATTATTGGTCGGTCGTCACTTGAATGACTTCTTCAATTGACCAGTTGCGTAGGCTCTGTCCCAGAATACATGGCTTGATCCAGGCATCCATGTCACAGTCACTGTCTCCGTCTTCGTCAGATACAACATTGATTCTCTCGAAGATGACTCCCCCCTTGGTGAACTGCACGGGCCCTTTATAGCGCGGCGCGCTCTGCGAGGCCGAAGGAGAAGAGAATGATGGTCGATACCCGAGGCCAAATTTGTCTTGCTTGTGGGGAATTTCCAACACTTGGCCCCATCCCTGCACTGCCCCAGTTTGCACCACTGCTTGAGCTTCTTTGAACGAGGACATAGCAACTTCAGGTTCTTTACTCACAACCGGAGACTTGTCTTTGATCTTGACCGCTTCGAAGGCTTGGCAGAGGGTTTCATGGATCTCTCCATCCACTTCAACATACTTAAAGGATGATAAATGGCTGACCATGATATCCTCCTCTCCGCATACCGTCACAACGCTACCTCCAACCATGTATTTCAGCTTCTGATGTAGAGTTGATGTAACAGCCCCAGCTGAATGAATCCAAAGGCGACCTAGTAAACAACTGTAGGCCGGCTGGATATCCATGATATAAAACACAGCATCGAAGACTTCAGGTCCAACCTGAATCAACAAAGTTACCTCCCCAAACACGGATCTTCGGGTTCCGTCAAACGCACACACCACCAAACCACTTGGCGTGCAAATCAACCACTTCATATCCAACTTCATCAAAGCCTTCTTGGGAAGCACGTTTAAAGAAGATCCCGTATCCACCAGCACGTGAGACATGACGGTCCCTCGGCATTCCAAAGATATGTGCAGCGCACAATTATGATTTCTGCCTCTGGGTGTCAAATCCAGGTCCGTGAAGCCTAAGCCATTTCCTACGTTTACATGAGCCACCACTCCTTCGAGTTGATTGACCGAAATTTCCTAGGGCACGTACGCAGTGTTCAGTATCGTCAGCAAAGCATTCTTGTGCGCCTCAGAGCAAAGGAGCAACGACAGTATAGATATTCTGGACGGAGTTTGCTGCAAGTGATCGACTATCTTGTAGTCGCTTTTCCGAATCAGCCTCATGAATTCCTCCCCATCTTTCAACAAGGATATTCTTTCCCCAGATTGAGAAGTCTCCTCTATTACCGGTCTTTTCCCCTTATCCACTTTATCAGCAATCACCTCAGGCGACGAAAAGACTCGGCCACTGCGAGTAATACCTCCTGCACCCACTAGATTGTCAACAGAACTTGCAGGAGAATCATTCAAGTTTACTTTTTGCCCATTACAATACACTTCGGCTCCGTAATTCCACAGAATGGCCTTAGTGCTCTCAAATGGCATAGGACCTGCTTTGGTGATAGTTATCATTGGCGACTTCGGTGTATAGATAGTGACAGTCTTGTAAAGGATGGAGATTCTCGCAATCTCATCCTTTTCTTCAGCCACTACATCCTCAGATTCTCTCCCAACAAAACAGTCAAATTGTAAAACCCTGTCATCAATCATCTCCTAAATACAGCTTCTCAACAATCCGCATCCTCTCTCAGGATCAACAGAACAATCATCGTAGCCTTCAACACATCCTGGGAAAACACCTCCCTGTAGCAGTCTGGCTTTCACAAAGCTTAAGGGTGTTTTCAATTCATCAACATTGGTCACCAAGTTCAGCACCTCCTCCTCGACAATTGCATTAACCCCATCTTGCCCATGATTCGGCATGGGATTCTGCACCATGTTGGGAACATCATTAGAGAAACTGATAGCCTTACTATCGATCATATCTTGCACTTTATGCTTGAAGGATTTACAATTGTCTATAGTATGTCCTGGAGCACCCGAATGGAATTCACAGTGGGCATTTGCATCGTACCCATGTGGAGGTTGTCCAGTCAAAGGAGCCAAAGTCCTTTTCTGATTCAATTGCAGCTGTAGCAACGCCTGCAATAACTGAGAGTAAGGCATAGGAAGGGCATCAAAATGTTTGTTCCCTACTTCCCGGCCTCTATCTTGGTATCTGCCATACCCCTGCTGATTCTGCTGCAGTCGTTGCTGCTGTTGTTGCTGACGTTGTTGTTGTTGTGGTTGTTGAACTGCTGGAATAGTGATGCTAGAAACTTGCTGATGTTGCCTATTCTGACCTCTATTTCTTCCCCTTGAACTGGATACCGCGTTAGTGTCCCCCTCTCGCCTTTTGTTTCCAAACACTTTTTTGTTTCCTCCTCCAGATGAGGATCCTTCGCCAGCATTGATCTTTCCTATCTTAATTCCATTCTCCACTCTTTCCCCGATAATAATCAGATCAGAAAAGCTTCCAGACATATTGTCGATGAGTTTCTCATAATACACTCCTGGTAAGGTAGCAACAAACATATCCACAAGTTCCCTTTCTACCATTAGTGGTTGTACCCTAGCAGCAAGCTCTCGCCACCTCTAGGCGTATTCTTTAAAGCATTCACTGCTCTTCTGAGAAAGATTCTGCAATTGGACTCTATTCGGAGCAAGGTCACTGTTGTACTGATAGTGCCTGACAAAAGCTTTGGCTAGGTCTTTCCAGCTACAGACATTAGCGGGCTCTAAGCTCATATACCATTCCAGCGATGGTCCGGATAAGCTATCATGGAAAAAGTGCATTAAGAGCTTCTTATCCTCAGAATGTGCTGACATCTTGTGATAATAAGACCTCAGATGAACCCTAGGGCAAGTAGTGCCCTTGTACTTATCGAAATCTGGGACCTTAAACTTTGGAGGTACCCTCAAACCTGGAATCAACCCTAAATTAAACATATCCAGCCCCATCGAGTTTTGGCATTCAAGCGACCTCATCTTCTCTTCGATCATCTTAATCCTTCTGTCAGCCTCCGAGGGTATTTCAGCATTCACAATCCTTGGAGAAAACACATCTTCCTGCCTATCCTCATTCCAAGTATGGTCCAAGATACCATGTACAACACCTGTAGTATCAAGACCAAAGCCATAGCCATTACCGTTACCATTACTACCATTGGCAAAACCAGCATGATTAAAACCTGTCGCATTTCCAGTACCAGCAGCGTGACCACCCCCTCCAGCAGTAGGGATGACTAAAGTTGGCATAGAATTGTCTACCCGAGGAGTTTCTTGATGAGGAGGGTTAGAAGCAATCCCACCGTGCAGCACACCATCACTGTCAACCCGTGCAATCAGAGGTTGCACCAAAGTTTGAAGTTGAGCCTGACCACTAGCAACCCTTTGCATGACCTCCATCAGTTGTGCCATATGATCTCTCATCTCTTGCATTTCTACCTGCATCTGATCCATCAGCCTTTTCTGGTTTCCTCTGGTACCGTACCGGTGAGTTGTCACATCAGCAATCCTGAAATACTAGTAAACCACAAGAGAAAATAAGGTTAACCGTTCCGGTGCACTTGCAAATGCGTGAAAAATGCTAAAATGCAGACATGTATTTATGCAATAGGGATATTTCCCCCTCGATTCCAGTTTCCAGGAACATAACAATGGAGAACCCTGTGATCAAGCATAGAATACCAACTCTCATATATAGATCAAAAAGCCATCAGGCAAAGTACAAACTCCAACTGAGTACAAATAAGGAAAAGACCTCGGCCAACAAGCCTGGCGACGGTCAAATACAACAAAATAAGCATCAAAAGCTACACCAAAAATAGACAAAACAGGTCAAGCAGGATGACGTGATCGGAAATCCTCTAACAGCCTCAATGTCTTTGGATGATCTGGCCTGGAAAGCAACCCCTGGATAAGCAAATCCTGCTGACTCGTAGTATGCTGTAGGCTATCAACATGATCCTCCAAAGCTCTCTCTCCGAAACATGCCTCAAGTCTATGTCTCTTGGAGCCAGCTCTTAACCTGAGATCCTTCAAGTTCTTCATCGCTTCATTCAGCCTGCACTCGCTGTCTCGTATACGTGAAGCTTCCCCTGCAATCTCTCCATCTTTGGCATGAAGCTGAGCCTTCAGCTTGCTGATCTGAAGTTTTAACTTGTCTTCACGCTCCTTGTTGTTAGTAAGCGTGGCATTCCATATCGACTCAAACTTGGATATCCTCGTGTAAGCCTTATCCAACTCTTCCTTCTTCGTGGCAAGAGCACTATAAGTGGCATTCAATTCTTGACCTGTGCGCTCTCTGTCCTTGGTTTCCTTAGTCAGATCAGTACCCAGCTTGTTCACAAGCTCGATTTGTCTCCTGAAAGCATGAACTGCATCTATCTTCTCACTACGAAGCTGGATAATCTCCTTCTCCAATTCATCATTCGTTTTCCTCAGCTCTTCCTTCTCCAAAAAAACCTGATTCTTCTTCTGAATATCTATTGTAGTAGGCTTTGCAATCTCAAGAGGATGCACAGGCTGAGCAGACGGATATGGCATAAATAACTCCTTGGCTCTACTCTGAATCCAAACCAAATAGGGAGCATATGCCTGACTATTGCTCTTTCCCAAGGCAACCTTTCCTCTCCTGTGGACATTACTCCAGGCATGTTCAACTCTAGCTAAGGTATCCCCTTCCAACAACCCAGTGAGATACAGAGATTCCTGTATCTCTTCATCCTTCGGAGGACCTCTCAGTGCATACCCAAACTGTCTGATAGCAATGGCCGAGTTATAGTTTATGCAACCTTTCCTTCCGACCAACGGGACATTAAGAAAGCTTCCACAACTATAGATAATCTCAATACCCAATACATCCCTATCAAGCCAAACAAGGTCTTCGGCAGACAAACTCATCAAGCGCTCAGACCATTCCAATGTACCAGCAGTAGCAGAGAATGGACTAGTCTTGGGAAGGTGATTTCTGAACCACATATAGAGTAAAGGTGCGCAACAAGATACACTTTTCCCTCTCCTGTTCTCGTTCTTGTAATGTATGGAATGATAAACATCGCCCAACAGAGTAGGTATGGGATTCTTCGAAGCAAAAACATGGAATGCATCCACATCTACAAAATCAGGGATATTCGGGAATAACAGAATGCCATAGATACATAAGGCCAATATAGCGCTGAATATCACCCAACAACCATTCTTAGCAAAATGTCGAGCCCTATCCACAAGAAACGGTAATGGAAACCCAAACATGCCATTCCTACTAGCTAACTTCCCTTTCAACTCAGAGGCATCCACATGTAAGGCTTTAGCAAGTTTAGTCAAATCTGGCTCTCCTTCAACATGATAGAATGGTATCTGGTTCAGAATAGGTACTCCCAACATATCAGCATATTCTTCCAATGTAGGTGCCAAAACAAAACTCTGAAAGGTGAAACCTCACAACTGAGGATCATAGAACTGCAGCAACGTCTGAAGGCCATTCAATTCATCCAAAGAAGGTTTGCAAATAATGCTCAAAAGTCTCCCATAAGACTCTCTGAAATCCTCCATAACCTTCTTATCAGCTAGAGAAATAAAACTTCACAGAGTTCTAATATCAGGCGTAGGAAACTTGTAGGCCAGGGTCCTCCTCAAGGGCTCCATGTCAGCAATAAGAACAAGATCACCAGAATCGAAGAGGAAATATACACCTGCAACATAAACACATGTTAATGAAATGTGAATGAAAATGCAAATGCAAACAGGGGATCAAGACTGCTGTGTTGTTGGTCGAGAAGAAACAGCGCTACGCCTTAACAAGAACAAAGTACCGATAACAGGACCCACTGATAAACAGATTCACACTAAAAAGAACCAAGTATTCTGAAAGCCAAAGTTTCCTGCATAACCCAATCCCTCTCACAGGTATGGACCTATCCACAGACAAAGGTTCGACATCCTATGCGTTCATCAGCGTCACAGACTTTCGAAAAATGATGATATGTTTACAATTTCTGGTTTGGCATCATCATCTCGCGAAGAGGCCTCACTTAGCTGAATCACAGATGATCGGTCCCCAGAGTCGACAACCCTCAAATCAGAAATCCTCTCAACGGCCCACTAGGCTGGAAAGAAAGTCATCAAAGAGAATCTCGTCTGAGTGCAAATTTCGTGGGAACTAGTGTATGCCTAACATACAGGTTCACCACTACTTTTCGCTTCTAATACTAGGTTTGTACTCAAGCCCAGGTCCGGCTTATCACTCAGTGGAACTTCCCTCCCCACAGCACAGGAGTAATGATATATGATGCTAAAAATAAACGCGAGAAAGATAAATAAAGCACATATATATGTAACCCGGTGAACTGACTTTAAACAATGTTGCGGATAGCAAGAGTCGCCACCGACTTTTATTTTATCCATAAGGAAAGGTTATAAAAGAACAGGAAAGACCTTAGAGAATATTTTGGGTCCGGGGGGTAGGTTATGAAAAGGGAAGGTATTAGCATCCTTTTCATCCATGGTTATCCATGGGCTCTTAGGTACTTAAGCTCACTTTTGAATTGTTTTGAAATTGTAGTGTGTGAATAGAAAATTTTCAGAATAGTTAATAAATAATCCATGTAAGGATGTGTTAAGAACTTGTTTGAAAACTTGTTGAAAATTTGTTTAAATGCGAAACAATTTTGAAGTGAGCAAGCACCTAGGAGTAACCTACCCTAATGTTTAAAGGTCTTTCTTATTCTTCATTCTTTCCTTTAGTAAGACTATCCCTACTATAATGGAGTAGGTAGTCCTTACTTTGGATGTTAAGGGGTATGTGAGGGACAATTTGACTTTGAAGGCCATTGTGGGATGTAATAAGCACATATAAGGGACCATCATCATTTTTCGAAAGGGACTTGATTCGTAAAGGCAACCATAAGGGACTTTGATGATTTTTTTATTTGAGGGACTTGCTTTATACACCCCACTTAACCATTATTCGTAGGCAACTTGAGGGATATCCTTAGGAAGTGAGACGGCGATTAAAATCGACTTACGTGTGTGACGTGTTTATTTTAATTATCTTTATTTAAAAGTGATCTAAATTTATTTTAATATTACATACATGTTGTTACACTCCCTAATTACTAACCATAATAATAATTAAATAATTAAACAACTTTACATCCAAGAAACAATTACAAAATAATAAGCAAAATAATTAAATAGCAAAGATAAATAAAATATAAATAAGCAATAATAAATAATAAAGGGAGTTAATTCTAAGTTTACTCGGCAAGACATCGCATCTTGTGCCTACGTATCCTTACGGGAGTGGAATCAGAGTAATCGTAGTTCCCCTCAATAGGGAGGTTAGAAACTTCTTGACTGTGGTCAAGGTCTCAAGGGGAATAAACGCATCTTAAGGACACGCTTACGTGGAGTGTAGAAACTCCAAATCTCTACGTTGAAATGTTAAGTTGTAATTAGGGTTAAATTAGGGATTCCACGGCGGGAAACCCTAAAATGAGCGCGGCGGCTCTTTGACCTAATGCTAAGGGTAAAATTGTAATTTTGCCTGCGGCGAGGCATTTGTGAAAATTAGGGTTTGTAGTTTGTAGTTTTGAGGATTTGAAATTGAATGTGTGAAGTTTTACGGACTATTGGCGCGGCGGCCAAACAGTTAGACCTAACCTTCGGATGTGTGCAATGTGACAGAAATAATAGTAAACGCCTGAGATAATTGAATCATGCAAACAGAGAGATAATGTCATAATTTAAACCATGCAAGCAGAAATTTAAAGGCAGAATTTAAAGAGCGATTGTTAAGTTCGCGAGGTTACATGAGAGGAGCAGATACAATATGATAATGAAATTTGAATTGAACAATAATAAAATAAAATAAATAACGGTTCTAGTTATTATTTTAAAAAAAAGATTTTAGTTATTATTTTAAATTTATCTAAAAAAAGTTTTTCTTAAAAATAATAGGTTTTCATATTAATTTGGAAAAGATGTTAATGTTATTTATTTTAAAAAACAGATTTTTATATTATAACAAATTTTAATAAATTAATGATAACAATAATAATAATAATGGTAATAATAATGATAATAATGATAATAATAACAAATAATGATAATAATAATAATAATAATAATAATAATAATAATAATAATAATAATAATAATAATAATAATAATAAAGCAATAATGAATTTTAAATGTGTCAAATAACCCAACAATGTTGCTAACGCAGAAATGCGCTCATCGCAACCAGATCTAAATCGGACGAAACAAAATTTATCGCAAAGAAAAAGAAATTAAGCAAAAAATAGTATTATTGCTCACACAAAAATGCGATCATCGCAACCAGATCGAACTAACACAAATGTCACGCGTCATGCACACAAATGTGCAAACATCGTATCGACATAATTCGATCAAAAATCTTATATATATAAACTCTAACAATTTAAAAATTATATATATATATAAACGTAACAGTAATAGATAAAGAAAAAGAAATAACGGTAATAGATGAAGAAAAAGAAATAACGGTAAAAGATGAAGAAAAAGAAACAACAGTAATAGATGAAGGAAAAGAAATAACGGTAAACGATGAAGAAAAAGAAACAATAGTAATGGATGAAGAAGAAAACTAAATAACGGCAAACGACACTCACTCCTCTTAGGTTTTTTTCATTCTCCCTTTTTTTTCCAACAAGGCAACACATGTATATATAGGGAACAAATTAGGGTTAACACCAAATTGTCAATAATGTCCCTAAAGCCCATTTTAAAGCCCAAACTAAATAATTAGTTAAGAAAAAATAAAATTTAAATAATTTAAAATAATTAAAATAAACTTAAAATAAAAACTAATAATCCTATTGATTCCTAAAATAAAAAATATTATAAAAAGAACAAAATTTTTTTCAATATTTTTTATTTTATGATTTTTTGGAAATTTTTATGAATAATTTAGAAAAAAGTGAAAAAAATAATATTTTAAAAAATGATTTAATTAAAATACGAAAATAATAATTAAATAATAATAAAAAACTATTTTTGTTATTTTTTAATGAAAGATAGAAAAATTTAGAGTAAAAATAATAAAAAACAAAAAAAATGACAAAGGTGAGATTCGAACTCTCAACCTCTCACACTCATAACTCCTTACACATGTCCTCCTGCCAATTGTGCCATTTTTACTTTTTAGAAAAAAAATGCATGCCATATGATATTTACCTGCAAAAAGTCAAACGACTACACAAATTTGTTAGTAATTGATTAAATGCAATGAAATGCGACGACAAATCTTAGGGCAAAATTTGGGGTATTACAGTTATTATGATAATATTTCTCACCCAACCTCTCTTTGATGTTGGCAAAAAAAAAATCATGAAGTTTGACTTTGGTTTGACCACAGTTGACCTCAGTTTGACCTTTTAACTGCATTGACTGCTTTTGACTTATCTGATCATCTGACTGAGCAAACTTTTGAGAAAAGTCTTGAAACTTGACATGGGGGTTCTTATACACATATAAGATGTTATGAAGCTCACTTGAAGTCTTGGAAGTCCATTTAGCCTGATTAAAGTCAAAACCCTAGTTTTGGATGCACTGCTTAGGAGGTGCATTGTCTGAGGGAATTGTCAACTCTTCTGACCAATTATGAATTTTGTGAACCTTGTGAACCTTCTTGGAACACAAAGTCTTGTATTGTGAGGGCAAATTTTGGGGTGCAACAGCTGCCCCTGTTCAATTTTCTGAAACCTGAGGGGTTAGATTGGTATATTTGCCAGTCGTAACCTGGAAGGTTGAAGGGGATTGAACACAAAAGCCCAAAAATTTGCACTCACCAGTGCATGGAGTGATATTGATGGTTGTTTGAACATGATTGAGTGGGCTTAAAGATGCCACTAGGGGAAAGTTCTTCAGTAGTATAATGAGAACTGTCAGGAGTCTGGAGTAATACTGATGTAACAACATGTCTTCATGAGGATAGAGCAATCAATAATGATAACCCTAAAGCAGTCTTGAAGTGATAAATCTGACCTCAGGAGGATAGAGCAATCAATAGCTCTAAAGCAGTCTTGAAGTAATAATGGCTTCAGGAGGATAGAGCAATCAATAGCTCTAAAGCAGTATTGAAGTAATAATGTGATATGTCTTCAGGAGGATAGAGCAATCAATAGCTCTAAAGCAGTCTTGAAGTAATGATTTCAGGAGGATAGAGCAATGGATAGCTCTAAAGCAGTCTTGAAATAATAATGTAATTTCAGGAGGATAGAGCAATGGATAACTCTAAAGCAGTCTTGAAATAATTAGATGGCTTCAGGAGGATAGAGCAATGAATAGCTCTAAAGCAGTCTTGAAGTAGTAATATGACCTCATGAGGATAGAGCAATGAATAGCTCTAAAGCAGTCTTGAAGTAATAGGATGATTTCAGGAGGATAGAGCAATCAGTAGCTCTAAAGCAGTCTTGAAGTCATGAGAGGCTATCAGGAGGATAAAATAACCCTGAGGTTACAATAAAGCAGTCCCAAAGTAATAAGAAGCTCATCAGGAGGATAAAGTAACCCTGAGGTTACAATAAAGCAGTCCCAAAGATCATAAGATTGTTTGTTGGATAATTAACCTGAAAACAAGGTAGCATTCTGTATAACAACATTAGTTTATGCTTTATGTATGCATGTATGACATGATGCACTTAGGTAATGTACTATAGACATATATGTTATGGTATGATGTAAATGATGTATGTATGCTATGACACTGCTGGAAGTGTCTGGATATCCTTGTATAACAACTGCTGGCCAAGGAAAATAAATCCCGATTTGTTGAAGAATATATAACCCTCCGTCTGCTGGGGATAACAAGGTATAGATAACCTCCCGTTGTTGGGGATAACAAGGCATAGATAACCTCCCGTTGTTGGGGATAGTAGGGTATAGATAACCTTCGTTTTCGTTTGATAGTAGGATAAGTATAACATCCCGTCTTCGTTCATCGTGCCCTTATTGGAAAGTAATTTCCCGTATATCCGTATGAGGATAAAAGAGATGGATATAAATTCCAGGGGAGATTAGACTTTGTGAAAATGGATTAGTCCTACTGATGGTTTGTAACTGTCTTGTAAAGATGAACCGGCGAAGCTTCGTTGAAATCCTTCCCTCGTTCGTCCTTAGTAAATACTATTACTGCATTTTCATGCATTTCTGGTAAACATCAATCATATTAAAAGCATACATGCATTTCTGGTAAACATCAATCATGTTCAAAGGCATACATACATTCAAACACAACCAATGGACGTTTCGCTTATGTAAATAGGGTAAAAGTAAATCTGGATTCAAAAGATGGAATTTATTTATATCAAAAGTGACCCATACACGGGTAAGTTTGTACAAGGAGACATAAACCCTAGTAAGAGAATTTTGTCATGAAGTTTTACAAAAAGAATCAGCTATGTGGGAAATAATCCTATTGAGTTTCAATTCTACTATTGCCACTCAAGTATCTCATCTTCTTGCTGTTGAGACGGAAACGATTGGATTGAGCTTTATCTGTTTGAGCTTGAGTAAGTAGTACAACTGGTTGCAGTTTCATGAGTGATCCAAACGAGACATAGTCATACGCTTTAATCCCTAACTTTTGCCTGGATTGCCCTTTCAGGTTTTCAATCCACCGGGATACCCTTTTTTGCCCAAGCCGCCTTTTCAGGTTTTCGACTTGCCGGGTGTACATCTTTTTATATATATATCCCTAATTTTTGCCCAAACCCTTTTGGTTTGCCGGGATGCCCTTATTTTTGCCTAGGCCTGTCAACCTAGCGGGTCTCTTTTTATGCGTAGTATTTTTTAACTATGTCTGCGTTTACAGGTTGTGGGAAGTCTTCACCATCCATTGTAGTCAGTATCATGGCACCTCCTGAGAACACTGTCTTGACTACAAATGGTCCCTCATATGTTGGAGTCCACTTGCCCCTAGGATCACCCTGTGGTAATATGATACGCTTGATTACCAAGTCACCAGCCTGATATACCTTTGGCTTAACCTTCTTGTTAAAAGCTTTGATCATCCGTTTCTGGTACATCTGGCCATGACAAACTGCTGCTAACCTTTTCTCATCAATCGAATTTATCTGGTCAAGTCGAGTCTGAATCCACTCATCTTCATCCAAGCCTGCATCCTTCATAATTCTCACGGAGGGGATCTGAACTTCAATAGGCAGAACTGCTTCCATACCATAGACTAAGGAGAATGGGGTTGCCCCTGTTGAAGTACGTATTGTAGTACGATAACCATGCAGAGCAAATGGTAACATCTCGTGCCAATCCTTGTAAGTAACAGTCATCTTCTGTACAATCTTCTTAATGTTCTTATTAGCAGCTTCAACTGCCCCATTCATCTTTGGACGATACGGAGAAGAGTTGTGATGCTTAATCTTGAACTGCGTACAGAGATCAGTAATCATAGTGTTGTTCAGATTAGAGCCATTGTCAGTGATAATCCTTTCAGGGATACCATACCTACATATGAGATTATTCTTAATGAACCGAGCCACCACATTCTTAGTCACAGATGCAAATGAAGCTGCCTCTACCCACTTCGTGAAGTAATAAATAGCAACCAGGATGAAACGATGCCCATTAGAAGCAGTAGGCTTGATCTCACCAATCATATCAATGCCCCACATGGCAAAGGGCCAAGGAGCAGTCAACACATTCAATGGAGATGGAGGTACATGTACTTTATCAGCATAGATTTGACATTTGTGACATGTTCTGGAGTGTTGATAGCAATCAGCTTCCATGGTAGACCAATAGTAACCTGCTCTCAAAATCTTCTTTGCCATGGTATGACCACTAGAATGAGTGCCAAAGGTCCCATCATGCATCTCTTCCATAATTTCTGTAGCTTCCTTCTTATCCACACAACGAAGCATAGTTGAATCATGATTACGCTTATACAGAATGCCATTACTCAGAAAGAACTTAGCAGAAAACCTTCTCAGGAACTTCCTATCTTTGACAGATGCCCCTTCAGGGAACTCCTGAGCTTCAAGATAGTTTTTCACTTCATAGAACCAAGGCTTCTCCTCTGCCCCTTCAGTGTCAATCTCATTGCAGTATGCAGGCTTCTCAAATCTATCAATGGTAATCTTGGGAGCTTCATCATCCCAGCTGATCTCAAACATAGATGCCATGGTGGCCAATGCGTCTGCCAACTGATTCTCTCTTCGTGGAATATGTCCAAAAGTAATCACTTTGAAATGTGGGATCAAAGACAACACATGTTCTCTGTAAGGAATGAGATTATCATGGTTTGTATCCCAATCTCCTTTAATCTGACTTACTACCAGAGCTGAATCTCCATACACCTCAAGGAACTGAATCTTCATATTAATAGCAACTTGCATACCCATGATACATGCCTCATACTCAGCCATGTTATTGGTACAATAGAAACAAAGTCTGGCAGTAATCGGGGTATGACAACCTTCAGGGGAACTAATCACAACACCAACACCATTACCATGTGCATTGGAGGCACCATCAAAAACCATAGTCCATCGAGATCCTTGTTCAGGTCCGTCATATTGTCCAGGTTCTTTGGTAACAGACATAATGTCTTCATCAGGGAACTCAAAATTCATTGACTGGTAATCACCTACTGCTTGATGAGCCAAATGATCAGCAACAACACTCCCCTTAATGGCCTTCTGAGTAGTATACTGTATATCATATTCCGTCAAGATCATTTGCCATCTTGCAATTCTTCCGGAGAGAGCAGGTTTCTCAAATATGTACTTGATTGGATCCATCTTCGAAATCAACAAGGTAGTATGGGTCAACATATACTGTCTTAGTCGGCGAGCAGCCCATGCCAAAGCGCAGCAAGTTTTCTCGAGCAGTGAGTATCTTGTTTCACAGTCGGTAAACTTTTTGCTAAGGTAGTATATTGCCTGCTCTTTTCGACCAGACTCGTCATGTTGCCCCAATACACACCCCATTGAGTTGTCTAATACTGTTAAATACATAATCAAGGGTCTTCCATCAACTGGTGGCATTAAAATTGGAGGTTCTAGCAAATATCTCTTGATTTCATCAAAGGCAGTCTGGCACTCATCATTCCATTCCATCACCTGATCTTTCTTCAACAACTTGAAGATTGGCTCACAGATGGTAGTTAATTGGGAAATAAATCTTGCAATGTAGTTCAATCGTCCCAAGAAACCTCTAACCTCCTTCTCAGTACGGGGAGCTGGCATCTCTCGTATAGCTTTCACTTTTGCAGGATCCACTTCAATACCTTTTCCACTGACAATGAAACCCAGGAGCTTTCCAGATCTAACTCCAAAAAGTACACTTGTTTGGATTTAATCTCAACCTGTATTTCTTCAACCTCTCAAACAACTTGTGCAGATGATCAAGATGTTGTTCTTCATTCTGAGACCTGGCTATCATATCATCCACATATACCTCTATCTCATGATGAATCATATCATGAAACAAAGCCACCATAGCACGCTGATATGTTGCCCCTGCATTCTTCAAACCAAATGGCATTACCTTATAGCAAAAGGTGCCCCACTGTGTCACAAATGTAGTCTTCTCCATATCTTCAGGTGCCATCTTGATTTGATTGTAACCAGAGAAACCATCCATAAAAGAGAATACCTTATGCTGAGCAGTGTTGTCTACCAGAATATCAATATGAGGAAGTGGAAAGTCATCTTTAGGGCTAGCCTTGTTCAGATCTCTGTAGTCTACACACATACGTACCTTACCATCTTTCTTAGGAACTGGTACCACATTTGCAACCCACTGAGGATAAGAAGTTACGGCCAAGAACCCTGCATTGAACTGTTTCATTACCTCTGCTTTGATCTTTTCTGACATTTCAGGACGCATACGACGGACCTTCTGCTTCTTTGGACGACAATCTTCTTTCACTGGCAAACGGTGAACCACAATGTCTGTATCCAACCCTGGCATATCTTCATAAGACCAAGCAAAGATCTCCACATAGTCACGTAGCATCTGAATCAACCTGCTCTTGACATTGTCCTCTAAATCAGCCCCTATCTTGACCTCTTTTCTGTTTTCTTCAGTTCCCAGATTCACAACTTCGACTGGCTCTTCATGTGGCTGTATAGCTTTCTCTTCTTGTTGTAACAACCTAGCAAGCTCTACAGGTATTTCACAATCGTCCTCGTTTCCGTCTTCAGTTTGATAGATCGGATTCTCGAAATTGTAATTGGCAATAGTAGAACTGTTATCAACTGGATCCAGAGTGGATGAGGATCTGCATTTTAGTGACGTGGGTGTGTGTAAGAACACATAGCTGATAAAGCAAAAATAAAAGAAAAAGAAAGACAAGGAACACAATATTTACAAAAACGAAACGTCCACTGATTTTATTGAATGAAGTATGCAAATGAAATGACAACCCGTAACAAGCACACCATTGTGCCCCGGGTAAGGCACATGGCTTGAAAGTTTTAATTGTTCCAGAAATTATAAATTTAAAAACATAACACAGTAATAGTATTTACTCCTGACTAAAGGAGATAGGGATAACATCTTCAGCTGTCCAATTATTGAGTCCAGCACCCACAGTAGGAAAAATCCATGCCTCCAAGTTGTGGTCTTCATCTTGATCTCCCACAGCATTGATAACCCCTTGATTGGTGATACGAACAGCACGGGCACGACGGACAGCCTTCTGGGACTCTGCAGTGAAACCCAAACCAAACTTGTCAGACTTGTATGGAATATCAGGAAGCTGACCCCAAATAGTACAACCACCTTCTTCCACCACAGCTTTTGCATCATTGAGGGAGGCCATTGCCATTGTTGGAGGGTTTCTGATGACCACAGGAACCTTCTTCACAGCCGGAGGAGTCACACAATCCTTAACAGCCCAGGGAACCACTTCAAATGACTGACATGGAGTTTCAATGTATTCACCTTCTACTTCCAGATACTTGAAAGTGTTTACATGGCTGACAAAGTATTCTTCCTCTCCAAAGACAGTAACAACTTTTCCATTCACCGGATATCTCAACTTTTGATGTAATGTGGAGGTCACAGCACCTGCCCCATGGATCCAGGGACGACCAAGCAGACATGAGTACGAAGGACGAATATCCATCACATAGAATGTAGCAGTAAACACCTGAGAGCCAACCTTGATTGGAAGATCAATTTCCCCATGCACTACTCTTCTAGAACCATCAAAAGCCTTTACCACAATATTACTGGGCTTCAATACCGTATCTTCAGGACTCAGCTTGTTCAGGACTTCCTTAGGCAACACATTCAGAGAGGAACCATTGTCTATCAGCACATGAGACAGGGTAGTGCCCCTGCATTCAATTGAAATATGCAAGGCCCTGTTATGATCCCTCTTGGCAGGGGTCAAGTCAGCATCAGAAAATCCTAACCCGTTGTCATAGGTCAGGTGAGCAACACAATTCTCAAACTGGTCCACAGAAATTGCACTGGGTACATGAGCCATCTTTAGAAACTTGATCAATGACTTGGCATGAGCCTCAGAACATAATAACAGGGAGAGCATAGAAATCTTTGAGGGAGTATGCCCCAGCTGATCAACAATATCATAATCACTCTTGCGAATGATTTTCAATACTTCTTCCATCTGCTTAGAGAGGTCATCAGCAGCTGGCACATCAGTAGATACAGGCTCAATAACAGGACCCTTGCCCCGAGCATCAGTGGTGGAAGTAACAGCAGGAGTAACTGCACTCTTAGAAGCAACTGGAGGAGAGAAGACTCTTCCACTACGAGTGATCTTGCTAGATCCAGCAATATTATCAATGTCAACAGGCATATCAGGTAAAGGCTCCTGCTTGACACCATGGATGTAAACATCAGACCCATAGTGCCAAGGCACAGCTTTGTCAGATGTATAAGGAATAGGACCAGGAGTGGTAATGATCAGGGGAGCTACTCTGGCTTCAGCAACAACTTTCACAGGACCTTCAGCAATAATCTTGATTGGGCCCTGATGAGTGATTTTAATGGGACCCTTTGAAGTGATTCTTAGTGGTACTTTGTCAACCATGTCAACCTCTTCAATCTTCTTACCCTGAGTCAGATGATCCACCATACTTTCTACAGATGCTGGTCTTCTTTCAAACACTATAGTATATTTATCCATGAGACGTTGAATCCCATCTCTCAAAATGAAGCAACTATCCGGCTTATAGGTACAATATAGACAATCTTCGTGACAACCTGGAAAGATCCCAGCTTGTACTAACCTCTTTTTGATAACAGACAATGGTGTGCTCAACTCCATAACTGAATAGACATGCAGATCTTCATCAATATCTTCATCAATGGCGTTGACAGTCTTCTCGTGATTTGGCATTGGAGCTGTAATCACATTTGGAGTACCTGGTGGATCAAACTCAATTTTTCCAGCATCAATCATATCCTGAATTTTGTTCTTCAAGACCCAGCAGTTATTAGTATCATGTCCTGGACAGTTTGAATGATATGCACATCGTGCATTGGGATTGTACTTGGGAGAGGTAACATTGGGATTCTGAGGGGCCTCCTTCAGGGTAATAAGTTCAGCTTTCAACAAGTGTTGCAATGCCTGAGCCATTGACATGTTGATCTTCGTGAACTGTCTTCTAGCCCTCTGTTGGTTGCCTTGAGGCTGCTCTGTTGTTGCAGGATTTGGATTTGAAATATGAACTGCACTAACAGACTGATGCCTTCTGTTACGATCAGGCTGACCATACACAGCATTAGATTCTCTCTTCCCAGTGGGAGGCTTCTTTGCAACACCTGATGAAGAAGTGCCCACTTGGATCTTACCACTCTTGATACCATTCTCTACTCGCTCTCCTGTCATGATCAACTCAGTGAAGCCAGATGATGAGCTTCCAATGAGATGACTGTAAAACGGACCATTCAGCGTACACATGAACATATCAACCAACTCCCTATCAGTCAAAGGGGGTTGAACTCTTCCAGCTAAGTCTCTCCACTTCTGAGCATACTCCTTAAAGCTTTCTTTGGCACCCATAGACATGCTCTGAAGCTGCATGCGAGTGGGGGCTAAGTCAGCATTGTATTGATACTGCTTGTAGAAAGCTTCAGCAAGGTCATTCCAATCTCTGATGTTGACACTCTCCAACTGATAATACCACTCTAGCTGAGCTCCAGATAAACTCTCTTGAAAGAAATGGATCCACAACGTTTTATCAGCAGTGTGGGGTTGAATTCTTCTGACATAAGACCTCAGATGCAATTTGGGACAAGAGACCCCATCATAGACAACAAATGTAGGAACTTTGAACCCAATGGGTATGACCACCCCAGATATCAAGCTCAAATCCTCAAAATCCAGCCCAGATGATTTCTGTAATTCCATAGCATCCATTCTATCCACCAGCATCTTGAATTTGTCTTCGTTAGGCTCATGGTAGTAGTTAGCCTCAGAATCAGAGTCCCCCATAGTGTTGTGGAGACTGCCTCTCTCCTGCTCAGATTCTTCAGATTCATAGTCTTCAACCTGTTCCTTGGTCTTGGCAGGACCTTTGAACCTTCTTCCCATGTTGAGCAACCCAGCAGACCTTCTAGCCTTCTTAGTCTTCTTGGCCAGCAGTGTCTTCAATTCATCCTGCCCCTTGGATAGGTTCAGGATCAGCTCTTGGAACTGTGCATTCTGTGCCTGGAGATCCTTAACTGATTGTTCAAGAGCCATTGCTGAAATAAACAGCGGGAAGATGAGAAACCTGTGCACAATTATAAACCTGTGATGCAATGATATGGGAATGCATATGCAATGTTTTCAAGGACCGCAGGATTTAAATTTGCTTAAACAAACAAGAAAGTAACTTTTTATTAGTAATAACTTGTTTTGCCTTTTAGGCTTACAAAAAATGAAAACGAAATAAGTACAAAAGATGGGGTTTTAAGTCTCCCATGGACGTTTCCTCTTTGTGTTGAGGTATGAGTTGAGGTTTCGTTCCTCATGAAGTAGCTTTGTTAGCTCTAGGATCCTTGCTTGGCTTGCTTTGTAATGAGCCTCGAAAGTATCCCTTTGCTCTTTCAGTTGGATCCATGATCTCTGCAAGTCTTCCATATCAGTAGGCATGTCTGGGTGAAGGATGGTATAAGCTGTGTCTCCTTCAGCAACAGGTTCCATGGTAACTGGTAGGACGGCAGGATATGGCATCATGAGTGTCTGAGCACGAGATCGTACCCATCTGAGATAAGCCTCCATAGGAATAGTGTACTTAGGCTCCAGTGTCTTGCTGTCAATCCTGTTTACCTTTCCCCAAGCTCGGATGAATCTCTGACGGTAACCCTGAAGATCGTTGTCGTAATCAAACACAATGCCCTGAATCAACATGTCATGTGGACCATCGCTCCGGGCGTAACCAAACTGTCGTAAAGCTAGAGATGGGTTGTAGGTGATGCCTCCTCTTATGCCTAGAAGTGGCACATTAGGAAACTCCCCACAACGGTCAATGATGGTGACATTCTCCATAGATCTGGAGCACCAATGGATGTCTGAGTGAGAAAGTGACATGATCCTCTTGGACCATCTGAACCCTTGCTCATTCTTCATTACTGAGCGAGGAAGGTGAGAAATAAACCACCTAGAAAGTAAAGGTATGCAGCACATCAAAGTTCCTCTTGCCCTTGTAGTACGGGTGTGAAGAGAATGTAGGATGTCTCCAAGTAAGGTAGGCACTGGATTGTGACTCAGGAATATGTTGATGGCATGAACGTCTATGAACTGATCAGGATTGGGGAACAACACTAAGCCATAAATCAATAAGGCTAAGATCTCCTCAAAAGCATCGTAGCTCATAGCCTTCAAGAACATTTGAGCTTTATCCACTAATACCTTGGCAAGAATACCTTTAACTCCACTTCTCGTCTCTAGAACAATGTCAGACTTCTTCAGATGTAGAGCTGCAGCAATAACTTCTGGTTTAAGCTCCTTCTCTAAGCCTGTGAATGGCTTCTGATCAAGAACAGGTATACCCAGAAGTTTAGAGAACTCCTCCATGGTTGGAACCAGCTGATAATCAGGAAATGTAAAGCAATGGTGCTTAGGGTCAAAGAACTGAAACAGCACACTCATCATGTCTTCACTGAACCCTGAAGTAACTAGATCCAATAAGTCTCTTGTTGAACTGGGAATGATCAGGCACTAGGGGAACCAACTCCTTGAGCTTAGCAGGTATCCCTACAAAGTTGATCCTGATGGTGTTTCTACGAGCAGAAGCCATGACCTGCAACAAAGAACAAAGATAAATCCTTTGGTCCTTGAAATGGTTAGGGAAAATGATATGCTTATGATGCATGATGATGTCATGATGTCATGCTCAATCACAAACATGTGGCACACACAAACAAGTCACACCATAGCCCTAGGTTTAAAGGCTTGCATGAGGTTCAAAGGCAAGTACCCTCCCCTGAAGTTAGATGGTTCATCCTGTCCTACAAAAGTAACCAGGTTCTAAGGGATCTCAATATCATTGATCCTTCACAAGGGTGGTTGTTCAGGAGGCAACTTACTTGCCAACCAAAACCCTCCAAGTTTAAGATCTCAATGAGCGTAGTATCGAGTGTCAACCAACTTCAGTCTAAAGCCGGTTACCTCACTACTTTCTAAAGGCCAAGATGAGTTAACTAGGGTTCTAAAAGTCAGTTAGTGCATTGACAACATATGGCAGCCTCAATATTATCCTCAACTTGACTTAAGGAATATAAGCACCAACCAAGAAGTCGCACTAACTATGGCCACCAGATCAACCGTATCGATATACGTCGTACAGTTTCCTTGGTCTATTGCCATTTACCTAAGGTACACTAGATCCGGGTTAGGACCTTTCACACATAAGAGCACCCCAACAATATAATAATAAAGCAAACAAGGCAAACAATTTAAAGTGATCTTAATTCCTAAGGGTACCCCTCTTAAATAGGTCCCCAGCAGAGTCGCCAGTTCTGTAACCCGGTGAACTGACTTTAAACAATGTTGCGGATAGCAAGAGTCGCCACCGACTTTTATTTTATCCATAAGGAAAGGTTATAAAAGAACAGGAAAGACCTTAGAGAATATTTTGGGTCCGGGGGGTAGGTTATGAAAAGGGAAGGTATTAGCATCCTTTTCATCCATGGTTATCCATGGGCTCTTAGGTACTTAAGCTCACTTTTGAATTGTTTTGAAATTGTAGTGTGTGAATAGAAAATTTTCAGAATAGTTAATAAATAATCCATGTAAGGATGTGTTAAGAACTTGTTTGAAAACTTGTTGAAAATTTGTTTAAATGCGAAACAATTTTGAAGTGAGCAAGCACCTAGGAGTAACCTACCCTAATGTTTAAAGGTCTTTCTTATTCTTCATTCTTTCCTTTAGTAAGACTATCCCTACTATAATGGAGTAGGTAGTCCTTACTTTGGATGTTAAGGGGTATGTGAGGGACAATTTGACTTTGAAGGCCATTGTGGGATGTAATAAGCACATATAAGGGACCATCATCATTTTTCGAAAGGGACTTGATTCGTAAAGGCAACCATAAGGGACTTTGATGATTTTTTTATTTGAGGGACTTGCTTTATACACCCCACTTAACCATTATTCGTAGGCAACTTGAGGGATATCCTTAGGAAGTGAGACGACGATTAAAATCGACTTACGTGTGTGACGTGTTTATTTTAATTATCTTTATTTAAAAGTGATCTAAATTTATTTTAATATTACATACATGTTGTTACACTCCCTAATTACTAACCATAATAATAATTAAATAATTAAACAACTTTACATCCAAGAAACAATTACAAAATAATAAGCAAAATAATTAAATAGCAAAGATAAATAAAATATAAATAAGCAATAATAAATAATAAAGGGAGTTAATTCTAAGTTTACTCGGCAAGACATCGCATCTTGTGCCTACGTATCCTTACGGGAGTGGAATCAGAGTAATCGTAGTTCCCCTCAATAGGGAGGTTAGAAACTTCTTGACTGTGGTCAAGGTCTCAAGGGGAATAAACGCATCTTAAGGACACGCTTACGTGGAGTGTAGAAACTCCAAATCTCTACGTTGAAATGTTAAGTTGTAATTAGGGTTAAATTAGGGATTCCACGGCGGGAAACCCTAAAATGAGCGCGGCGGCTCTTTGACCTAATGCTAAGGGTAAAATTGTAATTTTGCCTGCGGCGAGGCATTTGTGAAAATTAGGGTTTGTAGTTTGTAGTTTTGAGGATTTGAAATTGAATGTGTGAAGTTTTACGGACTATTGGCGCGGCGGCCAAACAGTTAGACCTAACCTTCGGATGTGTGCAATGTGACAGAAATAATAGTAAACGCGTGAGATAATTGAATCATGCAAACAGAGAGATAATGTCATAATTTAAACCATGCAAGCAGAAATTTAAAGGCAGAATTTAAAGAGCGATTGTTAAGTTCGCGAGGTTACATGAGAGGAGCAGATACAATATGATAATGAAATTTGAATTGAACAATAATAAAATAAAATAAATAACGGTTCTAGTTATTATTTTAAAAAAAAAGATTTTAGTTATTATTTTAAATTAATCTAAAAAAAGTTTTTCTTAAAAATAATAGGTTTTCATATTAATTTGGAAAAGATGTTAATGTTATTTATTTTAAAAAACAGATTTTTATATTATAACAAATTTTAATAAATTAATGATAACAATAATAATAATAATGGTAATAATAATGATAATAATGATAATAATAACAAATAATGATAATAATAATAATAATAATAATAATAATAATAATAATAATAATAATAATAATAATAATAATAATAATAAAGCAATAATGAATTTTAAATGTGCCAAATAACCCAACAATGTTGCTAACGCAGAAATGCGCTCATCGCAACCAGATCTAAATCGGACGAAACAAAATTTATCGCAAAGAAAAAGAAATTAAGCAAAAAATAGTATTATTGCTCACACAAAAATGCGATCATCGCAACCAGATCGAACTAACACAAATGTCACGCGTCATGCACACAAATGTGCAAACATCGTATCGACATAATTCGATCAAAAATCTTATATATATAAACTCTAACAATTTAAAAATTATATATATATAAACGTAACAGTAATAGATAAAGAAAAAGAAATAACGGTAATAGATGAAGAAAAAGAAATAACGGTAAAAGATGAAGAAAAAGAAACAACAGTAATAGATGAAGGAAAAGAAATAACGGTAAACGATGAAGAAAAAGAAACAATAGTAATGGATGAAGAAGAAAACTAAATAACGGCAAACGGCACTCACTCCTCTTAGGTTTTTTTCATTCTCCCTTTTTTTTCCAACAAGGCAACACATGTATATATAGGGAACAAATTAGGGTTAACACCAAATTGTCAATAATGTCCCTAAAGCCCATTTTAAAGCCCAAACTAAATAATTAGTTAAGAAAAAATAAAATTTAAATAATTTAAAATAATTAAAATAAACTTAAAATAAAAACTAATAATCCTATTGATTCCTAAAATAAAAAATATTATAAAAAGAACAAAAAATTTTTCAATATTTTTTATTTTATGATTTTTTGGAAATTTTTATGAATAATTTAGAAAAAAGTGAAAAAAATAATATTTTAAAAAATGATTTAATTAAAATACGAAAATAATAATTAAATAATAATAAAAAACTATTTTTGTTATTTTTTAATGAAAGATAGAAAAATTTAGAGTAAAAATAATAAAAAACAAAAAAAATGACAAAGGTGAGATTCGAACTCTCAACCTCTCACACTCATAACTCCTTACACATGTCCTCCTGCCAATTGTGCCATTTTTACTTTTTAGAAAAAAAATGCATGCCATATGATATTTACCTGCAAAAAGTCAAACGACTACACAAATTTGTTAGTAATTGATTAAATGCAATGAAATGCGACGACAAATCTTAGGGCAAAATTTGGGGTATTACAGTTATTATGATAATATTTCTCACCCAACCTCTCTTTGATGTTGGCAAAAAAAAAAATCATGAAGTTTGACTTTGGTTTGACCACAGTTGACCTCAGTTTGACCTTTTAACTGCATTGACTGCTTTTGACTTATCTGATCATCTGACTGAGCAAACTTTTGAGAAAAGTCTTGAAACTTGACATGGGGGTTCTTATACACATATAAGATGTTATGAAGCTCACTTGAAGTCTTGGAAGTCCATTTAGCCTGATTAAAGTCAAAACCCTAGTTTTGGATGCACTGCTTAGGAGGTGCATTGTCTGAGGGAATTGTCAACTCTTCTGACCAATTATGAATTTTGTGAACCTTGTGAACCTTCTTGGAACACAAAGTCTTGTATTGTGAGGGCAAATTTTGGGGTGCAACAATATACAACACCCAAAAATAAACAAACAAGCGCTAGGATTGACTCGCATAGGGAACTAGAGTCCCCAGCTGTCCCAACTGCAAAAAACCACCGGCGGAAAAAACAGAAGAGTCGCCACTTTCGTTATTTATCCCAAAGAGAGGGAAAGGAAACGATTACAAAAACCTAAAGAAAAAGGGAAAGACAAGGTCATCGCAACCATGTCTGGATTCGGGAGTTGGTTACGCAAGGGGAAGGTATTAGCACCCCTCATGTCCATCGTACTCGACGGTATCCACGCATTGCTGTCTATCTAAAAGGGTGTGTTGAAACCATCTAGCTAAAGACTTAAGGACAAAAGAAAAAGAAAAGCGAAACTGACTCGGCAGAGCATCGCCGCTCTGTGCCTACGTACTCCCTCATGCAATGCGAAAGTCAGAGTCAACGTAGTTCGCCTATCTACAGCTAAAAAGAGGGGGAAGGTTGCTCGCCGAGTCATCGTGTCGTGCCTACGTACTTTCGTCTGGTACGAAAGATCAGAGCAAACGTAGTTTGGGCTAAAAGGACCACAGGTTGGTTCAAAAGTTTTTTAAGCCCGAGTAAGGTTAACAGATAGTTCTACCAGTTGGTGTATGCAGCTCGACCATTGGAGACTTAGGCGTTACCGTTTGCGGTAGAACTAAGAGTTAAAGACACTCTTTTTGTGAAAAGATTTTCCTCAATTAAGTACCCCAAAGGGTGAAAAAGGTTTGAAGTGTTTTTGTGTTTTTTAGATAAGAGGTGTTTTGAATTTGATTTGTAACTCATGTTGCACTAAAGACTATGATCTAGGAGCGAACGCGTCGTATATCGTCCAAAGGACATACACTAACATTCTAGATAATTGAGAGGCAACCACCCAATTATCATTTCCCAAATGGCTTAAGGCTCGTAGCGTACAACAATTGTCATCCTTTATTAAGTGCTTTATGAGTGTTTGAAGATGAGAAGAGAAAGGGAAAACTAAAGGGAGACTAATCAATCCTAAAAGTTATCATGCAAAGTGGACCTAAAGTTGAGTTTGAAAAGGGAAACTACCTAGTGTTATCATGCATAGTTAGGCACCTAATGTCTATCATAACCTCAAGAGGTTAGAGAACTTATGGGGAGCATGGCAATGAAAAGCAAAAGAAGAAAAAGAAGAAGAAGAATGCATATGCAAATGAAGATACACACATAGAATGCACAAGTAGAATGATAGTGGGAGGAAAATAGTGTGGGGCAGTAGCCACCACAAACTCATCTCAACCAAGCATGCATATGGAAATGCAAGAAAAGAGAAGAAGGATAAGTTCACAAGAAGAACATAAACAAACCACACAAAGATGCACCAAAAAGTGGGATGAAATGACCTAAGTCAAACAACATCAACCACAACAATAAAATCAAACCAAAATGAAAGGTAAACAAACCTCAAAACCAAGTGAGGATGGGATACCAAATGAGGGAAGCAAGGGCCTCATAATAGGTACTCAATGATAAGCATCACAAGCCAAGTGCAAAAGAAGCACAAAAGAGTCCTCAAGGATCCATTATTTTAGGTATACTTCAAGTACCTCCTCATGAGGGACTAAGATACCTTAAATGAGGTTCCAAAGTCATTGGACAGAAGGGAGATGAAGATAAGAGAGCTCAAAAGCAATAACAAAACCCAACAAGAAGAAATGCAAGCAATAGCATGAAGGAAGCAAGCACACATCACTTAGGAATTCAAGTTGAATGCACAAAAAGAAAAGTATCAATCAACAAGCAATGAACATAATTTTGACCTAAAAATGAACATACAGTAAGCTCAACATATCTAAAATGTGAAACAAGAAGAGTTGAGAGCTTATTGGATCCACAAAGGTCATTTCCAATCCAAACTAGGTCAAGCACTTGTGTGAGCTGTCCTATGAGATGACCTAACTTGCAAGTCACTTCAAAAATAGGAAAAGGGCTAAAAAAAATATCAAATAAAATGCACAAAGAATCTAAACAAGTTGGAAATCAGAGGCCAAGGAATCAAGACAAATGTCCTCTCAAAGCACCATCAAAAGAATCAAATCATTTAGATGTACCACTTTGAAATGGAAGAAACAAGGGCAAGAAGAAAAGCCACAAAAGTCAACCCAAAAGTCAACAACCAGGGGCAAAATGGTCCTCTAAAATTGATCAACTCATCATTGAGATAAGGATCAATTTTCAATCATTGGATCAAAAAGGAATGAGAGAAACAAATGCAAAAGCAAAACATGTTACAATTTAAACCAACCAAAACAACTCCAATATTTAATTCATTTTTTAATTGAAAATAAAATGGAAAAATAAAATAAAAATATCCAAAACAAAGTAGACATCTCAAAGTTGAGAAAAAATATTTTTGATGAATTTTTAACATATTGGAGCTATTTTAATTAATTAAAATTGTAAACAGAAAATAAAATAAAAAACAAAAGAAAATAAAATGAAAATGAAAAAGGTGTCTGGCAAATAGCAACAAATAACAGTTCAGAAATGGATTGGGCCCAACTGGGGAGGGGTGCGCTTAGCAAAGCGCGCTAGGCCCACTCAGAAAATTCAAAAACCAAAATAAATCTGAGAATTACGTGTGATAAGTCAACCCTAGCACACAATGGACACTCACTGAGGAGCGTCTGATCAAAAGGTCATCAATCAAAGGGTGGATATCGTGCCAGCGAGTTAATGAAAGTTCAAACGTTATCACGTGGATCCAGTCAACTCATCCCCACTGTGTTTCTTAATCACATCCATTGGAATGGAAAGTATTCACATCAAACGATATACACGCTGCCACGACATCATCTTCTTCCCTAAAACCACCAGAAAACCAGTCACCGGCCGGAGGACACTATTCATTGTCTTCTCCGGCCAGCCTCCACCGTGAGCAGCACCACAAAAACACGCATACCTTAAAACTCAACCAAAACGCATGAAATTTATATCAAATCTCATCTAGAGATCAAGAGGATCTCATTTCTGGCCTTAAAAACCATTAATTATGCGTAGAATTCCAAACCCGAAGACAACAAGAATGAACATCAAAATCAAAGTTCATGAAAACAACTCCAATTTGATCTAAAACTCATCTAGAGCTCACGTAGGTTATAGATCCATCATTAAACAAGCAAGATCATGCATAAACAAGGCAAAACAAATCCAAACATTTTCAAGCATCATCCAACAATCACAACCAATGCCAGTTCGTTTTACATTTTAATGATCTACATTGATCCTACATCTCAAGTATGCAAAAATGGCAGTGAATTGATGCTTATTAAGAGTGTAATGTTGAATTTCAATTACCTAGTGGAGAACTTCCACTGAGTCTTCAAATTGAGCTCAAGCTTGAAGATAATTGCCCAGAATCGTTCACTGAACTCCAATAAAGCTTTCTCAATTCACAATTTCTCTTGAAACAGCCTCAATCTCCAAATTCGAAATTTGAATTTTCAACACTTTTTCAAAACTGAACTTGCTTAATTTGGCTCCAATTTCCACCTCTGATGATTTGTGAAGGTTCAAAACCTTATATGCAATGGATCTTGATGATAATTAGGCCCAATCTCAGCCTCTAGCAGTCCAATGAAAAATCCAAAAAATTGAAAATGGAGTTCACTTGTGCACACGAATTTCACTCAGAATTGGCTCCAAAATGGTTGAAACAGCTTGCTGGTATCACATGGAGCATGAATGGTCAGGATTAAGACCTTAATTGATCTCAATGGCTCATGTTAGATGTGTAACTTCATAGTGAAGAAACCTTGAAAATGGCTCATTTACACACCTCAAATCCAAAATATAAAATTTCCAATGTGCTCAAAATGTTGTTTGCACTCAAAAAATGCACTTATTTGCACCAAATTGATAAAAATGACAAAATTCCAATTTTGCCCTTTTAATCATTCTTCCATGAAAATTCTCAAATCCAATCTCCATTCCAAGCATAAACCATGACTTATCAATGTTTGACTAAGCAAATAACACCATTTGGAGCAAGTTTGATGTTGGAAAAATCTCCATTTGAAGTGTGCAAGTTGGTGAAATGGACCTATAATTTTATGACCTATAATCTCATTTTCCCAAAATACCCCTAACTTGTAAACCTCGTCACTTGAGTTCTACAAATCAGATGAAAGACTTTAAGTACATTTTGGAAAGCTAAGATCAAGATCTACAACTTTCATGTTGGCCAAAAGTTTAGGAGAAACATCCTTCTAGGTCAAAAATGGCTTGGAAGTTGGTTGACTTTTGTTGACCAAAATCACATCCCTCAGATGACATGTAACTTGTCTGGATCATAACTTGAGTTCTATAAATCCAATCAAGGACTTCTAGTACTCAAAAGAAATCTAAGAACATTCTCTACAAGTTCCATGTTGGTCAAAAGTTGATATGAAACTTGTATCGTGAGATAGGTGGTCTTGAAGTCAGGCACTAAATAGGGGATTTTACCCTGAGAACCCTAATTTAGTAACTTCTCACACATTTGATCCTTGATGAATTGAACTTGAAATGATATCTCATATATTTTAACACAACATCCCATGACCATAGAGACTTTGAATTGAGTTTTAATCTCCTTCAATTGCACAGTTGATTGAAGACTAGCCAGATGAAACCCTTATTGCAACAATTTCAACTGTAATTCTTCACACTTGGCACAAACACTTGGATGAGCTCCACAATGACCTTCAAGGCACTCAATGAGCTCTCTCAACCTCCTATACCCATAACCATGAATCCACAACCCCTGATGACTTGAACTAGCCTCCAAGTTAGGAGTTGATCCACATACATCCATCCTTTCTCTCACAAGACCAATGTCCACTTCCTGATGACTTGATGACCATCCAAACTTGAGTAACACCCCTAGCTTAGGCTCAACCCTCTGAGTAGACTCCTCTTGCCATGCACAAACTCTTGATCCCCTGTTCAATGAAAAATTTTATGCAATGCAAATGCTAGAAAGAAAATAAATGAAACATAAACCCAGTTAAGAAAAGGTTGGGCAAATTTTGGGGTGCAACACCATGGTCACAGCGCTGAAGCTATCAAAGGATCTCAACAAAATCACTCTGGAGGAACTCATTAGTTCCTTAAGGAGTCATGGGATAGAGCTGGAAGAAGACGAGCCTCAGAAGAAAGGTAAGTCTATTGCTTTAAAATCTAATAAAAAATCTGACACGAAAGCTTTTCAGGTACTTGAGGAAAGTTCTGGAGAATCTTCTTCAGATGAAGATGAACTGTCTTTGCTTTCGAGAAGGATAAATCAACTCTAGAAGCATAAGCAAAAGAAGTTCAGAAACTTCAAAAGACCAGAGCAACACGGAGAATCGTCTGGACACAAAAGATCTGGCAAGAAGGAAGTGATGTGTTTTGAGTGCAAGGAGCCAGGACACTACAAGAGTGAATGTCCCAAAATTCAGAAGGAGAAACCCAGAAAGAAGTTTGAGAAAAAGAAGAAAGTCCTGATGGCCACATGGGATGACTCAGATGAATTTGAAGCCTCATCAGAGTCAGAGGACGAATGTGCAAATGTTGCTCTGATGGCTGACACAGAAGACCATGAAGAAACATCTGAATCTGGATCCGAATCAGATTCATAAGAGGTATTTTCTGAACTAACCAGAGCTGAGCTAGTTGAAAGCTTATCTGAGATGGTTGAAAACTATAGTAAAACCAGACTCAAATACAAGAAGCTTAAGAGCTATCTTGCATCTGAGACTGATAAGATGAATTCATAAATTGTTGAGCTTAAAGCAAAAAATCTTCAAATAAAAACTGATTTAGAAAAAGCTCAACAAATATTCGATTCAGATACTACGTCTTGCTCCAAAAACATTTTAGAAGAGAATGACTATAGTTTTCAGAAGTTCCTGTCCAGAGGCCTAGATAGAAGCAAAATGGCTTCCATGATCTATGGCGTTAGCAGGAACAACAGAAAGGGAGTTGGATATGAATCACCCTCTGGGAAGGATTTAAATCCAAAACCTGTTGATAAGGTGATCATTAACTACACTCCTCTGTACTCTCATTTTAAATATGGTCACCTTAATGACATAGAACACACACACACAGATCAGATTACTAAAAGCTTTATTAAACCAAAACCTCATCAGAACAGAAAAGTTTTTAAGGAAAAGTTCAGGCAGAACTTTAGACCAACTAACCCCAGAGGACCCAAAAAGATATGGGTACCTATGGATAAAATAATCTTTGTTGCAGATGTCCTTAGCAGCAAAGTTAAGACACCAGTCATGGTACCTGGACTCTGGCTGCTCACGACATATGACAGGAAGAAGGTTTATGTTCCAAAGCTTGGAACTTAGATCTGGAGGAGACGTGAAGTTTGGAGGAAACCAAAATGGCAAAATCATTGGCTCTGGAACAATTGGTAATGGTAACCTCCCTTCTATCTCTGATGTTCTGCTTGTTTAAATATTAACACATAATCTATTGTCCATAAGTCAATTAAGTGACAATGGTTATGATATAATCTTTAATAAAAAATGTTGTAAAGTTGTTAGTCAAAAAGATGGTTCAATCCTCTTTAATGGGAAAAGGAAGAACAACATTTATAAGATAAATCTTTCATAACTGAAAAACCAAAATGTTAAATGCCTTATGTCTGTTAATGATGAGCAATGGGTCTGGCATAGAAGATTGGGGTCATGTTAGTATGAGACGTATATCTCAGATTAACAAGCTCAATTTGGTCAGAGGACTTCCTAAGTTGAAGTTCAACTCAGATGCTCTTTGTGAAGCATGTCAGAAAGGAAAATTTTCAAAATCCTCTTTCAAATCTAAAAATGTTGTTTCTACCTCTAGACCATTAGAGATGCTTCATATTGATCTGTTTGGACCAGTGAAAACTGCATCCATCAGAGGCAAGAAGTATGGATTAGTCATTGTTGATGACTACAGCAGATGGACATGGGTAAAATTCCTGAAACACAAGGATGAGTCACATTCTGTATTCTTTGACTTCTGCAACCAAATTCAAAATGAAATTTTTTTTAGTATTATCAAAGTTAGAAGTGATCATGGTGGAGAAATTGAAAATAAATATTTTGAAAAATATTTTAAAGAAAATGGCATTGCACATGATTTCTATTGTCCTAGAACTCCTCAACAGAATGGAGTTGTAGAACGAAAGAATAGAAGATTGCAAGAAATGGCCAGAGCCATGATCAACGAGACTAATATGGCAAAACATTTTTGGGCAGAGGCAATTAATACAGCATGTTACATTCAGAACAGAGTGTCTGTAAGACCTCTTCTAGAGAAGACTCCTTATGAATTGTGGAGGAATAGAAAGCCTAACATTTCTTATTTCCATCCTTTTGAATGTGTTTGTTTCATTTTGAATACTAAGGATAATCTAAACAAGTTTGACTCTAAAGCATATAAGTGTTTTATGCTTGGATATTCTGAACGCTCTAAAGGGTACAGAGTATACAATACTGAGACACAGATTGTGGAGCAATCAATTCATGTCAGATTTGATGATAAGCTTGGCAATCAAAAGCCAAAGCAATTTGAAATTTCTGCAGATAGAGAAGTCCTTCTCACAAACTCTGAAGAATCAGAGACAGATAGAGTTAAAGCAAAAGAACCAGAAGCTACTTCAGATGCTACTCCCTTAGCTGCTCAGCTGGACAACCTAACCATTTCTGAAGAAACCCCTCTGAAAGGATCCTCTAGAATCAAAGCTTCTCACTCAGAGGAAGTGATTATTGGAAAGAAGGATGATCCAATCAGAACAAGATCCTTTCTAAAATCATCTGGAACATCACTGTTTGGTTTAGTATCACTCATTGAACCTACCTCTATGGATGAAGCTCTGCAAGATAATGATTGGATACTTGTTATGCAAGAGGAGCTTAATCAATTCACAAGGAATGATGTTTGGGATCTGGTTCCAAGACCAAAAGGATTTAATATCATTGGAACAAAATGGATTTACAGAAACAAGCTGAATGAGCAAGGAGAAGTCACCAGAAACAAAGCAATACTGGTTGCTCAAGGCTACAGTCAACAAGAAAGGTATAGATTACACAAAGACATATGCTCCTGTGGCAAGGTTAGAATCTATTTGTTTACTTATTTCTTTTGCTGCACAAAATAACATCACTCTGTATCAGATGGATGTTAAAAGTGCTTTCTTAAATGGCTTAATTGAAGAAGAAGTTTATGTTCATCAACCCCCTGGTTTTGAAAATGAAAATTTTCCAGAACATGATTTTAAACTTAAGAAATCACTTTATGGCTTAAAACAAGCTCCCAGAGCTTGGTATGAAAGGCTAAGTAATTTCCTTCTGGAAAATAATTTTATCAGAGGAAAGGTTGATACAACTCTATTTCATAAATCAATTAAGAAAAATACTTTAATCTGTCAGATTTATGTATATGACATTATTTTTGGAACAACAAATATTATGCTTGGAAAGGAGTTTACTCAATCTATGCAGGCGGAATTTGAAATGAGCATGATGGGAGAACTCAGATTCTTTCTAGGAATTCAAGTAAATCAAACTCCAGAAGGAACTTACATACATCAGACTAAGTATGTGAAGGAGCTTCTGAAGAAGTTCAACATGACGGAGAGCAAGTCAGCAAAGACTCCAATGCATCCAACAAGCACTCTGGGAAAAGAAGAGGTAAGTAAAAAGGTAGATCAAAAGCTCTACAGAGGTATGATTGGTTCTCTTCTGTACTTGACTGCTTCTAGACCTGATATTTTCTTTAGTGTTTGTCTGTGTGCTAGATTCCAATCAGATCATAGAGAATCTCACTTAACAGTTGTTAAGAGGATTCTGAGGTATCTGAAAGGTATACTAACATGGGTTTGTGTTACAGAAAATCTGATGATTTTAAATTAGTTGGATTCTGTGATGCTGATTATGCTGGAGACAAAGTTGAACGTAAAAGTACTTCTGGAAGCTGTCAGTTTCTGGGAGGCAATCTGATCTCATGGTACAGCAAGAAGCAACCCACAATAGCACTCTCAACTACAGAAGCAGAATATATTGCAGTTGCTGGTTGTAATACACAGATGCTCTGGATGAAGAGTCAGCTAGAAGATTATCAAATATATGAGAGTAACATTTCTATCTTCTGTGATCACACTTCTGTTATTTGCCTATCTAAAAACCCTATTTTACATTCTAAGGCAAAGCATATAGAAATTAAACATCACTTCATTAGAGACTATATTCAGAAGGGAATTTTAAGCTTAAATTTTGTTGATACAGACCATCAATGGGCTGATATCTTTACAGAACCCCTTGCTGAAGATAGATTTAAATTTATTCTGAAGAATACTAGTATGGATTTTGTCCAGAATAAAAGTATTATTCAGAAGCAAATTTATTCATATGAAAAATGATTAATATCTATATTCTGGAATGTTGCATCTGATTTCAATTGTTACATTATTTTTTTTGCAAAACTCTGAACTAACAAGCTTCAGAAGATCTGAGTGTTGTTTAACGTTTCATATTCTAAAGAGCTTCAGAGGCAAAACAACATCAAACACGTGTCACATGAAATCTGAAAAGGTGGAGTGTACAAAGTGAGACGCCGTTTGAGGTATTGTTTGAATGATTACATTTCTCGTTTTCCCCCACTTTTTTCAAATCTCGTTTTCCGCCGTTTGAGGTATTCTTTAATTAATGTGATTAACTGCTAAGTGTTGGTTTTGTTTTTTTGTGCCCTAAATTTTTTTTCTCTATATATTCCACATTCTCACACGATTTCACACTTTCACTTTCTCTCTCTCACACACACTTTTATGCATTTTGGCCTTCTTCATTGCTTTTTCTTCTCTACTAAATCAAAAAGAAGATCAGTTATTCTCAAAAGTTCATCAATGGCAACTTCATCTTCTTCATCTCAAAAATTAGCATCAACAATGGTTGGAGCATCATCATCTGAAAAGGGAAATGAAACCTACAAAGCACCAGAACGAACCCTTCTAACACCAGTGGATGACCTAGAAGTTCTTTGTGAATTCATGGTGAACTTTGAATGCATGGCGAAGAACGGCTTTGATCTTCGTACTACTGTATCGTCTCAAGGCTGGGTAAAGTATTTTGATAGACTGTTTGGTCCAGTTTATCATCACTTGGTTAAAGAATTTTGGATTCATGCAAAGGTGTGCCCCAAGTTCATAATTTCATATGTTTTGGGTAAGGAAATCATCATCACTGAGAATTTGATTAGAAAGTTGATTGGGTATGAAGAAATGGATGGTGTTTCACATCTTTCTGCAGGAAGGGTAGACATGGATGAAGTCTACAGAGAAGTCTTCACTTCTGGGTTGTCTTCTAGCAAGATCAAGGACTTGAAGACACATTGTAAAATCTGGGCAAAAATATTTCAGGGTTGTATTCATCACAGAAAATCAACCAACTCTCCAAATTACATCAATGCAGAACAGCTGTACTTTCTGTACTGTTTGGGAAAGAACATCAAGGTGGATCTGCCACACTTGCTATTTAATCATCTGTGGAACCACATCAAAATGTCCATAGAAGATGTCAGAACAAAACATCAGAAGATCAGAAATTGGATCCCAATGGGAAGATTGATTTCTGATGTACTCACAGAAAATGATTTAGTTGCACATCTGACAGAGGCAGGTCAGACAAAAGAATTAGAAACCACTCTGGGAAAGCCTCTGGATGGGAAAAGTTTGCAAAGGATGAGGCTGGTAGAGGAACTTCAATCTGAACCAGTCAAGATTGACTCTGCTGCTGTTCACAGAAGAAGAGTTCCAGTGGAGGACTTTCCACTATTTACTGCTGAGGAGCCCAAGGAAGCTCTGCTCTTCTATATTGAATCATGTCTGGCAGATGGAACTCCCATACCAGCAAATTTGATAAAGAGAGCATCTGAATCTGCTCCAGAAATAATTGAGAAGAAGAGAAGGAAGAAGAGAAAGGTCTTAGAAGAAGATTCTGCACGTCCCAAAAGGAAAGCCTCTGAAGATGGTTCTTCTATGAAAGTTAAGCGTCTTAAGAAATTAGGTAACACTTCTGCTATTCCTGTTCTGGAAACGATAACAGAAATTCCTGCATCTGAACCTTCTCCTCCTCCCTATGACCCAATTCCTACTCCTTCTCCTCCTCACACAACCTCTGAACATTTTTCTTCTAAGAATGTTCATGACTCACTTCCCTCTGAACCGCAACCTCAACACTCTGAACCACAAATACCACATAATTCTGAACCACAAACATCTGAACCTCAACATTCTGAACCACAACCAGATGAACCAAACCCATATGAACCTAACTCATCTGACCCTGATCATGACATCCTTGACATATAACCTCTCATGACAGTACACCCTATATCATCTGGATCATCTGACTCGTCAGATTCCTCTGATTCATCTGACTCTGACCTTTCAGATACTACCTCACCAACACATAACTCCCCAAACCATCCTGATGACATTCCTACTCCCATTCCCACTCCTACTCAAATTCCCTCTCCTACTCCAATTCCCTTTCCTACTTCCTTTACCATTGTTACTCCCTACCTCCTCTTTCCTCAGAACAACCCTCATCTTCTGAACCTACACCCTCCATTAACCCTAAGGAAACCTTCTTAGAGGCTCTCCTTAAACCCACACCTAGATCAGATGTTGGGAAACTGTTATATGGTTTTGAAATAGAAATGCAGATGTGGCTGTCTATTGCTAAGGAAAGATGCTTGAATAGAGTGAATCCTCGTGATTCTGAAGTATTCTGGACTACTTTCAGAAGAAGGTTCAACTCTGTGACTAAGAACCTTCAAGCTGCTTGTTCTACAGATGCTCAAGATAATTTTTCTAAAGATGTAAAATTCGCTCTTCTGGGTGTAAGCAGAACTCCTACTCAGTTTCTGGAAAACACACCTGAAAAGGTTGTGAGTTCAGCATCTGAAGAAACTGCTGCACTTCAGATTAGTATAATTCCTCAGCCTGAAGAAACTTTCATAGAGGCTGTTATTTCTGAAGAGACTTCTGCTTCTGATGAGCCTTCTGATATGAATTTAGAGCCAGCATCTGCTTCAGTGGTCATTCCAGAATCAACAGTTTTAAAGACAGACTCTGAAAAAGTTAAAGTTTCTGAAGACGTTAAGGAAAAGCTTGCTCAGCAAGAGGCTGCAACTTCTGAGATTAAAACCTGGATGGTTAAGCAAGAGAAGACAACAGAAGAAATCAAAACTTGGATGGCTAATCAAGATGAATCCGCTTCTGAGATAAAGACTTGGATGGCAAAGTAGGAAGCACAAACCTTTGAGATAACTGAGCTTCTGAAGATTATAGCCTCTCGTCCTTCTTAGTTGTTTTTTTTTGTCTGTTCACATCTTTGTTTTTTACTTGTTTCTGTTCTCTTCTGAATGAATACATCTGGTTGCTTTTGTCTGATTATCTGATTATCTGTTACACTTGCTTTCATGCTCTGATTTTTTTGTCTTAAATGATTTTTTAAATCACTTTTTGATATGACAAAAAGGGGGAGAAAATGGAAATTTTGATTATTCATATAAACAGATACCAAATGGTAACTCATACATGATAAAATACAACTAATGTTGAATTAAGTGTTTCAGAGATAAAAACTTCTCATTTGGTAATATCCTTAGAAGTAACTCTGAACAAACTCTGAGAAAGTCTACAAAGCTAACTCTGACTCTGGAAAGAATACTAATGCTGAAAGGGAAGTATTAATTTTTCTAAGTATTCATTTCAGGGGGAGATTCATTATCTCAGGGGGAGATATATATTTTTTCCATGCTTTGAACAAAATTTCATATAGTTTTTGTCATCATCAAAAAGGGGGAGATTGTTAGAACACAGATTGGTTCTATATATATCTCAATGTTTTGATAATAACATTAATGAAATTTCGTATAAGAAAATATATACTATAATTTTTTTCAAGTGTTTTTGTTTCAGATATCAAATAAAATATTCATCTGAAGACAAAGAATTCCTTTGAACATGATTTAAAGCAAAGCTCTGAACAATATAAACGCTAAGCTCTGAGCGTAGGAAGTGCAACTGTAGAAGACTCTGAAGCGCAGCACAGAAGACTCTGAAGCGTTTGCTGAAGAAGACTCTGAAGTAGAAGATTCCGAAGCACTACCTACAGAAGATTCTGAGCGTAGAGTATAAAGACTCAGAATATTCAGAAGACTCTGAGAACTAAACGCTGCAAGTACAGTGGCTCTGAATCAAGTCAACTCTGATCATTTCACGCTAAGCACTTTGCTGCAATACTCTGAAAGAGTGACTCTGATAAGAAGAACAAGGAACAACATCAGAGGATCTGATAAAAGAATATTTTTCATATATGTTTATCTAAAAAGAAAGTGTTCAAGAAAGAGACGTTGCTAAACCCAAGGTCTACCAACGGTACTATTTCTCATTCGTGCATGACACAGGATTTCAGGAAAAAAGGGAATATCAAATCAAGACGAAAATTATTTGTCCTTTATGTCTACATCCTACAGTACTTTCTTCCATACACTATTGAGAAAGTGGTGTATATAAAGAAGTCTTCATCAACACTTCAATTACAACAATTCACAATAATTTGCTACAACATTTTTGAAAGAAAGAATTCAAGAAGCAATCAAAGAAAATATTCAAACAACTTTCATAAAACACTAGTTTTATTTGTTCTTCATTTTGTGTAAATCACAGTTGTGATAATAGCTTTTTAGAAGCACCTTAAACACATTTGTATTTTACTCTTTGTAAAAGTTCCTTGAGAGACCAAGTTGTGGTCAGGATTCTTGAGAAGACTAAGATAGTTGCCTTAGTGGAAATCATTGTAATCAAGTTTTGATTTAGTGGATTAAGTCCTCGTTTGAGAGAGGCGAAATCACCTTGGCCGGGTGGACTGGAGTAGTTTGAGTTAAAACGAACCAGGATACAAATAACTTGTTATTTTCTATTGTCATATTTGTTTGAAAACCACTTATTCAACCCCCTTCTAAGTTTTTTCCTACTTTCATTACGACCAAAAAAATTGCATTGAAAAATGCTACATGACCCAACTTTCCTATCCATCGTACACCACTCCTCACAATATCTAAACAACTTGCCACAACAAGACCAGCCACAAAATTGTCATGTTCATCAAATTTCACAACCCACTCCACACCAACATTTCGCACCCTCCAGATCCTACACGACACAAACCCCACGTGATATTCCAAGCTACTACATGAGAAGAAATAACGTACATGAAGCCAATTGGACAATCTGCAAATCAAAATCAAAATAACATTACAAGCCAGCTACACATGACAAAATGAATAAGTTGATAAATCCAAAAGCAAGTCGCAGAAGCCCAAGAGAGGCACAGTTCATCACACACCTGTTATACCCCACACAAACCTTCAAATATTCTGTAGCCAAGACGTATCAATACAAACGTTCCTACACAAAACCAATCCAGCTGCAATAAGAAGGATCACCCTGCGCAGACCACAACACACATAAAAAAAAGAATCAAATCCTTCCCAAAATACCCTCAAAGTCTCCTATAAATCATGCCCTTTTCTCCATTCTTTCGGAAGCTCAAGGGAAGCCAACATCATCCTGCCAAATCCTCCCCTCAACCGCACCTTCCGCTTCCAAATTTTCATTCCCTTCCTTCTTCAACATAACCCAACCTCTATTCAAAATCTCCTTCAATCTCCATTTTTTTGAACCACACTTTTCACCATCAAACCTCAATATTCCTTCAATCTTTCCATGATACCATAGACCAAATCGAATCAAACATAGAATCCATTCAAAAACCAAAAACATAAACCGATATGGAAAAGAGAAGAAGGAGAGTGAGAACAAAACTGAGTCAGAACAAGAAGGAGAGATTCAAACCTGAATTTGGGAACTGAATGAATGCATTTGGAGGCGGAGTCCTCTTCGAAGAGAAAGTTTGGGAAGACTTGCTTTGATCTGCTCGCGAGACCATTCTTCGAATGTTTTCATAATGTTGGATCTTTGTCTGAGTTTTTTTTTAAATATTGAAGAGCGTCGTTTGAGATTTTTTCACCCAAATAACCAACTTTCTACACTATTATTTCCAAACTACCCAACATTCCAATATATTAACCAATCTACCCTAGTTTGGTATTTTTTTTTATTTTTTTTTACAAGGGGGCGCCATGGGGGTTGAAGCCTCCCTTATAATTTGTATGGGGGCGCCATGGGGGTTGGAGCCACCCTACAAATTATAAAGGGGGCGCCATACCCATTGGAGCCTCCCTTAAACGAAAATTAAAAATTATTTTTAATGTTTAATTAGTTTAAAAATATTTAATAAATAATTTTTAATAAATTAAAATTTTTTTAAAAATAATAATTTTGTAAATAATAATTTCTGAATAATTTTTAACAATTTATATTTTAATATTGAAATTGTTTCATATTTTTAACAATTTATAAATAAATAATAATTAATATTTTCATTAATAAATTCCAAACAACAAATAAAAATTAAATTGGATTAAATAAATTTAATCACATACAAATGGCTACATTTGAAAGATCTTGTACACTAATTTCTACGACTCGATCGATTTAAATGTCTGCCCGTACCGCATCCTCGATTACATACGTTTCTTGGTGGTCTTTGTGGTGGAGTCGGGTCCATTGTGTCGTCATCAAGCATTTGCATCACTTCGGCCCATGAAGAGTCCATATCCGTAAAGTCATCCAAATTAAAAGGGTTGCCCATGCCTTCATAATTATTTTGGGGTGGTTGGCTGGATGAGGCAATGTCAGGACGATAACCTGCCTGATCGTAGGGTGAGATGGGTGTAAAGGTTTGGGTGGGTATGGGTTGATTGGGTGTTTGAAACTGGGAGTATGTGTGGTATTGTGGTGGATGTTGTTGGTATTCGGATTGTGAATGAGTTTGTGTGAATGGAGTGAATTGGTTAGGAGTATGTTCATATGGCTGTGATTGTGTGAGTGGGGGTTGGAAATAGGGTTGGGTTGGGGGTTGGAAATGGGGTTGGATGGGCGGTTGGAAATGGGGTTGGGTTGGTGGTTGGAAATAGTATTGGGTTGATGGTTGGCATTGAGGTTGGGTTGGCGGTTGGAAATAGGGCTGGGTTGGTTGCTGGGGCCTTGATGATGAATCTTGTTGGCGTGGGTCATTAAGATACCTTGGATGTGAAATGAAACCAATTGATACAGACGTATACCAAGTCATGTATTGTATAGATTGTTTCATCTCGTATGGAAACACATTGTCGGACAAAACATAGTTGTTACGATGCCTCCATTCACGACACTCGTGTTTTGCATACTTGGTCCACAGATTATATTCCCATTGGTCGGAGACTTTACCGTTGTGATATTTGTCGGGTATGCACTTTGGGGGACATGGAATATCTTGAAGCATTCCAAATTGAAGTTTCACACGATCACTGTTGTGCATTTCGACGGTGGTGAAGTTGATAATGGGCACCTTTGCACTCCACACCGCAGAATCTTGTCGTTCAACTTGATGAAATGCTTCTAGACCAAGATACGGCCGCCAAATGAACTGAAGGATGAAAAAAAATGTTTAGTATTTTCTAATAATATTCAAAGAGAGTATAACATAAATATGTAGGTGAGTGAGTTTACATCTTCTTGCGCCAAGTGATCAATAAGATTGCGGTACTGCGTTATACTGAAGTGGGGACAATTGTCATAAAGACAGAAACCTCCGTAAAAAAGTTGTGAATGTTGCGTATCCCTTAAACCAACCATCGTTCATGTATTACCGAGAAGAAATAAGGTTGTCAAGCATGGAAGCATTAAGGTAGGTGGATAATATTCCAGTCGAGAAATGGACTAGGTCATTTGATGGAGGGTGTAGATGGGGTCACATGACCACAAATCTTGTAGAATCCCTAAACGGCGTATTTAAGGGAACTAGGAACCTCCCCATCACAGCGTTGGTAAGGGCAACGTATTACAGATTGGGGTCACTATTTGCAGCAAGAGGCAAAAAATGGAGCGCTGTACTGCAATCAGGGCAAATATTCAGCGAATCAAGCATGAAGTATATGATGGATGAAACTTCTAAGGCGGCCTCACATCAAGTTAGACCATTCGATCGTCACGATTACAGCTTCATTGTTGATGAGACAATGGATCACAACGAGGGTCGGCCAATGGGACACTACAGGGTGGAACTTCATAAAAATTGGTGCGACTGCGGAAAGTTTCAAACCTTCCGCATGCCTTGTTCACATGTCATTGCCGCATGTTCAACTGCTCGTCAGGATCCATTCTTGCAGCTATCAGAAGTTTACAAGGTCGTCAACTTATTCGGTATCTACAGTAGCAGTTTTCCAGTGGTAGCTAGTGAGGACTACTGGCCAACCTATCATGGAGACACAATCTACCACAATGAAAATATGAGAAGAAACAAAAAGGGCCGCCCCAAAAGCACCCGAATCACAACTGAAATGGATACAGTTGAGAAAATGGAAAGATTGTGCGGAATATGTCGTCTTCCAGGGCATACGAGGAAAAACTGTCCAAATGTTGGAACAAGTTCTAGGTAGATTTAATTTGGTCTTTAAAATTTGTGTAATCGTGCAATTTAATATTTATATCAACTTTTCATTACCACAAAAACGATTTGAATTACTTCTACAACATAAAACGCAAATCATTAAAATACAACGATTATTACAACATAACCTAAGATATAACAACAATCAAAGTAATATCATCAGTTCCGAACATCATAGACCTAACTTCGTTGTCATCTCTAATTCGCACCCAGTCACGCCGTATGTTTCCGTCTTCAACAGAGAAGTACGAGACAAGTCTTTCAATACTCCTAATTCTTTCACCATTTGGAATGTCTCCTTCTAGCCACCGATTCAAATTTCTTCGTAGTTGTTCTAAACTCTGAATGTTCCAAAACAACATCCTTATCGGAGGCTTCGTCGGAGAAAAAATCACATGCCCATATCTTCTAAGGAACATGACTCACTCTTCTAAATTTGGATGAAACAATGTTAGCAACATGTCTACCTATTTATAAAAAAAATTTTGGAAAACCATAATATAATATTTTAATTATATTAATTATAATATATTTAACAAATTATTTTCGTATAAAGGAGGCTCCAAGGAGCATGGCGCCCCCCTTTAGGGCATTTAAGGGAGGCTCCAATGGGTATGGCGCCCCCTTTATAATTTGTAGGGTGGCTCCAACCCCCATGGCGCCCCCATACAAATTATAAGGGAGGCTCCAACCCCCATGGCGCCCCCTTGTAAAAAAAAAATAAAAAAAATACCAAACTAGGGTAGATTGGTTAATATATTGAAATGTTGGGTAGTTTGGAAATAATAGTGTAGAAAGTTGGTTATTTGGGTGAAAAAATCGTCGTTTGACCTTGCTTTTTTGATGTTTTCCATGGAACCTGTTTTTTTTTTCATTTTTCTTATACCGTACCCTGTTTCTTTAGAATGTTTATGAGGTTAATGAAGGGGTGGCTGGTGCTTGTTGGGCCTTAGGGTCCGTATCATTTCTAGATCCGCACCTCTCTTTTTTTATTAACGTGGAGTTGGGTTTTATAAAGGATAATAGGCTTACCTCAAGCCCAAATGACTCCGATATTATTAACAAACTCCCTTTCAACTTCAACACCTTCTTTTTTTTGTTTTTTTTTGTTTTTTTGTTTACTTTTATTTTTGATTTTATTGCTTTTTGTAAATCAAGTTTCTTTTATTCTTTAGGAGGTTGGTTTAGGTTTTGACCTTGGACTTATGTTTCGCTTTTCCTATCTTGTTTTTTCTCTTCATTTCTTTTTTTTCTCAATGAAAGTCTAATATCATTATTGTCGATTATCGATAAAATCTTGATTAAGACGACCGTTATTTAGTTCTTTTTATTTTTTATGTCGTTTTTATTTTATTTTCAGTTATTGGTCGATGAAGTCTTTAGAATCGTGAATGTTGATTGATTGAGGTTGTTTAACCTTCGTTATTTCAAATCTGTAGTGAATGATCTTTTAGATCATTTTCTATACTTTGGAATCACGATAGGTTACCTTCAATTAATTGACACAAGTTTGTAGTTAAGACGAGACCGTTCTATTTTTCTTTTCGTGTGGCATGACTAATTTGGAAAATGATCCTCAATATCATTTCTCCATCATGTTTTTAGCACGATATTAACTTGCGCGACCTCTTATAGTTTGATCTTCTCCATAGATTGAGCTACGACGGTTTAACGCTATATTTCGACCCGATTCATTCAAAAACGACTAACAACTAATTTTAATTTCCGTCAATATACTCTTGTTTTAATTTCAGTAAATATATCTTGATTTTATTATCATTGTTCATATACTTGTTAATATTATTTTGATTATACTATTGTGGATATTATCTTGATTATATTGTTATATATCTTGTCATATTATTCATATTGTTCATCTCATATTCATATTCATCATATCTTATTCACACTATTCGAAAACACATTAACAATTATCGAAACCCTAAAAGCATAAATTAGTGGACTATGGTTACGTTTTTTGATCAATGGAATTTGGACTGTATGCAGAAACCCTAGCTTGGAGCTTTTGTCAGACTCTTGCTCAAGGCTTAGTTTAGGACACCTCGCACGCACACGACTTCCTCTTGGGCTACCTTACAATGAACTATTTTATTTCGCACAATCCCGTGTAACTTACATGTACCCCACTCCCATTTCGATGTACGCATTCGTATTTGCTTTGATTGTGGTTTGTCTTCTAGGAGCACCCCTTGGGACTGGCGTAGACTAAACCATTTTCAAACTAACTCTTGATTTATCGTCGAGCCATTTTCAAACACCCTCCGTAAGTCAATTGCTCGTATGCGTTCTCCATCAACCTATCGCATACACTCACATATTTCATCGTGGTTTCGTTATTAGGAGCACCCCTAAGGACTAGTATCGATTATCACCTATTTTCAACCAAACCCTCGACTCGTCGTCGAGCAATTTTTCAAACCAACCTCGTTGCACGCAAATACAATCAAACCCTTGATCTAATGTCAAGCGGATTTTCTCGATCAAATTATCAAAATGATTAACAAATACCAAAAATATTTCAAGGTGAAAAAGAGAGGGATTGAGCCTTTGATCTTTCTTCAGTTGTTTGCATGCGAGCTCTTTTACTCATGTGTGAGCAATTGACACCTTTAAAACACTTCAAATTCGACAATATTCAATCACCTTCCAACCATACATCATCAAAAACACTTTTCAAACACAACTTATTTTCAAGATGAAAAAGAGAGAGAGTCGTGCCTTTGACCCACTCTCCTGATTACTTGGGCCCGAGAAGCCTTTCTTAAGCCTCAAGTAATCATCATCCAACCAGACTGTAACACGTTAACCCCCTCTCTTTTCGTGGTCGTCTCCACGAACTACAGACGCTCTGATTCTTCAGTCATATCTTAATGTAAGATACATAGGAACAAGATTGCAATGATCTTGGCAAGCTACCTTCTATCCATCTTCTGTTTCCCTACCCTTTCCCGTAGTTGAACTACGAGCACTCTGATTACTCATTCTCATCCGAATGAGCATACGTAGGTACAAGGCCCCAATCCTTGACGAGAACCCTATCCTAAAACCACCCATTTTTTCCTTAACACCGTTTTTCTTTTATCTTACCGTTTCACATTTATCATTGAGAAGAAAAAAAATAAGTTTAGCTAACATTCATCAAAATTTGAACTAAGAGGTTCCCGTTGAGTACAACAGATGTGAAGGGTGCTAATACCTTCCCCTTGCATAACCGACTCTCGAACCCATAACACGGTTGTGACGACCGTGTTATTATCTCTTCCATAAAGGTTTTCTCAATATTTTTCTTTCCCTTTTTTGGGATAAATAAAGTTCGGTGGCGACTCTGTCAAAGCGCATTTCCGAGCCTTTCACACAAGGGCCGTGTTCTCGATGATTTTTCGAGGTGCGACACAATCCACATGTATATAAGATTTAGGTACTAAATTTTTTTCATATAAACCCTTCTAAGATTGCCATATCATTCATGCATGATTCTCAATCAAAACATACTTTTAACTTAGAAAAATTTCAAGTTTTTTATTGGAATAGTCGATTGTCATGAAGCACCTAGATTCTGTACATTACGTGAAACTTTAAAGCAGCAGCCGATGGTGTTTATGGAACAATTGATTGAGGGGGATAATTTCTTGAACCCACAACCGATTGGTTTGTTACTACAATCGATTGTTCTTTATTTTTTATTCAAAATTTTGAACTTTGGTTGAACAACCATCGATTTTCATCTGAAGCATATTGAAAAATTATGAAGCATAGCCATACCCCTTCATTACATATGATCATGATACATTTTCCAAAACAGTGTGAATTCTCATGATCATTTTTCCAAACATTACCACTCTTTCTAAAGGCATCTTGTAATGTATTTATAGCAAAAAAAAATTGACACTATAGTTAACCTCTTTCATCATATTTTTCAAACAATTCTTACTGCTTTTCAAGTGTTCATATAAAATGTCATAGAAACTTTTACTGCATAATTTAATTCATTTGAGAAAAAGTTTCATAAACCATTGAAAATTTACTATTTATATATTTTCCAAATGGATGATGTACAAGTGAGGAATAATCTAATTGTTGATGCATCACCTTTGAGGATTGAGGATCAAGAAGTGAAGCAGCTCAGAGGTAAATATATTGCTCTGATTAAGGTTGTTTGGGGAAGACCTGCTAGAGGGAGCACAACGTGGGAGCTTGAAAGCCAGATGAAGGAATCTTATCTGAATCTGTTTTCAATGGGTAATTTTCGAGGGCGAAAATATTTTTAAGTGGGACAGAGTTGTAACACCCGGACTTTTTAAATTAATATTTTATTTTATTATTGGAGTCTTTATGTGTGTTATTTGTCCTATTTTGGGGTTTTGAGGATTTAAGGGTATTTTAATATTTTTATAATTATATGGATTATAGTATTGAATGTAGAAAAAAAAGAAGATATACTTGAATTATTAGAGATATTTAGATAATATTGATTATTTATACTACAACAAAATAGGTCTTTCGTAACACAATTTTACAACGATCGTAGTGTTAACGGTGGTAATAGTTTATTTATGGGCGTTTTTTTTTTTGTATTTACTAAAGAACATGTTACAACAGTCAAATGAAGCAACCTTAGTGAAAGGTACACAGAGTGAAATGGTTCAAATCCCAGCACCAACAATTATATATTTATCGTGATAAAAATGTGATTGACATGTATATCACCATAATTTTTGTTTTCAATCGTGACGAAAGATGATACTCATTTATATATAAGCGAAATTATATCTCGCTTCAGTACATGACAGTCGTCTCTCTCAAAATAAAACCTAATCAACTCTTTCACTTGTCTCTCTCAAAACGAAACCCTAACAACTCTGTCAATAGTCTCTCTCATATGGGAACCCCAAAACAAAACTATAACATCAAATCTTAGCCAATGAATATTTACATGTTCGTTTTCTCTATATATTTTTTTAAAATATGTTTCAATAGCTTGTTTCATGATGTTTAAACTTTCTTCTTTTTTTGACTTGTAGGTAGGAATGCTTATTTAAATAAAGAGGACGAAGATAAAGTTAGTGTTGCAAACTTGTAGGTAGAGATGTTTAGTTTGCATCTCTAACTTTAGCTTTATCCTTATTTCATTATGGACACGCCATTATGGGACATGTATGGTACGTTTTTGAAGCATTCCATGACTTGATATGTTTGTTATATTTGTTGTTTATGATTTGTTGTTGATGAATGTTGTTGTTAATATTTGTTTAAAAGATGAGTTGATTATATATTATGTGGTTTTAGTATGTTTCCAATCCCTTGTCGAATATATAACTTTTCGAACGACATTAAAAAATTATGGTATGATAGATAAAGTTGTATTAGAAAACAAGTACACGTTCAATTCTTGACAAGAATTTTTCACATCGTCAATTGCATGTTGTTCTTTAACAATTAGAACTTGGTTTAGTGATTGTAGGTCTTCAACCACCCCTCTTTCCACATATAATATTGTTTGCAAAGTAAATAATATTTTGCAAAAAGAACTAGAGGTGAAGGCAGGGGCGGTTTAAGAACTAGGATGATTAAATCAAGTTCTTACCGTCAAAGAACAAAATACTAGTAAGGTGTTGAAGAATTCTTGTCTAGCATTGAACGCGAACTTGTACTTCTAACATAACTTAATTTGTCAAATTATAATGTTTTAATGCATATTGAAAGGTTATATGTTTAGTGAGCATTAACAAAATAAAAATTCCACATAATTTATTATAAACTCATTTCTATATATCACAACGGTTGTTTAGCACAACCATTATTAAACATGTTGCGTTAAAAGATATAACAAAGGTTGTTTAAAGTAAATGCTGTAGTAGGTAGTGTGCTACATAGATACAATCACGGTCGCACATCTGTGGTGGAAAGAATCATACATACAATTACACATTATTTCATAATGATTGTACCAGCGTGATGGTATCCCTTTTTTAACCGTTGTGATAGGTATTTTTCTTTGGGATTATAGTGCTGAGAGCAGAAAAAAAAGATTTATTTGAATTATTAGAGATATTTAAATAATTTTGATTATTTAGTAATAATTAGAGAAAATAGAATTATTAGAAATAATTCACATTTTTGAGGATTTTTTATCAAATATTTATTTAATCTATAACTATATATAAAGGGGATACAAGTTTTTGGTGTGACCTATTTTTGTTCAAAAATTACCCTTCATTATTTTTATAAATAACTTTAATTGTTGGTAACTTTTGTTGGTTACCAATTAAAAAACTAACTTTCCTCTCTCACAAAATAAACTTCACATTTATAACTTTCATTAATTGTTTTGTTTTGACACTAAGTTTATCTCCATTGTTAAAAATCATCTTCTATTTTTATCTCCGTTGTTAATACTAGGTTTATCCATACAATCAAACATCAAATCCATATCAGGAACCAACCCAGGGTACTTCCTCAAAACTACAACAAACCCCAAGCACTACACATAGTCCTATTTTCTTTCATATTTTACCCTTTATGTATTCAAATTATTATTTTCAAAGATAAATTATAATAAGTGAAAGACGGTTACATCATTTTTAAATCAAAAAGTCATTTTGTAACCGCTTTCATATTTAAAAAAACAAAATATAAGGTAATTGAATAACTTCCCTCATTTGAAATTTTTTGCTTCATTTTTATCCGTCACTTTTCCTTCTCATATGGCAGCAACCGATGAGGAAAAGACTTTACCAACAAAACTTACATGTACAATAGAATTTCAAGCAGCAAATTTGAAAGAAAAAAAAGGTAATATCCATCTTATCTAGGAAATTTGAGATCTATCTCAATCTAAAATATATCACTATTTTATACTTAAAATTTTTCATTTAACCAATTATGATACTATTTATCATTTAAATATTGGGATAATTCAATCATATAAATGTTTGAAGAAATTATATTACACAAAAATGTTAAATTTTACATCCTACTTTGATACAATTTTATTTTATTTATGTTTTTTTTGTTGTGTATAATTTTTTTGATTCTTTATGTTTGACTATGGAATAATTTATCTCAAATTTACAATTATATTGTTATTGTAGATTTCATGCATGCTTGATTCGCATAGTTTCAATTTTTGTTGTTCATCACTTATTTCATATAGTTAAGAATAATTTGTGTTCAAATGAATTATTTAGAATATTGTTTTGATGTTATTTTGGTGGGAACAATGTTTGGTCAAGCTTAGGATCGCTCAGGCTGAACTCTAGATTAGTAGGACCCCTGATCATCTCTAAAGGACAATTCTTCTCTCTTTTCATTTCTTTTTCAATCATCATCTTTTTTTTTTCTTTTTCAAGTTATCGTTTTCCATTGCATATACTTATTATTTATTTATTTTAATTTTGATTATAATTAGTGATATTCTGTCGTGTTAAATTTTTTGTTTCTAATCTTTCTTCTTTGATGTTTGATTATAATTGAATTAGTTGTCATTTAAATTTACATATTTTATTGTTATATGTTTCAAAGTGTTGATCTGTATTATAAATGAGAAGATTTTTTTCAATGGAATAGGTATACACAATTATATACAATGACAATTACAACATTAAATAACTCTCGTATCTATTTGCTTGAGTAACTTTCTACTCATTCAACTTATATATACAAAATAAAACGCATAAAAAAGAGGGATAACATGATTTCAGTATTTTATTTTTTATTTCTATACGTGTGACCTTCATATTAAACACATCTTTAACCATGAGAAAAAAAGAATAATAATATTAACAACAAAATTTATTGTGAATTTATTGAAAATTTGAAACACTAACCATTCACTTTCTTAAATTAGTTAAATTTTATTGTTAATTTTTTATTTACAATTTTTACTTTTTATGTTAGAGACATGCAAAATAAATGTCATATTACTTAAAAATTAATTTGAAAAATAACTTAACTTTTAATTAATTCAAAAAATGATATTTTAAAATTTCTTACAAACATGAGAGTACCTACAAAATTTTAATTTAAAGCATAATTAAATAAAAAATATTCATTTATATTTTAACGTGAGTTTATTAGAAATGCAGATAAACAGACGCAGGAGTGTCCATATCAACATTAGTAATATATTCTTTCTATTCATAGGGGTAATACTGAAAACTCCTATGAAAAAACTGAAAACTCCTATGAAAAACAGAAACTGATTTTAATTCTCTTTAGATATTGGGTAGATAACTTGGAAGCAAAGACGGTTAAACTATTTTTTCCTTCAATATTACCCTTAAAATATACACACATTTATTTCCTTATGTTGTGCGAATTAAAAAAAAGGACAGACGGGCACGAGAGTGCTCGTCTGAACGCTAGTTAAAATAAAAGAAATCAAGGAATTGTGAGTTATGGGGTGAAATTATAGGTTTAATGAATATGAGTGTCAAGGAGTAATAGTTAAGACTTGGGGGAGGATTTAGAATTAACAAAAAACATTTTAGGTTATTTAAATAGAAAAAGTGAGAGACTGAGATTAGTTTGATACATAAAGATGGAAAACAAAGAAAGAGGAAAGGAACCCTAAGGAGATATAGGAAGGAGAAGGCATAGCCAAAAGCATAAGAGATTCTACAATTCTAAGGTAAGGGGGAAATTTCTTTACTGGTGAGTAATTGATCGATGGTTTTTACACGTTATTTTACAGTTTATTTCAGTTAATCATTTGTTTTGTCTTGTCGCATTTTAGTTATTTTTATTACATTTTACGCGTCAATTTGGTATTTTTACTGTTTCTAGGTTCAGGTATTCAATAAAGGAGAAGCAGAGCGAAAACTGGGAAAAGTGGCAAGATTTCGGAAGAGTTTTGTTGTGAAATCTTTAGCAGTCTGCACGAAAACGATCATAACTGGAGTTCCGGGAATCCGTTTGAGGCGTTCTAAAAACCGCCGGAAAGCTAAGAGAGAGAGCTACGACTTTCGTGTTGGAGTCGAAGTCAGATTCGAAACAGGGGTGCAACACGGGTGCCCGTGTTGTGTGACACGGCCCGTGTTGCAGGATTTGCTCAGAAAAGGCGATTTTTGGAGAAAAAACAGTGGCACAACACGGGTGCCCGTGTTGTGTGACACGGACCGTGTTGTGACACCTGAAACTTGCAAATTTCACGCGAAAAATCTTTCAGGAAGCCAACACGGGCGCCCGTGTTGCCTGACACGGCCCGTGTTGCAGGAAGCGCCTTTTTCCCTATTTTTCTTGTATTTTTGACTCTTGTGATCCCCAAGGGTATTGTGGGTATGTCCCTAGTGATTATTTTGAATTGAGACTATTTGATACGTGTTTGGAAAAGAATAAGGATTGAACTTTTGAACGGAAAATAAATTGGACGAGAAAGATTGAAGCGATCAAGGATTTGGGAAACTGAAGGTCCTCATGAGCGGAAGCCATTGAAGATCAAGGCAACCAATTATCTTGTAATGTTTAGTCTTATTGTTGATTTTATCTTTATTATTATGAGTAGCTAAACCCCCCAATGCTAGGGGGTGTCCTTGAATTGACTCTGTAATAACCTTGTTTCCTTTGAATAATGGATTTCACTACTTTCTAATCATCGTTGTTATTGTATAATTTTCTTATGGCTTTTCTTATTTGACAAATAAGGATTTGTTTTACGGTTAACCTTAGGTTTGGAAAAACGATCGTTAACGTGTTTATACGATAATACTATAGTAGATATTGCCTAGGAATGGGGATACCCTATAGTAACCGTAATGTTTTAGATAAAATATATTGCTTGGGATTGTTCCTATACCGCCAAGGAATTGGGGCATAGGAAGAATACCAAAGGTTTTTCTACTAAGGAATTAGAGTCAACTAATCTTTAAAACCGGTAACGATTGAGTTGAGCAGTGATTTCTAAAAAATAAGGATTAAGGTTATTACAAGGTTTTTTCATACACCCTACTCTAGCATGCTTCTCATAACTGTCTAAAACCTTTATTTTACTGCTTTTGCCTTTTGGCCTTTAAAATTGTAAGAAACAAACCAAAACCCCTATGACTTTTTGTTCAATTGTATTATTTTAGAACTTGTGTTCATACGCAGTCCGCGAGATCGATATTCGGGGAATTTCCCCTTATTACTACATCGGTACAATTAGTACACTTGCTAATTTACCGGTCAAGTTTTTGGCGCCGTTGCCGGGGAATGCCAGAATATAAGTTTAATTCTAATTCAATTGAAATTTTGTTGCTCTGCGACCAAAATTTTATTTTCAATTTTTAATTTTAATTTTTATTATTTTTATTTTGTTACTACTAATCTGCGTCTAACACTTTCATGCGAGGAGATCCCTCAGCTAATTTTTTCTTTGGACGCAGAAATTGAAAGGACTCTATGCGAAAGACGTAGGCAAGCTAGACTATTAGCTTCAAAATAGGAAGGAGTTTCTGTTCATTCAGATTTGGGTTCAGAATCAGACAGAGATACTGAAGCTATGGCGGATCTCCCACCAACGGAGAGACTTTTGGGAGACTATGGAGGGGAAAATGCTCAACCAAACCGGATGACCATTGTGAATCAACCAGTGAATGTCGCAAAGTTCCAACTGCATCCGAGCAGAATCACTCACCTTGAGAGGAGACCTTTCACCGGAAAGGTTAGCGAAGACGCAAATAAGCATCTACAGAGATTTCTGACGATGAGCACTACTCTAAAGATTGAAGGACAAACAGATGAAGCTAAAAGGTTAAGAATGTTCCCGTTCACTTTATCTGAAGAAGCTGAAGAATGGTTTTACTCCTTACCAGCCGGAAGTATTACTACGTGGGAAGAAATGGAAAAAGCCTTTCTGAATGAGTATTTTACTGCCTCTGTGTATATTCGCAAACGATATGATATTATGAATTTTAAACAGAGGGAGGGAGAATTACTCGGGGACTCGTATAAAAGGTTCAAACGGTTATTGGTTGCATGTCCTACTCACAATCTAGATCAAACTGAACAGATGCAGATGTTTGTGAATGGTCTTAAGATGAAGACTAAGCAGCTAATCGATACAGTAGCCGGTGGTTCATCCAACTTTACAACAGCCACTGGAATCAGAAAAATTATTGAAGCGATCGCTGCAAATGAACATCTGGAATTATATGACCGGAGTGTGAGTAATCCGGAAGAAACAGTTGACTTGAAGTTAGCCGCACAAGTTGTGAAAATGGAAGATCGAATCAAGGCTGAAGTGGAAAGAAGGCTTAAAGAGATGAAGGTGAGTACTGAAACTGTAGCTCAAGTTCAACCTGTCAAAGTTATTAGTTGTGAGATTTGTAATGGTCCCCATTATACTGTGCATTGTCTTGCGACTACTCAACAAGTTGAAGAGATAAAAGTTTTGAGGCAGAACAATCCGTATTCTCAGACCTATAATCCAGGATGGAAGAATCATCCTAATTTTTCATGGAAAGACCAAAACCAACCTCCATATCAACAACAACAACAACAACAGGCCCCTCAAAAAGCAGAATGGGAGTTAGCTATTGAAAGAATGGCAGCTCAAAGTATGCAATTCCAAGAAGAAACCCGAAACATTCAAAGGAACATCACAGCTTCCATCAAAAACCTTGAGTCGCAAATGGGACAGATAGCCCAACACCTCTCAATACACGCTCAAGGAACCCTTCCAAGTGCGACAGTACCGAATCCGAAAAATCAAGAGAGTATGAATGCTGTCACAACAAGAAATCAGAAAGTGATAGAAGAGGAGGAAACAAAGGAGGACGAATGCATAGAGGTGGAACTTGAGGTAAGAGAAAAAATAAAATAACCAGAAGAAGTTGTGCTATCTGAAAAGTCAACTGGGGAGAAAAAGAAAGAGGATGTCAAACCGAAAATCAAACTACCGTTCCCTCAAAGAGTTACAAGGAAGGATCAGAACGAGAAAGACTTCGGAAGGTTCAGTGCAATGTTCAATAAATTGGAAATCAACATGCCGTTCTTTGAAGCACTTGAGCAAATGCCTCTGTACAAGAAATTCATGAAAGAGATTATAGGTAAAAAGAGACCAATGGGTGAAAAACCGAAGACCACAACTGAGCAATGTAAGGAAATATCACAAGAAAGGAAAACACCCATCAAGATGAAAGATCCTGGACCAGTTGTAATCCCTTGTACTATAAAGGATCTAACTTTTAAGAAAGTCCTGATCGATTCAGGTGCTAGTGTGAGTCTCATGCCGTTATCAATTTTCAAAAAGCTGGATATTGGAAAAGTGAGCGATACGGGAACAAGCTTGAAGTTTGCCGACCACACAACCAAGATGGCATATGGGCTAGCAGAGGATGTTCTAGTGACAATCAATAACTTCACTTACCCAGTTGATTTTCAAATCATGGATATACCCGAGGATGAAGAAACTTCGATCATACTTGGTCGGCCGTTCTTGCTTACTAGTCGGTGCAATATTGATGTGGAAAAAGGTACGCTCACTTTGAAATTTTTTGATGAGGAAATCACTTTAAAAACTCAAGAGGGTCAAAAGAAAGGTAAGGAGAAAGATGTTAAACCTTCAGTTGGGAAGATGAACACAACTAAGAAGGGAGAACGATCAAAACCATTTCAAGTTGCTCTTATCTCTGAACCGGCACAATATTCTGTTGCGAAGAAGTCGAGCAATAGAGTTTGGAAGTTGAAGTACCCCCCATAATAATGGGGAGTCGATCTTCGAGCCATGCGACGTTAAACGAAGCGCTGCGTGGGAGGCAACCCACGGTTTTATGAATTGATGTTGTTTCTTTTGTTGTTATTGTTTTTGCAGGAATAAACAAGATTTTACAAGGGAAAACGTGGAAGCAGCGAAGAGGTACTGCATTACCTATCGACCCCTCTGTGAGGATCTCTGTGAGTACACCTCTTCTTCTCTTGATTCTTGAACATTGAGACAATGTTTAGTTCAAGTTTGGGGGAGGTTTTACCGTTTTGTATTGTCCATTTAAATACCTTTTATTTTTAAGTTTGGTAAAAATCACATCGAATTCGCCCCTACGGAGACCGTAGCATTTTTCTTGTGATTGGTAGGTGTGTAAGGTAGTCAAGAAAGTATTTAGAGTTCAAGGGAAGTGGAGTTTGAACTAAGGAACTTGGGAAAGTTTGGAAATTGAGGTATAACTTGAACACCCTAGGTTCCCCAGAGTAAGGAAACGAGTCCAACGTGTAGATTTGTGCCATAGTACTTGGATTTGAAAAGTATACCCCGATTAGTTCATTGTGATAGTCCTGCATAATAAAAAAAAATTGTTTAGAGAATGATGTGTGGCAACAAAAAAAAAAGAGTTAAATAATGACGGTAAAGACAACCTGTCCTTCTAAGTTGGGTAACCCTCACCCGGTTATTTAGCCTAACGGCGGTTGAATCTCTATAGTCGTCCCAAAGTGGACTAATAAACGCCTGTGAGCGAGAAAAAGAATAAAGGTGCCACAGAAAAATCTCGAGCAAATGTGCATGCCTTAATTTGATTATCCGAATGAAAGGGGTAGAAAATCGAAGAAAAGACTTAAGCCCAAAGCATAGTTGGAGAGGTGGCCGAAAGGGAGATTTAGGTCCGTAAGTTTACTGCGGTATGTGTTTATGTAATGCCTTCGTTAACGGATGAGTACCGAAAGAGCTGATTTGAGCCGATCGGAACTAAGACTCATGTATGAGTATCGACACGCCTTACACCCTGAACCCTTCACTTGATGTACTGTTTGACTTGAAAATTATTTATCCAAGCTTTTTGCTTGAGGTCAAGCAATGGTTTAAGTTTGGGGGAGTTTGATCGATGGTTTTTACACGTTATTTTACAGTTTATTTCAGTTAATCATTTGTTTTGTCTTGTCGCATTTTAGTTATTTTTATTACATTTTACGCGTCGATTTGGTATTTTTACTGTTTCTAGGTTCAGGTATTCAATAAAGGAGAAGCAGAGCGAAAACTGGGAAAAATGGTAAGATTTCGGAAGAGTTTTGTTGTGAAATCTTTAGCAGTCTGCACGAAAACGATCATAACTAGAGTTCCAGGAATCCGTTTGAGGCGTTCTAAAAACCGCCGGAAAGCTAAGAGAGAGAGCTACGACTTTCGTGTTGGAGTCGAAGTCAGATACGAAACAGGGGTGCAACACGGGTGCCCGTGTTGTGTGACACGGCCCGTGTTGCAGGATTTGCTCAGAAAAGGCGATTTTTGGAGAAAAAAACAGTGGCACAACACGGGTGCCCGTGTTGTGTGACACGGACCGTGTTGTGACACCTGAGACTTGCAAATTTCACGCGAAAAATCTTTCAGGAAGCCAACACGGGCGCCCGTGTTGCCTGACACGACCCGTGTTGCAGGAAGCGCCTGTTTCCCTATTTTTCTTGTATTTTTGACTCTTGTGATCCCCAAGGGTATTGTGGGTATGTCCCTAGTGATTATTTTGAATTGAGACTATTTGATACGTGTTTGGAAAAGAATAAGGATTGAACTTTTGAACGGAAAATAAATTGGACGAGAAAGATTGGAGCGATCAAGGATTTGGGAAACTGAAGGTCCTCATGAGCGGAAGCCATTGAAGATCAAGGCAACCAATTATCTTGTAATGTTTAGTCTTATTGTTGATTTTATCTTTATTATTATGAGTAGCTAAACCCCCCAATGCTAGGGGGTGTCCCTGAATTGACTCTGTAATAACCTTGTTTCCTTTGAATAATGGATTTCACTACTTTCTAATCATCGTTGTTATTGTATAATTTTCTTATGGCTTTTCTTATTTGACAAATAAGGATTTGTTTTACGGTTAACCTTAGGTTTGGAAAAACGATCGTTAACGCGTTTATACGATAATACTATAGTAGATATTGCCTAGGAATGGGGATACCCTATAGTAACCGTAATGTTTTAGATAAAATATATTGCTTGGGATTGTTCCTATACCGCCAAGGAATTGGGGCATAGGAAGAATACCAAAGGGTTTTCTACTAAGGATTTAGAGTCAACTAATCTTTAAAACCGGTAACGATTGAGTTGAGCAGTGATTTCTGAAAAATAAGGATTAAGGTTATTACAAGGTTTTTTCATACACCCTACTCTAGCATGCTTCTCATAATTGTCTAAAACCTTTATTTTACTGCTTTTGCCTTTTGGCCTTTAAAATTGTAAGAAACAAACCAAAACCCCTATGACTTTTTGTTCAATTGTATTATTTTAGAACTTGTGTTCATACGCAGTCCGCGAGATCGATATTCGGGGAATTTCCCCTTATTACTACATCGGTACAATTAGTACACTTGCTAATTTACCGGTCAGTAATCATAGGCAGTTATGGTGGTGCGAGGTTTTTATCTTCTTATCAACACCAGAGTTTATACTCTATTTTGTTTCTGTAATATGTGTTACGGCTGGAAAATTATAGAGTCGCCATCATTTTTTATTCATTCCTAAGGAACAGAGAAATAATGATAAAACCTAATAACTAAGGATGAGAGACTAGGTTCGAGAGTCAGTTAAGTGAGAGGAAGGTATTATGCACCCGTCACCTCCATTGTACTCAATGTGATCCTTCTCTAAGTCTAGGGTTATTATTTTCCTATGAGAATGTGATCTGGAGTGATCAGAATGGATCTTCGTGACCTTCAATGTAGGGCAACAACAGTGGTTGTAGGAGAGGAAGGGGGTGTACCTACAAGGTACTCTGATGTCAAATTAAGTTTGGGCTAGAGAGAGAGCAAGTACGAGTGTTTAGGTATGAGTTAGAATGATTTGAATACCTGACTCTCTCAAGAGAGAGGGTATTTATTAGAATCCCCCAACGCGGGGCCAAAGTCTTATATGTGGCCAAAATATCCAGTTTAGCACGTGATCTTTGACCTGGTCCAACTGTCCCCGTGAATTCCGGAGGGGCAGTTGGTCGCGTGAACTGTCAAGCGCGTGAGGGGGATGTCTCCAACATCTACATCCTCTAACGGCTATATTATGCCCAACGACTATATTATGCCCAATGACTAGATAGTCTTGATCTCCTTATTGGTCCTTGCCTAATGCTGGACTGGATTAGGCCTTGCCCAACTGTGAGTCATGTGCCAGTCCAATCCAGAACAGGAGCTCCCCAATTCGTTGCTTTGAGGTAAGGAGTAATGACTTGAGTTAGCCCAGCTGGTTGACCAATGGGCAGGAAATGCGTCACGGGGAGGCTTTTTAAGGATGTGTACGTCAATTGTCTATGGATAGTGTGGTCGACCATTGATTGCTTGTGGTCTTCCTTGGGATGGGAGGATGTGGTTGCGGAAGGGATGTTTTACATCGACCAGACATACGCTTAAGGTAAAGAAAATGTCCTGTCGATGAGACTTCAACTTGGATGATATTTTGTGACTTTCAAGGAGGATGTGCCCGCGGAGAGCTAGAGGGACTTATCTTGAGAAATGTAAAGTGTTAGCCTTGAGAATATCAACCGAAAGATTCCTCTTTTGACACGTGTGACAGTGTGATCAATTTTTGTTAAGGTCTAGGCTAGTTATGCAATGATGGCTCCTGCCTTTTGCGCTTCTCTATGCAAGGATTCATTTTCACACTTCACGCAATTTTCTCTCCTCAACCTCTTTTTCTCTGCAACCATTATGGTCTCGTGGTCTTTGTCGAAGCTCTCTTTGCTGCCGTCAATCCTCATCTTCTTCCTCCAAATCTTCATCTTGAACCTCCTAATTCAAGTAAGTTTTTCATCTTTGCTTACTAGAACTTAGGGTAGTTCTTAAATTTCTGGAAATTAGCTTGAATTTCTCGGCAAAGCATGAGTTTTTCGGTTGAAGTTCATGTGTTCTTTGATGAACACATGAATTTTCTGGGAACTTCGTGAAGGCTCTGAAGAACATGAACCTATGATGTCACGTAGGATTGTAGATCTTCCTAGATTTTTGTTTGAAACATCTTATGTTCGTGGTCAAGAAGTAGGCCTCCTCGACGTTGAGGATTTATTCTCGCGTGCCCGACAAGTTTTAGTTGTCGAGTGACATGTCCCTCTTAGATCCTTTTAGAGTCGCAGAGACTCGTCCCCGTTCTTTAGGGAGGGGATTACGCCAAGTCCCTTTACTGTTGATAAGGGCTTGAGTCGAGGACACGTCCTCGTACTTATTCCTTGCCCTTTCACTTAATTTATGGTGGAAGGGTGAATTTGATCTCTATTGTCGAATTCACTTTTTCTTCCTCTGCATTTCAGGTGAAATGGATGGTCAGAACAAAGAGATTATCCCTGACTTTGGGGTAGCTAACAACGAAGTTGTGCCTCTTGTCGATTATGCCAATGTCAGGGTTGCTCAAGGGGATCTTAGTTGGATTACCCAAGAGCCCTTGGTGACAAAGTCAACTTTCACCGAGGAGGAAGCCGACTCTTTTACTCTCCTTAAAGATCGTGCAAAGGATGCGCCTGTAAGCTGAAAGGACATTAGCCCCACAGAGAATGATCGGATATGCTCGGTATATCCGGGGATAAGGTTTCTGATGTATGAATTTTCTTTCAAGGAGGCGAGGTATCGTCTACCCTTCACTGATTTTCAAGGGGATAATATTATGTCACCTCGAGTTGTCCCCTTCCCAGCTTCACACGAATGCTCTGGCATTTATTCGGGCTTTTGAGCTGGTGTGTTGGTACCTGAAGATCGGGGTTACCGTGGAGCTATTTTTGTGTATTTTCCAGCTTCAAAGGACCATGGATGGTTCGAAACAAAGTTGGGTGTTCTTCAAACAACAGATCAAACTGTTCTAGCCATATTCAGAATCTGTTCGAAATTTCAAGTTCAGGTTCTTGGTCGTGAAGCCTCTCTCGGAGGCGGACAAAAATTCTCTGGTCACCATGGAAACCGTGGAGGAGGATGGTCGGGAGGTGATTAGGTCGGTGTCGAAGTTTCCACTGGAATGGGTATTTGCCCATTTCGGATATAGGACCGACTAGTTCCTCGTAAAGTTTGACCAGCTAAGTACTAAGGATAGGAAGTCGTTCCGAGCGTTGACGGTGTTCGTGAAGATTTTTATCCCCATTACCGTGGTGGACAAGGTCAATAGTTTTCTTTATATAGAGAACGGGGAGCCTGCTCGGGCAGCCTGTTATATGAATACTAAGGCCTTCATCAACTGTAAAATCAAGGATGATGCTTTCGAGCTTCTAGGTATAGATGATTAGCTTTTTTTGTACTTTTGATGTTTTGATGAACGTTTTAACCTCCTTTTTATTTTTCCTTTTTGTAGGGAAAATGTCGAAGTTGCGCGAACATCTTGTAAAGTATGTCGCCGCCAAGAACGTCAAGAAGGTGTCGACCTCAAGGGTTGACACGATTAGCCAACAGGCGACGTTGAGAAGTTCGTGGGTGGTTCTTCTCCTTCTCCGAGCAACTCCTCGAATCCTCCTACCCCGAATCCTTAGAAGAAAAGGAAACAAGACAATCTTGGTTCTTCCTTGGCTGATGGCCCAAGTGACTTTGTTGGGGGTAAATTCATTTTACCGCCTTGATATTTGCAGGATAAGATCTTCGACAGGGAAGGGTCAGTTGTTGTCCCCGACCTTGAAGCGTCAGCTATATTGTCCATTGACCCTAAGGTGAGGAGGAAGCTTCTTTGTCAGGCTACAACGAAGATGATGAGGGTGTTGGAGATGGTGCTGGCCCTGGGTGACGCAGAGATAGTTCTGTTCAAGGAGTTTAAGAAGGTAAAGGCTAGGTAGAGTGAGCTCGAGTTGGAGACAACTGATCTGTTTAACCAGTTGACGGCTCTTCAGGGTAATTACGAGGCCAAGGTCACACTCTTGAAGGACATGAACGAGATGACGGAGGAGATGAAAAAAGTGAAGGAGAAGAACGCTAAGTTGAAGGCGAGGGTTGCTGAACTGGAGGGTTCATCGGCAGTCAGGTAGGATGAAATCGAGGAGGAGAAGTCCTTGAGGACCCGGAGAGACTTGATCGACAAAATCCGCATCCTCGAACAGGATAACCGAGAGCGGTCGAGTTCAGGTTCAATGTTGCCGTGAAGTAGATGAGGGCTCTAAACTCAGACGTTCAACTGGTCACCGAAGGGATGGGCGTTTTGCATCAACTTGTTGATGGGCAGGTGGTCCCTCCTGAGGTTCCAGACGATGATGCCTAATTTTTCCTTATAACTTAGTATAACTTAGCCTGCGTGCCATTTTTTTTATGTAAATTCTAAATGTCGGGCTTGGCCCGTATTTTGTATTATTTTGACTTTTTCGGCCTGGTGGTTGGATTTATCTATACATTTTGACATTGTATGCCTTATTATTATATATTATTATTTTTTGTATAGGCTTATGCCTTGTATTAGTTCTTACGAGTTGTGTTCGCTAAATATGAGAGTTTGCTCGACTTGTTATGATGCTCGACAATTTAGGAAACTTGTCAAGAGAGCGAAATAGTTTCACCGGTCGTGGGACTAGGATTTCGGTCGAGATCCTGATCGAACAGGGTTTGGACTTTTCTATCACGAGCTGGGTGTCCTGCCACACTGGTACAACAGTGGAGGAGTTCGATTGAGGTAACATGTTATGATGGGACTTTTCTAACATGTATTTTATTTCTAATTTATAAAATATATTAAAATATACGGAGAAAGCCTTTTAGCATGGTGAAATTGGATTTTAAAAGGGCAAAAACAATTTTAAAAATATAATTAATTTTGAAGTTATTTTAAGGTGTTAAGTTATTTTAAAATAAAATTGATTCTACGTTTAAAATTGATTCTACTTAAAATTATAATTTATAGTTTTTAAACTTAAAAGTAATTTTTTTATTGAAATTTATTATTGAACTTAAACGTGATCTTTCTATTGAAATTTATCATTAAATTTACTTTTACATAAATATATTAAATTATAAATCAATTCCACTCAATTTAATTATGTTAAAAGAATTTTATCAAATTTCAATCATGTCAAAAATCAATTTTGTCCATGATAAATTCAACACTTACTTGCATTGATTAATAAGTTTGCATGACTAAAATATGTCTTTTCGAAAGAAAAGACAAAGTAATTTCTCTAAAATATCCTTAATCATTTGAAAAATAAATTTATTTTTGTTAAAACTATTTTTTATGGTAAAAAAGAGTGCATATCAACTAGAGTACTCTCATTCTTTTTCCAATAAAGGAAATGACACCCGTCATTCACAGTTAGCACTTTCTCAACCACTGTCAACTATAACGGAACTAAATTAACCATCATCGTCACCGCTTTTACCATCGAATTCGAAGCCTGATCAATCCCACACTCTTCCGCAGCAGTAACAACCTCCACACAGTTCTACTCATCGCTGGCCTCGCCATCGATCCTTTGTAAACACACTGTGTCTCTGAGTCTGTCGTCGATGCCTAATTTTCGGATCTCTCACGCGGATTGCATTCCACTAATAGTCCTAACAGTGCGTGCCAATTTGATGTGGATCTTAGTGTTGTGAATTAGATATCTTAAAACTAAGTATAAACAATTTCTTAATGATTAAGAAACACATAAGGGTTAGGGTTAATAAAGAAGAAAACAATAAGGATTGATTATTAAACTGCTATTCTTTACTTTCTCTTAGAACAAGATTACAAGTATACAAGAATAACAAAAATAACTCCTCTCTCTTGAAATTAGGATTTTATATTCCTATTTTTTCTTATGCCAAGATTGAGAAACTAGCATCCTATTTATAATAAAAATAACACACTAACCTAATGGGCTTTTTAACAATTACCCATTACAAGCTAACTTAAACAATTTGGCTTACAAGCAAGGCTCAATTCAACATGCTAACAACCCTAGCAATATTGACTAATGCATGTTAGAACAAACTTCGACTACAACACGCATTACTCGCGAACAGACTTCGACCATACTAGAGTTTGATCCAACATCTCACAAATCTCCACCTTGGATCTAACTCTATAACATCAAGAAACTAGCTTTCTTCATGCAGCTTTATTAACTACATACAGTGGAAAAACTTGCAACTAGGCAACGTCTTGGTGATCATATCAGCAGCATTATGATCTGTCGAAACCTTCAGCACTTGGACTTCTTCACGCTCGATTACCCCTCTGACGAAATGTAGTCTCACATCAATGTGCTTGGTTCGCTCATGATATGATGAATTCTTCGACAGGCTTATTGCACTTTGACTATCACATTTAACAGTGATAGCTCGACCTTGAAGTTTTAACTCCTTTGCAAAACCTTCAAGTCATAATGCTTCCTTCACAGCTTCAGTTAGGGCAATATACTCCACTTCAGTGCTTGATAAGGCAACGACCTTTTGAAGTGTTGCTTTCCAACTGATTGTTATCCCAAACATAGTGAACACATATCTAGAGATACATTTTCTAGAATTCATACAACCTGCATAACCAGAGTCGACATATCCTTTGATTGCTACTTTACTATCTTCACCCAAGGCTCCACCATAAATTAGGACTCTATTCAGAGACCCATTTATGTACCTTAAAATCCACTTCAATGCTTTCCAGTGAGCCTTTCCAGGATTCACCATGTATCTGCTTACAAGACTTACTACATATGCTATGTCGGGTATAATACAGACCATAACATACATCAAAGAACTACTATGTTAGCATATGGGATGCTATTCATATAAATCTTTCAACATCAGTGTTGGGACACTGATCTATACTCATCTTGAATTGAGGGTTTGTCGGAGTCACAACAGGCTTTGAATTCGACATACCAAACTTTTTGAGAACCTTCCGTAGGTATGCCTCTTGAGATAAGCATAATTTCGACTGCTTTCTATCTCTCCGGATGTCAATCCCAAGAATCCTGGATGCAGCTCCCAGATCCTTCATGTCAAATTCTTTATTGAGTTCAACCTTCACCCTCATTACATCTTCGACATTGTTGCTTGCTATTAGAATATCATCCACATAGAGCAACAAAATAACAAATGAATTACCCGATCGAAATCTGAAGTAAACACAGTGGTCGAACTGACTTCTGATGAAACTTATGCGTGCCATGAACTTGTCAAATCTCCTATTCCACTGTCGAGGAGATTGTTTCAGTCCATATAAGGATCAAATCAGCTTGCACACATAATCTTCCTTCCCTTTTTCGACATACCCTTCAGGTTGCCTAATCAGGATTGTTTCATCTAAGTCACCATACAAGAACGCAATCTTCACATCCATCTGTTCCAGTTCAAGGTCAAACTGTGCCACTGTGGAAAACAACATTCGAATGGATCTGTGCTGCACAACAAGAGAGAACACATCATTGAAGTCGATACCTTCTTTCTGAGTGAACCCCTTAGCAACCAATCTTGCCTTGTATCTCTTCGACGCCACTCCTTCGACTCTTTCCTTAACTTTGAAAATCCATTTACAACTGAATAACCTGGCTCCAAGAAGTTTCTTGATCAGGTCCCAGGTGTTGTTATCATGAAGAGATTTCATCTTATCATCCATGACCTTCAGCCATTCAATCTTCTTTCGACTCCTCATAACTTTCTTATAGTCTCTAGGTTCTTCATCTAGAACCTCACTAGCAAAGATTAAGGCATAAGATATAAGATCTGCATACCTAAGTCTCTGAGGTGGCTTGATGACTCTCCTCGACCTGTCTCTTGCTAGCAAGTATTCATTATGAGTCTCCTCATCTTTGACAACATCTTCTGCGTCTTCTTCGACTTCATCTGGGGTACGCAATTCACCATCAACATGCTCCACCTCAACAGGAATCTCTCCCTGTTCCAGCTCTTCGTTAGCATCATCAGTTTTCTTGAAAGCTATATCTGCTTCATTGAAAACTACATCTCGACTGGTGATACACCTCCTATGACCTGGCTCTAGGCACCATAACCTATAAGCTTTGACTCCTTCAAGGTTTTTGCACCCTAAACCTTATTCACTTGGTTTATGTTTCAATTGCATTAGCATTTGCATATAGGGTCATGCACATAGTCTAACCATCTGCATAACATAAGCATAGCAAGTCATCCAACAGGGGACCAATCATTATTCTCATCTCTATGAGCCTATCAAGAGGTTATTATTCTAATTCAATCCCATTCAAGTCATCAGAAAGAATTTGAAAGCTATCAAGTCAATGGATCAAGCAAGTGCATCCATCTCCTATCTGAGGGTATCTGAGGATCAACCAAGAAATTGTGAGCTGTGGGCTGAGCATGGATAGTATCTGGGCATCATGGGAGACTTAGAAAGTCATTTGGAGAAGGAGACAGGTCATTGGTGTGATCACAAGAATTGCAGTTGAAGGCAGCCAACTAGGGTTTCATCTGGGGTCAACTCTAGGTCAATTGACTGATTGAAAGGCATTAAGGGCTACTGGAAAGATGTGGGGTTCATCATTTGACATGTAAAGAAGGATATGTTGTTATTCTAAGAAGAAATCAAGAGGAATCAAGGAGAAGAGGAGTTTCTAAATTAGGGTTTCTATGTAAAATCCCCTAGTTTAGGTCAAATTTCCAAGCAAGATAAGTCAAAATGAAAGCTTCAAATGGATCCTTGGCCAACATGAAACTTGTAGAGGATCTCAAGACCTTTAATTTTAGTGGTGAAAGACACTAAGGAGATTTATAGAACTCAAGTTATGGTCCTTGCAAGTTACAGGTCATCTGAGGTATCTGAAATTTTGTCTGTGAAAGTGACTTGACTTCCAAGCTATTTTTACCCATCAAGGAGATTTCAAATGAATTTCTGGTAAACATAAGAGTTGTTCCTCATTGTCTTAGCTTTCTAAAGAGGTATGGTATGCCTTCATCTGATTTGTGGAACTCTACTTATGGTCTTGGCAAGCAAAGGGTATTTTGGTCATTTGAGAATTACAGGTCATTCAAGCCTATGCCCAAAACTCATACAAGGAAGCTTCAAATGGAAAACTTCACAACATCAAACTTGCTCCAAATGACCTTTTGAGTCTAGAAAGGTGACCATGAGAGATTGGAAAGATTCATAGCACAAGGTTTCAAAATTGGTGAATTTAATGAATAAAAAAGGACCTAAAATGAGAATTTTTCATATTTTGGCCAAATGAGGTGAAATTATAGGTCATTTTGAATGGAAAAATCATTTTGAGTACATTGGCTAAAGTAGAATTTTGAGCTTGGTTCAAGTTTTGGAAGTTATTCAAGGTTACTTGCAATGAAAGTTACATAATCCAAAATGTAAGGAAAGTGTGCATGGGAAGCTTCTCCAAAGTTCTAGGAGGTTCTAATGTCATGTATATATTGAATTGAGAGGGTTCATGCCAGGGTTGGTGCTTCACATTGCTCATAAACACAAGTTTCATACACTTTCTCTCATTGGCAAAATCAATTCAAACTCTCTCAAATTCTCATCAATTCTCACAATCCTTGATCTGATCATCATCATCATCATCATCCAAGGATCATATTTCACACAATCATTTGGTAAATTGAAGGAGGATTCGAGCTGTGCAAGTTCACCATTCAAAGTGCAAGAATTTTGGAATTGGGAGATTCAAAGCCTTGGAGCACCATTGGTTGCATACAGAACTCATCATCAAGTTCTTGGATCATTTTCCAATCATTACAAGCCTTGGATCAGCACACTCCATAGCTGTTTTCTTCACTTTGCACCAGGTATGTTCATCCTTCGAATTGCATGTTTTAGTTAGAATTATTAGGTTTTGATAGCATAGAATTGTTAAGATAGGATAGATGACTGAGTTTGGTGAGTTTGGAGAGTTTTCATGGAGTTTGATCATGGAGTGCAAGAACTGTTTGAATGAATAACTCTTGGATTAGAGCACGAAAATCTTAGTTGAATAGCTTGTTGTAATCAGCACAAGGTGTAGAGCATGTTAGGGCAAGAATTGGAGAGAATTGAGAGGATTGATATCAGTTGAAAATGGTGGATCAGAACTGTTATACCTATCGGGTTTGCTTCTTGAGCGAGTTTTAGGATGAACTATTGGCATGGCTGTGTAGAGGCAAGTTTTTAGAGCAACTTTGCTCTTGGAGTCGAAGGCATCCATGGAGAGATGAGGGAGAACAGAGGAGTGGAAGGTGCATGCATGGGGAGGAAGTTTCAGAAACCCTAGGGTTTCTGAGGTTGAAGATGATCTGGGAGCCACACGATCCCCATTTTGACTTTGACTGGAATTTGAAATCAATGGCCACGATTGAAGAACGAAAACGGAGGGAAATTCAAACCATGAAACGCACCGTTTCATTGAAGTAATCAGACTGGGCCTAACATTCGCTTGCTAATCGCACCCTACCAAACCAGGCCTAATGCAAATGAACTGTAATTCTTGCTATTCACACCGTTTCCTCGTTTTTAATTTTTGTTGGTTTTCTGATTGCTTCCTGGGCCTAGTGCCAAGCTGCTTTTCACACCCCACTGCCTGGCCCGTTTCCATGTTTTAACTGATTTCTTTACTCGCTGCACCCTCCATTTCAATTAATTCATTTTATTTTCTTTCAAAAATATTAAATCTTTAAAAAATCATAACAAATAGGAAAATACATGTTTTTCATTGGTTCTTTTTGCATTCTTTTCATAATTTTGTCAAGAAAATTATCATACAAAAAAATTAATAGTTCATTTCATTTTTTATATTTTTGGCATATTTTTCTTTTAAATAGGTGTAAATATAGTTTTGTTTAGTACATGATTTTGCTAATTTTAGTTTGAATAATTGTTTTGATATTTTTTATCCATTCTTTTTAGGTTGGTTAGTAGATATTGTTAGATTGTATATACAATTTAGTTCACATTTTTAGGACTTAATTTTAGGTGTTTAGTTTAGGTGTGAATAACATGAACAAAACTAGGGTTTAGGTGATAACATAGGTGAATTAGTTCATTTCCCTTAGGAGTTAGAGATTGAATTTTGGCCATGGGACTATAGGGATTATGGGTAGTTATTAGATCCCTTAGAAAATATCAGGATTCCCCTACTACTATTAATACTGTCTGTATTTGTTTGACTGGTGTGGTGTGCCCTCTCTGGGGATTATGATTTGCCTGTGTGGGTATTGGGATTGCTTGGGGATTGGGAGAGCTGAAGACTTGTGATGATGAAGCCATTGGAGATCCAGAGCTTGAAGACCAACTTCCAGAGTTGAAGAGGAGATTCCTGCTAGCAGCTGTTGAGGAGACTAGGGTTTAGGAGCTAGGCAGAGCTCTAGATTAGAAAGCTTGTTTCTCAAACATGGAATGCTTTGTCTGCATCCATCCTTTCTCTATGATTCAAAGTCTCTTTCAAATATCCACCTCCTTACTTTGGAAGGATCAGTGAATGTATTTGAAAGATAGAACTTTTGAGAGAAAATTGTCTATATAATGTTAACAGTTAATGAACCACCCTTGGTAGGTAATTGACTGTCTAACATTCATTCACTTCATCTTGTTGACTGATATTCATCCTGGAGATTGAGACTGGAAGAAAAGCCATTGCAGATGGAAGATTGATGATCAAGACCTCGCTGGAAGGCTGTGGAGATGGAGATTGAAGCTTGTAGCTGTTTGGAGATGACTTGAAGATAGGTGTTGATGCAGAGCTGCTGTGGCTATTTATTTTTGCTGTATTTCATTTCTGATGTATTGATTGGTTTTCTTGACTGTATTGTTTGCTGTTTAACCTGTTGGGTTGAAAGTGAATCCTGTTCACTTTTGCCTATTGTTTTCTAGGTTCGAGGTTGAGTGGGACTCCCTTGCCTCGCTTGTATTGCTGCATTCATGCATTTTACTGCTTTACTGTATATATCTGTTATTCCCTTAGGATCTCTGTTTCTCTCTGTGCAGGAGAGGAGCATGATATACACTAGGTCTTAACCCATGCATGATAACATTAGGTTAGTTTGATTCCCCTCGCAACCGTAGGTTAGAGTTCTGTCTCTTCTTCCTCAAAACAAACAGAAAAATACAATAAAATTGCAAACACAATAAAAGACACTTCTTCCGTAAAAGAATGTGAACTCATCAAAACGTCATTTTTGTCCGCTTGGACTGTTAATCAGAAAAACCTTTTTTCAGAAGGAATAAAATCAATCAAGACAGACTTGTGTCGTACATGGCCCGAACTACGTTTGCTCTGATCTTCCATGCAGTGTGGAAGTACGTAGGCATAGGATGCGATATCCTAGCGAGCAACCTTCCCCTCCTTTCCCGTAGGTAGGCGAACTACGTTGACTCTGATTTCTCGTTCCAGACGGGAATACGTAGGCATAAAGTGCGATACTTTGCCGAGTCATTTTCTTTTCTTTTAACCTTTAACCCTTAGTTTAGATAGAATAACAATCCGTACCAGAAAACAAGCGTGGATCCCGTCGAGTACGACGGACGTGAGGGGTGCTAATACCTTCCCCTTGCGTAACCGACTCCCGAATCCAGGTTTTGGTTGCGACGACCATACCTTTCCCGTGTTGTGCGAGGTTTACTCTGAGCGTTTCCTTTCCCTCCCGTGGGATAAATAACGCGTGGTGGCGAATCTTCTGTTCAGCCGGCGCCGATTTTCGCAGTAGCGACAAAGGTATCCTATGAACATGCATTTCAGAGCTCTAGGTTCAACCTTGTCTTGCCTAATATGAGCATAGGCCACACAACCAAATACTTTTAGTCTGTCGAGACTAGGTGGATGTCCTGACCAAACATCTTCAGGTGTCTTCATTCCCAAGGCAGTCGAAGGACATCTATTTATCAAGTAAGCTGCTGTCGAAACAGCTTCCACCCAAAACACCTTCTTCAGTCCAGCACTAACCAACATGCATCTAACCTTTTCAAGGATTGTTCGATTAAATCTCTCAGCTAAGCCATTTTGTTGAGGAGTACCTGCTACAGTCTTATGCCTTGCAATCCCAGACTCAACACAGTAACTTTCGAATGCTTCGTTGCAGAATTCAAGGCCATTGTCAGTTCTCAACCTCTTGACCTTTCTGCCAGTTTGAGTTTTGACCAGAATCTTCCAACTTTTGAAATTCTCAAAAGTTTCATTTTTCATCTTCTGAATGAGTACCCATAGCTTTCTAGAATAGTCATCAACGATGGATAGAAAATACCTTGCACCTGAGTGTGAAGGATCCCATGCAGGCCCCCAAAGATCAGCATGAATGTAATCTAGGGATCCATGTGTTCTTTGCTTGCCTTTGTTAAACTTCATCCTACATGATTTACCAAATACACAAGATTCACAAAACTCCAACTTTTCGACTTTGTCACCTCCTAGCAGGTTCTGCTTCCCCAATTCGACCAGGCCTCTTTCGCTGACATGGCCCAATCTCATGTGCCATAATTCTATCTTCGACACAGGTTTCATGGATGCAACATTTGTCGAACCACTTACAACCGAATTCTCAAGGGTATACAAGCCTTGTTTCTTCACGCCTCTCAAGACTTCTTTCGACCCCTTCATGACTCTTAGGATACTTTTCTCTCCTTGAAAAACATATCCCTTTCTGTCGAATTCAGCAAGAGAAATCAAATTTCTCTTTAAGCCACGTGCATACCTAACTTCAATCAATAACCTTATTAACTCCTCATGGAGTTTGAATCTCATAGATCCAATATTTGTAATTTTGCAAGATTTGTTGTTTCCCAGCAGCACAGATCCACCATCTTGATCACATAGCTCCTCGAACAATTCTCTGTTTGGAGTCATGTGCCAAGTGCAACCTGAATCCATAATCCACTCTTTTCTCAAGTCGCCACTTGAAACCACAAGAATATCAGATGAGTCGAAGTCATCTTGAACAATGGCTGCGTTGCCATTACCTTCATGATCTTTCAGGCGTTCAGGGCACACCTTTATTATGTGACCCTCCTTCTTACAGTGATAACATCGAATACCATATGTTTCACCACTATCAGACTTCTGTTGACTTTTACCTTTCTTCTTGTCGAACTTACCATCCTTTCACAAGATTTTTCCCTTAACGGCCAAACCTTCGCCCACCGTCGAAGGTTTATGCTCTTTTATTTTGTTCAAGTCCTTAGAATATAAGGCTGATTGAAATTCTTCAAAGGTCAGGGACTCCCTTCCATACTAGAGAGTTTCTTTGAAGTGAGCATGTGTTCTGGGCAAAACACACAGCAACAACAGTGCTTGATCTTCATCATCGATCTTCACATCAATATTTTCAAGATCAAGAATCAGCTTGTTGAACATATCTAACTGCTCAGCCAACACTTTTTCTTCACTCATCTTGAATGAATATAATGCTTGCTTCAGGTAGAGTCGATTGACCAGAGATTTGGTCATGTACAGAATTTCAAGTCTTACCCATAATCCCGATGTTGTAGTCTCCTTTGATACTTGTCGGAGAACCTTATCACCAAGACTCAACAATATTGCGCCGTGGGCTTTCTCGATCATGCCTGTCTTTTCTTTTTTCGTTAACGCAACGTCCATGGCTGCCTCACCCTTTATTGCTTCCAAACAAACATGTTGAACCAGTAGGACTTTCATCTTCAAGCGCCACAGACCGAAGTCGTTCACCCCGGTGAACTTTTCAATCTCATACTTTGTTGAAGGATCTTCTCCACGCTCACCGCACCAATTTGTTGTGAATCAGATACCTTGAAAACTAAGTATAAACAATTTCTTAATGATCAAGAAACACACAAGGGTTAGGGTTAATAAAGAAGAAAACAACAAGGATTAGTTATTAAACTGTTATTCTTTTCTTTCTCTTAAAAAAAGATTACAAGTATACAAGAATAACAAAAATAACCTCTCTCTCTTGAAATTAAGATTTTATATTCCTATTTTTCCTTATGCCAAGATTGAGAAACTAGCATCCTATTTATAAGAAAAATAGCACACTAACCTAATGGGCTTTTTAACAATTACCAATTACAAGTTAACTTAGGGTACAAACTAACTTAAACAATTGGGCTTACAAGCAAGACCCAATTTAACATGCTAACAACCCTAGCAATATTGACTAATGCATGTTAGAACAGACTTCTACTACAACACGCATTACTCGCGAACAGACTTCGACCAAACTAGAGTTCGATCCAACATCTCACAAATAGGTTTTGAAAATGATTCGGTGGAGTAGAGGATTTATAGATGCCTCGGATTCAAAGTTGAGCATAGAAAAGATATCAGAATGAGTAATTGGAGTGAACAAAATCTCAGAAGTGCTTAGGTAAGTAAATAAGTTCAAATTGATCGATTCAAATTGTTCTTTCTTGTTAAATAACAATTTTTTCATGATTCATATTATTTCCAGATTTCTATAAGACCATAAATGAGAATTTTAATTGTATTCATTTTTAATTTCTAGAAGTTTATAGGTCATGCAATCAGAAGCTCAAAGCCATTTGATCATTTGATCAATATTCGATGACGACTTGTTCTTTAAGCTAATGAAGGTCTTTTCCTATCTTACTTTTTAATGATTTACTCAATTGGATATTGATAAAAAACACTAACACTGGAAACACAACAGTGACACGTCACTCGAAAGGATATATTAAATATATTTACAAGTGTTATCACTCGACCGGATAAATTAAACATAATTACAAGTGTCAGATACAGATACTGATACTGACATGTCACTCGACAAAATAAATTAAATATAATCACAAGTATATGTTTCAGACAACGACACTCACATGGCCTCACATTTTTTCTGAGGTGTCGGAGCTACATGAATCTACTTTAAAGAAAAACTTAAAATTGAAGTCGCACAAATTTTGATCGATTGGCTCTGGGCTGCTAAATGCACAGATGTGTGGAAATTGTAATTAGAGACTATCTAAGTTCTCATAGATGATGAATGAGATCATCAATAAGCAAATTAAGATATTATTTCTTTTCCTTGCTACTAAAAATTCCCTTTTTGGTTTGATATATATGGGGCCATGATTGACAACTGAGGGAAGAAGGGCCCCTATATGCAAAGGTTGCTAAGGAAGATCCTTATCTTACTTTTTAATGATTTACTAAATTTGATTTAGAGATTTAAATAAAGGGAAACTGAAAACTTTTGAATCTATATTGATTAGATGAATTTGGAAGATTAGCTTTGGAACACATTTAAACTTATATGAAATCTCATTTCTTTCATTCATTCATTGTCTTATGTTAAGTAAAACTAGTTTCCATGGTAGAGTAAAAGATTAACATGTTCTTTAAAATATCTGATCTTATGCCCTTATGCCTAACATAAAGGTAGCCATACAATATGCATATATTAAAACCATTTAAGTGTAGCAAGAACAATTTTAAAATAGGTTTTCTTGCTGAAAATGAGTTCACTTCCATCATCATGAACATGATGAACTCATTATATCTCAGCATCAATACACATACACTGCAATAGGATAACATCTAGAAACTAAGTCACTTAGGTATGATTTTGCTTTAGCATAACCTCCTTAATCACTTTTTCCAAGTTCATGTATGAAAAACCTCCGGGCCTCGTATCCTCCTCCATCTTCTTCTTCAATTCAATTGTCTTTTGCCTCATCTTCTTTCCTTTCTCTCCCACCATCAATTCAGTGACCAACTTCTCCACCTCCTCTCTCTTCACATTTGTATCGATTTCAATTCCAATCTCCCATGTATTGCAGATATATCTACAGTTAGCTGGCTGATCAGCAAAAAATGGCCAACACAACATTGGAACTCCAGCACATATGCTTTCGGTGGTTGAGTTCCATCCACAATGAGTAAGGAATCCACCAATTGAAGGGTGGCTTAACGCTTGCTCCTGCGGACACCATCCTGCGATTAGGCCTCTATCTTTAATTTCATTCATAAACTCAGATGACAAAAACACTGAGCCACCGATGACAAGGTCAGGCCTAATGATCCACAAAAACGATTGCTTGCTATTGGCTAAACCCCAAGCAAACTCTAACAATTTTTCCGGAGTCATAACTGTCATGCTCCCAAAATTCACATAAACAACAGATCCAGGTTCCTTGGATTCAAGCCAATCAAGACACTTATTATCTTCTTTCCAAAGATTAGTACTTAAAGATGCCAAGTCGTTTTGTGGACTTTGATATAAAAGTGAAGATAAAGGACCAATGGCGTAAACGCAAGGGAGCACAGTCGAGAGAACATTCAATACATCACTTTCAAGTTCATTAGAAGTATTAAAAATCATTGCAGAGGCTCGGAGAGCCCTTTCTGCCGCTTCGTTTATGAATTCTAGCAATGAATTATTGGGATCTATAATCCTTATAAAGTCTGGCAGATCTTTCAATCGAAAGTCCTGCAGACCCGGAATACAATCTACTTTAGCGTCCAAATATCCGTTTGTCAAATAACTCTCATCTGCATATCAAATTTATAAAAGGTGTTAACTTGAAATTGAATCTCCATAATCCTAATATATCTCATATAAACATTTGAACTACACTATACCTGTGAAGAAAGAAAGAATATTAATTAATTTTGTTACCTTTTAGAGGTATGAGACCTTTTTCGAATAATGTTGGTAAATGCAAACCAGACAAGAATGTACATGCACTGGCTGGACTAAAGAAAACAATAGGGAGTGAAAGTTCTTCAGCAGCTTCTATAGTAAAAGACATACTATTGTCAGAAAGTATGCAAGTAACTGGAGGGACAAGACCTGAAGTTGCAGAGTCATCAAGTCTAGCAAGAAGTTCGCGGAACGGTTTGATGAAGTTCTTTCTAATTGATTTACAAAGTAAGAATATGTCTTGGCTAACATCACCATCAGCATCACCATCTGTTGGAGTTAAACCATCTGGAATAGTCTCAAAGCTAAAACTGGTGAAACCATCAAAGGCGTTGGAACCTCGGGATTTCAGCAAGCGTTTTTGGTTGTATTCGGTGTTGACAAAGGTTATGTGAAAGCCTCTAAGGTGAAGAAGCTTTGCTAGTTTGATCAATGGATTGATGTGGCCTTGAACTGGATATGGAATCAACACTGCATGTGGTTTTTTATCACCCATTTCTGAGTTTTTGTGTTTGAATGTAGAGCAATGGGATTGGCCAGTGGTTTAATAGGGATAAAGTCGATCTATCTTGGATTTGTGGAATAGAAAGTAGAGAAACAAAACAGAAGCTTTTTTTTAATGAGATATGTAACACAATAATTGATACATACTAAGTCAAGCCACCAAGTTTTTATATTAATACTTTTTAAAAAGTTAATAAAATTTCAAAATAAAAAATAGATTTTAAAAATTAAAATTTAGAAAGTAGAAAATAATTTAATAGACACATAAAATTGATTTAATCTATTATATTTTTGATATTCTTTTAGAATTTTTTAGAGACGAGTCATTCCGTTCAATTTAACTTAATGCACATGTGATTTTGTAATCGAGACCGAGAGATCAAATTATGTGACCAAATTATTTGATTTTATTTAAATTTATCATGCAGTTCATTCCATAATTGGCTTTTTCTTAATAGAGTAACATATTCCTCCTTTTGAACGGGAGGACTTCCTTATAAAATCACTAGTGATTGACACAAATAGTATAAAATATTTAAAAATTATGCCTTCACAAGACATTTAAAATTAGTAAGTATGATTTGGAGTTAGGTGATAGTCTAATTTTTATGTATCTTACAAATAATATCCAATATCAAGCATTAATATTTTATTAATTATAAAATAAAATAGAAAATCCTATCAAAACTTTGAACTTATCGTAGTTAATTCAGTTTGTTTTGAGGATATACCTAAGACATATCATAGACTCAGGCGAGAATGTTAGTTTTAGTTAGACGAGTATATTAATTTTAGTTAGATAGACGACTTTATGAATATATCTTAGGATATATCATATATTTGACTAGATATTTCAATTTTAGATATACTAGACTATTTTAGCCCGTTTGTTTTAAATTTCATTTGAATAGTTAATGTGTCTATAAATACTATCTCTCATCGTAGTTGAAATATACAACAATTAATAAACACTTTTTCTTCTATTATTATCTAATTTTCTTTCAATTTATCATCCTTTGACAATTAACTTGTTATACAAATTACCTACCCGGACTAAGCACTACAAATTATATTCATCTACATATAAGATAAATTTAAGTCATTTTCTTAACTTTTTAAAATTATAAATAAGAAAACTAAATAAATAATTAAAGTATAACTGATTTTTACTCACGTGAGATAAAAAATAAAAGACCTACTAATAAGATGAGTTGTATCACTTTATATATACTCATTCTTTCAAAACTCTATCTAACAAACGGAATTTGGGATCTTTACAATACCTATATCTAATAATTACTTGCCTTGAATTGCAACCACTTAGTAAAAGGTGTTATCTAACAATATCATCATATGATTGTGGACCACTTCCATAAGTTTCTGTTTTCTAGTTGAACTAGAAGACACTTTTTGTCTATTACAAATAAGGTATTTTTCACATCAAAGATTCAAGTTGTACAGAAGAAAACAAGACATCTGCTAAATCATCAGTCCCTTCCAAAAAGGCTCAAGATTATGTCCAAAACTACATTGAGAAAAAACTAAGTTCACCTTTATTGTGCACCTCTATTGATAGATCTGGTGTCCCTATCATCATCAATTATAACGCCAAATCTAAAAACTACCAACAGCAAAATAATTTAAATGCAATTCTAAATTATTATATTTTACTTGGTTCACTGAGGTATGAAATTTGTACCATTATAAATCTCTTATAAAGTAGAAAACTTTAATTTAAACTATTACAAACAGCAAAGTGATTTTTTATGTAGCACAGACTCTCACACACATAATATTTAATACAATAAAATAAACTAACATAGTACTTCTTAAAGAAGCATCGATTTTGTTTGACAATAAAGTACATTAAATAGTACAATGCTGCATGGCTGAAACAATTCTAATTCTGTTTAAGCAGCACTTCGTTAATAATTTTGTCTAAGTTCATGTATGAACTGTTGGACTTTCAATTAGGGAGCATTGAACATAGTGAGACTTTTTTCTAGAGCTACCTTTGTGAGAGACACACCACATACTCACCCAAAACCTTAAGGTGATAGGTGTATGGGTTCTCTCACTTATAAATGCTCAAGTCACCACATTTCTATCCAATGTGAGACTATTATCCACCCTACTCACACTTGTTAATACTTAACACTCTCCCTCAAGTGTGAGTCTATCACAATGCTCTCCCTTAAGCGAAAACTTTAACTGTGCAACTGTACCCTTGTACCGCCGTTGACATTCTTCAACGAGACACTCAACCCACGGTCTATGGGGATACTTTCGATACAAGTAAGTCGTTCCCTTTATTCGAACCAAAGGCTCATGATACCACTGTTGGACTTTCAACTAGGGAGCATTGAATATAGTGGGACTTTTTTCTAGAGCTACCTTAAGGTGAGTATGTGGTGTGTCTCTCACAAAGGTAGCTCTAGAAAAAAGTCCCACTATGTTCAATGTTCCCTAGTTGAAAGTCCAACAGTGGTATCAGAGCCTGGTTCGAATAAAGGGAACGACTTACTTGTATCGAAAGTATCCCCATAGACCGTGGGTTGAGTGTCTCGTTGAAGAATGTCAACGGCGGTACAAGGGTACAGTTGCACAGTTAAAGTTTCCGCTTAAGGGAGAGCATTGTGATAGACTCACACTTGAGGGAGAGTGTTAAGTATTAACAAGTGTGAGTAGGGTGCATAATAGTCCCACATTGGATAGAAATGTGGTGACTTGAGCATTGATGTTGGAAATTCACCTCACACCCTATGAAGAATTCCCTTCAATCTTGATCTCAAGATTGATGAACAAACCCACAATATGATAGTAACGGTAATAACAAGTAATTATCAAGAACAACAAAAGAAAAGAAGAACGCACAAGAAAGAGAAGAATGCGAGAAAAAAATATTTGGAGAGAATGTGTTACCCACAACTGTGGGATTTCTTATTGCTTATAGAACTTTCACTTGCTAAACACTGCAACTGTGAAATCTGTTCTATGTTATGTTGTGTTTGAATACAAAGCAAGGCACCCTATTTATAGTTTTAGATTTACAAAAGCCCAAAACATAAAAGGCCCAAAATATTCAAATCAAATATAATCATATCAAATCAAATCAAAACAATGAATTGCATTTAACACACCACCTAATTCATTTTGTCTAAACTGTCTACATTCATCATGGCTCTTAGTCTTCTGAAGGCTTCGACCTGCACTCCCTTCGTCATGATATCTGCAATCTGATTCTCAGTTCTGCAATGTTCCAACTTCATCTTCCCTTCTGCTACCTGCTCTCGAAGATAATGGAACCTCATTTCGATGTGCTTGCTTCGACCATGAGCTATTGGATTCTTCGCCAAGTTGATAGCTGACATGTTGTCTATCCTCATGGTAATTGCTCCATGATTCTTCCATGTGATTTCTTTGACCAAGTTCACCATCCAAGTTGCTTGGCATGCACAAAGGGAAGCAAATATATATTCTGCTTCGCATGATGATAATGCCACTATGTCGCACCTCGAAAAATCATGGAGACATTTCGGAGAAACGACCCTCGCGTGAAAGGCGCGGAATTGCGGTTCGACAGAGTCGCCACCGAACTTTATTTTTCCCGAACAAACGGGAGAGGAAAATATCGAGAAAACCTCTTAAAACGAAAGGATAGGAACAGGGTTGTCGCAACCATGTTCCGGGTTCGGGAGTCGGTTACGTGAGGGGAAGGTATTAGCACCCCTCACGTCCGTCGTACTCGACGGGAACCTCTTAAGGTAAATGTGGGGAGTGTTGTTCTAGGTTTACTTGTTTTCTTTTCGTTGTTAAAGGTAGAATTGGTAGGATAAAAGGTAAAGACGCTAGGGGAATGGGGCGGTTAGAAGATAGGGTGCTCGCCAAGGATTGGGGCCCTTGTGCCTACGTATGCTCATTCGGACGAGAATGAGAAATCAGAGCGTCGTAGTTCGACTACAGGAAAGGTTGGGAATGTGTGGACGAAATAATGGAGGAAAATAGAAGTGTGGCATAGGGGAAAGAATGGGAAATGTGCTCGCCAAGATTATCGCAATCTTGTACCTACGTATCTTACATTCGGACGAGAAGGAAGAATCAGAGCAGTCGTAGTTCGTGGTAACAACCACGAAAAGACGAGGTTTGAATTGGTTTGACGTTTGAGAATGAGACGAAAGAGTGACTGACAAGCAACCCAAGAGCGCGCCTCAAGAGCTTGTCACTCAAGAATTCAAGGAATGCGAGATTCCGAGAACTCAGTTCTTTCGGGAATTGACTGAATAAGTTGAAGATAAAGAGTTGGATGTTTTGAAATCGAAAGAATGAACTAATAACAACTCAAGGGCGCACCTCGAGAGTTACTCATTCGAATATTCAAAGAATGTTAGATTCTGAGAATATCCCTCTTTCGTAAGTTTTAAAAATGTTTGTGAAAGGATCGAATCGAAAAAAAACGGCATGCGAGGCCAAAAGGAAGTTGGTTTGAAAATGGCTCGACGACGTGTCGAGGATTTGATTGAAAATGAAACTGACTTGATGACGTGTCAAGGCTTAAGATTGTGAGAAACGATATTAGTCCCTGAGGGTGCCCCTAATATCGAAACCACGAGGAGTTGTGAATGAAATGTACGAAATGTGGGTTGCGAATGCGTACGAGCATTCGACTTAGGAGAATGTTTGAAAATGATTGCATTTGAAAGATTCGAAAGGTTGAGTGAACAACAACTCAAAGGGCGTGCTTCGAGAGTTATTCACTCGAAAACTCAAGGGATGCTAGATTCCAAGAATCTCCTTCTTTCAGAGTTTTAATCGAGAAAAAGTTGAGAAAATGTTTTGAAATAGTTTGAAGTGAAACGAGGTGTGAAAATAATTTTAGGAGAAGTGATAATTATTTGATAAATGAGACGTCGGCCTCACAATCAATTAATCGGAGTATTATCGAGATGCTAGATCTCAATAACACCATTTTTATCTGAAAATGTTTGGATGAACAGTGGAAATATCACACAGAATGCCAAATTCCTATGATATTTCTTTGCCCAAAATAGCGTACTAAATGAATAGTAGAATGACATATTATTTAAGGTGTACACCCCAATAACGTTCGTCCAAAAATCCACATAAGATTCTAACTAACAGGTCATTAATAATTTATCATTATTAATTAGATAATGATGTTAAATTTTAAATTAATAGTTTAGTAACAAAAATAAGTATTTAAAGAAATATTATTGTTTCAAAATTGTTTCTCTTTAAAAGAAAATCTATTTTGAAATTGTCTTATAAAATAAGTTACTCAATAAATAAAAGAGTGATTTTGATTTAATTTAAGAAAAAAAGTTTGAATAAACAACGAGAGTACCATGTGGAATGCTAGACTCCAATGACATTTCCTTGTCTAAATAATTAAAGGGCGTATTTTGAAATGAAAATGACAAACGATACACTACCCGAGGCGTACGCCTCAATAGTGATCATTCGAGAACCCAAAAAGTGCTAGACTTTAAAAGTTCAATTCTTTTGTGACTTAATTAAGAAAATAATTTTAATGTTAAAAAAAATAAATTGAAATAGGAACAAAAATTGAACAGATTTTAGACATGATTATCCAAGTTTTGAAAATATATTTAAAAAAAATAGTCCAAGGTTTTTTGTTTTTTTTTTTTTTTAAAAATTTGAATTGTTTTAAAACAAACTAAAAAAAACGACCTTTATTTATTTAAAGGTATAAATATTGGGTTTTAGGATGAAATAAATTGTTTGAAAACCTGATGAGATTCTATTGGAAGCCCGCGTTGAAACACACAGTAAGCATACCATAGGTAATGAATACTAAAAGATTAACCATCATAACCATCAAATAAAATGAAACACTATGTGCATATAGAAATCAACCGGGAATCTTATCTGTCACAGGGGTCGCAACCAAATATTACTTTGACATCGTGCCGCTAACTAGAAACACCAACGAACCCAATAGAGTTAAAAATAGAAAAAATTAAACATACAGAAAAAAGAAAAAATAACCAGCAAGATGATGCTAGCCGCAATTCAACTTCATCCTACCAAGACTCCAAATTAATTCAATACACGAATACGATACCGTCGAGTCAGAGCAATAACAACATACTAACAACAACCTCGATGCCAATTTGGGACAAGTCATAAACAAAACATTATATCAACAAAGCAAGCATTAATATCATCTGAGAACACAACTTTAAAAAGAACACAGAAACAACCGCATAATATTCATAGTTTAACCATGAGAAAGATCAACCAAAAATGGACATTCTGCAATTTGTTACAGTCAATGCTTGATATACCTTGCGTTACTGACAAACCATGGCGAAGGATCTTTGAATGAGTTTGGGATCTTTAGCCGCTTGAGTCTTCAGACGAGACGTAGCTTAATGGTTGTTGTGCGGTTGTTAAGGGTCTCCTTCAAGCGCGGCGAATCACGACTTTGTACTCAGTGATCGGTGAACTGAGATCGCCATCATTGGAAACCTGCAAGCAAAACCATGACTCAACACTTGAAGAGACGAGGCCGCAAGTTGTTGTTACTCGTTCGTTGCTGTTATTGCAAAGCTGTTGTCATCGACACTGATGCTGCTTCACTGTCGGCTGCGCTTTGTGTTGTGATTTGAATGGTGTGAAGGTCGTCGCAGAAACAATCTCAAAAGCTGCTTCAATTTATTTTTTGTGTAATCGGAGATTTCGACGATGTCGCGACCTGAAGATGAAACCAAATTGCTAATGGGTAACTTGCATTCGAATCGGTGTCAGCATGATGGGATTCTTGCGTTTGGACATTCCAATTAGTTCAGATCCTATGCGAAACCCATGAACAACAGTACCACGAGCAAGAATCGGAGGAAAACGGAAAACTAACACAACATTGTAGTGACCTTAGATCATAAATTTGAGAAATTGTTCGTCGACTACAACACCTTACTCTGTTCTCGCTCTAACACCCTTATTTGAAGTCGTCAACCACCTCACAATCAATTACAGGAAATGGGTTGTTTTTGAATCGATATTTGAAGATTAAACTGCTTTGTTCTTCGATTTCCATTGTTGCATGTGGTTGAGCAAGATAGTAGCATATTGGATGGAGGATAAAAAGAGCTTTATGGGTGATGGTTGTGCGGTGGAAAAGAGAGGTAGGTGGAGGGGTTTAGTCGGGGAAGAAGAAGGTGAAAAAGTTTGGCGGTGGTGAGGAAGAAGAAGTTTGTAGAAATGAGGAGCTATTGAAGTTAAAGTTGTGACGACAGTGAAGGTTTGGGAGAGGGGGAAGGCTCACCGGCGGCTAGGGTTTGGTGGGAGAACATGAGGCGGCGGCCGTTTTTTTGATGTAGGAAGGTGCTCATTCGTTCAATTCACTCTAGTGCTTTCAAAAAGAGTTGATGAACAGTGATCTCCCCCCCCCCCCCTCTTCCATCGGTCTTCTTCTTTTAAGAACACACCCCAAAGACAACCCTAATGGGCCACTACAATTGGGCCTTTCCTCAACTCTTTTCTTTTTTTAATTAACATTAACAAATATAATACTTAATTTACACTAAATTGAAACTATTTAAATATACAAATACTAAATATAAAAACAAAGATATTGACAAATATATAAGTAAAACAAACTAAAAAACAAAAATTAATATTTAAAAAGAAAAGAACTATATATGTGCATATAATATTATTATAAAAAAGGTTTAGGAAATTAAGGAAAGAATTAATATTCAAAAAAATGCTATTAAGCCACGTGTCACACCTTAATTGGGTGAAAAAAAAGCATAAATTTAAAAAAAAAAAAAAAAAAACTCAATTACGGGTGGATACGTGTCTAAACGATATGAAATAACAAATGCAAAAATATTTACAAAAGGGTAGGACAAATTTAGGGTATGACAGATGCCCCTATCTAATAGACTTAAACCTAGGGAAATAAACTGCTACGGCGTTCGTTTTCCTGAGGTAGAAGTCAATTAGATATAAAAAGACCCTGAATTTGTCCGAAAGAAAGAGAGATGCTTGAGAGTTGAAAATGCTGGATAAGATAAAACTCTGAGTGAACTGTGAACGATAGGAAAAAAGTCGTCATCATCAAAAGGATGATGAAAAGAAACACACACGAATACCACCACCAAAAGGATGGTAGAGCAAAGCACAAACGCACAATCTGACATTAACAAAATGTCAGACCCACCACCAAAAGGATGACGGAGCGAAACACATACCAGCCACTACCACCAAAAGGATGATAGGACAAACACCAACACCTATCGCACAATCTGACATCGACGAAATGTCAGACCCACCACAAAAAGGATGACGGAGCGAAACTCACACCAGTCACTACCACCAAAAGGATGATAGGACAAACACAATCGCACAATCTGACATCGACGAAATGTCAGACCCAACCCCAAAAAGATGACGGAGCGAAACTCACACCAACACTACCACCAAAAGGATGATAGGGAAAAACACAACACACATCGCACAATCTGACATCGACGAAATGTCAGACCCACCACCAAAAGGATGGCAGAGCGAAACACAACACACATTGCACAATCTGACATCGACGAAATGCCAGACCCACCACCAAAAGGATGATGGAGCGAAACACAAACAAAATATCGCACAATCTGACATCGACGAAATGCCAGACCCACCACCAAAAGGATGATGGAGCGAAATACAAACAAAATATCGCACAATCTGACATCGAAGAAATGCCAGACCCACCACCAAAAGGATGACGGAGCGAAACACAAACAAAATATCGCACAATCTGACATCGACAAAAATGCCAGACCCACCACCAAAAGGATGATGGAGCGAAACACAAACAAAATATCGCACAATCTGACATCGACGAAATGCCAGACCCACCACCAAAAGGATGACGGAGCGAAACACAAACAAAATATCGCACAATCTAACATCGACGAAATGCCAGACGCACCACCAAAAGGATGACGGAGCGAAACACAAACAAAATATCGCACAATCTAACATCGACGAAATGCCAGACCCACCACCAAAAGGATGACGGAGCAAAACACACACCAGCCACTACCACTAAAAGGATGATAGGACAAACACAATCGCACAATCTGACATCGACGAAATGTCAAACCCACCACCAAAAGTATGACGGAGCGAAACTCACACCAACACTACCACCAAAAGGATGATAGGGCAAAACACAACACACATCGCACAATCTGACATCAACGAAATGTCAGACCCACCACCAAAAGGATGGCAGAGCGAAACACAACACACATCGCACAATCTGACATCGACGAAATGCCAGACCCACCACCAAAAGGATGATGGAGCGAAACACAAACAAAATATCGCACAATCTGACATCGACGAAATGCCAGACCCACCACCAAAAGGATGATGGAGCGAAACACAAACAAAATATCGCACAATCTGACATCGACGAAATGCCAGACCCACCACCAAAAGGATGACGGAGCGAAACACAAACAAAATATCGCACAATCTGACATCGACGAAATGCCAGATCCACCACCAAAAGGATGATGGAGCGAAACACAAACAAAATATCGCACAATCTGACATAGACGAAATGCCAGACCCACCACCAAAAGGATGACGGAGCGAAACACAAACAAAATATTGCACAATCTGACATCGACGAAATGCCAGACCCACCACCAAAAGGATGACGGAGCGAAAGTAAAACAAAATATCGCACAATCTGACATCGACGAAATGCCAGACCCACCACCAAAAGGATGACGGAGCAAAACACACACCAGCCACTACCACCAAAAGGATGATAGGACAAACACAATCGCACAATCTGACATCGACGAAATGTCAAACCCACCACCAAAAGGATGACAGAGCGAAACTCACACCAACATTACCACCAAAAGGATGATAGGGCAAAACACAACACACATCGCACAATCTGACATCGACGAAATGTCATACCCACCACCAAAAGGATGGCAGAGCGAAACACAACACACATTGCACAATCTAACATCGACGAAATGCCAGACCCACCACCAAAAGGATGATGGAGCGAAACACAAACAAAATATCGCACAATCTGACATCGACGAAATGCCAGACCCACCACCAAAAGGATGATGGAGCGAAATACAAACAAAATATCGCACAATCTGACATCGACGAAATGCCAGACCCACCACCAAAAGGATGACGGAGCGAAACACAAACAAAATATCGCACAATCTGACATCGACAAAAATGCCAGACCCACCACCAAAAGGATGATGGAGCGAAACACAAACAAAATATCGCACAATCTGACATCGACGAAATGCCAGACCCACCACCAAAAGGATGACGGAGCGAAACACAAACAAAATATCGCACAATCTAACATCGACGAAATGCCAGACGCACCACCAAAAGGATGACGAAGCGAAACACAAACAAAATATCGCACAATCTAACATCGACGAAATGCCAGACCCACCACCAAAAGGATGACGGAGCAAAACACACACCAGCCACTACCACTAAAAGGATGATAGGACAAACACAATCGCACAATCTGACATCGACGAAATGTCAAACCCACCACCAAAAGTATGACGGAGCGAAACTCACACCAACACTACCACCAAAAGGATGATAGGGCAAAACACAACACACATCGCACAATCTGACATCAACGAAATGTCAGACCCACCACCAAAAGGATGGCAGAGCGAAACACAACACACATCGCACAATCTGACATCGACGAAATGCCAGACCCACCACCAAAAGGATGATGGAGCGAAACACAAACAAAATATCGCACAATCTGACATCGACGAAATGCCAGACCCACCACCAAAAGGATGATGGAGCGAAACACAAACAAAATATCGCACAATCTGACATCGACGAAATGCCAGACCCACCACCAAAAGGATGACGGAGCGAAACACAAACAAAATATCGCACAATCTGACATCGACGAAATGCCAGATCCACCACCAAAAGGATGATGGAGCGAAACACAAACAAAATATCGCACAATCTGACATCGACGAAATGCCAGACCCACCACCAAAAGGATGACGGAGCGAAACACAAACAAAATATTGCACAATCTGACATCGACGAAATGCCAGACCCACCACCAAAAGGATGACGGAGCAAAAGTCAAACAAAATATCGCACAATCTGACATCGACGAAATGCCAGACCCACCACCAAAAGGATGACGGAGCAAAACACACACCAGCCACTACCACCAAAAGGATGATAGCACAAACACAATCGCACAATCTGACATCGACGAAATGTCAAACCCACCACCAAAAGGATGACAGAGCGAAACTCACACCAACATTACCACCAAAAGGATGATAGGGCAAAACACAACACACATCGCACAATCTGACATCGACGAAATGTCATACCCACCACCAAAAGGATGGCAGAGCGAAACACAACACACATTGCACAATCTGACATCGACGAAATGCCAGACCCACCACCAAAAGGATGATGGAGCGAAACACAAACAAAATATCGCACAATCTGACATCGACGAAATGCCAGACCCACCACCAAAAGGATGATGGAGCGAAACACAAACAAAATATCGCACAATCTGACATCAACGAAATGCCAGACCTACCACCAAAAGGATGACGGAGCGAAACACAAACAAAATATCGCACAATCTGACATCGACAAAAATGCTAGACCCACCACCAAGAGGATGATGGAGCGAAACACAAACAAAATATCGCACAATCTGACATCGACGAAATGCCAGACCCACCACCAAAAGGATGACGGAGAGAAACACAAACAAAATATCGCACAATCTAACATCGACGAAATGCCAGACCCACCACCAAAAGGATGACGGAGTGAAACACAAACAAAATATCGCACAATCTGACATCGACGAAATGCCAGACCCACCACCAAAAGGATGACGAAGCAAAACACACACCAGCCACTACCACCAAAAGGATGATAGGAAAAACACAATCGCACAATCTGACATCGAAGAAATGTCAAACCCACCACCAAAAGGATGACGGAGCGAAACTCACACCAACACTACCACCAAAAGGATGATAGGGCAAAACTTAACACACATCGCACAATCTGACATCGACGAAATGTCAGACCCACCACCAAAAGGATGGAAGAGCGAAAAACAACACACATCGCACAATCTGACATCGACGAAATGTCAGACCCACCACCAAATGGATGATGAAGCGAAACACAAACAAAATATCGCACAATCTGACATCGACGAAATGCCAGACCCACCACCAAAAGGATGATGGAGCGAAACACAAACAAAATATCGCACAATCTGAAATCGACGAAATGCCAGACCCACCACCAAAAGGATGACGGAGCGAAACACAAACAAAATATCGCACAATCTGACATCGACAAAATGCCAGACCCACCACCAAAAGGATGATGGAGCGAAACACAAACAAAATATCGCACAATCTGACATCGACGAAATGCCAGACCCACCACCAAAAGGATGACGGAGCGAAACACAAACAAAATATCGCACAATCTGACATCGACGAAATGCCAGACCCACCACCAAAAGGATGACGGAGCGAAACACAAACAAAATATCGCACAATCTAACATCGACGAAATGCCAGACGCACCACCAAAAGGATGACGGAGCAAAACACACACCAGCCACTACCACTAAAAGGATGATAGGACAAACACAATCGCACAATCTGACATCGACGAAATGTCAAACCCACCACCAAAAGTATGACGGAGCGAAACTCACACCAACACTACCCCCAAAAGGATGATAGGGCAAAACACAACACACATCGCACAATCTGACATCAACGAAATGTCAGACCCACCACCAAAAGGATGGCAGAGCGAAACACAACACACATCGCACAATCTGACATCGACGAAATGCCAGACCCACCACCAAAAGGATGATGGAGCGAAACACAAACAAAATATCGCACAATCTGACATCGACGAAATGCCAGACCCACCACCAAAAGGATGATGGAGCGAAACACAAACAAAATATCGCACAATCTGACATCGACGAAATGCCAGACCCACCACCAAAAGGATGACGGAGCGAAACACAAACAAAATATCGCACAATCTGACATCGACGAAATGCCAGATCCACCACCAAAAGGATGATGGAGCGAAACACAAACAAAATATCGCACAATCTGACATCGACGAAATGCCAGACCCACCACCAAAAGGATGACGGAGCGAAACACAAACAAAATATTGCACAATCTGACATCGACGAAATGCCAGACCCACCACCAAAAGGATGACGGAGCAAAAGTCAAACAAAATATCGCACAATCTGACATCGACGAAATGCCAGACCCACCACCAAAAGGATGACGGAGCAAAACACACACCAGCCACTACCACCAAAAGGATGATAGCACAAACACAATCGCACAATCTGACATCGACGAAATGTCAAACCCACCACCAAAAGGATGACAGAGCGAAACTCACACCAACATTACCACCAAAAGGATGATAGGGCAAAACACAACACACATCACACAATCTGACATCGACGAAATGTCATACCCACCACCAAAAGGATGGCAGAGCGAAACACAACACACATTGCACAATCTGACATCGACGAAATGCCAGACCCACCACCAAAAGGATGATGGAGCGAAACACAAACAAAATATCGCACAATCTGACATCGACGAAATGCCAGACCCACCACCAAAAGGATGATGGAGCGAAACACAAACAAAATATCGCACAATCTGACATCAACGAAATGCCAGACCTACCACCAAAAGGATGACGGAGCGAAACACAAACAAAATATCGCACAATCTGACATCGACAAAAATGCTAGACCCACCACCAAGAGGATGATGGAGCGAAACACAAACAAAATATCGCACAATCTGACATCGACGAAATGCCAGACCCACCACCAAAAGGATGACGGAGAGAAACACAAACAAAATATCGCACAATCTAACATCGACGAAATGCCAGACCCACCACCAAAAGGATGACGGAGTGAAACACAAACAAAATATCGCACAATCTGACATCGACGAAATGCCAGACCCACCACCAAAAGGATGACGAAGCAAAACACACACCAGCCACTACCACCAAAAGGATGATAGGAAAAACACAATCGCACAATCTGACATCGAAGAAATGTCAAACCCACCACCAAAAGGATGACGGAGCGAAACTCACACCAACACTACCACCAAAAGGATGATAGGGCAAAACTTAACACACATCGCACAATCTGACATCGACGAAATGTCAGACCCACCACCAAAAGGATGGAAGAGCGAAAAACAACACACATCGCACAATCTGACATCGACGAAATGTCAGACCCACCACCAAATGGATGATGAAGTGAAACACAAACAAAATATCGCACAATCTGAAATCGACGAAATGCCAGACCCACCACCAAAAGGATGACGGAGCGAAACACAAACAAAATATCGCACAATCTGACATCGACAAAATGCCAGACCCACCACCAAAAGGATGATGGAGCGAAACACAAACAAAATATCGCACAATCTGACATCGACGAAATGCCAGACCCACCACCAAAAGGATGACGGAGCGAAACACAAACAAAATATCGCACAATCTGACATCGACAAAAATGCCAAACCCACCACCAAAAGGATGATGGAGCGAAACACAAACAAAATATCGCACAATCTGACATCGACGAAATGCCAGACCCACCACCAAAAGGATGATGGAGCGAAACACAAACAAAATATCGCACAATCTGACATCGACGAAATGCCAGACCCACCACCAAAAGGATGACAGAGCGAAACACAAACAAAATATCGCACAATCTAACATCGACGAAATGCCAGACCCACCACCAAAAGGATGACGGAGCGAAACACAAACAAAATATCGCACAATCTAACATCGACGAAATGCCAGACCCACCACCAAAAGGATGACGGAGCAAAACACACACCAGCCACTACCACCAAAAGGATGATAGGACAAACACAATCGCACAATCTGACATCGACGAAATGTCAAACCCACCACCAAAAGTATGACGGAGCGAAACTCACACCAACACTACCACCAAAAGGATGATAGGGCAAAACACAACACACATCGCACAATCTGACATCAACGAAATGTCATACCCACCACCAAAAGGATGGTAGAGCGAAACACAACACACATCGCACAATCTGACATCGACGAAATGCCAGACCCACCACCAAAAGGATGATGGAGCGAAACACAAACAAAATATCGCACAATCTGACATCGACGAAATGCCAGACCCACCACCAAAAGGATGATGGAGCGAAACACAAACAAAATATCGCACAATCTGACATCGACAAAATGCCAGACCCACCACCAAAAGGATGACGGAGCGAAACACAAACAAATTATCGCACAATCTGACATCGACGAAATGCCAGACCCACCACCAAAAGGATGACGGAGCGAAACACAAACAAAATATCGCACAATCTGACATCGACGAAATGCCAGATCCACCACCAAAAGGATGATGGAGCGAAACACAAACAAAATATCGCACAATCTGACATCGACGAAATGTCAGACCCACCACCAAAAGGATGACGGAGCGAAACACAAACAAAATATTGCACAATCTGACATCGACGAAATGCCAGACCCACCACCAAAAGGATGACGGAGCAAAAGTCAAACAAAATATCGCACAATCTGACATCGACGAAATGCCAGACCCACCACCAAAAGGATGACGGAGCAAAACACACACCAGCCACTACCACCAAAAGGATGATAGCACAAACACAATCGCACAATCTGACATCGACGAAATGTCAAACCCACCACCAAAAGGATGACAGAGCGAAACTCACACCAACATTACCACCAAAAGGATGATAGGGCAAAACACAACACACATCGCACAATCTGACATCGACGAAATGTCATACCCACCACCAAAAGGATGGCAGAGCGAAACACAACACACATTGCACAATCTGACATCGACGAAATGCCAGACCCACCACCAAAAGGATGATGGAGCGAAACACAAACAAAATATCGCACAATCTGACATCGACGAAATGCCAGACCCACCACCAAAAGGATGATGGAGCGAAACACAAACAAAATATCGCACAATCTGACATCAACGAAATGCCAGACCTACCACCAAAAGGATGACGGAGCGAAACACAAACAAAATATCGCACAATCTGACATCGACAAAAATGCTAGACCCACCACCAAGAGGATGATGGAGCGAAACACAAACAAAATATCGCACAATCTGACATCGACGAAATGCCAGACCCACCACCAAAAGGATGACGGAGAGAAACACAAACAAAATATCGCACAATCTAACATCGACGAAATGCCAGACCCACCACCAAAAGGATGACGGAGTGAAACACAAACAAAATATCGCACAATCTGACATCGACGAAATGCCAGACCCACCACCAAAAGGATGACGAAGCAAAACACACACCAGCCACTACCACCAAAAGGATGATAGGAAAAACACAATCGCACAATCTGACATCGAAGAAATGTCAAACCCACCACCAAAAGGATGACGGAGCGAAACTCACACCAACACTACCACCAAAAGGATGATAGGGCAAAACTTAACACACATCGCACAATCTGACATCGACGAAATGTCAGACCCACCACCAAAAGGATGGAAGAGCGAAAAACAACACACATCGCACAATCTGACATCGACGAAATGTCAGACCCACCACCAAATGGATGATGAAGTGAAACACAAACAAAATATCGCACAATCTGAAATCGACGAAATGCCAGACCCACCACCAAAAGGATGACGGAGCGAAACACAAACAAAATATCGCACAATCTGACATCGACAAAATGCCAGACCCACCACCAAAAGGATGATGGAGCGAAACACAAACAAAATATCGCACAATCTGACATCGACGAAATGCCAGACCCACCACCAAAAGGATGACGGAGCGAAACACAAACAAAATATCGCACAATCTGACATCGACAAAAATGCCAAACCCACCACCAAAAGGATGATGGAGCGAAACACAAACAAAATATCGCACAATCTGACATCGACGAAATGCCAGACCCACCACCAAAAGGATGATGGAGCGAAACACAAACAAAATATCGCACAATCTGACATCGACGAAATGCCAGACCCACCACCAAAAGGATGACAGAGCGAAACACAAACAAAATATCGCACAATCTAACATCGACGAAATGCCAGACCCACCACCAAAAGTATGACGGAGCGAAACACAAACAAAATATCGCACAATCTAACATCGACGAAATGCCAGACCCACCACCAAAAGGATGACGGAGCAAAACACACACCAGCCACTACCACCAAAAGGATGATAGGACAAACACAATCGCACAATCTGACATCGACGAAATGTCAAACCCACCACCAAAAGTATGACGGAGCGAAACTCACACCAACACTACCACCAAAAGGATGATAGGGCAAAACACAACACACATCGCACAATCTGACATCAACGAAATGTCATACCCACCACCAAAAGGATGGTAGAGCGAAACACAACACACATCGCACAATCTGACATCGACGAAATGCCAGACCCACCACCAAAAGGATGATGGAGCGAAACACAAACAAAATATCGCACAATCTGACATCGACGAAATGCCAGACCCACCACCAAAAGGATGATGGAGCGAAACACAAACAAAATATCGCACAATCTGACATCGACAAAATGCCAGACCCACCACCAAAAGGATGACGGAGCGAAACACAAACAAATTATCGCACAATCTGACATCGACGAAATGCCAGACCCACCACCAAAAGGATGACGGAGCGAAACACAAACAAAATATCGCACAATCTGACATCGACGAAATGCCAGATCCACCACCAAAAGGATGATGGAGCGAAACACAAACAAAATATCGCACAATCTGACATCGACGAAATGTCAGACCCACCACCAAAAGGATGACGGAGCGAAACACAAACAAAATATTGCACAATCTGACATCGACGAAATGCCAGACCCACCACCAAAAGGATGACGGAGCAAAAGTCAAACAAAATATCGCACAATCTGACATCGACGAAATGCCAGACCCACCACCAAAAGGATGACGGAGCAAAACACACACCAGCCACTACCACCAAAAGGATGATAGCACAAACACAATCGCACAATCTGACATCGACGAAATGTCAAACCCACCACCAAAAGGATGACAGAGCGAAACTCACACCAACATTACCACCAAAAGGATGATAGGGCAAAACACAACACACATCGCACAATCTGACATCGACGAAATGTCATACCCACCACCAAAAGGATGGCAGAGCGAAACACAACACACATTGCACAATCTGACATCGACGAAATGCCAGACCCACCACCAAAAGGATGATGGAGCGAAACACAAACAAAATATCGCACAATCTGACATCGACGAAATGCCAGACCCACCACCAAAAGGATGATGGAGCGAAACACAAACAAAATATCGCACAATCTGACATCAACGAAATGCCAGACCTACCACCAAAAGGATGACGGAGCGAAACACAAACAAAATATCGCACAATCTGACATCGACAAAAATGCTAGACCCACCACCAAGAGGATGATGGAGCGAAACACAAACAAAATATCGCACAATCTGACATCGACGAAATGCCAGACCCACCACCAAAAGGATGACGGAGAGAAACACAAACAAAATATCGCACAATCTAACATCGACGAAATGCTAGACCCACCACCAAAAGGATGACGGAGTGAAACACAAACAAAATATCGCACAATCTGACATCGACGAAATGCCAGACCCACCACCAAAAGGATGACGAAGCAAAACACACACCAGCCACTACCACCAAAAGGATGATAGGAAAAACACAATCGCACAATCTGACATCGAAGAAATGTCAAACCCACCACCAAAAGGATGACGGAGCGAAACTCACACCAACACTACCACCAAAAGGATGATAGGGCAAAACTTAACACACATCGCACAATCTGACATCGACGAAATGTCAGACCCACCACCAAAAGGATGGAAGAGCGAAAAACAACACACATCGCACAATCTGACATCGACGAAATGTCAGACCCACCACCAAATGGATGATGAAGCGAAACACAAACAAAATATCGCACAATCTGACATCGACGAAATGCCAGACCCACCACCAAAAGGATGATGGAGCGAAACACAAACAAAATATCGCACAATCTGAAATCGACGAAATGCCAGACCCACCACCAAAAGGATGACGGAGCGAAACACAAACAAAATATCGCACAATCTGACATCGACAAAATGCCAGACCCACCACCAAAAGGATGATGGAGCGAAACACAAACAAAATATCGCACAATCTGACATCGACGAAATGCCAGACCCACCACCAAAAGGATGACGGAGCGAAACACAAACAAAATATCGCACAATCTGACATCGACAAAAATGCCAAACCCACCACCAAAAGGATGATGGAGCGAAACACAAACAAAATATCGCACAATCTGACATCGACGAAATGCCAGACCCACCACCAAAAGGATGATGGAGCGAAACACAAACAAAATATCGCATAATCTGACATCGACGAAATGCCAGACCCACCACCAAAAGGATGACAGAGCGAAACACAAACAAAATATCGCACAATCTAACATCGACGAAATGCCAGACCCACCACCAAAAGGATGACGGAGCGAAACACAAACAAAATATCGCACAATCTAACATCGACGAAATGCCAGACCCACCACCAAAAGGATGACGGAGCAAAACACACACCAGCCACTACCACCAAAAGGATGATAGGACAAACACAATCGCACAATCTGACATCGACGAAATGTCAAACCCACCACCAAAAGTATGACGGAGCGAAACTCACACCAACACTACCACAAAAAGGATGATAGGGCAAAACACAACACACATCGCACAATCTGACATCAACGAAATGTCATACCCACCACCAAAAGGATGGCAGAGCGAAACACAACACACATCGCACAATCTGACATCGACGAAATGCCAGACCCACCACCAAAAGGATGATGGAGCGAAACACAAACAAAATATCGCACAATCTGACATCGACGAAATGCCAGACCCACCACCAAAAGGATGATGGAGCGAAACACAAACAAAATATCGCACAATCTGACATCGACAAAATGCCAGACCCACCACCAAAAGGATGACGGAGCGAAACACAAACAAATTATCGCACAATCTGACATCGACGAAATGCCAGACCCACCACCAAAAGGATGACGGAGCGAAACACAAACAAAATATCGCACAATCTGACATCGACGAAATGCCAGACCCACCACCAAAACGATGACGGAGCGAAACACAAACAAAATATCGCACAATCTGACATCGACGAAATGCCAGACCCACCACCAAAAGGATGACGGAGCGAAACACAAACAAAATATTGCACAATCTGACATCGACGAAATGCCAGACCCACCACCAAAAGGATGACGGAGCAAAACACACACCAGCCACTACCACCAAAAGGATGATAGGACAAACACAATCGCACAATCTGACATCGACGAAATGTCAAACCCACCACCAAAAGGATGACGGAGCGAAACTCACACCAACACTACCACCAAAAGGATGATAGGGAAAAACACAACACACATCGCACAATCTGACATCGACGAAATGTCAGACCCACCACCAAAAGGATGGCAGAGCGAAACACAACACACATCGCACAATCTGACATCGACGAAATGCCAGACCCACCACCAAAAGGATGATGGAGCGAAACACAAACAAAATATCGCACAATCTGACATCGACGAAATGCCAGACCCACCACCAAAAGGATGATGGAGCGAAACACAAACAAAATATCGCACAATCTGACATCGACAAAATGCCAGACCCACCACCAAAAGGATGACGGAGCGAAACACAAACAAATTATCGCACAATCTGACATCGACGAAATGCCAGACCCACCACCAAAAGGATGACGGAGCGAAACACAAACAAAATATCGCACAATCTGACATCGACGAAATGCCAGACCCACCACCAAAAGGATGACGGAGCGAAACACAAACAAAATATCGCACAATCTGACATCGACGAAATGCCAGACCCACCACCAAAAGGATGACGGAGCGAAACACAAACAAAATATTGCACAATCTGACATCGACGAAATGCCAGACCCACCACCAAAAGGATGACGGAGCAAAACACACACCAGCCACTACCACCAAAAGGATGATAGGACAAACACAATCGCACAATCTGACATCGACGAAATGTCAAACCCACCACCAAAAGGATGACGGAGCGAAACTCACACCAACACTACCACCAAAAGGATGATAGGGCAAAACTTAACACACATCGCACAATCTGACATCGACGAAATGTCAGACCCACCACCAAAAGGATGGAAGAGCGAAAAACAACACACATCGCACAATCTGACATCGACGAAATGTCAGACTCACCACCAAATGGATGATGAAGCGAAACACAAACAAAATATCGCACAATCTGACATCGACGAAATGCCAGACCCACCACCAAAAGGATGATGGAGCGAAACACAAACAAAATATCGCACAATCTGAAATCGACGAAATGCCAGACCCACCACCAAAAGGATGACGGAGCGAAACACAAACAAAATATCGCACAATCTGACATCGACAAAATGCCAGACCCACCACCAAAAGGATGATGGAGCGAAACACAAACAAAATATCGCACAATCTGACATCGACGAAATGCCAGACCCACCACCAAAAGGATGACGGAGCGAAACACAAACAAAATATCGCACAATCTGACATCGACAAAAATGCCAAACCCACCACCAAAAGGATGATGGAGCGAAACACAAACAAAATATCGCACAATCTGACATCGACGAAATGCCAGACCCACCACCAAAAGGATGATGGAGCGAAACACAAACAAAATATCGCACAATCTGACATCGACGAAATTCCAGACCCACCACCAAAAGGATGACAGAGCGAAACACAAACAAAATATCGCACAATCTAACATCGACGAAATGCCAGACCCACCACCAAAAGGATGACGGAGCGAAACACAAACAAAATATCGCACAATCTAACATCGACGAAATGCCAGACCCACCACCAAAAGGATGACGGAGCAAAACACACACCAGCCACTACCACCAAAAGGATGATAGGACAAACACAATCGCACAATCTGACTTCGACGAAATGTCAAACCCACCACCAAAAGTATGACGGAGCGAAACTCACACCAACACTACCACCAAAAGGATGATAGGGCAAAACACAACACACATCGCACAATCTGACATCAACGAAATGTCATACCCACCACCAAAAGGATGGCAGAGCGAAACACAACACACATCGCACAATCTGACATCGACGAAATGCCAGACCCACCACCAAAAGGATGATGGAGCGAAACACAAACAAAATATCGCACAATCTGACATCGACGAAATGCCAGACCCACCACCAAAAGGATGATGGAGCGAAACACAAACAAAATATCGCACAATCTGACATCGACAAAATGCCAGACCCACCACCAAAAGGATGACGGAGCGAAACACAAACAAATTATCGCACAATCTGACATCGACGAAATGCCAGACCCACCACCAAAAGGATGACGGAGCGAAACACAAACAAAATATCGCACAATCTGACATCGACGAAATGCCAGACCCACCACCAAAACGATGACGGAGCGAAACACAAACAAAATATCGCACAATCTGACATCGACGAAATGCCAGACCCACCACCAAAAGGATGATGGAGCGAAACACAAACAAAATATCGCACAATCTGAAATCGACGAAATGCCAGACCCACCACCAAAAGGATGACGGAGCGAAACACAAACAAAATATCGCACAATCTGACATCGACAAAATGCCAGACCCACCACCAAAAGGATGATGGAGCGAAACACAAACAAAATATCGCACAATCTGACATCGACGAAATGCCAGACCCACCACCAAAAGGATGACGGAGCGAAACACAAACAAAATATCGCACAATCTGACATCGACAAAAATGCCAAACCCACCACCAAAAGGATGATGGAGCGAAACACAAACAAAATATCGCACAATCTGACATCGACGAAATGCCAGACCCACCACCAAAAGGATGATGGAGCGAAACACAAACAAAATATCGCACAATCTGACATCGACGAAATGCCAGACCCACCACCAAAAGGATGACAGAGCGAAACACAAACAAAATATCGCACAATCTAACATCGATGAAATGCCAGACCCACCACCAAAAGGATGACGGAGCTAAACACAAACAAAATATCGCACAATCAAACATCGACGAAATGCCATACCCACCACCAAAAGGATGACGGAGCAAAACACACACCAGCCACTACCACCAAAAGGATGATAGGACAAACACAATCGCACAATCTGACATCGACGAAATGTCAAACCCACCACCAAAAGTATGACGGAGCGAAACTCACACCAACACTACCACCAAAAGGATGATAGGGCAAAACACAACACACATCGCACAATCTGACATCAACGAAATGTCAGACCCACCACCAAAAGGATGGCAGAGCGAAACACAACACACATCGCACAATCTGACATCGACGAAATGCCAGACCCACCACCAAAAGGATGATGGAGCGAAACACAAACAAAATATCGCACAATCTGACATCGACGAAATGCCAGACCCACCACCAAAAGGATGATGGAGCGAAACACAAACAAAATATCGCACAATCTGACATCGACAAAATGCCAGACCCACCACCAAAAGGATGACGGAGCGAAACACAAACAAATTATCGCACAATCTGACATCGACGAAATGCCAGACCCACCACCAAAAGGATGACGGAGCGAAACACAAACAAAATATCGCACAATCTGACATCGACGAAATGCCAGACCCACCACCAAAAGGATGACGGAGCGAAACACAAACAAAATATCGCACAATCTGACATCGACGAAATGCCAGACCCACCACCAAAAGGATGACAGAGCGAAACACAAACAAAATATTGCACAATCTGACATCGACGAAATGCCAGACCCACCACCAAAAGGATGACGGAGCAAAACACACACCAGCCACTACCACCAAAAGGATGATAGGACAAACACAATCGCACAATCTGACATCGACGAAATGTCAAACCCACCACCAAAAGGATGACGGAGCGAAACTCACACCAACACTACCACCAAAAGGATGATAGGGCAAAACTTAACACACATCGCACAATCTGACATCGACGAAATGTCAGACCCACCACCAAAAGGATGGAAGAGCGAAAAACAACACACATCGCACAATCTGACATCGACGAAATGTCAGACTCACCACCAAATGGATGATGAAGCGAAACACAAACAAAATATCGCACAATCTGACATCGACGAAATGCCAGACCCACCACCAAAAGGATGATGGAGCGAAACACAAACAAAATATCGCACAATCTGAAATCGACGAAATGCCAGACCCACCACCAAAAGGATGACGGAGCGAAACACAAACAAAATATCGCACAATCTGACATCGACAAAATGCCAGACCCACCACCAAAAGGATGATGGAGCGAAACACAAACAAAATATCGCACAATCTGACATCGACGAAATGCCAGACCCACCACCAAAAGGATGACGGAGCGAAACACAAACAAAATATCGCACAATCTGACATCGACAAAAATGCCAAACCCACCACCAAAAGGATGATGGAGCGAAACACAAACAAAATATCGCACAATCTGACATCGACGAAATGCCAGACCCACCACCAAAAGGATGATGGAGCGAAACACAAACAAAATATCGCACAATCTGACATCGACGAAATGCCAGACCCACCACCAAAAGGATGACAGAGCGAAACACAAACAAAATATCGCACAATCTAACATCGACGAAATGCCAGACCCACCACCAAAAGGATGACGGAGCGAAACACAAACAAAATATCGCACAATCTAACATCGACGAAATGCCAGACCCACCACCAAAAGGATGACGGAGCAAAACACACACCAGCCACTACCACCAAAAGGATGATAGGACAAACACAATCGCACAATCTGACTTCGACGAAATGTCAAACCCACCACCAAAAGTATGACGGAGCGAAACTCACACCAACACTACCACCAAAAGGATGATAGGGCAAAACACAACACACATCGCACAATCTGACATCAACGAAATGTCATACCCACCACCAAAAGGATGGCAGAGCGAAACACAACACACATCGCACAATCTGACATCGACGAAATGCCAGACCCACCACCAAAAGGATGATGGAGCGAAACACAAACAAAATATCGCACAATCTGACATCGACGAAATGCCAGACCCACCACCAAAAGGATGATGGAGCGAAACACAAACAAAATATCGCACAATCTGACATCGACAAAATGCCAGACCCACCACCAAAAGGATGACGGAGCGAAGCACAAACAAATTATCGCACAATCTGACATCGACGAAATGCCAGACCCACCACCAAAAGGATGACGGAGCGAAACACAAACAAAATATCGCACAATCTGACATCGACGAAATGCCAGACCCACCACCAAAACGATGACGGAGCGAAACACAAACAAAATATCGCACAATCTGACATCGACGAAATGCCAGACCCACCACCAAAAGGATGATGGAGCGAAACACAAACAAAATATCGCACAATCTGAAATCGACGAAATGCCAGACCCACCACCAAAAGGATGACGGAGCGAAACACAAACAAAATATCGCACAATCTGACATCGACAAAAATGCCAGACCCACCACCAAAAGGATGATGGAGCGAAACACAAACAAAATATCGCACAATCTGACATCGACGAAATGCCAGACCCACCACCAAAAGGATGATGGAGCGAAACACAAACAAAATATCGCACAATCTGACATCGACGAAATGCCAGACCCACCACCAAAAGGATGACAGAGCGAAACACAAACAAAATATCGCACAATCTGACATCGACGAAATGCCAGACCCACCACCAAAAGGATGACGGAGCGAAACACAAACAAAATATCGCACAATCTAACATCGACGAAATGCCAGACCCACCACCAAAAGGATGACGGAGCAAAACACACACCAGCCACTACCACCAAAAGGATGATAGGACAAACACAATCGCACAATCTGACTTTGACGAAATGTCAAACCCACCACCAAAAGTATGACGGAGCGAAACTCACACCAACACTACCACCAAAAGGATGATAGGGCAAAACACAACACACATCGCACAATCTGACATCAACGAAATGTCAGACCCACCACCAAAAGGATGGCAGAGCGAAACACAACACACATCGCACAATCTGACATCGACGAAATGCCAGACCCACCACCAAAAGGATGATGGAGCGAAACACAAACAAAATATCGCACAATCTGACATCGACGAAATGCCAGACCCACCACCAAAAGGATGATGGAGCGAAACACAAACAAAATATCGCACAATCTGACATCGACAAAATGCCAGACCCACCACCAAAAGGATGACGGAGCGAAACACAAACAAATTATCGCACAATCTGACATCGACGAAATGCCAGACCCACCACCAAAAGGATGACGGAGCGAAACACAAACAAAATATCGCACAATCTGACATCGACGAAATGCCAGACCCACCACCAAAAGGATGACGGAGCGAAACACAAACAAAATATCGCACAATCTGACATCGACGAAATGCCAGACCCACCACCAAAAGGATGACAGAGCGAAACACAAACAAAATATTGCACAATCTGACATCGACGAAATGCCAGACCCACCACCAAAAGGATGACGGAGCAAAACACACACCAGCCACTACCACCAAAAGGATGATAGGACAAACACAATCGCACAATCTGACATCGACGAAATGTCAAACCCACCACCAAAAGGATGACGGAGCGAAACTCACACCAACACTACCACCAAAAGGATGATAGGGCAAAACACAACACACATCGCACAATCTGACATCGACGAAATGTCAGACCCACCACCAAAAGGATGGCAGAGCGAAACACAACACACATCGCACAATCTGACATCGACGAAAGGCCAGACCCACCACCAAAAGGATGATGGAGCGAAACACAAACAAAATATCGCACAATCTGACATCGATGAAATGCCAGACCCACCACCAAAAGGATGATGGAGCAAAACACAAACAAAATATCGCACAATCTGACATCGACGAAATGCCAGACCCACCACCAAAAGGATGACGGAGCGAAACACAAACAAATTATCGCACAATCTGACATCGACGAAATGCCAGACCCACCACCAAAAGGATGACGGAGCGAAACACAAACAAAATATCGCACAATCTGACATCGACGAAATGCCAGACCCACCACCAAAACGATGACGGAGCGAAACACAAACAAAATATCGCACAATCTGACATCGACGAAATGCCAGACCCACCACCAAAAGGATGATGGAGCGAAACACAAACAAAATATCGCACAATCTGAAATCGACGAAATGCCAGACCCACCACCAAAAGGATGACGGAGCGAAACACAAACAAAATATCGCACAATCTGACATCGACAAAATGCCAGACCCACCACCAAAAGGATGATGGAGCGAAACACAAACAAAATATCGCACAATCTGACATCGACGAAATGCCAGACCCACCACCAAAAGGATGACGGAGCGAAACACAAACAAAATATCGCACAATCTGACATCGACAAAAATGCCAAACCCACCACCAAAAGGATGATGGAGCGAAACACAAACAAAATATCGCACAATCTGACATCGACGAAATGCCAGACCCACCACCAAAAGGATGATGGAGCGAAACACAAACAAAATATCGCACAATCTGACATCGACGAAATGCCAGACCCACCACCAAAAGGATGACAGAGCGAAACACAAACAAAATATCGCACAATCTAACATCGATGAAATGCCAGACCCACCACCAAAAGGATGACGGAGCGAAACACAAACAAAATATCGCACAATCTAACATCGACGAAATGCCATACCCACCACCAAAAGGATGACGGAGCAAAACACACACCAGCCACTACCACCAAAAGGATGATAGGACAAACACAATCGCACAATCTGACATCGACGAAATGTCAAACCCACCACCAAAAGTATGACGGAGCGAAACTCACACCAACACTACCACCAAAAGGATGATAGGGCAAAACACAACACACATCGCACAATCTGACATCAACGAAATGTCAGACCCACCACCAAAAGGATGGCAGAGCGAAACACAACACACATCGCACAATCTGACATCGACGAAATGCCAGACCCACCACCAAAAGGATGATGGAGCGAAACACAAACAAAATATCGCACAATCTGACATCGACGAAATGCCAGACCCACCACCAAAAGGATGATGGAGCGAAACACAAACAAAATATCGCACAATCTGACATCGACAAAATGCCAGACCCACCACCAAAAGGATGACGGAGCGAAACACAAACAAATTATCGCACAATCTGACATCGACGAAATGCCAGACCCACCACCAAAAGGATGACGGAGCGAAACACAAACAAAATATCGCACAATCTGACATCGACGAAATGCCAGACCCACCACCAAAAGGATGACGGAGCGAAACACAAACAAAATATCGCACAATCTGACATCGACGAAATGCCAGACCCACCACCAAAAGGATGACAGAGCGAAACACAAACAAAAAATTGCACAATCTGACATCGACGAAATGCCAGACCCACCACCAAAAGGATGACGGAGCAAAACACACACCAGCCACTACCACCAAAAGGATGATAGGACAAACACAATCGCACAATCTGACATCGACGAAATGTCAAACCCACCACCAAAAGGATGACGGAGCGAAACTCACACCAACACTACCACCAAAAGGATGATAGGGCAAAACACAACACACATCGCACAATCTGACATCGACGAAATGTCAGACCCACCACCAAAAGGATGGCAGAGCGAAACACAACACACATCGCACAATCTGACATCGACGAAAGGCCAGACCCACCACCAAAAGGATGATGGAGCGAAACACAAACAAAATATCGCACAATCTGACATCGATGAAATGCCAGACCCACCACCAAAAGGATGATGGAGCAAAACACAAACAAAATATCGCACAATCTGACATCGACGAAATGCCAGACCCACCACCAAAAGGATGACGGAGCGAAACACAAACAAAATATCGCACAATCTGACATCGACGAAATACCAGACCCACCACCAAAAGGATGATGGAGCGAAACACAAACAAAATATCGCACAATCTGACATCGATGAAATGCCAGACCCACCACCAAAAGGATGACGGAGCGAAACACAAACAAAATATCGCACAATCTGACATCGACGAAATGCCAGACCCACCACGAAAAGGATGACGGAGCGAAACACAAACAAAATATTGCACAATCTGACATCGACGAAATGCCAGACCCACCACCAAAAGGATGACGGAGCAAAACACACACCAGCCACTACCACCAAAAGGATGATAGGGCAAACACAATCGCACAATCTGACATCGACGAAATGTCAAACCCACCACCAAAAGGATGACGGAGCGAAACTCACACCAACACTACCACCAAAAGGATGATAGGGCAAAACACAACACACATCGCACAATCTGACATCGACGAAATGTCAGACCCACCACCAAAAGGATGGCAGAGCGAAACACAACACACATCGCACAATCTGACATCGACGAAATGCCAGACCCACAACCAAAAGGATGATGGAGCGAAACAAAAAAACAAAATATCGCACAATCTGACATCGATGAAATGCCAGACCCACCACAAAAAGGATGATGGAGCAAAACACAAACAAAATATCGCACAATCTGACATCGACGAAATGCCAGACCCACCACCAAAAGGATGACGGAGAGAAACACAAACAAAATATCGCACAATCTGACATCGACGAAATGCCAGACCCACCACCAAAAGGATGACGGAGCGAAACACAAACAAAATATCGCACAATCTAACATCGACGAAATGCCAGACCCACCACCAAAAGGATGACGGAGCGAAACACAAATAAAATATCGCACAATCTAACATCGACGAAATGCCAGACCCACCACCAAAACGATGACGGAGCAAAACACACACCAGCCACTACCACCAAAAGGATGATAGGACAAACACAATCGCACAATCTGACATCGACGAAATGTCAAACCCACCACCAAAAGTATGACGGAGCGAAACTCACACCAACACTACCACCAAAAGGATGATAGGGCAAAACACAACACACATCGCACAATCTGACATCAACGAAATGTCAGACCCACCACCAAAAGGATGGCAGAGCGAAACACAACACACATCGCACAATCTGACATCGACGAAATGCCAGACCCACCACCAAAAGGATGATGGAGCGAAACACAAACAAAATATCGCACAATCTGACATCGACGAATTGCCAGACCCACCACCAAAAGGATGATGGAGCGAAACACAAACAAAATATCGCACAATCTGACATCGACGAAATCCAAGACCCACCACCAAAAGGATGACGGAGCGAAACACAAACAAATTATCGAACAATCTGACATCGACGAAATGCCAGACCCACCACCAAAAGGATGATGGAGCGAAACACAAACAAAATATCGCACAATCTGACATCGACGAAATGCCAGACCCACCACCAAAAGGATGACGGAGCGAAACACAAACAAAATATCGCACAATCTGACATCGACGAAATGCCAGACCCACCACCAAAAGGATGACGGAGCGAAACACAAACAAAATATTGCACAATCTGACATCGACGAAATGCCAGACCCACCACCAAAAGGATGACGGAGCAAAACACACACCAGCCACTACCACCAAAAGGATGATAGGACAAACACAATCGCACAATCTGACATCGACGAAATGTCAAACCCACCACCAAAAGGATGACGGAGCGAAACTCACACCAACACTACCACCAAAAGGATGATAGGGCAAAACACAACACACATCGCACAATCTGACATCGACGAAATGTCAGACCCACCACCAAAAGGATGGCAGAGCGAAACACAACACACATCGCACAATCTGACATCGACGAAATGCCAGACCCACCACCAAAAGGATGATGGGGCGAAACACAAACAAAATATCGCACAATCTGACATCGATGAAATGCCAGACCCACCACCAAAAGGATGATGGAGCGAAACACAAACAAAATATCGCACAATCTGACATCGACGAAATGCCAGACCCACCACCAAAAGGATGACGGAGCGAAACACAAACAAAATATCGCACAATCTGACATCGACGAAATGCCATACCCACCACCAAAAGGATGATGGAGCGAAACACAAACAAAATATTGCACAATCTGACATCGACGAAATGCCAGACCCACCACCAAAAGGATGACGGAGCGAAACACAAACAAAATATCGCACAATCTGACATCGACGAAATGCCAGACCCACCACGAAAAGGATGACGGAGCGAAACACAAACAAAATATTGCACAATCTGACATCGACGAAATGCCAGACCCACCACCAAAAGGATGACGGAGCAAAACACACACCAGCCACTAGCACCAAAAGGATGATAGGACAAACACAATCGCACAATCTGACATCGACGAAATGTCAAACCCACCACCAAAAGTATGACGGAGCGAAACTCACACCAACACTACCACCAAAAGGATGATAGGGCAAAACACAACACACATCGCACAATCTGACATCAACGAAATGTCAGACCCACCACCAAAAGGATGGCAGAGCGAAACACAACACACATCGCACAATCTGACATCGACGAAATGCCAGACCCACCACCAAAAGGATGATGGAGCGAAACACAAACAAAATATCGCACAATCTGACATCGACGAATTGCCAGACCCACCACCAAAAGGATGATGGAGCGAAACACAAACAAAATATCGCACAATCTGACATCGACGAAATGCCAGACCCACCACCAAAAGGATGACGGAGCGAAACACAAACAAATTATCGCACAATCTGACATCGACGAAATGCCAGACCCACCACCAAAAGGATGACGGAGCGAAACACAAACAAAATATCGCACAATCTGACATCGACGAAATGCCAGACCCACCACCAAAAGGATGACGGAGCGAAACACAAACAAAATATCGCACAATCTGACATCGACGAAATGCCAGACCCACCACCAAAAGGATGACGGAGCGAAACACAAACAAAATATTGCACAATCTGACATCGACGAAATGCCAGACCCACCACCAAAAGGATGACGGAGCAAAACACACACCAGCCACTACCACCAAAAGGATGATAGGACAAACACAATCGCACAATCTGACATCGACGAAATGTCAAACCCACCACCAAAAGGATGACGGAGCGAAACTCACACCAACACTACCACCAAAAGGATGATAGGGCAAAACACAACACACATCGCACAATCTGACATCGACGAAATGTCAGACCCACCACCAAAAGGATGGCAGAGCGAAACACAACACACATCGCACAATCTGACATCGACGAAATGCCAGACCCACCACCAAAAGGATGATGGGGCGAAACACAAACAAAATATCGCACAATCTGACATCGATGAAATGCCAGACCCACCACCAAAAGGATGATGGAGCGAAACACAAACAAAATATCGCACAATCTGACATCGACGAAATGCCAGACCCACCACCAAAAGGATGACGGAGCGAAACACAAACAAAATATCGCACAATCTGACATCGACGAAATGCCAGACCCACCACCAAAAGGATGATGGAGCGAAACACAAACAAAATATTGCACAATCTGACATCGACGAAATGCCAGACCCACCACCAAAAGGATGACGGAGCAAAACACACACCAGCCACTACCACCAAAAGGATGATAGGACAAACACAATCGCACAATCTGACATCGACGAAATGTCAAACCCACCACCAAAAGTATGACGGAGCGAAACTCACACCAACACTACCACCAAAAGGATGATAGGGCAAAACACAACACACATCGCACAATCTGACATCAACGAAATGTCAGACCCACCACCAAAAGGATGGCAGAGCGAAACACAACACACATCGCACAATCTGACATCGACGAAATGCCAGACCCACCACCAAAAGGATGATGGAGCGAAACACAAACAAAATATCGCACAATCTGACATCGACGAATTGCCAGACCCACCACCAAAAGGATGATGGAGCGAAACACAAACAAAATATCGCACAATCTGACATCGACGAAATGCCAGACCCACCACCAAAAGGATGACGGACCGAAACACAAACAAATTATCGCACAATCTGACATCGACGAAATGCCAGACCCACCACCAAAAGGATGATGGAGCGAAACACAAACAAAATATCGCACAATCTGACATCGACGAAATGCCAGACCCACCACCAAAAGGATGACGGAGCGAAACACAAACAAAATATCGCACAATCTGACATCGACGAAATGCCAGACCCACCACCAAAAGGATGACGGAGCGAAACACAAACAAAATATTGCACAATCTGACATCGACGAAATGCCAGACCCACGACCAAAAGGATGACGGAGCAAAACACACACCAGCCACTACCACCAAAAGGATGATAGGACAAACACAATCGCACAATCTGACATCGACGAAATGTCAAACCCACCACCAAAAGGATGACGGAGCGAAACTCACACCAACACTACCACCAAAAGGATGATAGGGCAAAACACAACACACATCGCACAATCTGACATCGACGAAATGTCAGACCCACCACCAAAAGGATGGCAGAGCGAAACACAACACACATCGCACAATCTGACATCGACGAAATGCCAGACCCACCACCAAAAGGATGATGGGGCGAAACACAAACAAAATATCGCACAATCTGACATCGATGAAATGCCAGACCCACCACCAAAAGGATGATGGAGCGAAACACAAACAAAATATCGCACAATCTGACATCGACGAAATGCCAGACCCACCACCAAAAGGATGACGGAGCGAAACACAAACAAAATATCGCACAATCTGACATCGACGAAATGCCAGACCCACCACCAAAAGGATGATGGAGCGAAACACAAACAAAATATTGCACAATCTGACATCGACGAAATGCCAGACCCACCACCAAAAGGATGACGGAGCAAAACACACACCAGCCACTACCACCAAAAGGATGATAGGACAAACACAATCGCACAATCTGACATCGACGAAATGTCAAACCCACCACCAAAAGGATGACGGAGCGAAACTCACACCAACACTACCACCAAAAGGATGATAGGGCAAAACACAACACACATCGCACAATCTGACATCGACGAAATGTCAGACCCACCACCAAAAGGATGGCAGAGCGAAACACAACACACATCACACAATCTGACATCGACGAAATGCCAGACCCACCACCAAAAGGATGATGGGGCGAAACACAAACAAAATATCGCACAATCTGACATCGATGAAATGCCAGACCCACCACCAAAAGGATGATGGAGCGAAACACAAACAAAATATCGCACAATCTGACATCGACGAAATGCCAGACCCACCACCAAAAGGATGATGGAGCGACACACAAACAAAATATCGCACAATCTGACATCGACAAAATTCCAGACCCACCACCAAAAGGATGATGGAGCGAAACACAAACAAAATATCGCACAATCTGACATCGACGAAATGCCAGACCCACCACCAAAAGGATGACGGAGCGAAACACAAACAAATTATCGCACAATCTGACATCGACGAAATGCCAGACCCACCACCAAAAGGATGATGGAGCGAAACACAAACAAAATATCGCACAATCTGACATCGACGAAATGCCAGACCCACCACCAAAAGGATGACGGAGCGAAACACAAACAAAATATCGCACAATCTGACATCGACGAAATGCCAGACCCACCACCAAAAGGATGACGGAGCGAAACACAAACAAAATATTGCACAATCTGACATCGACGAAATGCCAGACCCACCACCAAAAGGATGACGGAGCAAAACACACACCAGCCACTACCACCAAAAGGATGATAGGACAAACACAATCGCACAATCTGACATCGACGAAATGTCAAACCCACCACCAAAAGGATGACGGAGCGAAACTCACACCAACACTACCACCAAAAGGATGATAGGGCAAAACACAACACACATCGCACAATCTGACATCGACGAAATGTCAGACCCACCACCAAAAGGATGGCAGAGCGAAACACAACACACATCGCACAATCTGACATCGACGAAATGCCAGACCCACCACCAAAAGGATGATGGGGCGAAACACAAACAAAATATCGCACAATCTGACATCGATGAAATGCCAGACCCACCACCAAAAGGATGATGGAGCCAAACACAAACAAAATATCGCACAATCTGACATCGACGAAATGCCAGACCCACCACCAAAAGGATGATGGAGCGAAACACAAACAAAATATCGCACAATCTGACATCGACGAAATGCCAGACCCACCACCAAAAGGATGACGGAGCTAAACACAAACAAAATATCGCACAATCTGACATCGACGAAATGCCAGACCCACCACCAAAAGGATGACGGAGCAAAACACACACCAGCCACTACCACCAAAAGGATGATGGAGCGACACACAAACAAAATATCGCACAATCTGACATCGACAAAATTCCAGACCCACCACCAAAAGGATGATGGAGCGAAACACAAACAAAATATCGCACAATCTGACATCGACGAAATGCCCGACCCACCACCAAAAGGATGACGGAGCGAAACACAAACAAAATATCGCACAATCTGACATCGACGAAATGCCAGACCCACCACAAAAAGGATGACGGAGCGAAACACAAACAAAATATTGCACAATCTGACATCGACGAAATGCCAGACCCACCACCAAAAGGATGACGGAGCAAAACACACACCAGCCACTACCACCAAAAGGATGATAGGACAAACACAATCGCACAATCTGACATCGACGAAATGTCAAACCCACCACCAAAAGGATGACGGAGCGAAACTCACACCAACACTACCACCAAAAGGATGATAGGGCAAAACACAACACACATCGCACAATCTGACATCGACGAAATGTCAGACCCACCACCAAAAGGATGGCAGAGCGAAACACAACACACATCGCACAATCTGACATCGACGAAAGGCCAGACCCACCACCAAAAGGATGATGGAGCGAAACACAAACAAAAGGTCGCTATCACCAAAAGGATGATAGGACAACACAAATTTGAAGTTTACCAACACCAAAAGGATGCAGGCTAGGTTGAACTGACGAAGTTCGACTATCACCAAAAGGATGATAGTAAGGCAATTGACAACGACCACGCTTGCTGGGTACAACTCATTGGGGAACCCCCAAGAGGAAGATTGAATCTAAATGAGTCAACGGGGTACGCCCACCGTCTTTGTTTGGAGATCATAGTTTTGCTGAAATGATTTCATGGTTACGCTCATGAATTCTGAAGAGGATGCCCCTGACTGGGCTGAGTTTGTCTTGATGTCTTGTTTTGCTCAACAAAAGGTTGAACAACTTCGTGAGGAACGCTCACAGTTTTGCCGAAGATGCCCCTGACTGGGCTGGATCTTGCATTAAACTTCTTGGATTTGCCCAACAAAAGGTTGAACAACTTTGTGGAGAACGCTCACGGTCTTGAATGGTATGCCTCTGACTGGGCTGAATGTTGATTTGAAGATCTGATCCACAAGGTTGAAATACGTCATGGGAGGTACCCATGGTCTTGAAAAAAATTCCCCTGACTGGACTGAATCTTGCTTTGAATAACTTCGAATTTTGATGGGAGAGACCCATAATTGCAGAAGATTGCCCCTGTCTGGGCTGATGATTGCTTTGAAGCTCTTGATATTCGTGGGAGAAATCCACGACCTTTGCGGAAGATGCCCCTGACCGGGCTGATGACGGTATTGAAAATCTTCAAGATTGATCCTGGACCTTGACTTGCATATATGAATGCTGGATGATAAACGATATTCCATACAAGTGGAAGTGCAAATGCAAATGGTGACACGCGGAGATGAAAGAGCTAGGGAAATATGATATGATTGGTATGCATATGATGTAAGATGCTTATGAGGTCGAATGCAATGGGTATGATACAAATGATTGCAGACGGGTAATTTGGAAATGCAGGTGAAGACGCCAGCGTGGTGGACTTTTGTTAATTGCCAATGTGGATTGGACTTCGGGTGGTGGGAGGGATAGACTTCCTCGACACGTAGTTCGTTGTAGACATCACGATTGAAGCAGAAGATGATGCTCTAGATGCCCCAAGTCTGGGTACTTGGTAATTTGTGAATTTGCTTCAGAGAAGGATGCAACTCTGCTTGATGGTCAGGACGACCTGGTCTTGCCCCAGTTTGAACGTGGTAATGGTCTGCCCCTGCTCGAGCTGTTGAATGATTTTCCCCAGCCTGTGGGCTTTGAAATAATCTTGCCTCGTGTACGCCACTGAAAGTCAAGTTCCTCCTAGGTTGCCCCTTGTTGAGATGTCCTTGAATACCTAGCACTGATTTGCAATTAAAATTGTACATTCATAAATGGTAATATTAATGCAAAGTTCAATGTAAGTTTTGAAAAAATGTGTCATTTATTGAGAGTGTCGTGATAGTAAGATGAATGGACCGTTAACCCAAACATTGTGCTGCTTTTGATTGGTGTAGAAGATATAACAAGGATAATGACACCGATGTCGATGATTAGAAATCATGTGAGGAGTCAGGTTACGCAACCTTGCGATAATATGCTTTCAGAATAACCTCGTCTCAATTAGGTCTTTCAAGGGTTGTAACGTGGTCTGGTTCACGGTTATGAAACAAAGGATGCTAGGCTCAAAGTATAATTTGTACCTGCCCATTCTTCTTAATAATCTCCAGTCCTACGCTCAGTTAATCCTACACTTGTCTGGACGGTGTAAGCTTGAAGGTTCAAGATTTGCTTGACGTGGCAGTCACTTTATTTTAATGGATGCCAGTGCCCCTTTGATCTGGGTGGCCACTGAATCTTTTTTTTTTGTTTTTGTTGAGGATTTCGGGGTCCTCTTTTGCTTTTGTTTTGATCCCTAACTTTTGCATGGATTGACTTTGTTTGTCAGATCCATCGGAATTGCCTTGATTTTGCCTAAGTCTCCTCTGAGGTGTTTGACTTAGCAGACTTTTGATTTTTTTTTATTTTGTTGGAGGATTGTGACTGCCATAGCATGGGTCTTTGATGAAAAACCGTCTTCTAGATTTTGCTTTTGTTGATTCAAGTGCGGGGTTGAATTAGCTGAACACTACCCTGCCCCAGGTTAAGTGTAAGGTTTGAATATCCGAAGGAAACTGCTACTTCTAGGCTCGAAGTGGTTTACTAGGGATTAACTCCTTATATCTCCAGTGTTTAGGGGAATTGAAGCAATGCCTGTACATCATTGACGAGATTCGATCCGAAAGCATATGATTTGCAATTATGGGTATCTCGTTTTCATCATCCTCCCTCAAATCATGCTAAACAACAGTGAATAGAGTGGAGTGAATAAACGTGTCGGTGATAAGTGAAAATGAGTGAATACGACATAACTAATTCAAAACAATGCATAAACGATACATTAATGAAAACCGAATACGAATGACAATTTGTTCAAAGCATACAGTACTTAAACACATAATGATAAAACATAAGAAATGCGAAATATTAAATGGCAGCATGACGGCCTTCTTCAGAAAATGGACTTGAATGGACTTGATCTGATGTTGGCACTAGTTGGCTGGTGGCATCGGGTTGTTGATGGCACTGAGATACTTCCCATCAAAGGTGAGAGCTTCCTTATCAATTAGGTCTTGAATTTTGTGCTTGAGAAACCTGCAGTTCTCAATGTTGTGACCTGGAGCGCCCTTATGAAACTCACAATGAGCATTCGCGTCATAATCAGCAGGAAGGACAGTTGGGGGAGCTAGGTCTCTCGGAGCGATAGCCTTTTTCTCCATTAGTTGAGCAAAGATATCTGCATATGTCATTGGAAGACTATCAAATACTCTATCTGGCTTCCATGTTCTGTGTTGATTTTGCTGACGCGGTCGTTGAGCGGTTTGCTGTTCTGGTTCCTTTCCAGTTATGGAGAGGGCTTTAAAGATCTGATCCATCTTTCTGTTGAGGGACTCCAGCTCCTTTCTGATAGCAACTTGTTCTTGCCAAATTTGCTCCATCGTTCGTCTTGTATTGGCTCTAGTTGCATACTGGCGTCGGGGAATCAGCTTGATTTACTGGAGAGGAAGGAACGAAGATATAAGATCCTGTTGAAGGACCGGAAATGCAAAATGCACAACATATGAAATGCAATGCAAATGATATGCAAGATGCAATGCAAGATACAAAGGATCATAAAACAGCTCCTGAAGCTCGTAACTGAAACAGATAAGTAACCACAGTTTCTGACCAAAGAAACCTGACAGGTAAGCCCTATATAGGAAGGTCTAGATATTCTACCCATAAACCCACTCACGGGATGGTGTCTACGTTTGGTTCCCAGGATCACGGACACTAGTCGTATTAGCGTCACGCAATAGGCTGGCTGTATTACGACGATAATGACGATAAGGTCTCTCCTGAGCGGGGTCCTCGTGCTAGGCGCACAAGGAGCGAGTCCTTGGAGACTAACACTACACGACCACCAATATCGGAACTGGTGCTAACAAAAGGTTCCCAGAATCACGGACCCTTCATTAATCAAGTCGTGCAACAGGCTAGCTGTGTTACAACGAGATCTACGAATAGGTCTCCTCTGGAGGAGCTTTCATGCTAGGCACACAAGGAGAGAATCCTTGGTGACTAACACTACTCTACTACCAATTCTAAACTATGTGTTCTCTATGCTTTTACCAAAGCTCGGGCGTAGAGCCTTACTCATGATGTCATCCCAAAAAACCAACAGGCCCAGATAACAAGCACAAATAAATCCACAAGAGAACAAATACATAAACAAGAAGAAAACAGAATAAAAACAAACACTCCTCACAAACCAAAAGATTGGCTCGACTCTCTCTTTGCATGGAGCAAAATCGTCCCCAGCAGAGTCGCCAGCTGTCGCACCTCGAAAAATCATGGAGACATTTCAGAGAAATGACCCTCGCGCGAAAGGCGCGGAAATGCGGTTCGACAGAGTCGCCACCGAACTTTATTTTTCCCGAACAAACGGGAGAGGAAAATATCGAGAAAACCTCTTAAAATGAAAGGATAGGAACAGGGTTGTCGCAACCATGTTCCGGGTTCGGGAGTCGGTTACGTGAGGGGAAGGTATTAGCACCCCTCACGTCCGTCGTACTCGACGGGAACCTCTTAAGGTAAATGTGGGGAGTGTTGTTTTAGGTTTACTTGTTTTCTTTTCGTTGTTAAAGGTAGAATTGGTAGGATAAAAGGTAAATACGCTAGGGGAATGGGGCGGTTAGAAGATAGGGTGCTCGCCAAGGATTGGGGCCCTTGTGCCTACGTATGCTCATTCGGACGAGAATGAGAAATCAGAGTGTCGTAGTTCGACTACAGGAAAGGTTGGGAATGTGTGGACGAAATAATGGAGGAAAATAGAAGTGTGGCATAGGGGAAAGAATGGGAAATGTGCTCGCCAAGATTATCGCAATCTTGTGCCTACGTATCTTACATTCGGACGAGAATGAAGAATCCGAGCAGTCGTAGTTCGTGGTAACAACCACGAAAAGACGAGGTTTGAATTGGTTTGACGTTTGAGAATGAGACGAAAGAGTGACTGACAAGCAACCCAAGAGCGCGCCTCAAGAGCTTGTCACTCAAGAATTCAAGGAATGCGAGATTCCGAGAACTCAGTTCTTTCGGGAATTGACTGAATAAGTTGAAGATAAAGAGTTGGATGTTTTGAAATTGAAAGAATGAACTAATAACAACTCAAGGGCGCACCTTGAGAGTTACTCATTCGAATATTCAAAGAATGCTAGATTCTGAGAATATTCCTCTTTCGTAAGTTTTAAAAATGTTTGTGAAAGGATCGAATCGAAAAAAAACGGCATGCGAGGCCAAAAGGAAGTTGGTTTGAAAATGGCTCGACGACGTGTCGAGGATTTGATTGAAAATGAAACTGACTTGACGACGTGTCAAGGGTTAAGATTGTGAGAAACGATATTAGTCCCTGAGGGTGCCCCTAATATCGAAACCACGAGGAGTTGTGAATGAAATGTACGAAATGTGGGTTGCGAATGCGTACGAGCATTCGACTTAGGAGAATGTTTGAAAATGATTGCATTTGAAAGAGTCGAAAGGTTGAGTGAACAACAACTCAAAGGGCGTGCTTCGAGAGTTATTCACTCGAAAACTCAAGGGATGCTAGATTCCAAGAATCTCCTTCTTTCGGAGTTTTAATCGAGAAAAAGTTGAGAAAATGTTTTGAAATAGTTTGAAGTGAAACGAGGTGTGAAAATAATTTTAGGAGAAGTGATAATTATTTGATAAATGAGACGTCGGCCTCACAATCAATTAATCGGAGTATTATCGAGATGCTAGATCTCAATAACACCATTTTTATCTGAAAATGTTTGGATGAACAGTGGAAATATCACACAGAATGCCAAATTCCTATGATATTTCTTTGCCCAAAATAACGTACTAAACGAATAGTAGAATGACATATTATTTAAGGTGTACACCCCAATAACGTTCGTCCAAAAATCCACATAAGATTCTAACTAACATGTCATTAATAATTTATCATTATTAATTAGATAATGATGTTAAATTTTAAATTAATAATTTAGTAACGAAAATAAGTATTTAAAGAAATATTATTGTTTCAAAATTCTTTCTCTTTAAAAGAAAATCTATTTTGAAATTGTCTTATAAAATAAGTTACTCAATAAATAAAAGAGTGATTTTGATTTAATTTAAGAAAAAAAAGTTTGAATAAACAACGAGAGTACCATGTGGAATGCTAGACTCCAATGACATTTCTTTGTCTAAATAATTAAAGGGCGTATTTTGAAATGAAAATGACAAACGATACACTACCCGAGGCGTACGCCTCAATAGTGATCATTCGAGAACCCAAAAAATGCTAGACTTTAAAAGTTCAATTCTTTTGTGACTTAATTAAGAAAATAATTTTAATGTTAAAAAAATAAATTGAAATAGGAACAAAAATTGAACAGATTTTGGAAATGATTATCCAAGTTTTGAAAATATATTTAAAAAAAAATAGTCTAAGGTTTTCTTTTTCTTTTTTTTTTTTAAATTTGAATTGTTTTAAAACAAACTAAAAAAAACGACCTTTATTTATTTAAAGGTATAAATATTGGGTTTTAGGATGAAATAAATTGTTTGAAAACCTGATGAGATTCTATTGGAAGCCCACTTTGAAACACACAGTAAGCATACCATAGGTAATGAATACTAAAAGATTAACCATCATAACCATCAAATAAAACGAAACACTATGTGCATATAGAAATCAACCGAGAATCTTATCTGTCACAGGGGTCGCAACCAAATATTACTTTGACATCGTGCCGCTAACTAGAAACACCAACGAACCCAATAGAGTTAAAAATAGAAAAAATTAAACATACAGAAAAAAGAAAAAATAACCAGCAAGATGATGCTAGCCGCAATTCAACTTCATCCTACCAAGACTCCAAATTAATTCAATACACGAATACGATACCGTCGAGTCAGAGCAATAACAACATACTAACAACAACCTCAATGCCAATTTGGGACAAGTCATAAACAAAACATTATATCAACAAAGCAAGCATTAATATCATCTAAGAATACGACTTTAAAAAGAACACAGAAACAACCGCACAATATTCATAGTTTAACCATGAGAAAGATCAACCAAAAATGGACATTCTGCAATTTGTTACAGTCAATGCTTGATATACCTTGCGTTACTGACAAACCATGGCGAAGGATCTTTGAATGAGTTTGGGATCTTTAGCCGCTTGAGTCTTCAGACGAGACGTAGCTTAATGGTTGTTGTGCGGTTGTTAAGGGTCTCCTTCAAGCGCGGTGAATCACGACTTTGTACTCAGTGATCGGTGAACTGAGATCGCCATCATTGGAAACCTGCAAGCAAAACCATAACTCAACACTTGAAGAGACGAGGCCGCAAGTTGTTGTTACTCGTTTGTTGTTGTTATTGCAAAGCTGTTGTCGTCGGCACTGATGCTGCTTCACTGTCGGCTGCGCTTTGCGTTGTGATTTGAATGGTGTGAAGGTCGTCGCAGAAACAATCTCAAAAGCTGCTTCAATTTATTTTTTGTGTAATCGGAGATTTCGACGATGTCGCGACCTGAAGATGAAACCAAATTTCTAATGGGTAACTGCCATTCGAATCGGTGTCAGCATGATGGGATTCTTGCGTTTGGACATTCCAATTAGTTCAGATCCTATGCGAAACCCATGAACAACAGCACCACGAGCAAGAATCGGAGGAAAACGGAAAACTAACACAACATTGTAGTGACCTTAGATCATAAATTTGAGAAATTGTTCGTCGACTACAACACCTTACTCTGTTCTCGCTCTAACACCCTTATTTGAAGCCGTCAACCACCTCACAATCAATTACAGGAAATGGGTTGTTGTTGAATCAATATTTGAAGATTAAACTGCTTTGTTCTTCGATTTCCATTGTTGCATGTGGTTGAGCAAGATAGTAGCATATTGGATCGAGGATAAAAAGAGCTTTATGGGTGATGGTTGTGCGGTGGAAAAGAGAGGTAGGTGGAGGGGTTTAGTCGGGGAAGAAGAAGGTGAAAAAGTTTGGCGGTGGTGAGGAAGAAGAAGTTTGCAGAAATGAGGAGCTATTGAAGTTAAAGTTGTGACGACAGTGAAGGTTTGGGAGAGGGGGAAGGTTCACCGGCGGCTAGGGTTTGGTGGGAGAACATGAGGCGGCGGCCGTTTTGTTGATGTAGGAAGGTGCTCATTCGTTCAATTCACTCTAGTGCTTTCAAAAAGAGTTGATGAACAGTGATCTCCCCCCCCCCCCCCTCTTCCATCGGTCTTCTTCTTTTAAGAACACACCCCAAAGACAACCCTAATGGGCCACTACAATTGGGCCTTTCCTCAACTCTTTTCTTTTTTTAATTAACATTAACAAATATAATACTTAATTTACACTAAATTAAAACTATTTAAATATACAAATACTAAATATAAAAACAAAGATATTGACAAATATATAAGTAAAACAAACTAAAAAACAAAAATTAATATTTAAACAGAAAAGAACTATATATGTGCATATAATATTATTATAAAAAAGGTTTAGGAAATTAAGGAAAGAATTAATATTCAAAAAAATGCTATTAAGCCACGTGTCACACCTTAATTGGGTGAAAAAAAAGCATAAATTTAAAAAAAACTCAATTACGGGTGGATACGTGTCTAAACGATATGAAATAACAAATGCAAAAATATTTACAAAAGGGTAGGACAAATTTAGGATATGACACACCACTGGTTCCTTTCTCGAATTCCAAGCAACCGGTGCACCACCTAACATAAACACATATCCAGCTGTGGATTTTCGATCCTCAGCATCACTACACCAACTGGAGTCTGTGTATCCCACTAACTTGCATTCTTTTCCTTCATCAGCTGCTGGAAACAAAATGCCATAGTCGAGAGTTCCTTTCAGATACCTCAGTATCTTCTTCGCCGCTGCTAGGTGTGATACCTTTGGTTTCTGCATGAATCTACTTATCATACCAACACTGTACGCTAAGTCAGGCCTTGTGTGGAAAAGGTATCTAAGTGACCCAATAAGTCTTCTGTATTGGGTTGGGTCGACATCATCTTTATCTGAATCCTTCGACAGTTGCAATCTGGGCTCAGCTGGAGTCGAAGTTTGGTTGCAATCTTGCATCTCAAATCTCTTGAGTATCTCGCCTGCATATCTTCTTTGGTGCATCATCAAACCTCTACTTGTCTTGTAGAATTCGATGCCAAGGAAATATGAGAGATTTCCCAAGTCTGACATTTCAAACTCCTTACTCAGGTCATGTTTGAAATCTTCGATCTCCTTCTTGGAACTCCCTGTTATCAACAAATCATTAACATAGAGACATAGTATAAGAAATTCGCCATTGCTTCTTCTTACATATACTTCATGCTCAGTTGTACACTTCACAAATTCCTTCTCCCTTAAGAAGCTGTCAATTTTCTTATTCCAAGCTCTTGGAGCTTGCTTAAGTCCATACAGGGCTTTATGAAGCCTGTACACCTTTCTTTCTTCGCCTTGTTTCACAAACCCAACTGGTTGTGCAACATAAACTTCTTCTAAGGGGCCATTAAGGAATGCACACTTCACGTCCATCTGACATGTGTTCCAGTTGTTCATATTTGCTAGACTAACAACCAACCTGATTGTTTCGATTCTAGCAACAGGTGTGAATACTTCATCGAAGTCGATTCCTTCCTTCTGAAGAAATTCTTTCGCCACAAGTCTCGCTTTGTGTCGAGTTACTTCTCCTTTAGGATTGACCTTCACCTTGTAAACCCACCTCACATCAATTGCCTTCTTGCCTTGCGGCAATTCGATAAGTGACCAGGTATCATTGACTTTGATGGACTCTAACTCTTTAATCATTGCTTTCACCCACTTCGAATCTTTCAATGCCTCAGCTGCATTGACTGGTTCGACATCTGCGTAGAAAGCATAACGTATCAGCTCACCCTCTTCATCGACTACATCATCTGATGTGATTACACATTCTTGCAACCTTGCAGGCATGTGTCTAGTTCGTCGAGGTCTGCTTGAACCTGCTTCATCTGCAACTGGTTCCTGTCGAACTTCTATTTCGACTTCAGTGGCTGCAGTTGCTAAACACTTGTGCGCCATCACATTGAGTCCAATCTTGAAGGTCCTATTCTGAGACATTGGAGCCTTCAATATTACTCTACCACCTGCATCGAGGACTCTCATCATCTTGTCTTCGACAACTACCTTATAGTTCTTTTCGACAAGCTGCCATATACTGAGCAAATTACTCTTCATGCCTGGTATGTACAACACATTGGAAATTGTTGACCTTTTGCCATCTTTCCTCATAATCAGAACATCACCAACACCTTCAGCTGCTAGAGTGTTGTCATTTGCAAACTTCACCGTATTCTTCGATGAGGGCTTCATGTTGACAAACCAATCTTTCCTTCCAGTCATGTGTGATGAGCATCCTGAGTCTAAGTACCACTGATCTTGGAATATTTCTTCATCTTTTGTTGTGACCATTAGCAACGTTTCTTCTTCTTCATGTTTCGCCAGCTTTGCATCAGTCTCTTGATTTCTCTTTCGTTCTAGACAATCACTAGCATAATGACCATACTTCTGGCAATTGAAACATTGAATGTGGCTTTTGTCTGTCTTTCGACCACCACCACTTCCTTTACCTGCAGCACCACCTCTTTGGTTGCCTTGGTTCCAAGGTTTCTTTTAATTCGACTGGTTTCCTCCTTTGTTGCCATTCCAGCTACCTTTGCCTTTTCTCTCCTTTTCCGTCTGTGCTTGCAAAGCCATATCTTTCGACTTTCCTGCAGCTCTCTCCGTCATCCTCTGTTCATGAGACTCAAGAGCCCCTTGAAGCTCTTCCTTCGTCAACACTGACAGATCTTTCGACTCTTCTATGGCAACTACCACATGGTCGAATTTTGGAGCCAACGATCTCAAAATCTTTGAGACAACTGCTTTCGTCGTCAGCGTTTCTCCACATACTTTGATTTGATTCACCAACCTTATAACTCTGGTGAAGAAATCTGTAATGCTTTTGTTGTCTTCCATCTGAAGCAACTCATAGGTTCTCTTGTGAGTTTGTAACCTCATCTCTTTCACCTTCTCTGCGCCTCCAAATGACTTTTCAAGAATCTCCCATGCTTCTTTTACTGAATCAACATCACTAACCTTTTCAAAGTTATCAGGATCAACACACTGATGAATTATAAAGAGTACTTTATAATCTTTCTTCTTCAATTCTTTGTGCGCAGCCTTTTCCGCCTCCGTTGCATTCTCCACAAGCGGTGTTACTCCGTCCTTCACAAGATCCCAAAGATCTTGATAACAGAAAATCACTTTAACCTGCTTGCACCAATTCTCATAATTGTCTTTCTTGAGAATTGGCAGGGTCGCCGGAAAGTTGCCGTTCGAATAGTTCATCGCCATCACTATCTTCCTTCCTTGAATCTATCAACCGGAGCTCTGATACTAGATGTTGGAAATTCACCTCACACCCTATGAAGAATTCCCTTCAATCTTGATCTCAAGATTGATGAACAAACCCACAATATGATAGTAACAGTAATAACAATTAATTATCAAGAACAACAAAAGAAAAGAAGAACGCACAAGAAAGAGAAGAATGCGAGAAGAAAATATTTGGAGAGAATGTGTTACCCACAACTGTGGGATTTCTTATTGCTTATAGAACTTTCACTTGCTAAACACTGCAACTGTGAAATCTGTTCTATGTTATGTTGTGTTTGAATACAAAGCAAGGCACCCTATTTATAGTTTTAGATTTACAAAAGCCCAAAACATAAAAGGCCCAAAATATTCAAATCAAATCTAATCATATCAAATCAAATCAAAACAATAAATTACATTTAACATGAACAACCTCCTAGACTAGTGTTCTCCAAAACTTTCTTCTTCAATTCCATTGCATTTTGCCTCATCTTCTTTCCTTTCTCTCCTACCATCACTTCATTCACAAGCTTCTCCACCTCATCTCTCTTCACATTAGTATCAATTTCAATTCCAATCTCCCATGTATTGCAGATATATTTACTGTTTAATGGCTGATCAGTAAAAAATTGGCCAACACAATATTGGAACTCCAGCACATATGCTTTCGGTGGTTGAGTTCCATCCACAATGAGTTAGGAATCCGCTATCGAACGGGGTTTAACACTTGCTCCTGTGGGCACCAGCCTATGATTAGGCCTCTATCTGAAATTTCTTTCACAAACTCAGATGACAAAACCACTGAGCCAACAGTGACAAGATAAGGCCTAATGATCCATAAAAACGATTTCTTACTATTGGCCAAACCCTAAACAAAAAATGATATTTTCTAAAATTTATTATAAATATTACCAATTTGTTTACATTAATACTTAAATATAAATAAATGCTAGGGGTGAAATTGAATGTTAGACTAACACTGCATTTAACTCAATTAACATATATTAATTAATCTTCTCCGTCCACCCAGAATAAAAAATTGTTTTTCATCCCTTTCACTTATATGAAAACTCTTGAAATCTAAACAAACACTATTTCTTTCCGTCAAGGAAAACCCTATCCTCTCTAATCGTTAACTAAGTTTTGCTTCTAATGAGAGTGATATAAATATGGAAAAAATAACAATTATGAATTTATTAATTTTAAATTCTAGATTGGGTTCAAGGAAAAATATAACGATTTAATCTGTTTGTTACAACTTTTAGAATAGATAATGTTATGTTTAATTTTCTCTGATAATTTATCTTTCTATATTTAAATATACATGCATTTATTTACTACCTCCGTTTCATAAAAACGGTTTCATTTGCATATTTTTAATGTCTTAAAATAAATATATTTTTTTGAATATCATTCTAACATTTATTTATTTATTTTTACTATTGATCATACAGGTTGATTAGAACTTGAGGTGGGTCAAAGATAGTCGTCTGTGATGTTGGGTGTGAAACAGGAGGAGAGAGATGTACCTGCAAGACACTCCGATGCTAAAGTAAGAAAACGAGCAAGAGAGAAAGCAAGTACAAAATATGAGTATTTCAGGGTGAATATTGGATACCTGACCCTCTCAAGTGAGAAGATTTATATGATTCCCCCAACACTTGGTCATTGGTCCCTATTTTTGGAGCGAGATAACTGTTTCCCGAAGAATAGGTAACTGCCAGAGCTAGCCATTGTAATGGGCAGACGTGCCCATAACTAGCCGTTACTACGGACAAGGGCGTAGTTACGTGCACAAGTGTCTTGCCTGTTTCTGGATGGTGGGACCGTACATGACGAGTAGAGACTGACGAGGAGAAGTGTTGTAACCAAGAGTAAATTGGTCGGCCTCCCCTGTTGGGGGGCAGAAAGATAAATTCTTCCCCTAAGTGGTTGGACTTAGGCAATTGGGTCGTTCTAGGAGCAGAAGTGGATTGAGCCATTCTGGAACAATAGCCCCCAAGTCGTTGCTACCGAGCATGGTAGTGATGACTTAAGGACATTCTCCTTCTCGGACATAGTCGTCGTAAGCTACTTTGTGCTCGAATGAATCTGTGCCCGGACATCTGAAATGTTGCTTGTCGAGGAACTCTAAGTCCGGGGAGACGAACGGTTGATGGGATCTGAAGAGTGGAAGTGTCACGTATGCCTCAAGCCGCGTGCTGCATTAAATGCATGATGATGACTAGGCTAGGGTCATGATGATGCCCTACCCGCGCGTGCTTGTGCACGTGCCTGGTTTTTGCCTATAAATATTGAGAGAGTCTACTCATTTAGAACTTTCGCTTTTCTCTCTTCTTGCTCTTTGTTCTTCGTTTCCCGCCGCTCGCCGCCGTCAAGTTTCGTTCCAGCCACCGTACCAAGTCCGACCAGAGCTACTCAAACCCAGAAGTTTCTTTTCCGACCAAGTAAGTATGTCGATCCTTTGCTTGTTACCTGTTTTTCTGGTTATTACGCTTTAGAATGCATGTGGTTAGGACTGAAATGAAGTAGTTCTAGGGCATTTTGTGGTGGCTGATGGTGGCAGACGGTGGTTCGACCACTTTCTTTGTTGTCGGCGTCGTAGTGGTCATTTTAGGGCAAAACAATTTAGGAAACCATAAGTTTTTAGTTGATCTCAGAGTAGTGATGGCACGACGGTGTTTGTTGCCGGAGGGAATCATGGATTCTAGTGTGCTTACGAGCTTTTAGGTGGTTCCCTTATGAGAGTTCTGGGTTTTATGCGCGGAGAATTTTTCCCGGATGTGCTAGGGAGAACTCCCGGGCACTTCCTCGTTTGTTTAGCTGTGCCATTTGAGTAGGGCTTAGGTTGAAGATGTTGTCATTGGCCTTTTGCGCGCTCTTTCACTTGACTAGTAGTGGAAGGGTGAATTTGATTTTGTTATCGAATTCACTTTTATCCTCTTCTTTTCAGGTTAAGGAAATGTCGCGCAGGGCTGAAGAAGAAGAACACCTTATAGATTTGTCCGAGGATAGCTCCTCAGAAGATATTGAAACGAATGATGACTCCATGTCCCCTGAGGCTGGAGGGGCGACTGCTGCGAGGACCTCGGCTGAGGAGTGGACTGTGGCCGAGATGATGGAGCATGCCTCGCTTTTCGCTTCATACACCAGGGATGTGTTCACCACGGTGGGGCTAGAGGAAGGGTGGAGGGTCCACTTCCCTTCGGAGGATGACGTATATGCTCGGCATATGAGGAGAGATTTCCTATGTACAAGTATGCTTTCAAAGAGATAGGGCTGAGGCTGCCCTTCACAGACTTCCAACGGGCAGTTTCGTACATTTGGACTTGGCGCATTCCCAAATGCATCCAAATTCTATTGCCTTCATGCGGGCGTATGAATTGGTGTGCGAGTATTTGCAGATTGGGGTCACTCTTTCGCTTTTCTTCACTATCTTCCATCTTCAATGACAAGTGTCAGAGAGGAAATTTGGTTGGTTTTCTCTGAAACAGGGGAGAAAATTATTCAAACCCTTCTCTGAATCTATTCGGACCTTCAAAGAGAGGTTTTACGTGATCGAGCCTGTTTTGGAGAAAGCTACCGACTTGACCTTCGTGTGGGAGGTCTCTATGGACGAGAATGGGGAGGATCTGATAGACGAGGAAGGCAAGATAGTTGCCCGGAGATTTTTCACGTTCTCCTTCTGCTGGAGTAAGGCTCATTTTACACGCTCGACTGATGAGTATATAGTTACTCCTCATCAGTTGGGCGACAGTGATCAGGCTAGTTATGCTAAGTTGGTGGCCTTTGTAGACAGTTTTCTTCCCACCCAGAGAATTTATTAAATTTATTTCATAAAAGAATTTATGTAAAAGAATTTATTAAATTAATTTGCATGAGTATTTCATAAAAGACTTTTATAGATGGTACTGATATGAGATTTTGTTTTAAATATTTTAAATTTTTATGTTTTATAAATTAGGTTAAGAGTCTGATCACTGATCACTTAGTTATGAAATTTATGTTATAAATATTTTTAATTTTAAAGTTTTATAAATTAGGTTAACAGTCTGATCACTGATCATTTAATTATGAAATTTATGTTATAAATATTTTTAAATTTAAATTTTATAAATTAGGTTAATATTCATACAGTTCAATTAATAATCATAGACCAATGACTCAATGTTTTGGTCGGGTTGATAAAACTCCCCTTTCTTACCTCTACTTTAAGTTTTGTAAGTATTTACTCCTGTTCGATTCTCATATCTAGAATGATCATATCCATGATGTATGATCACTTAGTATCAACTTTAAAAAACAATCATTTTCTTAGTTCATAGCTGATGTAGCTTATACGCAACTACACAGAATATATCAAGATAATAAAAAGTGTCAAAACTACAAAGATCAATAATCAATCTATTGCTATCTATTATTACTATGTAAATTTAAGACAATGGAGTTAAATGAGAAGGAAATTTATAACAAAAATTAAAGCAAGTTAGTTTTAAAATATTTAATAAAATCGAGACTGTAATATAGTTCGCATCGATCAATAGTACTCTTAGCTTAGTCGGATTAATTAATTAAGTTGGGACAATATTTTTGTTTGATATAAAAAGTTTTAATTTAAATGAACTGTTTGTGTTCGCTAAATTGAAACCGAGCTTTATTTTACCAAAGGTTAAACTTATAAATGCTAGGTGTCGCAACACATTTATTCTTTTAAACTCTACTTTTGAAAACAATTATTTTTGCAATTTAAAAGAAATCTTGCTGTTGCAATTTGATTAAATTTAAATTTTTTTTTTTTTTAAGTCAGATACGAGTTTCTCTTTCGAAACGAAACTGATATCTCTAAGGTTAGTGCTTTCGCGATAATTAATTTCAATTTAAAATACTATAAAAATCAATCCCAAAAGCAAGTTCAATTTAACTGATAATTTTCAACTTAGATGCGAAAACCGTCGAAACGACGATCCTCACATTTCAGAGTATAAATAATTTAGCCAGACAAATTAGACATAATAATCATACTATATTCACTATGCATACAAAATAGAATTCTAAACATAATAATATAATGATGATAGTGTGTAGTAGTAACTAGCATGCACATGTGAATTTATCCATGCAGTACATATTGATTTTAGTTATATATATATATATATATATATATATATATATATATATATATATATATATATATATATATATATATATATATATATATATATATATATATATATATATATATATATATATATATATATGAATGATGATCAACTTACTCCAAAAATAAATTTTATTTAACTTACTCCAAATCATAGCCTTTGAATTGAATCTAATTTAATGGTTATTTAGTAAAAAAAAACTAATTTAACCATTAGATTAGATTCAATTCAAATACTATGATTTGGAGTAAGTTAAAAAAATTTACTCTTGGAATAAGTTATATATATATATATATATATATATATATATATATATATATATATATATATATATATATATATATATATATATATATATATATATATATATATATATATATATATATATATATATATATATATATATATATATATATATATATAACACTAGTACGCAATTATGCATGTATAACTTTTGATCAAAATAGTAGGAATTAAATTACTAAAACAATCAAAACTACTAATTATACTATTAAGTTTGAAAATGATGAAGTGCAAAATAAAAATAGCGAAGAAACACGTACTTCAAAGTAAGACAATTGCGAAATTAAAAACTTAAAACTTGTAAATAAAATTCTGAAATGAATATGACAACATGATTACAAAGCGAATGATCCAAGAAAAGTCTGCAAATCTTCAAATCCTAACTCTATGATGCATTTATCACTTGATGTGAGCAAATAAGTGCTTTTTAATAAGTACTTTTCCTGCCTAAATAAATTCTAGAAAACTTGGTTACTGAAAACCTAAAATTTATCGCTATGTATAATGCTAAGAATTGTTGAAATGAGAGTCAACTCGTGTAAGAGTAGTGGAAGATATTCCTGCTGAAATGGGAGAAGACTGGGTAAAGTTGTTGCTATTTTTCAACTCTTGAAGCCCATGGCGAACGCCATAAGTGTAACATGTTGAACGTGGGTTTGACTGGGGGTTATGGCAAATTCTGTTTCCTTATGGCGAACGCCATTAACTTTAGGCCCTACTTTTCTGCCTTTTCTTTAAGGTGGGTAGCGCCTCATTGTTGCCACTTCATGAAAAATGCCATGGAGGTCGCCACCAATACATTTTCTTCATTTCCAACTATTTTTGTCCCGTTTTCTTGCATACATATTTTTACTTGTAAAGCACCTAAAACAAACATAGACTACCACCATAACACTGTAAAAAGATGATAAAATTACATCAAATACTAAGTGAATCAAATCGAATAATGCAGTATAATATGTGGTCATCAAACCCCCTACACTTAAATCATTGCTTGTTGTCAAGCTAGCAACCAACATGATACAAACGGTGTAAGTGCAACATAGACATAACATCACTTTTATTTGTATGTGGTTGTTCATTTTTGTTTGGCTAACGTTAGATCGATAGGCACTAGTGGGTCGACACGAAGGATATCATAAAGACACAATTCCATATTTCGCGGTTAGAAATCTCCCTCATATGCAAATCAATCTGAATTGTTCTATTATGACTCAACCTAGATCACTTATCATTTTTTACTTTTTTTCATTCAATCGCAATCACATTAAGTCCGTTATATTTTCACACATATAGTAAGGAAACCTGTCAGTCACTATGACCTTAATTTTATTCAATTCACGCACTTTGGCTTTAACATTAATTTTTGGAGGTTCAAATACTGTTGGGCTAAATGATTTGGTAAGGGTTATCTAACTTAGAGGGAACATCCCCTATTTTGTTCATCTATTAATTTTAGCACATGACCACTCACTTATTTGTATCTGTTTCCCTATGTAGTGTGCGCCTAAGATGGTACTGACGACTAATATAAACTACTCAAGGGTTACTTAAAAACAAGACTTAAGGATTTGACATAATAGATATCCAAATCGATTTGCATAATTGGGGGACTTAAGGTGTCGAGATGGTACCGATTTTGTCTAGACTTTCCCTAGTCTCTCAAACATAGCCAATACACTAAAACAACCTTAGGGGTGGTCATGGATGGTTAATGTTCAAAACCAATTCATAACCATAAATAATCCATATATTACAACCGGTTATTAAAACCAATTCTCATAACCGGTTTTTATCTTTTAAAATAGTTATAAACCGGTTATTAACCGGTTATATCCATAACCAATTTTATAATTAGTTTTGATTTAATTTTATTTTAAAATTGATTTTTTCAAAATCATAATATTGTTAAAATAACTATTGTTTTTTTTAAATTCATAATTTTTGATCTCTAAATATTCAAAATCATAATCACTATTGTTTACATTCATAATTACTATTGTTAAAATTCATGAATGAAAAGTTCATTCAATTCCTTCATTATTAAATGAAAAGTTAGTTAATTGAATGAATTCAATTTAACTATTAATATATATCATTTCATCTAATTCATCTCCATATTAAAAAAAATATCAATTTAGTTTTATATTTTAAATTTATTAAACCAATTTAACAATTAAATAATAATATTGGTTACAGTTACTCCAATCTATCTATTTTTTCTCCTATATAATTTGTTGATTTGTAATTAGAAAGATGTGTTATTAAAAAATGATAATTCTTTAATATTTAAATATGATTTTTGTATATAAATTACAATAAAAAAATAAACGGTTGTTGTCGTTTGAACAGTTATTGGATTAAATTAAAATTCTTATTTGAGATGGTTAAAAACTAAAAAATAAAATAAAAAGAATATGATCTAAATTTGCATTGATTGAATTAAGCGGCAATTCTATTTTAATTGTAGATATGATATTTTTTCTTTTTTGTAGTCATTTAGTTTGTGTGAACTGGAGGATTAATTTAAATAAAGAAGGACATAGTAAATTAGAATTTTAATTACTATTGTTATTTTAACAATATTATGAATTTAAAAATTATGAATTTCAAAATCATAATTTTTGGTTATGAATTTTAAACAATAGTTATTTTAAAATTCATAAAAATTTTATTTACTGAAATAAAAATAAAAACAATATTTTTTTTTCAAAATAAAAATATCTTCTTTTTGTAAAAAAAATTTCAAAGTTTTTTTTTAATTAAAAAAAATTGACTAATTTGATTTTTGTTTTGGATATGGATATCCAAATTATGGATTTGGTTAAAACCATATTAAAAATATATCTAAAATGTGGATTTGGTTAAAACCATACTAATAATTAACCGGTTTTTAATAACCGGATTTGGATATGGATATGGATTATTTAAATAACCGGTTTATTTGAACACCCCTAAACAACCTATATACTTTCTGAGTGTGTCACATCATGAATTATAAAAAAATTGTTGGTGCTCAATTTTAAAGGAGAATATAACAACCAATATAAACCTTGCATAAATGACTCGACAACACATGCATTGACTCAACTAATATAACAACTAAGCTAAAGATTTCAAAATTCAGATTAAAATAAATAAACTAGCAAAACAAGAAAAAGAAAAATCTAAACTAGAAAGCAGTAAATAGAAAGCGATGAATTTCCTCCCCACACTTAAACCGAACATTGTCCTCAATGTTTCAATAAAAGTGGGAAAAGGAAAGAGAATCTGGTGAAGAAATCAGTGTCGGCCGTGGCCCCCGGAATTTCTATAATGAGGAGGCGGAGGCGACATACCCATTCCACTCATATAGTGCAACATATCCTTCACGAGGTTATCACGATGGATGTTATGCTGGAACTCTATGGAATCCCTCTGATCTAGCCCCAACTGCAAACCAACCACTCAATCAGTCAGGTTTTCTATTTGGTGCTCTGTCCGTCCCACATGATCATGTTGTTGCTCCTGTATTTGATGTATGCTTGCCATCATGTCAACTTGTTGTTGGTGCATAGCCCTGAACAGTTGGTCATGTTCAACATCAATGTCGTTCCAGTGGTTCAGCTCTTGAAGGACATCATCTAGGGAGGTCCGTATAACGACATAGTCATACTCTTCTTGAGAATGATGTCCGAAAGAGGTACATGCAAAATGGTTAGAAAAATGTGATGCAGTGTGTGTAGGTGGATCAAAAATACAGGGGGAACATCGTGATGGTGGCTCATGCACAGGAGAGCCTTGCTCTCTATGATCGTACTCATCATCGGTGACACCATTAACATTGACATTCTCAGGAATGTCCATGGGAACTGGTACGACCTCAGTGCCGACATTCAACTTATAAGTCCAATTAGTTTTGACTTGCACATCAGTACAGTTTGGGCAAGGTAAAACAACACTGAGACCTCTCTGTTCTCAATCATCAACGAAAATTTCCCATCCTTCCTACTTTTAATTACCTGCTAGTTACGGCATGCATGAATATCTAAAAGAGGTATGGTAAGGGCTCGAGTGTGGCAAGCTCCGCTTCTAAGCTTAGGGCGCGAGCTATGGAGGTAATTACTCCTCCAAAAGAAATAGGCCCCTTCTTAGCAGTGCGAACTGCTTGCATATGGACCAACACAAATGAGGCTGAATTAATCCGTGTAGGTTCAAAAATAGAATGAATGTAAACAACTCTTTTGCATTAATTATACTATTATACTCCCGACCAAAAATAGAGTGTGCCAAAATTTGGCGAAAATAACGAATGGCCGGGTTATGGACATGAGTCACATTATTGCCCTCAAAGCTAGTAGCACAATTACCAGTTAATTGCTCCCAAAGTGGACCAAATTAATGTACCTAGTCAGTGTCTAATGGGGTTTCACAAACAACACCCTCATCATACGAAAATTGTAACAAGTCAATAATTTGATCTAAAATGAATTGATATTCTTTGTTAAACATGCATAAACTAACAATGCCTATTGTGCTAGTAGTTCATATCTGTGCGGTGTAAACAAGATAGCTTAGAAACTCTAATGGTGGGGTCTTTGCATGCACAAAAATGTGATAAACCTAACCTATTCAGCATCCAATATACACTATCATAAAGTCCTAAAGTACGTAAACAAGAATCGTTGACCTGCCTTGTCGAAGCAATTGCCCGGTTCAAAAGAACTTCATATCTCTTTCTCTGTTTTTCACCGTCTATTCTGTCCCGAAATACAACACCATTAACATCAACATCTCCCCTTAAGCCATTGTTGAAAAATTGAAAAATAGAAGTTGTGTTGTTGTTCGATTAATAGTTAAAAGAGGGATTTTTGTTATCGTCTCCACATGGATTGAGGATATTTTGATGCATGCCTTTCAACAGTTTATCGTTTAAGAATAAGGGGTTTTCAAAGTTTTTTTCCTAAAATTGTCATGTTTTTAGTAGCAAAGCTTATAAATTCTAAATATTTTCATTAACAAAGTATATCAAAAGTAGTTTTTATCTACCCTAACTTATACGTATTCTTTCAATCTTGCATGTGAAGTCAGAACTGATTAATATCGTCACACATTCTCTCAACACTATCTATGTCTAGAGCGGCGTTGTGAGAAATACCGTATTCATCGCTACACTGTTTCTCCATATAACAACCAATATAGTAAGCTTTAAGTCCAACACAAAGAAACTTTCCGTGTATTGCATTTATTTATTAATTTCAACTATTAGATGAATCACTGATGTAATCGTTGTTGGAAGTTAAGTTAATAAAGCACACAACTCAAATCTTTTCAGTCATTTAAATGAGTAATGTAATATTGCAATCAATTACATTTTTTCTGTTTTCAAATTATTTAATAAATTGTCTTGAATAAAACATCTTTAAAATATCAATGTATACTTTCTGAGAAAAAACTATCAAAACCAATGTAATAATGAACAATATTGTGTTACTATATATTGTTAACTATGTTTAATCATTAAAAAAAGCTTCATGTAAATGATTTTCGTTATTATAACACAACTTCAACTATTGAATTGATAAAATTTATTGGATTAAGAACTCAATCTTTTATAATTAAAAGTAATCTTATAAACCTTTAATAATTTATTATGCTTTATTCTATTTTAAAGTAGTTAAATATTATTTACTCATATAGAAATTTTATTTTCAAATTTCAAGTTTACTCATAATTAACATGGCGAATGAGTCATTTCTAATGTTATCTCAAGACGTGGCGATCCGACCACACGCCTTACTCATGACATATATCACCTAACTAATGTTGAGGTTTCTTGTATTCCTCATATGTATAGGGTCGAGGTAGATAATCCTAAATAATTCTAGTTACAGTATTTACGAGGAATCAATTATATTTATCATGAAATAAAAGCTTAATTTAAAGATGAAGGAATCAAAATTGATTTCAAAAAACTTATTTATATATATATATATATATATATATATATATATATATATATATATATATATATATATATATATATATATATATATATATATATATATATATATATATATATATATATATATATATATATATATATATATATATATATATATATATATGTTAAACTTTATTTACAGAATTTAAACATTATTAATTAATTTAATGAATTGTCTCTTAAGCAATAGTCTATTAAGTAACTAATATAATTAATATCTTCCTGTAAAAATAGTAATTATAATAAATATTAAATTATTTAATAATTTATATCTCAAAATTGTTGTAGCTCACATGCAACTTTTTAAATTTTTCTACTATTAATTAAAGAAGTTTGATATAAGAAGAATTTGGGGATATGGAACCTCTATTATATTTTCTCTGCAGCCGTTAGTTCAACCTTAATTACAGTCTTTATATCAATGTTATGTTTCTCTCTCTTTCCGTGTATTGCATTTATTTATTCATTTCAACCATTAGATGAATCATTGATGAAACCGTTGTTGGAAGTTAAGTTAATACAACACACAAATCAAATCTTTTCAGTCATTTAAATGAATAATGTAATATTGCACTCAATTAAATTTTTGATTTTTTCAAATTATTTAATAAATTATCTTGAATTAAACATCTTTAAAATATCAACGTATATTTTCTGAGTAAAAACTATCAAAACTTTTGTAATAATGAACAATATTGTATTATATATTGTTAGCTATGTTTAGTCATTAAAAAAACCTTCATGTAAATGATTCTTGTTATTGTAAGACAACCTAAACTATTGAATTGATAAATTTATTAGATTAAGAACTCAATATTTTATAATTAAAAGTAATCTTATATACCTTTAATTATTTATTATGCTTTATTATGTTTTAAAGTAGTTAAATATAATTTACACACATATAAATTTACACATGAAATAAAAGCTTAATTTAAAGATGAAGGAATCAAAATATATTTCAAAACACTTATATATATATATATATATATATATATATATATATATATATATATATATATATATATATATATATATATATATATATATATATATATATATATATGAAATTAACTAATTTTGTTTACAGAATTTAGACTTTATTAATTAATTTAATGAATTGTATCTTAACTAATAGTCTATTATATTATTAAATAATAAGTAATTAATATTATTAATATCTTCCTGTAATAATAGTAAGTATAATAAAATATTAAATTATTTTAATGATTTATAACTCAATATTATTGTAGCTCACATGCAACCTCTTTAACTTTTTTACTATTTATTAAAGAAGTTTGATACAAGTAGAATTTGGGGATAAGGAACCTCTAATATATTTTCTCTACAGCCGTTAGTTACACTTTAATTACAGTCTTTATATCAATGTTATCTTTCTCTCTCTTTCCGTGTATTGCATTTATTTATTAATTTCTACTATTAGATGAATCACCGATGAAATTGTTGTTGGAAGTTAAGTTGATAAAGCACACAACTCAAATCTTTTTAGTCATTTAAATGAATAATGTAATATTGCAATCAATTACATTTTTTCTTTTTTCAAATTATTTAATAAATTGTCTTGAATAAAACATCTTTAAAATATCAATGTATATTTTCTGAGTAAAAACTATCAAAACCATTGTAATAATGAACAATATTGTGGTACTATATATTGTTAACTATGTTTAATCATTAAAAAAAAGCTTCATGTAAATGATTTTTGTTATTATAACACACCTTTAACTGTTGAATTGATAAAATTTATTAGATTAAGAACTCAATCTTTTATAATTAAAAGTAATCTTATAAACCTTTAATTATTTGTTATGCTTTATTCTATTTTAAAGTAGTTAAATATTATTTACTCATAAAAATTTTATTTTCAAATTTCATGTTTACTCATAATTAACATGGTGAATGACTTACTTTTAAATTTATATCCAGACGTGGCGATCCGACCACCCGCCTTACTCATGACATATATCACCTAACCAATGTTGAGGTTTCTTGCATTTCTCATAAGTATAGGATTGATGTAGATAATCCTAAATAATCCTAGGTTACAGTATTTACGAGGATTCAATTATATTTATCATGAAATAAAAACTTAATTTAAAGATGAAGGAATCAAAATATATTTCAAAAAACTTATATATATATATATATATATATATATATATATATATATATATATATATATATATATATATATATATATATATATATATATATATATATATATATATATATATATATATATATATATATATATATATATATATATATATATATATATATATATATATATATATATATATATATATATATATATATAAATGAAATAAACTAATTTTTTTACCGAATTTAAACTTTATTAATTAATTTAATGAATTGTGTCTTAAACCATAGTTTATTAAGTAATCAATATAATTATTATCTTTCTGTAATAATAGTAAGTATAATAAATTATTAAATTATTTTAATGATTTATATTTCAAAGTTGTTGTAGCTCACATGCAACTTTTTGAGCTTTTCTACTATTAATTAAAGAAGTTTGATACAAGAAGAATTTGGGGATATGGAACATCTAATATATTTTCTCAGCAACCGTTAGTTCAACCTTAATTACAGTCCTTATATCAAATTTATGTTTCTCTCTTCTTGTTTATTGCATTTATTTATTCATGTCAACCATCAGATGAATCACTGATAGAATCCTTGTTGTAAGTTAAATTAATAAAGCTCAAAACTCAAATCTATTCACTCATTTAAATGAATAATGTAATATTGAAATTAATTAAATTTTTGCTTTTTTCAAATTATTTTATAGATTGTCTTGAATAAAACATCTTTAAAATATCAATGTATATTTTATGAGTAAAAACTATCAAAACCATTGTAATAATGAACAGTATTGTGTTACTATATATTGTTAAATATGTTTAATCATTAAAAAGAAGCTTCATGTAAATGATTCTCGTTATTATAACACAACCTAAAGTATTGAATTGATAAAATTTATTGGATTAAGAACTCAAGATTTTAAAATTAAAAGTAAACTTATATACCTTAAATTATTTATTATGCTTTATTCTGTTTTAAAGTAGTTAAATATAATTTACACATATATAAATTTTATTTTCAGATTTCAAATTTACTCTTGATTAACATGACGAATGACTCAATTCTAAAGTTATCTCTAGACGTGGCGATCCGCCCACACGCCTAACTCATGACATATATCATATAACCAATGCTGAGGTTTGTTGTATTCCTCATAAGTATAGGGTTGAGGTAGATAATCCTAAATGATCCTAGGTTACAGTATTTATGAGGGTTCAATTATATTTATATTGAAATAAAAGCTTAATTTAAAGACGAAGGAATCGAAATTTATTCTTAAAACTTATACATATAAAAATCAGATAATTGTTTTTTGCAAAATTTAAACTTTATTAATTAATTTAATGAATTGTCTCTTAACTAAAAGTCTATTATATTATTAAACAATAAGTGATTAATATAATTAATATCTTCCTGTAATAATAATAAGTATAATAAAATATTAAATTATTTTAATGATTTATATCTCAAAATTGTTGTATATCACATGCAACTTTATTTTAAGTATTATACTATTAATTAAAGAAGTTTGATACAAGAAGAATTTGGGACTATGAAACATCTACTATATTTTCTCTGCAGCCGTTAGTTCAACCTTAATTACAGTCTTTATATCAATGTTATGTTTCTTTCTCTCTATTCCCGTGTATTGCATTTATTTATTCATTTCAACCATTAGATGAATCACTGATGGAATCGTTGGGAAGTTAAGTTAATAAAACACACAACTCAAATTTTTTCAGTTATTTAAATGAATAATGTAATATTGCAATTAATTAAATTTTTTCTTTTTCCAAAATATTTTATAAATTGTCATGAATAAAACATCTTTAAAATATTAATGTATATTTTCTGAGTAAAAACTATCAAACCATTGTAATAATGAACAATATTGCGTTACTATATATTGTTAACTATGTTTAATCATTAAAAAAAACTTCATATAAATGATACTTGTTAATATAAATTAACCTAATCTATTGAACTAATAAATTTATTGGATTAAGAACTCAATATTTTATAATTAAAATTAATCTTATATACCTTTAATTATTTATTATGCTTTATTCTATTTTAAAGTAGTTAAATATAATTTACTGATATAAAAATTTTATTTTCAGATTTCAAATTTACTCATGATTAACATGGCGAATGACTCCCTTCTAAAGTTATCTCTAGACGTGGCGATCTGCCCACACGCCTAAATCATGACATATATCATCTAACCAATGTTGAGGTTTGTTGTATTCCTCATAAGTATAGGGTCGAGGTAGATAATCCTAAATGATCCTAGGTTACAGGATTTATGAGGGTTCAATTATATTTATCTTGGAATAAAAGCTTAATTTAAAGATGAAGGAATCAAAATTTATTTCAAAAAACTTATATATATATATATATATATATATATATATATATATATATATATATATATATATATATATATATATATATATATATATATATATATATATATATATATATATATATATATATATATATATATATATATATATATATATATATATATATATATATATATATATATATATATATATATATATATATATATATATATATATATATATATATATATATATATATATATATATATATATATATATATATATATATATATATATATATATATATATATATATATATATATATATATATATATATATATATATATATATATATCAGTTAAACTTTAATTTTGTTTACAGAATTTAAACTTTATTAATTAATTTAATGAATTGTATCTTAACTAATAGTCTATTATATTATTAAATAATAAGTGCTTAATATTATTAATATCTTCCTGTAATAATAGTAAGTATAATAAAATATTAAATTATTTTAATGATTTATAACTCAATATTGTTGTAGCTCACATGCAACCTTTTTAACTTTTTTACTATTTATTAAAGAAATTTGATACAAGTAGAAATTGGGGATGAGGAACCTCTAATATATTTTCTCTACAGCCGTTAATTACACTTTAATTACAGTCTTTATATAAATGTTATCTTTCTCTCTATTAATTTCAACTATTAGATGAATTACTGATGGAATTGTTGTTGGAAGTTAAGTTAATAAAGCACACAACTCAAATATTTTCAGTCATTTAAATGAATAATGTAATATTGCAATCAATTACATTTTTTGTTTTTTCAAATTATTTAATAAATTGTCTTGAATAAAATATCTTTAAAATATCAATGTATATTTTCTGAGTAAAAACTATCAAAACCATTGTAATAATGAACAATATTGTGGTACTATATATTGTTAACTATGTTTAATCATTAAAAAAAAGCTTCATGTAAATGATTTTTGTTATTATAACACACCTTTAACTGTTGAATTGATAAAATTTATTAGATTAAGAACTCAATCTTTTATAATTAAAAGTGATCTTATAAACCTTTAATTATTTGTTATGCTTTATTCTATTTTAAAGTAGTTAAATATTATTTACTCATAATTGTTGTAGCTCAAAATTGTTGAAGCTCACATTCAACTTTTTAAAATTATTTTAATGATTTATATCTCAAAATTGTTGTAGTTAATATTAAATTATTTTAATAATTTACATCTCAAAATTGTTGTAGCTCATATTAAATTATTTTAATGATTTATATCTCAAAATTGTTGTAGCTCACATTCAACTTTTTTAACTTTTTTACTATTAATTAAAGAAGTTTGATAGAAGAAGAATTTGGGGATATGGAACCCATACTATATTTTCTCTGCAGCCGTTAGTTCAACCTTAATCACGGTCTTATATCAATATCAATGTTATCTTTCTCTCTCTTCTTGTTTATTGCATTTATTTATTAATTTCAACCATCAGATGAATCACTCATAGAATCCTTGTTGGAAGTTAAGTTAATAAAGCTCAAAACTCAAATCTTTTCACTTATATAATGCAATATTGAAATTTATTAAATTTTTGCGTTTTTCAAATTATTTAATACATTGTATTGAATAAAACCTCTTCAAAATATCAATGTATATTTTCAAAGTAAAAACTATCAAAACCATTGTAATAATGAAAAATTTTATGTTACTATAAATTGTTAACTATGTTTAATCAGAAAAAAAAGCTTCATCTAAATGCTTCTCGTTATTATAACATAACTTTAACTATTAAATTGATAAAATTTATTGGATTAAGAACTCAATCTTTTATAATTAAAAGTAATCTTATATACTTTTAATTATTTATTATGATTTATTTTATTTTAAATTAGTTAAATATTATTTACTCATATAAACATTTTATTTTCAGACGTGGCGAATGATTCACTTCTAAAGTCATCTCTAGACGTAGCAATCCGCCCACACGCCTAACTCGTGACATATATCATCTAACCAATGCTGAGGTTTCTTGTATCCCTCATAAGTATAGGGTCGAGGTAGATAATCCTAAATGATCCTAGGTTACAGTATTTATGAGGGTTCAATTATATTTATCTTGAAATAAAAGCTTAATCTAAAGAAGAAGGAATCGAAATTTATTTCAAAAAACTAATACATATAAAAATCAGATAATTTTTTTTTAAAGAATTTAAACTTTATTAATTAATTTAATGAATTGTCTCTTAACTAAAAATCTATTATATCATTAAATAATAAGTGATTAATATAATTAATATCTTCCGGTAATAATAGTAAGTATAATAAAATATTAAATTATTTTAATTATTTATATCTCAAAATTGTTATAGCTCACATGCAACTTTTTTTAACTTTTCTACTATTAATTAAAGAAGTTTGATACAAGAAGAATTTGGGGATATGAAACCTCTATTATATTTTCTCTGCAGCCGTTAGTTCAACCTTAATTACAGTCTTTATATCAATGTTATGTTTCCCTCTCTTCCCGTGTATTACATTTATTTATTCATTTCAACCATTAGATGAATCACTGATTGAATCGTTGTTTGAAGTTAAGTTAATAAAACACACAACTCAAATCTTTTTTAGTTATTCAAATGAATAATGTAATATTGCAATCAATTAAATTGTTTCTTTTTTCAAAATATTTTATAAATTCTCTTGAATAAAACATCTTTAAAATATCAATGTATATTTTCTAAATAAAAACTATCAAAACCATTGAAATAATGAACAATATTGTGTTACTATAAATTGTTAACTATGTTTAATCATTAAAAAAAACTTCAAGGAAATGATTCTCGTTATTATAACACAGCCTAAACTACTGAATTGATAAATTTATTGGGTTAAGAACTCAATATTTTACAATTAAAAGTAATCTTATATACCTTTAATTATTTATTATGCTTTATTCTATTTTAAAGTAGTCAAATATAATTTAATCATATAAACATTTTATTTTCAGATTTCAAATTTACTCGTAATTAACATGGCGAATGACTCACTTATAAAGTTATCTCAAGACGTGGTGATCTGACCACACGCCTAACTCATGACATATAGAACCAATGCTGAGGTTTCTTCTATTCCTCATAAGTATAGGGTCGATGTAGATAATCCTAAATGATCCTAGATTACAGTATTTTTGAGGGTTCAATTATATTTATCTTGAAATAAAAGCTTAATCTAAAGAAGAAGGAATCAAAATTTATTTAAAAAAACTTATACATATAAAAATCAGATAATTTTTTTTTTATAGAATTTAAACTTTATTAATTAATTTAATGAATTGTCTCTTAACTAAAAATCTATTATATTATTAAATAATAAGTGATTAATATAATTAATATCTTTCAGTAATAATAGTAAGTATAATAAAATATTAAATTATTTTAATGATTTATAACTCAATATTGTTGTAGCTCACATGCAACCTTTTTAACTTTTTTACTATTTATTAAAGAAATTTGATACAAGTAGAAATTGGGGATGAGGAACCTCTAATATATTTTCTCTACAGCCGTTAATTACACTTTAATTACAGTCTTTATATAAATGTTATCTTTCTCTCTATTAATTTCAACTATTAGATGAATCACTGATGGAATTGTTGTTGGAAGTTAAGTTAATAAAGCACACAACTCAAATATTTTCAGTCATTTAAATGAATAATGTAATATTGCAATCAATTACATTTTTTGTTTTTTCAAATTATTTAATAAATTGTCTTGAATAAAACATCTTTAAAATATCAATGTATATTTTCTGAGTAAAAACTATCAAAACCATTGTAATAATGAACAATATTGTGGTACTATATATTGTTAACTATGTTTAATCATTAAAAAAAAGCTTCATGTAAATGATTTTCGTTATTATAACACACCTTTAACTATTGAATTGATAAAATTTATTAGATTAAGAACTCAATCTTTTATAATTAAAAGTGATCTTATAAACCTTTAATTATTTGTTATGCTTTATTCTATTTTAAAGTAGTTAAATATTATTTACTCATAATTGTTTACTCATAATTGTTGTAGCTCAAAATTGTTGAAGCTCACATTCAACTTTTTAAAATTATTTTAATGATTTATATCTCAAAATTGTTGTAGTTAATATTAAATTATTTTAATAATTTACATCTCAAAATTGTTGTAGCTCATATTAAATTATTTTAATGATTTATATCTCAAAATTGTTGTAGCTCACATTCAACTTTTTTAACTTTTTTACTATTAATTAAAGAAGTTTGATAGAAGAAGAATTTGGGGATATGGAACCCATACTATATTTTCTCTGCAGCCGTTAGTTCAACCTTAATCACGGTCTTATATCAATATCAATGTTATCTTTCTCTCTCTTCTTGTTTATTGCATTTATTTATTAATTTCAACCATCAGATGAATCACTCATAGAATCCTTGTTGGAAGTTAAGTTAATAAAGCTCAAAACTCAAATCTTTTCACTTATATAATGCAATATTGAAATTTATTAAATTTTTGCGTTTTTCAAATTATTTAATACATTGTATTGAATAAAACCTCTTCAAAATATCAATGTATATTTTCAAAGTAAAAACTATCAAAACCATTGTAATAATGAAAAATTTTATGTTACTATAAATTGTTAACTATGTTTAATCAGAAAAAAAAGCTTCATCTAAATGCTTCTCGTTATTATAACATAACTTTAACTATTAAATTGATAAAATTTATTGGATTAAGAACTCAATCTTTTATAATTAAAAGTAATCTTATATACTTTTAATTATTTATTATGATTTATTTTATTTTAAATTAGTTAAATATTATTTACTCATATAAACATTTTATTTTCAGACGTGGCGAATGATTCACTTCTAAAGTCATCTCTAGACGTAGCAATCCGCCCACACGCCTAACTCGTGACATATATCATCTAACCAATGCTGAGGTTTCTTGTATCCCTCATAAGTATAGGGTCGAGGTAGATAATCCTAAATGATCCTAGGTTACAGTATTTATGAGGGTTCAATTATATTTATCTTGAAATAAAAGCTTAATCTAAAGAAGAAGGAATCGAAATTTATTTCAAAAAACTAATACATATAAAAATCAGATAATTTTTTTTTAAAGAATTTAAACTTTATTAATTAATTTAATGAATTGTCTCTTAACTAAAAATCTATTATATCATTAAATAATAAGTGATTAATATAATTAATATCTTCCGGTAATAATAGTAAGTATAATAAAATATTAAATTATTTTAATTATTTATATCTCAAAATTGTTATAGCTCACATGCAACTTTTTTTAACTTTTCTACTATTAATTAAAGAAGTTTGATACAAGAAGAATTTGGGGATATGAAACCTCTATTATATTTTCTCTGCAGCCGTTAGTTCAACCTTAATTACAGTCTTTATATCAATGTTATGTTTCCCTCTCTTCCCGTGTATTACATTTATTTATTCATTTCAACCATTAGATGAATCACTGATTGAATCGTTGTTTGAAGTTAAGTTAATAAAACACACAACTCAAATCTTTTTTAGTTATTCAAATGAATAATGTAATATTGCAATCAATTAAATTGTTTCTTTTTTCAAAATATTTTATAAATTCTCTTGAATAAAACATCTTTAAAATATCAATGTATATTTTCTAAATAAAAACTATCAAAACCATTGAAATAATGAACAATATTGTGTTACTATAAATTGTTAACTATGTTTAATCATTAAAAAAAACTTCAAGGAAATGATTCTCGTTATTATAACACAGCCTAAACTACTGAATTGATAAATTTATTGGGTTAAGAACTCAATATTTTACAATTAAAAGTAATCTTATATACCTTTAATTATTTATTATGCTTTATTCTATTTTAAAGTAGTCAAATATAATTTAATCATATAAACATTTTATTTTCAGATTTCAAATTTACTCGTAATTAACATGGCGAATGACTCACTTATAAAGTTATCTCAAGACGTGGTGATCTGACCACACGCCTAACTCATGACATATAGAACCAATGCTGAGGTTTCTTCTATTCCTCATAAGTATAGGGTCGATGTAGATAATCCTAAATGATCCTAGATTACAGTATTTTTGAGGGTTCAATTATATTTATCTTGAAATAAAAGCTTAATCTAAAGAAGAAGGAATCAAAATTTATTTAAAAAAACTTATACATATAAAAATCAGATAATTTTTTTTTATAGAATTTAAACTTTATTAATTAATTTAATGAATTGTCTCTTAACTAAAAATCTATTATATTATTAAATAATAAGTGATTAATATAATTAATATCTTTCAGTAATAATAGTAAGTATAATAAAATATTAAATTATTTTAATGTAGCTCACATGCAACCTTTTTAACTTTTTTACTATTTATTAAAGAAATTTGATACAAGTAGAAATTGGGGATGAGGAACCTCTAATATATTTTCTCTACAGCCGTTAATTACACTTTAATTACAGTCTTTATATAAATGTTATCTTTCTCTCTATTAATTTCAACTATTAGATGAATCACTGATGGAATTGTTGTTGGAAGTTAAGTTAATAAAGCACACAACTCAAATATTTTCAGTCATTTAAATGAATAATGTAATATTGCAATCAATTACATTTTTTGTTTTTTCAAATTATTTAATAAATTGTCTTGAATAAAACATCTTTAAAATATCAATGTATATTTTCTGAGTAAAAACTATCAAAACCATTGTAATAATGAACAATATTGTGGTACTATATATTGTTAACTATGTTTAATCATTAAAAAAAGCTTCATGTAAATGATTTTCGTTATTATAACACACCTTTAACTATTGAATTGATATAATTTATTAGATTAAGAACTCAATCTTTTATAATTAAAAGTGATCTTATAAACCTTTAATTATTTGTTATGCTTTATTCTATTTTAAAGTAGTTAAATATTATTTACTCATAATTGTTGTAGCTCAAAATTGTTGAAGCTCACATTCAACTTTTTAAAATTATTTTAATGATTTATATCTCAAAATTGTTGTAGTTAATATTAAATTATTTTAATAATTTACATCTCAAAATTGTTGTAGCTCATATTAAATTATTTTAATGATTTATATCTCAAAATTGTTGTAGCTCACATTCAACTTTTTTTAACTTTTTTACTATTAATTAAAGAAGTTTGATAGAAGAAGAATTTGGGGATATGGAACCCATACTATATTTTCTCTGCAGCCGTTAGTTCAACCTTAATCACGGTCTTATATCAATATCAATGTTATCTTTCTCTCTCTTCTTGTTTATTGCATTTATTTATTAATTTCAACCATCAGATGAATCACTCATAGAATCCTTGTTGGAAGTTAAGTTAATAAAGCTCAAAACTCAAATCTTTTCACTTATATAATGCAATATTGAAATTTATTAAATTTTTGCGTTTTTCAAATTATTTAATACATTGTATTGAATAAAACCTCTTCAAAATATCAATGTATATTTTCAAAGTAAAAACTATCAAAACCATTGTAATAATGAAAAATTTTATGTTACTATAAATTGTTAACTATGTTTAATCAGAAAAAAAAGCTTCATCTAAATGCTTCTCGTTATTATAACATAACTTTAACTATTAAATTGATAAAATTTATTGGATTAAGAACTCAATCTTTTATAATTAAAAGTAATCTTATATACTTTTAATTATTTATTATGATTTATTTTATTTTAAATTAGTTAAATATTATTTACTCATATAAACATTTTATTTTCAGACGTGGCGAATGATTCACTTCTAAAGTCATCTCTAGACGTAGCAATCCGCCCACACGCCTAACTCGTGACATATATCATCTAACCAATGCTGAGGTTTCTTGTATCCCTCATAAGTATAGGGTCGAGGTAGATAATCCTAAATGATCCTAGGTTACAGTATTTATGAGGGTTCAATTATATTTATCTTGAAATAAAAGCTTAATCTAAAGAAGAAGGAATCGAAATTTATTTCAAAAAACTAATACATATAAAAATCAGATAATTTTTTTTTAAAGAATTTAAACTTTATTAATTAATTTAATGAATTGTCTCTTAACTAAAAATCTATTATATCATTAAATAATAAGTGATTAATATAATTAATATCTTCCGGTAATAATAGTAAGTATAATAAAATATTAAATTATTTTAATTATTTATATCTCAAAATTGTTATAGCTCACATGCAACTTTTTTTAACTTTTCTACTATTAATTAAAGAAGTTTGATACAAGAAGAATTTGGGGATATGAAACCTCTATTATATTTTCTCTGCAGCCGTTAGTTCAACCTTAATTACAGTCTTTATATCAATGTTATGTTTCCCTCTCTTCCCGTGTATTACATTTATTTATTCATTTCAACCATTAGATGAATCACTGATTGAATCGTTGTTTGAAGTTAAGTTAATAAAACACACAACTCAAATCTTTTTTAGTTATTCAAATGAATAATGTAATATTGCAATCAATTAAATTGTTTCTTTTTTCAAAATATTTTATAAATTCTCTTGAATAAAACATCTTTAAAATATCAATGTATATTTTCTAAATAAAAACTATCAAAACCATTGAAATAATGAACAATATTGTGTTACTATAAATTGTTAACTATGTTTAATCATTAAAAAAAACTTCAAGGAAATGATTCTCGTTATTATAACACAGCCTAAACTACTGAATTGATAAATTTATTGGGTTAAGAACTCAATATTTTACAATTAAAAGTAATCTTATATACCTTTAATTATTTATTATGCTTTATTCTATTTTAAAGTAGTCAAATATAATTTAATCATATAAACATTTTATTTTCAGATTTCAAATTTACTCGTAATTAACATGGCGAATGACTCACTTATAAAGTTATCTCAAGACGTGGTGATCTGACCACACGCCTAACTCATGACATATAGAACCAATGCTGAGGTTTCTTCTATTCCTCATAAGTATAGGGTCGATGTAGATAATCCTAAATGATCCTAGATTACAGTATTTTTGAGGGTTCAATTATATTTATCTTGAAATAAAAGCTTAATCTAAAGAAGAAGGAATCAAAATTTATTTAAAAAAACTTATACATATAAAAATCAGATAATTTTTTTTTATAGAATTTAAACTTTATTAATTAATTTAATGAATTGTCTCTTAACTAAAAATCTATTATATTATTAAATAATAAGTGATTAATATAATTAATATCTTTCAGTAATAATAGTAAGTATAATAAAATATTAAATTATTTTAATGATTTATAACTCAATATTGTTGTAGCTCACATGCAACCTTTTTAACTTTTTTACTATTTATTAAAGAAATTTGATACAAGTAGAAATTGGGGATGAGGAACCTCTAATATATTTTCTCTACAGCCGTTAATTACACTTTAATTACAGTCTTTATATAAATGTTATCTTTCTCTCTATTAATTTCAACTATTAGATGAATCACTGATGGAATTGTTGTTGGAAGTTAAGTTAATAAAGCACACAACTCAAATATTTTCAGTCATTTAAATGAATAATGTAATATTGCAATCAATTACATTTTTTGTTTTTTCAAATTATTTAATAAATTGTCTTGAATAAAACATCTTTAAAATATCAATGTATATTTTCTGAGTAAAAACTATCAAAACCATTGTAATAATGAACAATATTGTGGTACTATATATTGTTAACTATGTTTAATCATTAAAAAAAAGCTTCATGTAAATGATTTTCGTTATTATAACACACCTTTAACTATTGAATTGATAAAATTTATTAGATTAAGAACTCAATCTTTTATAATTAAAAGTGATCTTATAAACCTTTAATTATTTGTTATGCTTTATTCTATTTTAAAGTAGTTAAATATTATTTACTCATAATTGTTGTAGCTCAAAATTGTTGAAGCTCACATTCAACTTTTTAAAATTATTTTAATGATTTATATCTCAAAATTGTTGTAGTTAATATTAAATTATTTTAATAATTTACATCTCAAAATTGTTGTAGCTCATATTAAATTATTTTAATGATTTATATCTCAAAATTGTTGTAGCTCACATTCAACTTTTTTAACTTTTTTACTATTAATTAAAGAAGTTTGATAGAAGAAGAATTTGGGGATATGGAACCCATACTATATTTTCTCTGCAGCCGTTAGTTCAACCTTAATCACGGTCTTATATCAATATCAATGTTATCTTTCTCTCTCTTCTTGTTTATTGCATTTATTTATTAATTTCAACCATCAGATGAATCACTCATAGAATCCTTGTTGGAAGTTAAGTTAATAAAGCTCAAAACTCAAATCTTTTCACTTATATAATGCAATATTGAAATTTATTAAATTTTTGCGTTTTTCAAATTATTTAATACATTGTATTGAATAAAACCTCTTCAAAATATCAATGTATATTTTCAAAGTAAAAACTATCAAAACCATTGTAATAATGAAAAATTTTATGTTACTATAAATTGTTAACTATGTTTAATCAGAAAAAAAAGCTTCATCTAAATGCTTCTCGTTATTATAACATAACTTTAACTATTAAATTGATAAAATTTATTGGATTAAGAACTCAATCTTTTATAATTAAAAGTAATCTTATATACTTTTAATTATTTATTATGATTTATTTTATTTTAAATTAGTTAAATATTATTTACTCATATAAACATTTTATTTTCAGACGTGGCGAATGATTCACTTCTAAAGTCATCTCTAGACGTAGCAATCCCCCACACGTCTAACTCGTGACATATATCATCTAACCAATGCTGAGGTTTCTTGTATCCCTCATAAGTATAGGGTCGAGGTAGATAATCCTAAATGATCCTAGGTTACAGTATTTATGAGGGTTCAATTATATTTATCTTGAAATAAAAGCTTAATCTAAAGAAGAAGGAATCGAAATTTATTTCAAAAAACTAATACATATAAAAATCAGATAATTTTTTTTTAAAGAATTTAAACTTTATTAATTAATTTAATGAATTGTCTCTTAACTAAAAATCTATTATATCATTAAATAATAAGTGATTAATATAATTAATATCTTCCGGTAATAATAGTAAGTATAATAAAATATTAAATTATTTTAATTATTTATATCTCAAAATTGTTATAGCTCACATGCAACTTTTTTTAACTTTTCTACTATTAATTAAAGAAGTTTGATACAAGAAGAATTTGGGGATATGAAACCTCTATTATATTTTCTCTGCAGCCGTTAGTTCAATCTTAATTACAGTCTTTATATCAATGTTATGTTTCCCTCTCTTCCCGTGTATTACATTTATTTATTCATTTCAACCATTAGATGAATCACTGATTGAATCGTTGTTTGAAGTTAAGTTAATAAAACACACAACTCAAATCTTTTTTAGTTATTCAAATGAATAATGTAATATTGCAATCAATTAAATTGTTTCTTTTTTCAAAATATTTTATAAATTCTCTTGAATAAAACATCTTTAAAATATCAATTTATATTTTCTAAATAAAAACTATCAAAACCATTGAAATAATGAACAATATTGTGTTACTATAAATTGTTAACTATGTTTAATCATTAAAAAAAACTTCAAGGAAATGATTCTCGTTATTATAACACAGCCTAAACTACTGAATTGATAAATTTATTGGGTTAAGAACTCAATATTTTACAATTAAAAGTAATCTTATATACCTTTAATTATTTATTATGCTTTATTCTATTTTAAAGTAGTCAAATATAATTTAATCATATAAACATTTTATTTTCAGATTTCAAATTTACTCGTAATTAACATGGCGAATGACTCACTTATAAAGTTATCTCAAGACGTGGTGATCTGACCACACGCCTAACTCATGACATATAGAACCAATGCTGAGGTTTCTTCTATTCCTCATAAGTATAGGGTCGATGTAGATAATCCTAAATGATCCTAGATTACAGTATTTTTGAGGGTTCAATTATATTTATCTTGAAATAAAAGCTTAATCTAAAGAAGAAGGAATCAAAATTTATTTAAAAAAACTTATACATATAAAAATCAGATAATTTTTTTTTATAGAATTTAAACTTTATTAATTAATTTAATGAATTGTCTCTTAACTAAAAATCTATTATATTATTAAATAATAAGTGATTAATATAATTAATATCTTTCAGTAATAATAGTAAGTATAATAAAATATTAAATTATTTTAATGTAGCTCACATGCAACCTTTTTAACTTTTTTACTATTTATTAAAGAAATTTGATACAAGTAGAAATTGGGGATGAGGAACCTCTAATATATTTTCTCTACAGCCGTTAATTACACTTTAATTACAGTCTTTATATAAATGTTATCTTTCTCTCTATTAATTTCAACTATTAGATGAATCACTGATGGAATTGTTGTTGGAAGTTAAGTTAATAAAGCACACAACTCAAATATTTTCAGTCATTTAAATGAATAATGTAATATTGCAATCAATTACATTTTTTGTTTTTTCAAATTATTTAATAAATTGTCTTGAATAAAACATCTTTAAAATATCAATGTATATTTTCTGAGTAAAAACTATCAAAACCATTGTAATAATGAACAATATTGTGGTACTATATATTGTTAACTATGTTTAATCATTAAAAAAAGCTTCATGTAAATGATTTTCGTTATTATAACACACCTTTAACTATTGAATTGATATAATTTATTAGATTAAGAACTCAATCTTTTATAATTAAAAGTGATCTTATAAACCTTTAATTATTTGTTATGCTTTATTCTATTTTAAAGTAGTTAAATATTATTTACTCATAATTGTTGTAGCTCAAAATTGTTGAAGCTCACATTCAACTTTTTAAAATTATTTTAATGATTTATATCTCAAAATTGTTGTAGTTAATATTAAATTATTTTAATAATTTACATCTCAAAATTGTTGTAGCTCATATTAAATTATTTTAATGATTTATATCTCAAAATTGTTGTAGCTCACATTCAACTTTTTTTAACTTTTTTACTATTAATTAAAGAAGTTTGATAGAAGAAGAATTTGGGGATATGGAACCCATACTATATTTTCTCTGCAGCCGTTAGTTCAACCTTAATCACGGTCTTATATCAATATCAATGTTATCTTTCTCTCTCTTCTTGTTTATTGCATTTATTTATTAATTTCAACCATCAGATGAATCACTCATAGAATCCTTGTTGGAAGTTAAGTTAATAAAGCTCAAAACTCAAATCTTTTCACTTATATAATGCAATATTGAAATTTATTAAATTTTTGCGTTTTTCAAATTATTTAATACATTGTATTGAATAAAACCTCTTCAAAATATCAATGTATATTTTCAAAGTAAAAACTATCAAAACCATTGTAATAATGAAAAATTTTATGTTACTATAAATTGTTAACTATGTTTAATCAGAAAAAAAAGCTTCATCTAAATGCTTCTCGTTATTATAACATAACTTTAACTATTAAATTGATAAAATTTATTGGATTAAGAACTCAATCTTTTATAATTAAAAGTAATCTTATATACTTTTAATTATTTATTATGATTTATTTTATTTTAAATTAGTTAAATATTATTTACTCATATAAACATTTTATTTTCAGACGTGGCGAATGATTCACTTCTAAAGTCATCTCTAGACGTAGCAATCCGCCCACACGCCTAACTCGTGACATATATCATCTAACCAATGCTGAGGTTTCTTGTATCCCTCATAAGTATAGGGTCGAGGTAGATAATCCTAAATGATCCTAGGTTACAGTATTTATGAGGGTTCAATTATATTTATCTTGAAATAAAAGCTTAATCTAAAGAAGAAGGAATCGAAATTTATTTCAAAAAACTAATACATATAAAAATCAGATAATTTTTTTTTAAAGAATTTAAACTTTATTAATTAATTTAATGAATTGTCTCTTAACTAAAAATCTATTATATCATTAAATAATAAGTGATTAATATAATTAATATCTTCCGGTAATAATAGTAAGTATAATAAAATATTAAATTATTTTAATTATTTATATCTCAAAATTGTTATAGCTCACATGCAACTTTTTTTAACTTTTCTACTATTAATTAAAGAAGTTTGATACAAGAAGAATTTGGGGATATGAAACCTCTATTATATTTTCTCTGCAGCCGTTAGTTCAACCTTAATTACAGTCTTTATATCAATGTTATGTTTCCCTCTCTTCCCGTGTATTACATTTATTTATTCATTTCAACCATTAGATGAATCACTGATTGAATCGTTGTTTGAAGTTAAGTTAATAAAACACACAACTCAAATCTTTTTTAGTTATTCAAATGAATAATGTAATATTGCAATCAATTAAATTGTTTCTTTTTTCAAAATATTTTATAAATTCTCTTGAATAAAACATCTTTAAAATATCAATGTATATTTTCTAAATAAAAACTATCAAAACCATTGAAATAATGAACAATATTGTGTTACTATAAATTGTTAACTATGTTTAATCATTAAAAAAAACTTCAAGGAAATGATTCTCGTTATTATAACACAGCCTAAACTACTGAATTGATAAATTTATTGGGTTAAGAACTCAATATTTTACAATTAAAAGTAATCTTATATACCTTTAATTATTTATTATGCTTTATTCTATTTTAAAGTAGTCAAATATAATTTAATCATATAAACATTTTATTTTCAGATTTCAAATTTACTCGTAATTAACATGGCGAATGACTCACTTATAAAGTTATCTCAAGACGTGGTGATCTGACCACACGCCTAACTCATGACATATAGAACCAATGCTGAGGTTTCTTCTATTCCTCATAAGTATAGGGTCGATGTAGATAATCCTAAATGATCCTAGATTACAGTATTTTTGAGGGTTCAATTATATTTATCTTGAAATAAAAGCTTAATCTAAAGAAGAAGGAATCAAAATTTATTTAAAAAAACTTATACATATAAAAATCAGATAATTTTTTTTTATAGAATTTAAACTTTATTAATTAATTTAATGAATTGTCTCTTAACTAAAAATCTATTATATTATTAAATAATAAGTGATTAATATAATTAATATCTTTCAGTAATAATAGTAAGTATAATAAAATATTAAATTATTTTAATGATTTATAACTCAATATTGTTGTAGCTCACATGCAACCTTTTTAACTTTTTTACTATTTATTAAAGAAATTTGATACAAGTAGAAATTGGGGATGAGGAACCTCTAATATATTTTCTCTACAGCCGTTAATTACACTTTAATTACAGTCTTTATATAAATGTTATCTTTCTCTCTATTAATTTCAACTATTAGATGAATCACTGATGGAATTGTTGTTGGAAGTTAAGTTAATAAAGCACACAACTCAAATATTTTCAGTCATTTAAATGAATAATGTAATATTGCAATCAATTACATTTTTTGTTTTTTCAAATTATTTAATAAATTGTCTTGAATAAAACATCTTTAAAATATCAATGTATATTTTCTGAGTAAAAACTATCAAAACCATTGTAATAATGAACAATATTGTGGTACTATATATTGTTAACTATGTTTAATCATTAAAAAAAAGCTTCATGTAAATGATTTTCGTTATTATAACACACCTTTAACTATTGAATTGATAAAATTTATTAGATTAAGAACTCAATCTTTTATAATTAAAAGTGATCTTATAAACCTTTAATTATTTGTTATGCTTTATTCTATTTTAAAGTAGTTAAATATTATTTACTCATAATTGTTGTAGCTCAAAATTGTTGAAGCTCACATTCAACTTTTTAAAATTATTTTAATGATTTATATCTCAAAATTGTTGTAGTTAATATTAAATTATTTTAATAATTTACATCTCAAAATTGTTGTAGCTCATATTAAATTATTTTAATGATTTATATCTCAAAATTGTTGTAGCTCACATTCAACTTTTTTAACTTTTTTACTATTAATTAAAGAAGTTTGATAGAAGAAGAATTTGGGGATATGGAACCCATACTATATTTTCTCTGCAGCCGTTAGTTCAACCTTAATCACGGTCTTATATCAATATCAATGTTATCTTTCTCTCTCTTCTTGTTTATTGCATTTATTTATTAATTTCAACCATCAGATGAATCACTCATAGAATCCTTGTTGGAAGTTAAGTTAATAAAGCTCAAAACTCAAATCTTTTCACTTATATAATGCAATATTGAAATTTATTAAATTTTTGCGTTTTTCAAATTATTTAATACATTGTATTGAATAAAACCTCTTCAAAATATCAATGTATATTTTCAAAGTAAAAACTATCAAAACCATTGTAATAATGAAAAATTTTATGTTACTATAAATTGTTAACTATGTTTAATCAGAAAAAAAAGCTTCATCTAAATGCTTTTTAAAATTGTTAACTATGGCGAATGACTCACTTCTAAAGTTATCTCAAGACACGGGGATCCGACCACACGCCTAACTCATGACATATATAATCTAACCAATGTTTAGGTTTGTTGTTTTCCTCGTAAAGATAAGGTCGATGTAGATAATCCTAAATGATCCTAGGTTACAGTATTTATGAGGGTTCAATTATATTTATCTTGAAATAAAAGTTTAATTTAAAGATGAAGGTATCAAAATTTATTTTTAAAAACTTATATATATATATATATATATATATATATATATATATATATATATATATATATATATATATATATATATATATATATATATATATATATATATATATATATATATATATATATATATATATATATATATATATATATATATATATATATATATATATATATATATATATATATATATATATATATAAATCAGTTAAACTTTATTTTTTTGAATTGTCTTTAAACTAATAGACAATTATATTATTAAATAATAAGTGATTAATTTAATTAATAGCTTCATGCAATAATAGTAAATATAATAAAATATTAAATTATTTTAATAATTTATTTTCCAAAATTGTTGTAGCTCACATGCAACCTTTTTAACTTTTCTACTATTAATTAAAGAAGTTTGATACAAGAAGAATTTGGGGATATGAAACCTCTACTATATTTTCTCTGCAGCCGTTAGTTCAACCTTAATTACAGTCTTTATATAAATGTTATCTTTCTCTCTCCCCGTGTATTGCATTTATTTATTCATTTCAACCATTAGATGAATCACTGATGGAATCGTTGTTGGAAGTTAAGTTAATAAAACACACAACTCAAGTCTTTTCAGTGATTTAAATGAATAATGTAATATGGCAATCAATTAAATTTTTTCTTTTTTCAAAATATTTTATAAATTGTATTGAATAAAACATCTTTAAAATATCAATGTATATTTTCTGAGTAAAAACTATCAAAATCATTGTAATAATGAACATTATTGTGTTATTATATATTGTTAACTATGTTTAATCATTAAAAAAAGCTTCATCTTTAATAATCAATGTGTCTTTTGTTCTGAGGTGGAAACCATTGACCACCTATTTTTTAAGTGTTCTTTTTTTAGGAAGGTCTGGGTTGAAACGCTTCATTGGATTGGTATCCAACACACTCCTGGAAGTTGGAATGAGGAGAAAAATTGGATTTTGAATTGCTATGGAGGTAAAGGTTGGAAATCTAAACTTGTTAGATTAGCTCTGACAGAAACTTTGCATGAGCTGTGGCTCTTTAGAAATGACTCTTGTTTCATTCAAAGAGATGACAATAGGAATTGTACAGATAGAATCATTAACAACATAGTTTATAGAGGGTGGTCGAGTCCTAAGCTTAGACCACACATAGCTTTTTTGATGGTACAGTAAGTTTAGTTTTGTTTCCTTGGTGTGGGTTGGATCTTTGATCGCCTTGTCGTGTATTGGCTTTGGATTAATGAAATTTTTTATTCAAAAAAAAAAGCTTCATGTAAATGATTCTCGTTATTATAACACAACCTAAACTATTGAATTGATAAATTTATTGGATTAAGAACTCAATCTTTTATAATTATCAACCATAGACCGATTTCTCCAATCTATAAACCGATAGATGAATATTTTAGGATAAGTTTTACAAAAATCCCATGTCTAGAGTTTTACAAAATAAGAATGGATCATTAAGAACAAAAATATTCATGATATATTAATCGTCACTTGTTCACATACAAGGCCAATCAAAAGAAATAGATACATGCAAAAGGTAGTCTACCTCTACCCTTGATAAAAAGGAAATTAGCTGCACATAACCATGGTAGCTTGCTTTACAAGTTTTGGAAGAAGATGAATGAACATCCACGTCAAAGAATCAAACTCGGATGTGAATCCAGCTTCTATTGACAAAATATCATCTTTTGGTGAAGAAATTTGAGAAAATGAAGTTCTTGTGTGGAAAAATGGGTTATGATCCCCAAAAATAGTGAAAAGCACTTATATAGTACTTTTAGAATCTGTCACGTTCACCCAACAATCTATTTCTTCGCCCAGCAAACACCATTTGAGGCACCTAAAGTGCTGCTGAACAGTTAAATCGCCCCTGAGAAGTATCTGAAGTTGGTTGTGCGAGCAATTCTTCGCACTGCGAACTACCTCGCTACAAGTTGGCACATCGAAGTTAGGGTCCTTTAGCTACTAACTTCTGTCTGGGATGGTTCGTTGGCTCTTCGCTGATACTTCGCCACAACGAACATTTGCTGCTTGTTCTCTCAGCGAACTTATTGCCCTTTTCTTACTACTATCTTTCTGAGATAGTTCGCTGGGACTTTGCCATGAATTCGCACAAAGAACATTCGATGGCACTCCTCCCTAGTTGTTCGCACAACGTACAAGCTGAAATCCTTCTATTCCTTTGGCTTCCTTCCCCAATTGCTTGTGTCTTACACTTTGATGTTTTTATGCCTAATTTCTGCACAATAACACATAAATCAAAGAAACCAAATGTATTTTCACAATATTGAAGAATAGGATGATAACATGGAGTAAATCCAACAAAACAACACAAAAGAGTTGAAAAATGCCAATAATTAATGATCCATTTAAAACAAGTTTGACATTCAACAATTTTGGATAAAATTTTGTGTAAGCAAGAATGGTGGAAATGAGAGATATAGAGTTTTAGTAATGAGTTAGGGTTTAAGTAGAAGTGGTGGAGTAAAATTTGGAAAAGTGAAGGATTTTGAAAGTTTTTGGGAAAATGAGAAAGTAAGTATGAGTCAGTGTAGTTAACGAGTGAATAAGAATGGATGGAAGTTGGGAAGATGAAGTTTGAAAGGCAAAAATATTTTAAATTCTTTTTTGTCTTCCAGGTTTATGGCGAATGCCATGACCCTGTGGCAAACACCATGGGTTTTGGAAATGGTCTCTTTCACTTATGAAGCTCATGGAGAATGACAGAAGTTCATGGGAAACACCATGGACCTATTTGAAGCATTTTTTAGTGATTTTTGGGGCTTTTATCTATTTTGGTCTTACTTAAGGATTAATAGGGCAAAATTTTGAAAAAAATTTAAAGAAATAAAATGAAAAATAAGCAGATAAAGCATAATTCAAAATTAGAAAAGAATTTTTTTACATTAAATTGAATAAATAATAGAAATTATGTGGGTTATCTTCCACACAATGCTTTGTTTAACGTTGATAGCTCGACAGCTAAAATGGAAACATGATTAAACAATGCTGAAAAATTGAAAATTAATGAAAAATTGAAAAAATTATGAAAAACGGGAAAATATTTCCTCCCCGACACTTAAACATAACATTGGCCTCAATGTTTAGTGTAAACAGGAAGAAGGAAAGAATAAACATGTGAAGGGATCATGTGTCACAGTATCTGTCTGGGTGACCAAATGTTCTCTGTAAGGAATAGACTTCTTGAAACATGTGGTTCATTTACTCAACCATTCTATCAGTTTGATCTTGTACTATTTGGCGAAGAGCTATTACTTCTCCTCTAAGGGTGTTGAGCTCATAGTCAACATTATGCCCATGTGAAGGACCTGTAGAAAAAGAGGAAGAAGAAGTATATGATGGAAGAGCTGGGTGGTATTCAGGTGCGGGAGGGGTTTCAAGTGGTGTTGGTGTCTCTCTCTGATCTTCGGTACAACCAGTTCTCACGGTTGCGGACACTTGCTCTTTCAGGATTCGGGAGGACAAAGTAGTGGACAACTTCATTAGTAATTTATATCTTGCATTAATTAGGTCCCTCTTGTCTCACTAACTGTTTATTTAAATAGTGCTCGATATCAGTCAAGTTATGACCACATATATGAACTAGGTGCGCTAATTGGTTACAGAAGCCTAAAGCTAAGGTTGAGATTATGTGATCAAGATAATTTGATAAGATGGGATATGCAGCGTTTGATCTTAGCCTTGGATTAAGATGACTGGTCAAAGTATGAGAAAAGGAAGGCTGTGATTGAGAATCAACATGGAGCATGGTAAACGCATGCACATATGATCATCAGCTGACTGAGATAGCCAACACATCCAGGAGATAGCCAACTCAAATCCCTTCCTTCCATTTCATTTCCTCACTTCCCTTTTCTCTATACTTTCTCTTACTCTCTGATCTCTCTCTAATTCCTAGACCTTCGACCACCCTTCTTTATGATCACCATCACCCAAACCACCGTCTCTTTCCAGATTCCAGTTAAAGTTCAACCGAAAACTTCAAACCTTCATCTATCAATCCCTATAACCCTTATATCCCATGAACCCTAACCATCAAATAATATAAACCTAACCTTCTAGATGAACCCTAACCCTAGTTTTTTTTCTTCCAAAAATCCTCCAAACCGAACCTAAACACAATGTACACACAAACCTTCTAATAAATAATCAACCATTCGAAACACATAATCCAACCTTCGGAGAGGAAGAGTTCTCCGGTAAAGGTAAAACTCATTTCCTTTTGATCTTTTGAGTATACTCCTTTTCTGGATTGTAGTCTCTATCTTTTTCTGATTCTTTTCATTGCTTTTTCTTTATGGATGTGGGGTACTTTTAGCCACGGCATAAGAGGCTAAGCTCAAGTGAGTTAGGGGTTCAGCGTGAAACCCTAACCGCTATAAATACGAGCTTTAGATGAAGGGTTGGGGTTTACATCAACGATTAATATTAGGGTTTTTCCTGTCTTCTTCATCTCAATTTCTTATGTATTTATAGAGTAGATTTAGGTCTTAGTAATTAATCTGATTTGTAGTTTTAGGAAATATTCAATATGATTGTATTGTAATTGATTGTAGATTGAGATTATAATTAAGATTTGATTTAGAATTAGAATTAGGGTTTTGAGATCTGATTGTATCTGGTCTGATTTTCCTTGTAATTTGTACAATGTAATGAATCTATGAATGGATTTGGAATGTTTTGATTGAATTTGAAACTATAAGTTTTTACTTTGATCCAATACGCTTCCAATTGCACGTAGATTAGAGTTTCTGAGCTGGGGTGAATTGGGGATGGATCTGGGTCATGAACTTGACTTAATCTGATCAACATTTTGACCAGACTCATATAATAACCAACTTAACAATAATCACATAATAGAAACATTGACTTAACACAACTAATTCAGTAAAAGTTTTAATAATACGGGTTATTAATGAAATATTAATCTAATTATAATTAATAATAATAATATAACTTAATTAATACCTAATTAATCTATAATATAATTTAATAAAAAAATCCCTAAACTATAACACGTTTATAAAATAATACATTACCCTAATGATTAACTCCACTAATAATTATTCCTATTTTAAATAATAATACTAATAATAAGGTTTAATACTTAAACCTAATATCTTAGACTAACCAATATGAATTTACTCCAAAATAATAATAATAATAATAATAATAATAATAATAATAATAATAATAATAATAATAATAATAATAATAGTAATAATAATAATAGTAGTAATAGTAATAATAGTAATAGTAGTAATTGTAATAGTAGTAATAGTAATAATAGTAATAGTAATAGTAGTAATAGTAATAATAATAATAGTAATAATAGTAATAGTAGTAATAGTAATAATAGTAATAGTAATAATAGTAATAGTAGTAATAGTAATAATAGTAATAGTAATAATAGTAATAGTAGTAATAGTAATAATAGTAATAATAGTAATAGTAATAGTAGTAGTAATAGTAATAGTAATAGTAATAGTAATAGTAATAGTAGTAATAGTAATAGTAGTAGTAATAGTAATAGTAGTAATAGTAATAATAGTAATAGTAGTAATAGTAATAGTAATAGTAGTAGTAATAGTAATAGTAGTAGTAATTGTAATAGTAGTAGTAGTAATAGTAATAGTAATAGTAGTAATAGTAGTAATAGTAATAGTAATAGTAATAGTAGTAGTAGTAATAGTAATAATAGTAATAATAGTAATAATAATAGTAATAATAATAATAATAATAATAATAATAATAATAGTAATAGTAATAATAGTAATAGTAATAGTAATAATAATAATAATAATAATAATAATAATAATAATAATAATAATAATAATAATAATAATAATAATAATAATAATAATAATAATAATAATAATAATAATAATAATAATAATAATAATAATAATAATAATAATAATAATAATAATAATAATAATAATAATAATAATAATAATAATAATAACAATAATAATAATAATAATAATAATAATAATAATAATAATAATAATAATAATAATAATAATAATAATAATAATAGATGCTAAAACTTTTTTTTAACAAATTAAATCTAACTATAAAGCTAAAGATGCTAAAAACTCTTTTTTAACAAATTAAATCTAATTATAAAGCTACAATATTTTTTCTTAAAAATTATTAAATCAAACTATGTCTAAAAGTTGTTACTCTAATGTTCATAAAAGTAAATAATTCATTGTATTTTTAATTTCATTATGTCACTTTAACTAGCTAAATTAAAACTATATATTAAAGCTTAAAATCAACCTTAAGAAAATAAAAATAGTCTCCACTTTTTAGATCATTTGAGGATGTCGGATAACTGATATGAGAATTTAATCAGTGTTTTACACTCTAAATTTATTTAAAATAGAAAGAAAAGAGGGATCAAAATTTAAAGTTGACCTCCACGTTGATCCTCTTGCAAACGCGTTGCATCTCTGCATAGTCGTGTGTGCAAATTCTTAGGGTTTTGGAACCTATCGCATCGGTTTGGAAATGTACACAGATTTTGTGGTTATCTTGAAAATGGTTCGGTGGATGAGATGAGATGAGATGATATTTACAAAGTTGATGAGAGAGATTTGAATGAGCCATTGGATTGATCAAAATCTCAGCAACGACAAATTGGTTATACTTGCATTGAAGCTTCTTTCAGTTTCATCATTGGGAGAAATCTCAAGGTATGGAATCTGTTAAATTTGCTACAAATTTCTAGAGAGTTCTTAAATATAATATGTAAGAAAATATAGAACATCCTAGAAACTATAAGGTGTATGAATATGGTAGAATAATCTAGATATATAAGTATATGACAAAGATAGAAAAATCTAGATTTATCATGATAATAACCTATCATGAGAACTCTAGAATATTCACCACCATTGAAAGGTTGGTGACTTGAGCCTATAAATAGGCATTTGCTACATTGTAAACCATCATCCAAGAAATTAATCACAAAACCTTCTTTCTAAACTACTCTCTAAAACTATCTTCTACCAACTATCATCTAAACAATTACAAACAGTGGCATCAGAGCTACGTTCGGTCATACATTGGGCGTAGTTATACTAATACCTACCATTTCATAATCCTCCAAACTACTTCAAAATATTTCCCTTATACTATTAACCCACTACAATATTTTTTCTAAGCCATGGATAACACTACTCAATCATCAACTATTTGTATCCCTATTTTCAATGGTGAAAATTATGATTTCTGGCGTGTTAAAATGGAGACATATTTTTCATCTCAAGATTTATGGGACATAGTAGAAGAAGGCTTCATCGCTCCCATAGATACTTCAGCTCTAAATGTAGCTCAAGAAAAAGAGTTGAAGAAAAATAAACAGAAAAAATTAAAGGCATTGTTCACCTTGCAACAAGCGGTGACTGATGCAATTTTTCCAAGAATTATGGGAGCTAAGACTGCAAAAGAAGCTTGGAAGACGTTGCAGGAGGAGTTTCAAGGAAATGACAAGGTACATGTTGTCAAACTTCAATCTCTAAGAAGAGATTTTGAACTATTGAAGATGAAGGAGTCTGAGATAGTTAAAGATTACTATTCTAAAGTTAAAGAAATAGTTAATCAAATGAGAGCTTTTGGGGAGGATATTCTTGACAAGAAAATTGTTGAGAAAATTCTAATTACTATGCCCCCAAAATTTGACCCAATCGTGACAACAATAGAGGAAACCAAAGATCTGTCTACTCTATCAGTGACAGAACTAGTGGGCTCTCTTGAAGCATATGAGCAAAGACTACATAGGCATAAAGAAGATACACTTGAAAATGCCTTTCAGTCAAAGCTCAAATTTAAGCCCCAAAATAAAGAAAATGGAGGAAAGAAAAATTATGGTGAAAATTCCAAAAGAAGAGAAGTTCCTAGAAATTTCCAAAAGAACAATCCAGATAAAAATATTCCATGCAATATATGAAAACGACTAGGCCACGCGGAGAAAAGTTGTTGGTACCGTGATATGCCACAATGCAATCATTGCAAGAAATTCGGGCACATAGAGAAACACTGTTGCAACAAAAATAGGCATCAAGCTAATATCGCAGAGGAGCATGATCAAGAACAATGTATGTTCTATGCCACTCAAGAATCAATCAAAGAAAAAGGAGGAAGTTGGTACTTGGATAGTGGATGTAGCAATCACATGGCCAAGGATGAGACTATTTTCAAAAGCATTGATGAGTCAGTCAAAGTCAAAGTTCGACTAGGAAATGGAAGTGTGGTTGAGTCAAAAGGAAAAGGCACCGTCGTGGTAGAGACAGATAAAGGTACGCGACTCATCCATGATGCCTTACTAGTTCCCAGCCTAAAAGAAAATCTTCTAAGCATTGGCCAAATGATGGAGAGAGGCTACACACTTCACTTTGAAGGAGGTGTATACAAAATCTTAGACAACAAGAATAAAAGGGCCGAGATAGCCGAGGTGAAGATGAATAAGAGCAATAGAAGCTTCTCGCTAAATTTAAAATATACAACTAACATTGCCATGAAGGTACAAGTTGATGATTCATGGCTTTGGCATCGAAGATTTGGCCACTTCAACACACATGCCTTGAAGTTGTTACATGATAAGAACATGATGAGAGATCTTCCAAGCATAAAGGATAACAATGAAGTGTGTGAAAGATGTCTCCTTGGTAAGCAACACTGATTTCCATTCTCAACAAGCGGAGCATGGAGAGCAAAAGATCTGTTGGAGCTGATACATACTGACGTCTGTGGACCGATGAGGACGCCATCACACGAGAACAACAGGTACTTCATACTCTTCATTGATGACTTCTCTAGAATGACATGGGTCTATTTCTTGAAAGAAAAATCAGAAGTTTTTGGAGTATTCAAAAGGTTCAAGGCCCTTGTTGAAAATCAAAGTGGAAAGCGAATAAAAATACTAAGAAGTGATCGCGGCAAAGAGTACACATCCCGTGAGTTTGATAGATTTTGTGAGGATGAAGGCATAGAGCGACAACTTACAGTCACATATTCTCCTCAGCAAAATGGTGTGTCATAGAGAAAGAATCGCACAGTTATGGAGATGGCTAGATCGATGCTCAAAGAGAAGCGACCACCTAACACATTCTGGGCTGAAGCAGTCTACACTGCTGTTTACTTACTCAACAGATGTCCAACTAAATCTGTACAAGATAAGACTCCAATTGAGGCTTGGAACGGGAAGAAGCCATCAACAAAGCACCTAAGGGTCTTTGGATCTATATGCTACATTCATATTCCAGACATGAAGAGGCATAAGCTTGAAGACAAGACTATACGAGGTATCTTCTTGGGGTATAGCATAATATCTAAAGGCTACCGTGTATATAACTTGCAAACAAAAAAATTCATCATCAGTCGAGATGTTGAAGTTGATGAAAATGCTTCTTGGAATTGGGATGAAGAAAAAGTGGAGAAGAATGTTCTTATACCCACTCAACTACCTCAAGAAGAAGCTGAGGAAGAAGTCCTAGGCGAACCTTCTTCACCTCCACCACAACAACAAGTTCAAGAACTATCATCACCAGAGTCTACTCCAAGACGAGTAAGATCTTTGAGAGACATATATGAAACCTGCAACATGGCCATACTCGAACCTGGAAGCTTTGAAGAAGCATCAAAGCATGAAGCATGGGTCAAGGCAATGGAAGAAGAGATAAAGATGATCGAGAAAAATAACACATGGGAGTTAGTAAATCGTCCCCATGGAAAAGATATCATTGGGGTTAAGTGGGTCTATAAGACAAAGCTCAATCCTGATGGCACCATACAGAAACATAAGGCGAGGCTAGTAGCTAAGGGTTACTCACAACAACCTGAGGTTGACTACAATGATACATTTGCACCAGTAGCTCGTCTTGATACCATTAGAGCTCTAATAGCTCTTGCGGCACAAAAAGGATGGAGTATACATCTACTGGATGTCAAATCTGTCTTCCTCAATGGTGTACTTGAAGAAGAGATCTATGTGGAGCAGCCACAAGGATTCATATCTGAAGGCGAAGAGAGCAAAGTGTTAAGACTAAGAAAAGCACTATACGGTTTGAAGCAAGCTCCTCGAGCATGGTATAGCAGAATCGATCAATATTTCATGGATCAAGGATTTAGGAGAAGCAAGAGTGAGCCCACACTATACATCAAGTCTCAAGGTCAGTACACTCTCTTACTCTCTCTATATGTAGATGACCTTATCTACACGGGAAACAATACTAAGATGATAACGAAGTTCAAAGAAGACATGATGAAGACCTTTGAGATGACCGACCTTGGTTTGATGAGTTACTTCCTCGGTAGAGAGGTAAGCCAAAGAAATGAAGGGATATTCATCTCACAAAAGAAATACACAGAAGGCTTACTTAAGAAATTCAAGATGTACGGTTGCAAACCTCTCGCTACCCCACTCATAACAAATGAGAAACTACAAAAGAATGATGGAGCACCAGAAGTTGATGCATCCAAATATCGAAGTTTAATTGGAAGCCTCCTATATTTGACAGCTACGCGGCCAGACATAATGTATGCTACAAGTCTTCTATCAAGATTCATGCAAAGTCCAAGTCAAATACACTTTGGAGCAGGAAAAAGAATTTTGAGATATCTACAAGGAACAAAAGAGTTAGGTATATGGTACTCTACCGAAACTAACTCAGGATTACTTGGCTACACCGATAGTGATTGGGCAGGTTCGGTAGATGACATGAAGAGCACCTCTGGCTATGCTTTCTCACTCGGATTAGGAATTTTCTCTTGGGCGTCGAAGAAGCAAGCTACGGTTGCACAATCCACAGCAGAAGCAGAGTACGTGGCAGCTGCTGAAGCAACGAGTCAGGCTATATGGCTTCGTAGGATACTTGAAGACATGGGAGAAAAACAGGATCAGCCAACTAAAATCAATTGCGACAACAAATCAGCAATTGCAATGGCAAAGAATCCAATGCATCACAGTAGAACAAAACATATAGCAATCAAGTATCACTTTATAAGAGAAGCTGAAGCAACCAAAGAGATCAAACTCGACTATTGCAGAACAGAAGATCAAATTGCAGACATATTCACGAAGGCGTTGCCGAGACCAAGATTTGAAGAGCTACGAGCTATGCTTGGAGTCAAAGAAATTTGTATCAAGGAGGAGTGTTAAATTTGCTACAAATTTCTAGGGAGTTCTTAAATATAATATGTAAGAAAATATAGAACATCCTAGAAACTATAAGGTGTATGAATATGGTAGAATAATCTAGATATATAAGTATATGGCAAAGATAGAAAAATCTAGATTTATCATGATAATAACCTATCATGAGAACTCTAGAATATTTACCACCATTGAAAGGTTGGTGACTTGAGCCTATAAATAGGCATTTGCTACATTGTAAACCATCATCCAAGAAATTAATCACAAAACCTTCTTTTTAAACTACTCTCTAAAACCATCTTCTACCAACTATCATCTAAACAATTACAAACAGAATCTTTGCCTGTTTTGATAATAGAGGTATGTATCTTTAGTTATGAAGAATGAACTTGATGAAATTGAATGCATCATTACGATATCTCTGACTAAAATGTTGATGCTATCTTTGCCTATTTTGATTTATGATTTCTTTTAACAGCTCTAGATACAATTAGTACGTCTAAAAGATGCATCATTTTTGCTTGACAATGAAATACATTAAATAGAAGAAAATCAGTAGGAGAAAATCAATGCAGTACAATGCTGTATTGCAGAAAATACTTTCATTCTATCTAATTTTGTTTAAGCAACACTTCCTTAATAACTTTGTCAAAGTTCATGTATGAACAACCTCCTGGACTAGTGTTCTCCAAAGCCTTCTTCTTCAATTCCATTGCCTTTTGCCTCATCTTCTTTCCATTCTCTTCCACCATCAATTCATTCACAAGCTTCTCCACCTCATCTCTCTTCACGTCCGAATCAATTTCAATTCCAATCTCCCATTCATTACAAATAAATCTACTGTTTGGTGGCTGATCACCAAAAAATGGCCAACACAACATTGGTATTCCAGCACATATACTTTCCGTGGTTGAGTTCCATCCGCAATGAGTCAGGAATCCACCAATTGAAGAGTGGTTTAATACTTTTTCTTGCGGACACCAGCTCGCAATCAGGCCTCTATCTGAAATTTCATTCATAAACTCAGGTGACAAAACATTCAAGCCGCCAATGACAAGATCAGGCCTAATGATCCACAAAAAAGGTTTCTTGCTGTTGGCCAAACCCCAAGCAAACTCCAACAGTTGTTCCGGAGTCATAACAGTGATGCTGCCAAAATTTACATAAACAACAGATGCAGGTTTTTTGGATTCAAGCCATTCAAGACACTTGGTATCTTCTTTCCAAAGATTGGAATCTAGAGATGCTAATTGATGATTAGATGGAGTTTGGTTTAACAATAAAGGTAAAGGGCCAATGGGGTAAAGAGAAGGAAACATAGGTAATAGGGCATTTATTACATCACTCTCAAGTTCATCAAAAGTATTCAAAACAATAGTAGAGTCTGTATGAACTTTATCTGCCACATCGATTAAGAATTCTAACATGATATCATTTGGATCTCTTGTCCTTATAATATCGACAATGTCCTTCAACCGAAAGTTTTTCAAACCCGGAATCCAATCTACTTTAGTTTCCAAATATCCATTTGTTAGATAACTTACATCTGCATATTATAAATATCAAAGTTAATAGTTTGAAGTCCCGTGCATAAATACGCGCCGGTACGTATATACCCGCACATATACATAATAATAATAATAATAATAATAATAATTGTACATATACACATACTATGTTCTGTAGAAAAAAACTTAATTTAGCTGTACCTTTGAGTGGTGTGAGACCTTTTTCTACAAAGGAACGAAAGTGCAAAATATTCAATAAAGAACATGCACTTGATGGAAAAAATAGAACATTTGGCAGTGCAAATTCTTCAGCAGCTTGTATAGTAAAAGTCATCAAGTAGTCCGAAACTAAGCAAGTAACATGTGGAATAAGACCAATATTGGCAGATTCATTAAGTCTAGAAAGAAGTTCACAATAGGGTTTGAGGAAATTCTTTCTTATAGATTGACTAAGAGAAGGTACATCTTGACTAACATCACCATCACCTTCCATTGGAGTTAAACCATCTGGAATAGTCTCAAAGCAAAAATCAGTGAAACCATCAAAGGCATCGGAACCTCTTGATTTGAGCAAGCGTTTGTGGTTGTATTCAGTGTTGACAAAGGTTATATGAAAGCCTCTAAGGTGAAGAAGTTTTGCTAGTTTAAACAATGGATTGATATGGCCTTGAGCTGGGTATGGAATCAACACAGCATGTGGCTTATTATTGCCAGAAAATGTATTCATTTTTGATGATTTTCTGTGTGTATGTTGTGTGTACAAGATATGAGGGTGTAAACAAAGGATAAGCTTGTGCTTTAATAGAGAGAAAAAAGAAAAATGCTAAAGAATTGATAAATACTAAGTAATACATACAAGTAAAATCTGGGTGGTTCTAATAAAAGGAAATAATTCTTTGACTATCAAACAATGCTATAAAACATAAACACACACAATGACATCTGATTCGATAGTGATAAATATCAGTAACTTTGTAGATACGTATTAGGAACCTAATATTCAAGATAAAATAAATTATATTAATAATAGAAAAAACGGTAACTGTTAAGATAATTCCGCCAATCTCAGGGCAAAGTTCTTTAGAGAAGAGACAACTCTCTTTCTATTGAAATTATTATGGTTTCTAACTGAATAATTCTCAATGTCTTCCCCCTTTAATCCTTATCCTTTATATAACTATCATTCCCCTCTAACCAACTAGCCACGTCAATAAATATAATTCATTCTCACATTTGTTAGGCTTAGGCCCAAATTAAGTATCTAACAATATCCACCACCCCTTGAAAAACATCCTTAACCTCAAGGTTGAGATATTGTGTCTCTTGTTGCCAAATCTTTCTCCAACGCAAAAACTTGCCTCTTGTCTTTGTCAAATATCAAGTTGAGCAATTCATGGAACCCCTCTTTTCTTTCTTACAGATCAGAGTTTGAAGAAACTTGTGTATGCGAATCCACGTTTGGCGGTTCCAGCAGGGGTTGGAGTTCGATAACAACCGCTTGGATTATTTGATTCTCATTAGCCACCACATGAAATTCGGTGTCTTGTGGCTCCAGCAATGGAGGTGGCCAAATAATGAATGCCTGCTACTTTCTTCTTTGCATCTCATTCATTCTTCCGTTAAGAATTGTATTTGTTCCTTATTTTCGGTAATTTGTTTTTATCATTGTATCAACAATCTCTCACTACTACAAAAAAACACATAAAACAACGGTTAAAAAAGATATATTATCACGCATGACCGACCGTTGTTACGTAGCATGTGGTTGTATATGTGTTACTAACAATCGGGGTCGTATGGCTGTTATAGAAAATTGAAAAGTGTGTTACCTATAATCACGTTTTAAATATCCGTTGTGAAAAGTCTGTCAGCATTTTTTATTTATTTTTGCCACATGTTTTGACTGACTACCTTTATAACTTTTATCACAATATACAATATTAAATATTTTAACACAACAACATCAAGAACAACAAGATTAACAAGAATAATAAGAACAAGAATAAGAACAACAACAATAACAATAACACCAAGAACACCAAGAACAACAATAAGAACGACAAGAACAACAAGAAAAATAACAAGAACAATAACAACAATAACAACAACAACAACAACAACAACAAAAACAACAAGAGCAATAATAAGAACAACACGAGCAATAACAACAACAAGAACAAGAACTACAAGAACAATAACAAGAATAAGAACAAGAACAACAACAACAACAACAATAACAACAATAATAACAACAAGAACAAAAAATAAGAATAATAAGAAGAACAACAAGAACAATAACAACAACAATAACAACAACAATAACAACAACACAAACAAAAATAAGAATAACAACAAGAATAACAAGAGCAACAACAACAACAACACGAACAACAATAAATAAATAAATAGAACTGTTAAACAATACCATTTTACCTGTAGAATCGTTAAATAGGAACAAACTGTAACACGTTAATGAAAGCAATGTTTATGAGTTTCGCTTGTGGAAGAAATGATGTTTTTAAGTTTGCTTTAGTGGATGAATAATGTTTCATAAATGAAAGAAGTTTAGAGGCGGAAGATGAAGTTTGTCTAAGTACGTCTAGGAAAAAAGTGAATGAACTAAGAGCATTATATATATCTTTAAGGAAAAAGAAGGCTCCAGCTATAACCACGGTTGATTTAAATACTCATGGTGAAATGTCTGTCAGCATTTTAAAAAAAGAAAGAAGTAAATAACCAAAAATGTTGGTGCTGCGATTTGAACTCATGACCATACATCATTTTTCACCACGAGTATTAAATCAATCGTGATTATAAGTGGTTAAATATAATTTTAAAAAATACATACGCCCAAATACCACATATTACAATGGTTGATTGAATATTTGTAGTAACACGGGTATGATTATATATGTTTTCTATAGTAGTGTCTTTGGAGTTAGATTCATCTTTTGTATAACCTTTTACTTTTCGTTTTAAACACTGAAGTTCATCTCCCCAAACATTGGTTTATCATGTGTTTCTGTCACCTTCCACCGTTTCGGCTTTCATCCTTGATTTTGCACCATTTGTGCTCCAGATTCTCTAATCATAGCCATAGAAAATGAATTCCAGTCATCATTTGGATTCTCTTCACACCAATAATAAAACCATAGGATCGCTCTTTCATCTTCCATGCTCATGAATACCCACTGCAACTTATCATCGAAATGAACTTTATTCTTTTCAAAGAACTTTTTAGCCGTAGAGATTCAGCCAACAAGATTTCTCCCTATAAAATTTGGCAATTCCCTATTCATAGTCCATAAGTCATCCATCATTGGCTCTCTGTGTAGTTATACGGCAGTTTAAAACGGTTATCAACAATTATCCAGTAGATTCCAACCGTTACTTGGCAGTTTCTGACAATTATCCGGTAGTTTTCGGCTGTTAAACGATAATATTCAGTAGTTATCCAACAGTTTTGGACAATTATACGACAATTATCCGACATTAGCAATTCACTGGCTCCTTCTCGAGATCTGGTAGATCAGACCAATGTTAGGAACCCAATATTCAAGACGAAATAAATTGTATTAATAATAAAAAAAACAGTAACTATTATAGAAGATAACCTCAACAATCCCAGAGCAAAGCTCCTCAAGGAAGATACAATTCTCTCTCTGTCCAAACCATTACGGTTCCTAACTGAATAATTCTCAACGTCTTCCCCTTGTTATCCCTATCATTCCCCTCTAACCAACTAGCCACATCAGCAAATATAACTTATTCTCACATTTTTTGGGCTTAGACTCAAACCAAGTATCACACATTATGTGAATTTTTAGAGTTCCATTTGTGAACCACAATACTTAAAACTGTGACTCTTAACACCTTTTACTTGTCAATAGACCTACCTACTTAGTACTCATTATAATGTTTTTAAACATGTTGGTTGGTCCAATAAATATGACGTTAAAGTTTTACTTATGCGCGTATATGCTACATTTGTAAAAATATAATAAGGTAGAGTTAAACTTCAAAATGGTATCTGATGAACTGGAAACAATAAGTTAACTTATATTCTAGAGATTTTCAGTTAATCTCCCAAAGTTGATTAGGTCATTTATTACATGAGTGTGTCAATCCTGTCCTTTGCTTTATAAATATTTCAAAATAGTTCATTGGTTTATAAAATGTTTATCATTTTGGTCCTTAAGTTACTTAACATAGTTAGGTATGTTAATGTGTTACATTAAGTGTCTCATTGTCACTCACCTGTACTCATCTTTTTCACACTGTCTATCTCAGACACACATGTTATGAATTATTCTGAAACATGTTTAGGTTTTGATTTGAGTATTCTCAAACTTATCTTTTTCTTATATTGTGGGTGGCTTGATATGAATATTTCTTCTCTAAGGACTGTTGATGACAATGGATCAAATGATGCATTTTTGAACGATTTTTATAGCTTTGTTCGATAATGGAGGACGTACTTGCAAACACTTCGACTCTTAAGTCAATGACTTTCGTAAGTGTGAAGTTTTTACATTTGAGACTAAATTAACCTTTAGCTTTTATAATTTTTTTAAGGTTAGAGACTTTAGATCCTTATTATAGGGGTACATGATTTTGAGAAGAAATGTGTGTAGATTCTATGACCTTTACATCTAACTGTCCGTGATGGTTGAGCAACTCTGATTTGGTATGCCTCGACGAGGAGATGAACGATAAGGCACTAAGAGTGGAGCTCGACCTTGTTGAAGAGATTCGATCGGGGGCATCCCTCTGTGAAGCCTCTTTAAAACAAAAGATAACCTTATGACATAATGCCAAAGTCATAAAACGAGTATTCAAAATCGGCAGCCTAGTCTTGCAAAGAAATCACAAAGATTCTTGCGACGGCAAACTCCCTGCGAATTGGGAAGGCCCTTATCGTGTTCGAGAAAAAACGTATAATGGGGCAACTACCTCGAAAACTTGCATGGGGAAGAACTTGCTCGACCATGGAACGCCTAGAAACTAAAATAATACTATAGTTAGGCCTAATAGGCACCATACCCCAGTTGACGACGACGAGGTACGTCTTGACCACGGAGGCATGCTCGGGTACAAGCACAACGTCCCAAACTTAGACAAAAAGGCAAGTTTCCACTCTTTGATAACCAGATTTTTGGCCTGACGGAGAAACCTCAATCGAGCTCCGTCGTCGTCGTACCATTAAGGCAGAACACCTAGCTCGCGATGAGAAGTTCACGTCGTGGAGCTAAGATCCCGATTGAGATCTTTCCACCTCTATCAACACAGAACCCAACTCCGATCACTCGACGAGTTCCCTACACTGCCGAGAAATAATGCTGTCGAGCAAGACCCTCAAATACTTAGAACAAAAAAATTTCTAAACAAAATTCTTATTACAAGCAAGAAAAAGCATACACGAGCATATCAAAAAAGTAAAGTGTAATTGAAATAACGACCACGAAGGCCGATGACGTCATGATATTACAACAAAAAGGGCAACACCCACTATCCGAATTTTACAAATCACGTTGCGCAGGCCGAAACAAATACAAACAAAACATACAAATCAAACATTATGCTCTCCCTCATTGGTGATCTCTTCCTATTCCTCATAATCGTCAGCGAGATAGCAGGGAGGAGCGATTATTTGACCATTAACCACTCTGGACAGGAACCCGGTCCCCTCCTTGACGAGCTCGACCCCGGGGTTCACGATTTGGAGCTGAGTCACTGCATTCTCGAAACTCATCTCGACGACATCCACACAATCCTACTTGAGACTTTTGATTCGAGAAACCAGCTCGACATGGGTAAGTAAGGCCTTCATGTCGTTGTCCTCGTCCTCGGCAGCTTCCAAAGCAGCAATCCTATTGTCGTACCTCGAAAAATACGATCCTCGCGATGGACGCGGAAAATACTGTTCGAAACAGAGTCGCCACCGAACTTTATTCATTCCAAGGATGGAATAGGAAAATGTCGATAAAACCTTTAAAGAGATAAGAACATGGTCATCGCAACCAATATTCTAGGTTCGGGAGTCGATTACATGAGGGGAAGGTATTAGCACCCCTCATGTCCGTTGTACTCAACGGGAACCTCTTGATTGATTCGAGAGTAAAGTTATCTACGCTTGTTTGTTTTCTTCTAAGGTTTCTCCAATAGGGGGAATGGGTGGTTTTAAGATAGGGTGCTCACCAAGGATTAGGGCCCTTGTGCCTACGTATCTTCACTTGTAAGAAGTGGAAAATCAGAGCATTCGTAGTTCATGGGACTACGGGAAAATGAGGGGATTGTGCTCGCCAAGATCATTGCAATCTTGTGCCTACGTATTCTCATTGATAAATGAGAAATCAGAGCAGCCGTAGTTCGGCTAACTATGGTAAAAGGTTTAAAAATGAACGAGTGTTTAGGTCGCATTCTAACTGCTAAACGTTGGCTTGTCTACTCACTAGGGAAGGCTGAAGCACTAGTTTGTTATGCGCGGAAGAATGGATTAAACAATGTTCTTGACAAAAGGTGTTTTGGTTGGAAATCGCACGAGGGCGAGGAATTTAATGTTTGAGAAAGTTTCAATCGCACGGGGGCGAGAAAGGAGTGTTGGGTTGAATATTTTAAGGGAGAATGACGATTACTCGATAAACAAGACGTCGGCCTCGCAATCAATTAATCCGGATATTATTGGAATGCTAGATCCCAATAACACCTTTTTCATTCGAATAATTATGAAATTGTATTGGAATGGACAATGACGATATTTGTCCAAATAATTAGGGCACGTGTTTTATAGACGAAAGGTCGAGCAACCCACAACCTAAAGCGTACGCCTCAAGAGCGGTTACTTAAGAATTCAAGGAGTGCGAGACTCCAAGAACTCAGTTCTTTCGCAATTTACTTAAGAAAATAGTTTGGATTTGACGTATGGTTTAGAAACATACTAGGGTTTAGACTCGATCACACGGAGGTAAGGAACGAGGTTAGACGAGTTGGAAATTTAGGAGGAATGACGACTGTTCGATAAGCGAGGCGTCGGCCTCGTAACCAATTAGTCGGGATATCATTGGAATGCTAGATCCCAATGATATCTTTTTCGTTCAATTTCGAAGGTTGTGTTCGATGGACGGTTTAGACGCGAAAAAGTTTGAATTGAAGGAGATTTAGATTTAATCACACGAGGGTGAGAAACGAGGTTAGAGAAGTTGTATGTTTAGGAGGAATGACGACTATTCGATAAAAAAAACGTCAGTCTCGTAACCAATTAGTCGAGGTATCGTTGGAATGCTAGATCCCAACGACATCTTTTTCATCCCATTAATTACGAAATATATTTGTTGGATAGGGAATACTTATCCAAATATTTAGAAAAGTGTTTTAGAAATGAAAGTTCGAATGACACGCTAATCAAGGCGTACACATCAATAGTTGTCGCTCTCGAATTCAAGGAATACGTGACTCCAAGAACTCGATACTTTCGTAATTTAGTTAAGAAAATAGTTTGAAAATATTAGCAGAGGTAGGTTAAACTGGGGTGGGCATATGGCTAGGATTAGGGTTTGCCTACTTTGAAAGGTTTAAACAATATTGAGGTGTTTTAAACGATGGAAGACGAAACGACCACAACTCAAGGTGTGCACCTCGAGAGCGGTCGCTTAAGGATTCAAGGAGTGCTAGACTCCAAAAATCCACCACTTCCATATAATTTCAAAAAGGAGATTTTTATTTATTCTAATAAAATAAAAGACATTTTAAATTTAATAAAAGAAAAATAAGAAATAAATTTGATAAAATCCTAAATAGAATTTAAATAAATTCATATGGAAAAGCAAACATTAATTATCATAATTTATAAATAAAAATCTAAAATAAAACTAATAATATTACTTAATATTACTAATAATAATTTAAACTATATGTAATTATTTTATAAAGTGTGACCCTATTAAAATCTATCAAGTCTTAATTAACTTATATGTAATCCTATAGGCCTAACAGCTTTATCCAATCGTGGCAGCCTAAAAGCCAGCCAAAACTCCTACCGCGCATGCCTTATTAGTAGTGTAAATATGACGTTTCGTTTTTCTACACAGCAATAAATATGTATTGCCTATCAAGTACCCGTGTGTAACTGTTGGAATTCTAAATTTTTTTAAAAAGAACGGAAAAATGAATTAAAACCAACCAGGGTAAATGAATCATCTTCCTCGAAATACCCAACCGCTTCACTCTTTCTCCCTAATACTCATGTCCTACCCTTCCATTTTATCTCCTTCTTCTTCCACCAGAGAGACAAAACCCTAGCCTCTCTTCTTCTATCAGAGAGACAAAACCCTAGCCTCTCTTCTTCTACCCCCAGATCAAACTAACAAATCTCTAATCAACTTCTTTCTGCCAACACAAACCCTTCTGCTGAACCTTTAAAAACGAAACTCCGCCCCTTTCTCTCTCGATCACAAGACGGAAAAAAAACTCATACACAAACTAAATCTACCGCAAATCCAAAACGGTCAAACATCAAGAAAAATAAACAGAAAACACAATTGGATTTCAGTGCCTACATGCTCCTATAATGAAGATTTCAAGATTTAGTGGTGTTTACCTCAGGTGCGTATTTCTATGATTTGTTAGCTTTTCTGCTCCTCGTTCGATTCACTTTTATTTGCTTTTCTTCTCCGTAAACTGTTGGATTCTGGGTGCGTAGAAATGTGGATAAGCTCACTATCTTAGAGTCTCAGTGTGAGGCTTTAAGAAGTTCTTCAAAAATTTGAGCTTTGGTGAGGGTTTATGGTGACTTTTTAACAGAGTAACAGTAAGGTTTTTTTCGTGGTTTTGCCAATGGTTGGGATTGTATTTATAGTAGATTTTAGGGTTTGTTTTGGTACATGCGAAATCAAAATTTGCTAATGAAAAAACGCTTGATTCGTGTGAGGTTTTGTGTAGGACGATTTTGGTGCATTTTGGTAGTACAATTCCGTTAGGTGCTAATACCATGATTTCTGATTCTCTGGGATTTGAGTGATAGTGACTTCTTCTTTGTCTGTAGTGACCTTCAAAATATCTGTTTTTTTTAACTGAGTTTTTACTGTAAGAATTTGAAGATTTTCACTGTGCTGATGTGGAAGTACTTAATTTATTTAAAATAAATCCGACTTTGGGCTTCTTCCCGCGTAAACTGTTATGCCGATTGTTTCCTCATAAACAATGCACTGCCTCATTTCCTCTATCTTGAATTTCTGTTGCAATGGAGTAATGACTCCTTACTGGCTTGGGATGAATCAATTTTATTTCAGGTTTTTCAGATAGGTTTCGGGTGACCTCATGACAATGAATTCCTGGAGCATTGCAGCTTAACTTTTGGAGCTTTGTGGTATGGTTTGGTCTAGACATTGTTCTTATATTCATGCTTCTTAAATCGTGTTTCATGTTCTAAGGAAACTAGGACTAACTCTCCTATGGAATCACGTCAGCTTTTGCCAAGTTTCTGTGGTGAATAACCTTTTATCTTTGTAAAATGTTGTCGTTCTGACCTTCTTTCTTTTGTACATGTTCTGCCACTATCATGTGAGGATAAGGTGATAACTGAGAGTAATATGTTGTATGCGCATTATGGCATGTGGTTGATGCGAGCTCAATGCTAAGCAGAATGATGTAAAATTTAGCACAAATGCAGGTGCATGGCTTATTTTCCATTGCATTGCTAATATTTTATTACTTTTATGCTTATCCTCCTACCACAGTCATGATCTTCAAGATGAGTTTTTCATGTGAGCAATTGTTTTCTTTAGGCTTGTATCTTTCTTCTTCTCTAGAATTGTCATCAAATTCATATTCCCATGGTTTTGACCCTTCCTTTACTTTTTATTGGTTCTGCTACTAGGAACTCAACACCATGAGAAAATATTCCATTGATGAGGACTTGGAATGATGGCACAATAACGGAACTATTTTCGAGATTAGGACGGCTTGGGAAGAAATTGGCATTTCTAATACCAACTTAAGTGAAGACTGCACCCTAACAAATCTTGCAGCATGTACATCAAGATCTTTTGCAACTTAAGCTTTAGAGAGTTGTCTTGAGTTTGAACTTTGTTGCTTAACTTGTGCTGGAAGTATTTAGTTAAGATAAGTCTGACTTTGAATTTCTATCTTCAACTATATAACCTTATCATGTTTACTGGTTTTTTTGCAGGAAAATACTACCCAACAGAGCTGTCATGCTTGTTGGTTCCTCAAGAGTTCTCTTTGGAGGGTATCATCCTTGTCTTTGTATGAGAGTTTGGTGCAAATGGTGTACACGACTTGAAAGCCGGGTTTCTGACAGTTCTGGTCAAGAAAGTTGTGGTTTGTGGAACAGGATGACAAATCAGTTGCTGAGGAATTGCTCAACATTTCATTTGAAGGTATGAGCTTTGCTTCTCCTCGTCAATTCTTTCTGGCAAAGTATCAGGGTAAAAGCAACAAGACCTTTTATGATCATTATTATGTGTTTACTGAATTTCTTGTACCATACATTTGATCCTTGTTTTTCATTGATCCAGTTATAAGAATTTGGCTGCAGGCAAGCAAGGCTCTCAGTCCTTACGACAAACCTTCGCCAGATTTTCCCTCGTATTGTATCTGCGGTTTGCTGGAAAAGAAAACCTGGGTAGTGCAACTTGATCCAACATATTCTGCTCTCTCTTGCATAGATTAACTTTGTCAGATTCACCAGCTCAATCCAACGCTTGCCCAAATTTGGTATCGATGGCACACACAAATTTGAAACAGAGCTGACTCAGATTTTCTAGACTTAACTTTAATAGTTTTTTTTACAATTGAATTTGTGTCTTTGACAATTGAGTTTGTGTTCTTTGTGTAAGAATGAATAATTTGAATGCTTGTGCTATTTCTTGCTTCAACTTGTTTTCATGTGTATTGATTTGCTGAGAATTTTTATGATGAAAGTTAGAATAGAATGTTGTGACTACTTGCAAAGAAAAACGTGCAGTTAATTGGTTTCGCAATTTTTGTTTTATGCTTCCAACAATAATCTGTAGATCCAAGTGCTCCCAAATTTGTTGTTTTTGGACTACTCAGTATGAATTGATTATGATTTAACCATGAGGTCATTGCAAGCTAAATTGACTTAAGAGCAACTCCTGTTGGATACTAGCGTGGGATTTATGATATCATTACGTAACTTTAGTCACGCAGCATGACTTTAGTCATTTGAATTTAAATGAATTTTTCAAACTTGATGACATTTGGTGTAGCTTTGTGGCTTTAGATTTCTCTTGCAACTTGAATGGACATCCTGGACTTATATATTTACTTTGCAAACTCTCCTTGTTGTTTAGTATTCCTCCTGAGACATAAGGCCATGTAGTATATATTACCTTTTCGCTACGGCATATATTCACGACCCATGAGTTCGGAAGTGTTGCATAAATTAACTTATGCGCCTTAATGTCCAAAAAACCTGACAATTTTAACCTCTGTGTCTCTCACTTTTTCAAAACCATTTAATCACAAGTTATGTAATGATTTGAAATGTAATGGATTCTTTTATGAAGTTACCACTTTAAGATAACATGTAAGGTCATGAGGTAAAGTTTGGATTGATGCAATTGCTTGTGGAATAACTTTAACCACACAACCCATCATCAAACCAAATACCCATTGTAAAGGCCTTTCTTTTGTGAAATAACTTTAACCACACGGCCCATCACCAAACCAAATACTCATTGTAAATGCCTTTCCTTGACTTAGCTAGGAAATCAAACATTCATTTCTGCCTACGGGCATCGTAGCTCGAAACACCAACAACTTCTTGCTTTGAAAATCCAAAATATCCATATTGATGAGATTGGCTTTGAAGCTAATGGATTTGTATAATATAGGCGGTCCATTCCTAAAATATAGCTTGTATGGTTATAAACTGATGCATTATACCATAAGCCTTTGAGATGAATCGAAATATCTTCTGAACTCATTGCATCTAAATTCTAATTCGACTATGACTTGAAATTGACAAGCTAAATCTAAGTTTGTCACAAACTGATTTAGAATCCAAACATAGCTTGACGCTTGCAAATAATTCGAACAAAGCCTGAGGCTAAATCGACCGTGTCTATAAGCATCACGTGAAGTATCCTTGAACATCTTGAATTAAGTGCAGATCATAACAAGCAACTTGTAGTGAGGCTTAAACAATCTTTAAAGAAGCTTTTAATCAAGTTGAAATAGGGTGTAAATTTCCTGAAACTGTGTGGCAAGATAGATCCAATCATGTACTTTATGTCATTGATCATATCATGTCTGTCTGATCGTAAGAACGAGGACACACATGAGTTTGGGTACAAGGGGCTGGAGGCGCGTTCCTCCCACAAAAATTCAGCATAAATTGCCAGGGATTATCACCACAATGAGTATACACAAAGTCTTTATAAACGAAGTCTTAGAGAATAATGGCCAGAAGTCTTGAAGCAGTAAAACATCCATTAACTACAGGAGTAGGACAAATTTGGGGTATGACAGATGCCCCTATCTAATTACCTTAAACCTGAGCGAATGAACTGCCGCATGGCATTCATTTTAAGGTGGAAGTCAATTAGATAAAAGAAAATCCCAAAATTTATCCGGTAGAGAAGTGAAAAGTACCATGAATGGGTTAATAGGATGAACAAGATAACCTGATATTCTCTAGGTGGTCGATGCAGTCCCTTATCTAATAAGGTCCTTCGCGATACCAGAGTAGCATAAGCGATCCTCTTTGGGTGGTCGAAGCAGTCCCTCATTCGTTAAGGTCCTTCGCGATACCAAAGTGGTATAAACAAACCTCTTTGGGTGGTCGAAGCAGTCTCTTATCCAATAAGATTCTTCGATGATACCAAAGTGGTATAAACAAACCTCTTTGGGTGGTCGAAGCAGTCTCTTATCCAATAAGATTCTTTGATGATACCAAAGCAGTACCTCTAAACACATGAGATTCTTCGGGTGGTCGAAGCAGCATCTTATCCAATAAGATTCTTCGATGATACCAAAGCAGTATCACTGAACACATGAGATTCTTCGGGTGGTCGAAGGAGCATCTTATCCAATAAGATTCTTTGATGATGCCAAAGCAGTATCTCTGAACACATGAGATTCTTCGGGTGGTCGAAGCAGCATCTTATCCAATAAGATTCTTCGATGATACAAAAGCAGTATCTCTAAACACATGAGATTCTTCAGGTGGTCGAAGCAGCATCCTATCCAATAAGATTCTTCGATGATACCAAAGCAGTATCTCTGAAAACTTAAGATTCTTCGGGTGGTCGAAGCAGCATCTTATCCAATAAGATTCTTCGATGATACCAAAGCAGTATCTCTAAACACATGAGATTCTTCGGGTGGTCGAAGCAACATCTTATCCAATAAGATTCTTCGATGATACCAAAGCAGTATCTTTGAAAACATGAGATTCTTCGGGTGGTCGAAGCAGTCCCTTATCCAATAAGGTTCTTTGATGATACCAAAGCAGTATCTCTGAACACATGAGATTCTTCGGGTGGTCAAAGCAGTCCCTTATCCAATAAGGTTCTTCGATGATACCAAAGAAGTATCTCTAAACACATGAGATTTTTCGGGTGGTCGAAGCAGCATCTTATCCAATAAGATTCTTCGATGATACCAAAGTAGCATCTCTGAACACATGAGATTCTTCGGGTGGTCGAAGCAACATCTTATCCAATAAGATTCTTCGATGATACCAAAGCAGTATCTCTAAACACATGAGATTCTTCGGGTGGTCGAAGCAGCATCTTATCCAATAAGATTCTTCGATCATACCAAAGCAGTATCTCTGAAAACTTGAGATTCTTCGGGTGGTCGAAGCAGCATCTTATCCAATAAGATTCTTCGATGATACCAAAGTAGCATAAGCGATCCTCTTTGGGTGGTCAAAGCAGTCCCTCATTCGTTAAGGTCCTTCGCGATACCAAAGTGGTATAAACAAACCTCTTTGGATGGTCGAAGCAGTCTCTTATCCAATAAGATTCTTCGATGATACCAAAGTGGTATAAACAAACCTCTTTGGGTGGTCGAAGCAGTCTCTTATCCAATAAGATTCTTCGATGATACCAAAGCAGTACCTCTGAACACATGAGATTCTTCGGGTGGCCGAAGCAACATCTTATCCAATAAGATTCTTCGATGATACCAAAGCAGTATCTCTGAACACATGAGATTCTTCGGGTGGTCGAAGCAGCATCTTATCCAATAAGATTCTTCGATGATACCAAAGCAGTATCTCTGAACACATGAGATTCTTCAGGTGGTCGAAGCAGCATCTTATCCAATAAGATTCTTCGATGATACCAAAGCAGTATCTCTAAACATATGAGATTCTTCAGGTGGTCGAAGCAGCGTCTTATCCAATAAGATTCTTCAATGATACCAAAGCAGTATCTCTGAAAACTTGAGATTCTTCGGGTGGTCGAAGCAGCATCTTATCCAATAAGATTCTTCGATGATACCAAAGCAGTATCTCTAAACACATGAGATTCTTCGGGTGGTCGAAGCAGCATCTTATCCAATATGATTCTTCGATGATACCAAAGCAGTGTCTCTGAAAACTTGAGATTCTTCGGGTGGTCGAAGCAGTCCCTTATCCAATAAGGTTCTTCGATGATACCAAAGCAGTATCTCTGAACACATGAGATTCTTCAGGTGGTCAAAGCAGTCCCTTATCCAATAAGGTTCTTCGATGATACCAAAGCAGTATCTCTAAACACATGAGATTCTTCGGGTGGTCGAAGCAGCATCTTATCCAATAAGATTCTTCGATGATACCAAAGTAGCATCTATGAACACATGAGATTATTTGGGTGGTCGAAGCAGCATCTTATCCAATAAGATTCTTCGATGATACCAAAGCAGTATCTCTAAACACATGAGATTCTTCGGGTGGTCGAAGCAGCATCTTATCCAATAAGATTCTTCGATGATACCAAAGAAGTATCTCTAAACACATGAGATTCTTCGGGTGGTCGAAGCAGCATCTTATCCATTAAGATTCTTCGATGATTCCAAAGCAGTATCTCGAGTGATAATTTTGTTGAGGAATAGTTGAGCTAAAATTCCTATTAGAGGAACAACATTGTCCAAACTCTACAGGGGAGAAATCTTCAATAAACTCTCTAAGATAACCTCTGAGCCACAAGAGCAATAGTTGCTGGGGATTATCGTCATCAACTGCATGGTTGAAGAATGACTTGCTAGGGAGTAGAATTCCCTGAACTCGTGGGGTATTAACTCTTTTCAGAGTCATACTGCCAACTTAAATGGAGGAATCGCCAAGATGCTTGCGAACTGATCCTGGATCCTGCTATGTTGCTATGCAATGCAATGCATTATGATGCCCAAACATGCAGCTAACAGTGCAACAAGATGCGAATGCAAATGATATGCTAATGCTTGATATGAGGCTGTATGTTGTGCTTATGATAATGCAGCGACCAGGTATGTTGGGGATAAAATCCTGTTGGGGACATCACCAGGGATTGGATTTGGTAGTTGCCAAACGGTTTGGACTTTGGTTATTGAGGATGCCAACGGGGTGGGCTTTTAGTGGTTTCCAATGAAGACTGGACTTTTAGGGTGAATTGAAGGCGCCAGCTGGAGTGGCTTTTTTTGTAGTTACCAATAAAAGATTGGGTTTTATGTGGGGTAGTGAGAGGATTAGACTACTCGACATCCCAGATTTAGATACTCCATGACGTCCGAGGAAATTGATTGCCCCAGTTTAGTTCTTGAACTCGATGCTGGGGGGACCACATCACACAACCCCTTTAGAAAGACAAAGCTTTTCATGATGACAAGCTTGGGCGGCTGAGGACTAATTCAATGCTTCTACCTGTTGACATTTTTCTTGGAGACCATCTATTTTCCCCAATATCTTCGAACATCAAAACAAGTTCTATACTTTGTCAAAAGTTATATTTTTATTTTTTAGCTGAAGTTTCGAACACAAATTATCAAAAATAAAATTAATTTGCAAACAATCAGATAAAGTAAAAGAGTGAGCACAATTTAATGAGAAATCTCTCTTTATATTGATTTGACCCTTGAATGGGTAAATATACAAAGATGTAATCCCTTAATGAGGTGATTACAGTGCAAGAAAAATATAATGGCAAAAATCAAAGTTCCTTTGAGTTTTGACACTGCTATAGTCCTTATGACTTTGGAAGTCTTCAACACCTTGCTTCATAGAAAAATGGTCGGATCAATTATGTCTCTTGATAGTGTACTAGGGTCAAGTGATCATGCATAATGGATACTTTGCCTCGGAATTTTGCCCCTAACTTTTGCCTGGATCGCCCTTTCGGGTTTTCAATCCACCGGGACGCCCTTTTTTGCCTGAGCCGCCCTTTCGGGTTTTCAACTCAGCGGGCCTATTCTTATTTTATCCCTAATTTTTGCCTGAATCTCCCTTTCGGGTTTTCGGTTCACCGGGATAGCCAATTTTTCCTAAGTCGCCCTTTCAGGTTTTCGACTTAGCGGCTTAATTATTCCACTTTTTAGGCAAAGTATCGTTTGACCAAATCTGCATTCACTGGATAAGGTAACTCCTCCCCATCCATGGTTGCGAGCTTTAGAGCACCACCAGAGAATGCTTCTGTTACCACATATGGACCTTTGTAGTTTGGCGTCCATTTTCCCCTAGATTCATTATACATAGCCATGATCCTCTTGAGTACTAAGTCTCCTTGTGTGAATGTCCTGGGATGCACTCTTTTGTCGAAGGCTCTCTTCATTCTTCTCTGATAAAGTTGACCGTGGCATATGGCTGTCAAGCGCTTTTCCTCAATGAGATTAAGTTCCTCAAACCTCGTATTTACCCATTCGGCTTCATCAAGTTGAGCTTCCATTAAAACCCTCAGCGAAGGGATTTCGACCTCTATTGGGAGAACTGCCTCCATGCCATAAACCAACGAGTAGGGAGTTGCCCCTGTTGAAGTTCGTACTGAAGTACGGTAGCCGTGCAGTGCAAAGGGTAACATCTCGTGCCAATCTTTGTACGTGACCACCATCTTCTGGATGATTTTCTTGATATTTTTATTGGCTGATTCTACGGCTCCATTCATTTTGGGTCTATATGGTGTCGAGTTATGGTGTTCTATTTTGAAAATGGCGCACAACTCATCCATCATTTTGTTGTTGAGATTCGACCCATTGTCAGTGATGATGCGGTTAGGCACTCCATATCTGCATATAATGTTGTGTTTCAAGAAGCGAGCGACTACTTGCTTGGTAGCGTTGGTATATGAAGCAGCTTTAACCCACTTGGTGAAATAGTCTATGGCCACAAGTATGAAGCGATGTCCGTTTGAAGCTTTTGGTTCAATCATCCCAATCATATCTATTCCCCACATGGAAAAAGGCCATGGTAAGGTTAAGACATTCAACGGAGTGGGAGGTACATGAATCTTGTCAGAGTATATTTGGCACTTGTGACAAGTTCAGGCATGATGATAACAATCTGCTTCCATGGTAAGCCAATAATAGCCCGCTCTCAATATTTTCTTTGCCATGGTATGTCCATTCGCATGAGTTCCAAAGCAGCCCTCATGAATGTCTTTTAGAATTTGTTCAGCTTCACGTTTCTCCACACATCTAAGCAAAACAGTGTCATAGTTGCGCTTGTACAATACATTTCCGTTGAGGAAGAAGTTGGATGCCAATCTTCGCAAAGTTCTTTTATCGATACCCAGGGCTCCTTCGGGATATTCCTGCTTTTCAAGATATCGCTTTATATCATAAAACCACGGCTTTTCATCTGCGTCTTTATCAGCAGTCAGGCAATGCGCGGGCTCTTCAAAGCATCGTAAATCAATAGACAGTCTATGATTAGGCCATATCAACTTGTACATGGCTGCCAGAGTTGCCAAAGTGTCATCCATTTGATTTTCTTCTCGAGGTATGTGAGCAAAAGTGATATCATCGAATCGGGGAAGCAATTTGGTCACATAATCCCGGTATGGAATTAAATTTTCATGCTTTGTATCCCAATCGCCTCTTATCTGGTAGATCACTAGAGCAGAATCTCCAAACACATCGAGAGTTTTGATTCTCAAGTCGATGGCTTCTTCTAGCCCTAGTATACATGCCTCGTACTCAGCCATATTGTTAGTGCATGGGAAACAGAGTTTGGCCGTAAACGGCAAGTGAAAATTTTTGGGAGATGTAATCACTGCCCCAATTCCATGCCCATAAGAATTAGAAGCACCATCAAACATGAGAGTCCATTGCTCCCCTGGTTCTGGCCCTTCATCTGGTCCTGGCTCTTCGTAGTCTCTTGCCATCATAATATCCTCATCTAGAAAGTCGAATCTCAACGGCTGATAATCTTCCACGGGTTGGTGGGCCAAATGGTCCGCTAACACACTGCCCTTGATAGCCTTCTGAGTGACATACTGGATGTCGTATTCGGACAAAAGCATTTGCCACCGGGCTATCCTACCAGTAAGAGCAGGTTTCTCAAAGATGTACTTGATTGGGTCCATCTTAGAGATTAAGTATGTTGTGTGCGTCAGCATATACTGCCTGAGGCGTCCAGCAGCCCATGTAAGTGCACAACAAGTTTTTTCAAGCAAAGAGTACTTGGTCTCACAATCGTTGAACTTTTTGCTGAGATAGTATATGGCATGTTCTTTCTTGCATGTATCATCCTGTTGTCCTAATACACAACCCATGGATTCTTCGAGAACGGTCAAGTACATAATGAGTGGCCTTCCAGGGACTGGTGGTATCAGAATTGGTGGTTCTTGCAAATATTCTTTGATTGCATCAAATGCCCCTTGGCACTCATCATTCCACACAACCGGCTGATCTTTCCTGAGTAGTTTAAAAATTGGCTTGCAAGTGGCTGTGAGACGTGAAATAAATCTTGCGATATAATTCAACCTTCCCAGAAAGCTACGAACTTCCTTTTCGGTCTTCGATGCAGGCATGCTCTGAATTGCTCTTACTTTATCAGGATCTACCTCAATCCCTTTCTGGCTTACAATAAAGCCCAACAACTTTCCAGACCGTACCCCAAACGTACATTTGTTGGGATTAAGCCTTAATTTAAACTTCCTGAGTCGAGTGAACAACTTTTCCAAATTAACCAAATGCTCCTCTTCAGTCTGGGACTTGGCAATCATGTCATCAACGTACACTTCGATCTCTTTATGAATCATATCATGAAAGAGTGTTACCATTGCACGTTGGTATGTTGCCCCAGCATTCTTCAGCCCAAACGACATTACCTTATAACAAAATGTGCCCCACGGTGTAATGAACATGGTCTTCTCCATGTCATCTGGATCCATCTTAATTTGATTGTAACCAGAGAATCCATCCATGAAGGAGAAAACAGAGAACTGGGCCATATTATCTACCAATACATCAATGTGAGGTAATGGGAAATCATCTTTAGGACTAGCTTTGTTTAAGTCACGGTAATCTACACACATGCGGACCTTTCCATCCTTCTTTGGTACTGGAACAATATTGGCAACCCACTGCGGATACTTGGCCACTGCTAAAAAACCTGCATCGAATTGTTTTCGGACTTCATCACGGATTTTCAGAGCCATATAAGGACGAGTTCTCCTCAACTTCTGTTTAACGGCATGACATTCTTTCTTGAGTGGCAACTTGTGGACAACGATGTCTGTATCTAGACCAGGCATGTCCCGATACGACCACGCGAATACATCAACATACCCTCGAAGAAGTTCTATCAACTTTACCTTAACAACATCCTGGAGAGCCGCTCCGATCTTTATCTCCCTTTTATCTTATTCAGAGCCCAGGTTGATAATTTCGGTGTCTTCTTTATGCGACAGAATGACTTTCTCTTCTTGCCGCAGCCACCTAGCCAATTCGTTGGGGAGCTCATCCTCGTCTTCCTCATCCGCTTGGTATATTGGACAATCAAAATCATAAAGGCCTATAGCAGTGTCGATATCAAGGACCTCGGTGGTGTCTCTGCATGTTTATGATTTATGCAGCTTATTTAGGAAAGTGAGTGCATGAAAGAAATGCCATTAATTATGAAAAAGTAGAAAAGAAAGTGAGCAAAAAATTGAATGCAAATCAAAATTTATTCATGTTAATCATGTTTCGAAACATCAGGAGGCCCGATACAAAGATCCACTACGCCTTGGGCAGAGCGTAGGGTTTTGAAAATCAATTAAAACTTTACTTTTGAAGAGGGAAGAATTGGGGTATTTCGATGGTCTTCCAGTTCTTCAATTCTTCACCAGGTTCATCCTGTCGGATCCAGCTTGCGGAGACTTCTTTGTCATCAGCCTCATCTTCAATTACCATGGCGGAGGTATGATCAAAGATATGCCCAGTGCTCTTGAAAACTTCTGCTACAGGAGGAATCTGCTTCTTGTCATATGCAACTGTCACTGTGTTGGACAAAGGATGGTATATTAGCCCAAACTTGTCGAACTTTTCAGCCATTTCCACCATCTTGCCCCAGCCTTGGGCGTTCCCTTCATCTACAACCATCTTAGCCTCTTCATAAGAGGCCATTTCTGATCTTGAACTCTGACTATCTGAAATTCGCTGCACCGCTAATGTATTCACCATTTCAAATGACTGAAAAGGTGTTTCCACCATTTCTCCTTTAACTTCAATGTACCTGAAGGACGTCAAGTGGCTTACCAAGATATCCTCCTCTCCTCCAATCTGAACTACCTTGTCATTACTGACAAATTTTAGCTTTTGATTAAGGGTGGAGGTAACAGCTCCTGCATAGTGACTCCAAGGTCTTCCTAATAGACAGTTGTACCCTGGATAGATATTTATTACTTGGAAAGTAATGGTGAAGACAGTTGGTCCGATTTTTATTGGCAAGTACACATCGCCAATCACAGCACGCCTAGAACCATCAAAAGCTTTGACTACCAGAGCACTCGGCTTCATGCTAACTCCTTTTACTGGCATTCTCTCTAGGGTGATCTTAGGAAGCACATTTAAAGAAGAACCTGTATCCACTAAGACTCGGGATATCAACGTGTCTTGACACTTGATAGAAATATGGAGAGCTTTATTATGGTTTCTTTTCTCTGCAGTCAGGTCATCATCATTAAACCCAAGAAAGTTTCTGGTTGTTACGCTAGCTATCACATCATCGAACTGGGCTACGGTGATGTCTTTAGCAATATGCACAGCGCTCAACACCTTCATTAAAGATAACCTGTGGGCCTCTGAACTAAGTAACAACGAGAGCATGGAAACTCTGGCAGGAGTTTGGTTTAGTTGATCAATCACTTTATAGTCACTTTTTTTTGATGATCTTCAAAAACTCCTCAGCTTCCTTTGGCGTAACCGCTGCCTTTGGTGATGATACCTCAACAGGTGGCTCAACACTTGGAATTTCAATTGATGCATCAACAGATTTTTCTTTATTCTTAGCAGGCGCTTCCACTGTTTTGGCAGCAAATAAACGACCACTACGGGTCATTCCACTAGGCCCAACCACTGCATCGCATTTGGAAGCGTCATACTCAATCACTAGCCTCTCTGGCCTCTGTTTAAAAACTTTGGGCTCATATTCATTGACAAAATACTCCATTACCACCGGAGCTGGTCGTGTTGCTCTTTGTCTATTGACATCATCTTCATCACATTGCATAATCACGGGTGCTGGTCGGGCGGGCCTCTGTTGAAAGGCTTCTGAAGGATCATACTGCAAGACTACTGGCGCTGGTCGAAGTCGCCTTGTCGGATAAGCACTTGTTTCATAATACTAAATATCAATAGCAGACACGTTCGAATCTCTTTGTTCTATTTGTATTATCCCATGTTCTATGAACCTTTGTAAATGTCTCTTCACCACCTCGTCAGTCAAATTCTCCACTTCTTCTTAGGGAATCATCCCACTTCTCTTCAACTATTCTCCAATAACGGCCATCGGAGTACGGACATCTTCAACATTTGTAATTAGTCTCAAACCACTACTCTCTTCCACAACATTGACAGAAGGACCTCCATGTTTAGGTAACGGATCCTTCGTAATATTGGCACCTCTGGGTGTAAACGTGAGGTCTTTGGATTCTATCAAGTCTTGTACTCTGTTCTGAAATACATAACAATTATCTATGGAGTGTCCTGGGGCTCCCTTATGAAACTCGCAATGGGCATTCGCATCGTACCCAGGAGGGTATGGAAAGATTGTTGGGCGTAAGTCTCTCAATGTTATATGTCCAGTTCGATTTAACTGATCAAAGATTTGTCCATATGACATGGGTAATGGATCAATCTGTCTTCTTGGTTGTCTCGGCCTTTGCGGTCTTTGAGTTGGAGCATTATGATATTGCGGGGGAGGAACTCTCTGATAATTCTGTTGTTGAGTTGGTTATTGGTAGGGAGCTTGGGCTACTGCAGCTACTTGTTGATACTGGATTTCCACCGGAGTTCTGCCCCTTTGTCCTCTCATCACGGCATTAACCTCATCTTCCCTTTTCTTCACAAAAGGCTTTCTTCCTCCATTCGTTGGGACTGTAACCTTGTTCTTTTTCAAAGTACTCTCGATTCTTTCACCTACTGACACCACTTCAGCAAAGTTAGGGAAACTAGACCCAAGCATGGAATCCAGGTACTGAGGTTGTAGTGTTCCCATAAACATGTCAGTTAATTCCTTGGTCAGCAATGGTGGTTGAACACGGGCAGCCAATTCCCTCCACCTTTGGGCATATTCTTTAAACGACTCATTATTACGTTGAGTCATATCTTGCAGCTGTGTGCGATTCGGTGCCAAATTAGTATTATACTGATAATGTTGTGAAAACGCGTCTGCTAGATCTCTCCACGTACTGATTTGTCCTTTCTCTAACTGCATATACCATTCCAATGATGCCCCACTGAGGCTATCTTGGAAGTAATGTATTAAGAGCAAGTCATTATCAATGTGAGCCGTCATCTTGCGACAGTACGCTCTTAGATGGGTTTTGGGGCAGCTGACCCCCTTGTACTTCTCAAAGTCTGGGACTTTGAATTTCTTCGGTATCACCAATCCCGGAACTAGGCACATGTCAACAGCATCCAATCCTGGAGTCTTTTTGATCTCCAATGACTTGATTTTCTCTTCAACCGTTCGTAGCCTATATGCAGCAAGGTCATTAGTAACCCCCATATTGTGTTGAGGAGGAGATGGTGGAGGTTGGTAGAAAGCATCATATTGTTCATCCATGTCTACTTCAGAGCCCTGACACGCGGATGTGGAACGGTCGACAAGGTCCACGTGGGGAGTTTTAACAATCCCAGAAGTTCCTATATTGTCAGCCACCTTCTTGGCATCAGCAAAAGTCTCAGCATTGTCTCCAGCAGCTGGTCCATCTTCATTTTGAGAGCGTCGATGTCACCCCTCATGGTGTTCTGAGTCTCTTCCTTTTGTTCAAGCGTCATTTGAAAGTTGCGTCTGGTCTCGTAGCGATGTCGAGTAGTCAGCTTTCAAATTCTAGAGGTAGAAAGGAAAAGTCCGATGAGTTGTAATGTCGGGTGAAGGTGCAAAATGCTTATGTTTATGCTTATGATTATGATTGCGTTTTTATTTTTTTAGGGAAGCATTTATACCGACGGTTATTTATCAATCATTCAAGCAGCACAAGAACAAATAAATTAAAAGACTACTCCTCATTCATTCAAATTGTTCCAACATAAACAGAGTACAATCCATCAAGGAATATAGGTTTGCGAAAAAATAATAATAATAGAAAAACAAAGAAAACTTCAAGCTTCATTTCTTCTTACTTCGCGCTCCTTGAGCTCTTCCTTGAATCTTGCCAGCATTTCCTTGCACACACATATGAACTCATAAATAGCCGGAGCGGTAGAGTCATCTATGGCTTCCATAGCATCTCTATGTTTCCATATCAGATCTTTGGCCAACCAGTTACAAAATTCCACCAACCCATTTAGCTTGTTGCGGTATGCGTCTCAGTTATTCTTCATGATGTGAATGGATTGCTCATATGCCGCAATATCACGAGCTAACTGGTCTCTTGCAGCAGACCAAATTGCTTGGTCTTCCTTGATAGCTCCTATCTGATTCTCTTAATACTTAATAAACCTCTTGAGCCCATCCATGTCAACACATATCTTACGCCAGTCTTCTGGTTTAACCCAAGACGAGTTTAGGGCTTCTTCCTTGAGTTGACGTTCTCTATCTTCGCCAGCTCTTGATTGGCGTAGTGCAGCACCAAGTGTCTTGATTTCAGCTCCTAATGTCTCCCTGATCTCCTTATTCTATTTAGTGGCTAGAAGGTACCACTGTTCATTCTCTCGCCATTTTCTATGAGCGTGCTCTAGCTGCTCTTTGATGGAATCTAAGCAACCGTCAGCCTGATTAATACAATCCTTGGTTCTCTTTCTCTTACCCCTTTCTTCATTAATTTTTCTTCCCATCTCTTCAATTTGCTTATCCTTTCTTTCGATCTCATACCTCATGTGATTCTTTTCATTAGTCACATTTTGAAGCTTGACTTGTAAATCTTCGTTTTCTTTCCCTAGCTGGGCTATCTTGACTCTCATCTCTTCCACTTCTTCGACTCATATGGGTACAGGTTGTGGAGTGGTGGGTCTAGGAGGCGCCTCAATAGAAAATGGGAGCTTAACTATTTTGACCCTCTCTAGAACCCACTGCTGAAAAGGCATCCTGGCCACACCATCCCTTCTTCTCAATTCTGATCCTTTAGTATGAACTTTCTGCCAAGATCGTACAATCTGACAGAGAAGTGAGGGATTCTTGGCACCTCTCTCATGAAGGATCATTTCTTCTAGTTCTTTGTCTTCAAGTTTCCCTAACATTTGGTACTCAAATTGTTGTATAGCTAGTATAGGATTATAACTTATACAACCTTTTGATCTGATTAATGGTACGTTGCAAAAACTACCACATCTCATGATGATTTCACTTACTTCTAATTTGTTAGGGTACCACGTGATATTCCTTTCAGAAATCGATATTAGCAATTGAGCCCATTCCCCACTGTTCAATTTGGGAACGGTGGCATGACGCTTGAATACGTGAGAAGTAAGCCATTTGTAGAGAATAGGGAGACAAAATGTCAACACTGAACCCTTTCTTTCATGGCGAAGGTGTAAAGTGTAGAAAACATCAGCCAAGAGAGGGTGTACCGGGCTTTGCTCCTTCTTCTAAACGGCCCAAAATACGCTGACAGCTGCAGAATCAATGAAATCTTTGAAAGTGGGAAACAATACTAGCCCATAGATGAGGAGAGCCAATACATTCACCAAAGCATCCCATTGTTTGTTCTTTAACATCTTAATTGCTTCTTTTTCTAGTACAATGCTTCTAAAGCCAAAGAAATCTTCTCTTTTCTTCCAACCAGCTTTGGCTATTGAAATCGAAATTTTGAGAGCATCGGCCAATTCTTCCACTTCTGGAGTCTGCCCTATCATAGTATAAGGTGCCCTACCCTTGACCGGGAAACCTAGGAACCCCTTAAACTCTTCAATAGCAGGTGTTAAGTAGAAATCTTGAAATAAGAAGCTTCTCATTTGCGGATCATAAAACTGTGCCAAGGCGGTGATAACAGGAATTTGTACTTCAACCATTAGCAGATCAATCACCTGACCAAACCTTCCTATCAGAGTCTTCCTAAAGATCATAGGCATTTCCTTCAAACAATTTACGACTACACTGACATCAGGTTTGAGTGCTTTAAGCTGAATAGTCTTTCTCTTTTCTAAACTCGTGGCCATTGTGAATGTATTTCAACCTGTCAATATAAACGCTTCCCTGAAAATAGAAACTAGTGTAAGTTATGATGCATATGTAAATGTTTATGAATGCAACAATGCGGGATCCAGGTTATCACAAGTATCTCCCACCCTCCTAATAGGTACCAAGATAGTTCTAGATTCTTTACCCAAAATGGCCCACTCACAAGATAGCTTCTATGTTGATGGGTAAGGTTCTCAGGATCACGGACACCGATCACATCAACATCACGCAACAGGCTAGTTGTATTATAACGAGAGTACGATAGGGTCTCTCCTGAGTGGAGTCCTCATGCTAGGCACACGAGGAGCGGGTCCTTGGAGACTAACACTACATGACTACCAACATAGAAACTGGTTCTACGAGTGGTTCCCAGAGTCATGGACCCTTCATGAATCCAATCGTGCAACATGCTAGCCGCGTTACGATAGGATCTACAAAAAGGTCTACTCTTAGGGGAAGCTTTCATGCTAGGTACACAAGGAACGAGTCCTTGGGGACTAACACTAACTACTTCCAAATCTAAACTATGTGTTCTCTCTTCTTTTTCCAAAGCTCGGGTGTAGAGCTTTTACTTGCAATGTTATCCCCCAATCCAGCAGGCAAATATAATAAACAACATACAATAAAGAAAAGAAAGCAATAAATGAACAATAGGAGAAAATCATCATAAAGAAAACAGTTAAGAAAAGGTTAGTACTCTTGAATCGAGTCAAGTTAGGCTTGACTCTCTCTTGCATAGGGCAATGCGAGTCCCCAACAGAGTCGCCATCTGTCATACCTCGAAAAATACGATCCTCGCGATGGACGCAGAAAATACTGTTCGAAACAGAGTCGCCACCGAACTTTATTCATTCCAAGGATGGAATAGGAAAATATCGATAAAACCTTTAAAGAGATAAGAACATGGTCATCACAACCAATATTCTAGGTTCGGGAGTCGATTACATGAGGGGAAGGTATTAGCACCCCTCATGTCCGTTGTACTCAACGGGAACCTCTTGATTGACTCGAGAGTAAAGTTATCTACGCTTGTTTGTTTTCTTCTAAGGTTTCTCCTATAGGGGGAATGGGTGGTTTTAAGATAGGGTGCTCGCCAAGGATTGGGGCCCTTGTGCCTACGTATCTTCACTTGTAAGAAGTGGAAAATCAGAGCATTCGTAGTTCATGGGACTACGGGAAAATGAGGGGATTGTGCTCGCCAAGATCATCGCAATCTTGTGCCTACGTATTCTCATTGATAAATGAGAAATCAGAGCAGTCGTAGTTCGGCTAACTATGGTAAAAGTTTTGAAAATGAACGAGTGTTTAGGTCGCATTCTAACTGCTAAACATTGGCTTGTCTGCTCACTAGGGAAGGCTGAAACACTAGTTTGTTATGCGTGGAAGAATGGATTAAACAATGTTCTTGACAAAGGTGTTTTGGTTAGAAATCGTACGAGGGCGAGGAATTTAATGTTTGAGAAAGTTTCAATCGCACGGGGGCGAGAAAGGAGTGTTGGGTTGAATATTTTAAGGGAGAATGACGATTACTCGATAAACAAGACGTCAGCCTCGCAATCAATTAATCGGGATATTATTGGAATGCTAGATCCCAATAACACCTTTTTCATTCGAATAATTATGAAATTGTATTGGAATGGACAATGACGATATTTGTCCAAATAATTAGGGCACGTGTTTTATAGACGAAAGGTCGAGCAACCCACAACCTAAAGCGTACGCCTCAAGAGCGATTACTCAAGAATTCAAGAAGTGCGAGACTCCAAGAACTCAGTTCTTTCGCAATTTACTTAAGAAAATAGTTTGGATTTGACGTATGGTTTAGAAACATACTAGGGTTTAGACTCGATCGCACGGAGGTAAGGAACGAGGTTAGACGAGTTGGAAATTTAGGAGGAATGACGATTGTTCGATAAGCGAGGTGTCGGCCTCGTAACCAATTAGTCGGGATATCATTGGAATGCTAGATCCCAACGATACCTTTTTCGTTCAATTTCGAAGGTTGTGTTTGATGGACGGTTTAGACGCGAAAAAGTTTGAATTGAAGGAGATTTAGATTCAATCACACGAGGGTGAGAAACGAGGTTAGAGAAGTTGTATGTTTAGGAGGAATGACGACTATTCGATAAAAAAGACGTCAGTCTCATAACCAATTAGTCGAGGTATCGTTGGAATGCTAGATCCCAACGACATCTTTTTCATCCCATTAATTACGAAATATATTTGTTGGACAGTGAATACTTGTCCAAATATTTAGAGGAAGTGTTTTAGAAACGAAAGTTTGAATGACACGCTAATCAAGGCGTACACCTCAATAGTTTTCGCCCTCGAATTCAAGGAATGCGCGACTCCAAGAACTCGATACTTTCGTAATTTAGTTAAGAAAATAGTTTGAAAATATTAGCGGAGGTAGGTTAAAATGGGGTGGGCATATGGCTAGGATTAGCGTTTGCCTACTTTGAAAGGTTTAAACAATATTGAGGTGTTTTAAACGATGGAAGACGAAACGACCACAACTCAAGGTGTGCACCTCAAGAGCGGTCGCTTAAGGATTCAAGGAGTGCTAGACTCCAAAAATCCACCACTTCCATATAATTTCAAAAAGGAGATTTTTATTTATTCTAATAAAATAAAAGATATTTGAAATTTAATAAAAGAAAAATAAGAAATAAATTTGATAAAATCCTAAATAGAATTTAAATAAATTCATATGGCAAAGCAAACATTAATTATCATAATTTATAAATAAAAATCTAAAATAAAACTAATAATATTACTTAATATTACTAATAATAATTTAAACTATATGTAATTATTTTATAAAGTGTGACCCTATTAAAATCTATCAAGTCTTAATTAACTTATATGTAATCCTATAAGCCTAACAGCTTTATCCAATTGTGGCAGCCTAAAAGCCAGCCAAAACTCCTACCGCGCATGCCTTATTAGTAGTGTAAATATGACGTTTCGTTTTTCTACACAGCAATAAATATGTGGTGCCTATCAAGTACCCGCGTGTAACTGTTGGAATTCTAAAAAAAATTAAAAAGAACGGAAAAATGAATTAAAACCAGCCAGGGTAAATGAATCATCTTCCTCGAAATACCTAACCGCTTCACTCTTTCTCCCTAATACTCACGTCCTACCCTCCCATTTTATCTCCTTCTTCTTCCGCCAGAGAGACAAAACCCTAGCCTCTCTTCTTCTATCAGAGAGACAAAACCCTAGCCTCTCTTCTTCTACCCCCAGATCAAACTAACAAATCTCTAATCAACTTCTTTCTGCCAACACAAACCCTTCTGCTGAACCTTCAAAAATGAAACTCCGCCCCTTTCTCTCTCGAACACAAGACGGAAAAAAAACTCATACACAAACTAAATCTACCGCAAATCCAAAACAATTAAACATCAAGCAAAATAAACAGAAAACACAATTGGATTTCAGTGCCTACATGCTCCTATAATGAAGATTTCAAGACTTAGTGGTGTTTACCTCAGGTGCGTATTTCTATGACTTGTTAGCTTTTCTGTTCCTCGTTCGATTCACTTTTATTTGCTTTTCTTCTCCTTAAACTGTTGGATTCTTGGTGCGTAGAAATATGGCTAAGCTCACTATCTTAGAGTCTCAGTGTGAGGCTCTAAGAAGTTCTTCAAAAATTTGAGCTTTGGTGAGGGTTTATGGTGACTTTTTGACAGAGTAACAGTAAGGTTTTTTTCGTGGTTTTGCCATTGGTTGGGATTGTATTTATAGGAGATTTTAGGGTTTGTTTTGGTACGTGCGAAATCGAAATTTGCTAATGAAAAAACGCTTGATTCGTGTGAGGTTTTGTGTAGGACGATTTTGGTGCATTTTGGTAGTACAATTCTGTTAGGTGCTAATACCACGATTTTTGATTCTCTGGGATTTGAGTGATAGTGACTTCTTCTTTGTCTGTAGTGACCTTCAAAATATCTGTTTTTTTTAACTGTGTTTTTACTGTAAGAATTTGAAGATTTTCACTGTGCTGATGTGGAAGTACTTAATTGATTTAAAATAAATCCGACTTTGGGCTTCTTCCCACGTAAACTGTTATGTCGATTGTTTCCTCATAAACAATGCAGTACCTCATTTCCTTTATCTTGAATTTCTGTTGCAATGGAGTAATGACTCCTTACTGGTTTGGGCTGAATCAATTTTATTTCAGGTTTTTCAGATAGGTTTCGGGTGACCTCATGACAATGAATTCCTGGAGCATTGCAGCTTAACTTTTGGAGCTTTGTGGTATGGTTTGGTCTAGACCTTGTTCTTATATTCATGCTTCTTAAATCGTGTTTCATGTTCTAAGGAAACTAGGACTAACTCTTCTATGGAATCACGTCAGCTTTCGCCAAGTTTCTGTGGTGAATAACCTTTTGTCTTTGTAAAATGTTGTTGTTTTGACCTTCTTTCTTTTGTACATGTTCTGCCACTGTCATGTGAGGATAAGGTGATGACTGAGAGTAATATGTTGTATGCGCATTATGGCATGTGGTTGATGCGAGCTCAATGCTAAGCAGAATGATGTAAAATTTAGCACAAATGCAGGTGCATGGCTTATTTTCCATTGCATTGCTAATATTTTATTACCTTTATGCTTATCCTCTTACCACTGTCATGATCTTTAAGAGGAGTTTTTCATGTAAGCAATTGTTTTCTTTAGGCTTGTATCTTTCTTCTTCTCAACAAATGTCATCAAATTCATATTCCCATGGTTTTGACCCTTCCTTTACTTTTTATTGGTTCTGCTTTTAGGAATCAACACCATGAGGAAACATTCCATTGATGAGGACTTGGAATGATGGCAAAATAACGGAACTATTTTCGAGATTAGGACGGCTTGGGAAGAAATTGGCATTTCTGATACCAACTTATGGGAAGACTGCACCCTAACAAATCTTGCAGCATCTACATCAAGATCTTTTGCAACTTAAGCTTTAGAGAGTTGTCTTGAGTTTGAACTCTGTTGCTTAACTTGTGCTGGAAGTATTTAGTTAAGATAAGTCTGACTTTGAATTTCTATCTTCAACTATATAACCTTGTCATGTTTACTGTTTTTTTTGCAGGAAAATACTACCCAACAGAGCTGTCATGCTTGTTGGTTCCTCAAGAGTTCTCTTTGGAGGGTATCATCCTTATCTTTGTATGAGAGTTTGGTGCAAATGGTGTGCACGACTTGAAAGTCGGGTTTCTGACAGTTCTGGTCAAGAAAGCTGTGGTTTGTGGAACAGGATGACAAATCATTTGCTGAGGAATTGCTCAACATCTCATTTGAAGGTATGAGCTTTGCTTCTCCTTGTCAATTCTTTCTGGCAAAGTATCAGGGTAAAAGCAACAAGACCTTCTATGATCATTATTATGTGTCTACTGAATTTCTTGTACCATACATTTGATCCTTGTTTTTCATTGATCCAGTTACAAGAATTTGGCTGCAGGCGAGCAAGGCTATCAGTCCTTACGACAAACCTTCGCCAGATTTTCCCTCGTATTGTATCTGCGGTTTGCTGGAAAAGAAAACCTGGGTAGTGCAACTTAAGCCAACATATTCTGCTCTCTCTTGCATAGATTAACTTTGTCAGATTCACCAGCTCAATCCAACGCTTGCCCAAATTTGGTATCGACGGCACACACAAATTTGAAACAGAGCCGACTCAGATTTTCTAGACTTAACTTTAATAGTTTTTTTTTACAATTGAATTTGTGTCTTTGACAATTGAGTTTATGTTCTTTGTGTAAGAATGAATAATCTGAATGCTTGTGCTATTTCTTGCTTCAACTTGTTTTCATGTGTATTGATTTTCTGAGAATTTTTATGATGAAAGTTAGAATAGAATGTTGTGACTACTTGCAAAGAAAAACATGCAGTTAATTGGTTTCGCAATTTTTGTTTTATGCTTCCAACAATAATCTGTAGATCCAAGTGCTCCCAAATTTGTTGTTTTTGGACTACTCAGTATGAATTGATTATGATTTAACCATGAGGTCATTGCAAACTAAATTGACTTAAGAGCAACTCCTGTTGGATACTGGCGTGGGATTTATGATATCATTACGTAACTTTAGTCACGCAGCATGACTTTAGTCAGTTGAATTTAAATGAATATTTCAAACTTGATGACATTTGGTGTAGCTTTGTGGCTTTAGATTTCTCTTGCAACTTGAATGGATATTCTGGACTTATATATTTACTTTGCAAACTCTCCTTGTTGTTCAGTATTCCTCCTGAGACATAAGGCCATGTAGTATATATTACCTTTTCGCTACGGCATATATTCACGACCCATGAATTCGGAAGTGTTGCATAAATTAACTTCTGCGCCTTAATGTCCAAAAAACCTGACAATTTAAACCTCTGTGTCTCTCACTTTTTCAAAACCATTTAATCACAAGTTATGTAATGATTTGAAATGTAATGGATTCTTTTATGAAGTTACCACTTTAAGATAACATGTAAGGTCATGAGGTAAAGTTTGGATTGATGCAATTGCTTGTGGAATAACTTTAACCACACAGCCCATCACCAAACGAAATACCCATTGTAAATGCCTTTCTTTTGTGAAAAAACTTTAACCACACGGCCCATCACCAAACCAAATACTCATTGTAAATGCCTTTCTTTGACTTAACTAGGAAATCAAACATTCATTTCTGCCTACGGGCATCGTAGCTCGAAACACCAACAACTTCTTGCTTTGAACATCCAAAATATCCATATTGATGAGATTGGCTTTGAAGCTAATGGATTTGTATAATATAGGTGGTCTATTCCTCAAATATAGCTTGTATGGTTATGAACTGATGCATTATACCATAAGCCTTTGAGATGAATTGAAATATCTTCTGAACTCATTGCATCTAAATTCTAATTCGACTATGACTTGAAATTGACAAGCTAAATCTAAGTTTGTCACAAACTGATTTAGAATCCAAACATAGCTTGACGCTTGCAATCAATTCGAACAAAGCCTGAGGCTAAATCGACCGTGTCTATAAGCATCATGTGAAGTATCCTTGAACATCTTGAATTAAGTGCAGATCATAACAAGCAACTTGTAGTGAGGCTTAAACAATCTTTAAAGAATCTTTTAATCAAGTTGAAATAGAGCGTAAATTTCCTGAAACTGTGTGGCAAGATAGATCCAATCATGTACTTTATGTCATTGATTATATCGTGTCTGTCTGATCGTGAGAACGAGGACACACATGAGTTTGGGTACAAGGGGCTGGAGGCGCGCTCCTCCCACAAAAATTCAGCATAAATTTCCAGGGATTATCACCACAATGAGTATTCACAAAGTCTTTATAAACGAAGTCTTAGAGAATCATGGCCAGAAGTCGTGAAGCAGTAAAACATCCATTAACTACAGGTGTAGGACAAATTTGGGGTATGACACCTGTCCTCGAAACTCTTCTCCTCAATAGCTTGCTCGAGCCTCAACGCAGTAATGTTCGCATTTAACTTGGCTAATTCCTCTTTAGTTTTTTTATAGCTCAGTCACAGTCTCGGCCTGGATCGTATACTTTGCCTTGTAGTAATCAAAAGTGTTCTCCAACCTGAGCACCTTTGCTCCAAGCTTCGCATATGTTGTTCGCTGCTTCTCCATCCCCTAGTAGAGCATGTCTCCTCGTCATTGAAGAATAGGTCCACCTCTAGGACCCTCATTAAAGTGGCCACATCTTGTGCCAATGCTTTTCTTCTACCCGCCGCTAGAGAAGAACCCCTGCTCAAAGAATAGCAATGAGGCAACGCAAAATTTTCCCCAATGATTTCCCTCATAAGAACCTCCTCAAAGAACCCTTTTGGTGCTGCCATGGGTGTCCTGTTTGGGGGAAGACTGATCGCCCCATTAAGAAGAAGAAGAGTCGAGGCCAGAGTCGCACCAGGACTGGTTTAGGAGTTAGACAATCCTATTTTTAGAGCTCCTTTTTTCACCCTTTGCTGCAGCCCCCTTGTTCATCGCCATCTTGATCATGTGATCCTGAAGGTTGGACATTTTATCTGCGAAAAATGATAAACACAGTTTAATATTCTAAGAAAAAATAAGCATACAAGCAAATTAAAAGAAAAACAGCTACCTACAAACAATCTAGGATCCTCGATGGTATTATACTCGAGGAGATCCTTGGTGTTAATCTATCAGGCCTCATAAATGGATTAGCCATGCTCGTCAAGGACAACCTCCTCGTTCTTGGTCTCCCACCGAGCATGAGCGAAGCTGTCAACAAACTTCACAAGTTTGTTGAACCCATGTTGGTCCTTGAGGTCCAACTCGTTAGGCTTAGTGATGTAATAATTTGTGCCCTCTTCAAAATGGGCATTACTCTAGCGAAGGGCGAACTTCGAGACCTGCCTCGTCACCTTGTCCCCATCCTTATCGCGACTCACACTCCCATATACCTCGAACGCAAGCACCTGCTCAAAATTAGAGTCGATGGCTGCTCTTGACACTGGATTGATCGTATAATACATATCCTTAAATGTACGAATGGAGTCCGTGAACGTCTTAAACAACTTCTTCGGCTGCTTGAGGGACACCCAATTGTGCTTCCCATGCTAAGTTTGTCTTTGAATGGGGAAACAACGAAGAACCGGGGGATGGTGGCGTCGATCTCGAAATATTAGCACATGGTCTCAAAGGCCCGGATAAATGCAATTGAGTTCGGATGCAACTGAGGGTGCTAACTTCAACTGGTCAAAAATACCTACTTGGAAACCACTGAACATAAACTAAAGCCTCAGCTCTTTGAAAGCGTACTAGTACAGGGAAAAACGGTTCCCTGAGAAATGCGAGCAGATTCGTTCCTCCCGATCAGTCTTATAAACTGCCCAATTCTCCTAAGCCCCCGAAAACCATGCGCCTCCTCGACGATTGTAAATGCACTCTCCGAAAAGTGTAAAATGCAAGACAATCCCTCGAGGTTCCGACCCGACCCAAGCCAAGTCAGGATCGTTTATGGTATCGACCAGGTGAAGACCTTCGGCGTTATGAGCCATAGAAACCTGAAATGCAGAGGACAATAGTGAATTTGACGATCAAATCAAATCCACCCTTCCCCTACAAATCAAGTGAAAGGGAGAGGAGAGGCACAAGGACGCTGCCCTCGACCAAAGCCCTTATTCAACAGCAAGCAAAGGGAATCGTGAGGATCTTTTCCTCGAAGGAGATTTCATTTGAATCATGAACAAAATCATGAGGAAAAGCCTCCTCAATGCAAAGCTTCATTAGGAAATACACGAATCTTCATCAAAAAATTCATGAGCTTCATGAGGAAGAGCATTCTTGACATAAAGCTTTGTCAAAAAATTCATGAGCTTCGCGAGGAAGAGTCTCCTAGAAATGAAACTTCATCAGAAAATTCATGAGCTGCGTCGACGCAGGTTCTACACAATGCCTTAATGGCTGCGCCTGAATGAATATCGAAAGAAATAACAATGTAAAACACTAACTTTCCTACTCTAAAACGCAGTTCTAACATAAAATCTCCCAACCGCAGGTGTTTGGAAATGGAAAAGATACCTCCAAACACCAACATCCACCGGAACCAAACATGGAAATAAGGAAAATCTACACTCAATAACTAATATGCAAGCCATGAAAAAGTAAAACTTACTTGAATTTTTTTAGGAATAGATTAACGTTGATGACGACGGCGGACGGTGGAGACAATGCTCTACGATTTGGAGGAAAGTAGAGGGAAGAATGAAGACAAATATGCAAATGTCCCTCCACTTCTTCCTATTTATAAGACAACTCCATTGCATGGATAAACGTGTGTCCACCTTGCTCATGATCACCCCTACCCCTAGGCCATCATTGAATATTTAATAGCAGCGACATTTGTCTCGAGGGACAAAGCATTTGTATTTTCGAGTCCCATCAGTCTTCCGGAATCCAAGATGTCGAGAACCACTTATCGAAGACAAGCGAAAAAGTTCACATTCCTTCATGAACATGGCATCGGCGATAAACTTTCGCATTCCATCACGAGCATGGCCTCAGCAAAAAACTTTAGTGTTCCTTCACGAGTGTAGCCTCGACATATAGCTTGAAGCAAATGTACGGGCGACATGATAACTCACGAGGAGATTTAAACACTCAACGGGAACGCAAGTTAAACTCTCAACCGCAGTCCATACACAAAGTGTCTTCCTCGTAACTAAAATCATACGAGTTATTGGAAAAACATCGTCCTCGTGGGTGCAAACTCACAGACAAGAGAATCCCACGACGAGCACTATCTACGACAATGTGAGCTCGCAATCGTGAGCCCGAACGAATGCCCTCATCGCACAGAGTCCCTTGATCCTCCTCAACACGTGAACTGACTCTAAGTCATTAATCATCTGCCTAGGAGTAACGACTCGGGGGCTCCTGTTCTGGATTGGGCCTGTGGATGACCCATGGTCGAGAATGCGTTTCTCCACATTTTTTTCACTCGATGATATGTCACGAACTTGACCCGTACACCTTGCAGAACCATTTTTCCCTTTGTAATGGACAAGTCCATCCATTTTTTAGGGAGTGCAGTGCAGTTGATCCAGGACGACGATCACGAGTTGCTCTTCCCTACTTTCACGTAAGAATCCTGATAGTCATTCGTTGTGAGACTAGAAACTCAGCCAATAACGGAGACCATTGGCCAAGCACTAAGGGCTCACTATAAAAACCCTCATCTGCAGGAGGGTCAGGTAGTCTATTCTTTACCTTTTCTTATTTACCTCTTCACTCGATCTGACTTAAGCATTAGAGTACTTGCAAGTACACCTCCCTTCATCGACTGTTCAAGACCGCGAACATGTTGTTGGCCACTCAGTTATTCTGATCAACTGTTCGGATCAAATAGTAATAACAATTGAAGAAACCAAAGATCTGGAAATAATAAAAATAGAGAATGTGCAAGGATCCCTTGAAGCCAGAGAATTGAGACTAAATTAAAAAGAGACAGATAAAGATTTTGAACAGGCCTTGATTGCTCATTCAAGAAAAGGAGGTTCTGATGAAATAAAGAGAAGATAGAAGTAGGGAAAAAGAAAGTACCAGAAAGATGTCAGACCAGATAGCAAAGAGAAGAAGAAGTTTGAATAAAGATTTGAATCCTGTAAAGGAAGAGGAGGATCTAGAAAATTTCATAAGAGGAAAAAGTTTCAAGATAAGAGAAAGATTCAATGCTTCAACTGTGAGAAGTATGGTCATTTTGATTCAGATTGTTGGTTTGGAAAGGGAAAGCAAAAGGTTGGTGCTAAGGAAGCTAACATGGTAAAAGATGATTCAAATTCAGATCTTGTCAAGTTGATGATAACAACCTCTGAAGGGGCTCAAACTTCTAATGTGGTACTTAGACTCTGGTTGTTCTGATTACATGACTCGACACAAGGAGTGGTTGATTGATATTAACTCAAACAAGAAGACAAGTTTGAAGCTTGAAGATAGAAGAAGCTTAATGCTAGAAAGCATGTGCAAGATTCTCATACAAAGAAAGGAAAGAAAAATAGCATTGATCAAAGATGTGTTATTTGTTCTAACTATGCAATGTAATATGCCGAGCATTGGTTAGCTGGTCAAGAAAGGATTCTCAGTAATTATGGAAGGAGGCTCACTAAAGTTATATGATAAGAAGAAAAGAATGATTCTAATATGAATTTTGACAAGAAACAAAATTTGGAAGGCTAATTTGAAGACCTTAGAATCACAATGTCTTTACTCATCAATTTCTGATGAATTTTTTTGGCTTTGGCACAAAAGATATAGGAATCTAAAATTTAGAAGTTTAGGTAACTTGGATACTATGATGTTTGTATAAGGAATGCCTAAGATAGAGACACCTGATAAAGCATATGACATTTGCATGCTTGGGAAGCAAAGTATGTTACCTTTTGTGAAGCAGATTTCAATGAGAGCCAAACATGTAATAAATATAGTTTCATCTGACATTTGTGGACCTTGTGAAACTCTTTCTTATGGAGGAAGCAAGTACTTTATCTCATTTGTAGATGAATTCAGTAGAATGTTGTAGGTGTACCTGATAAAGACTAAAAGAGAACCTTTAAACATGTTCAAAAGGTTTAAGGTTATGGTTGAAAAATAGAGTGGAAGACTGATTAAGATACTTAGGACAAATGGGGGAGGTGACTTACCTAGAAAAATATGATACTTTGCGAAATGTATTGCGGAAAGAAAAAAGTTTGTACAGAGTCGCCACCGAACTTTATTTATTCCAATGAACGAATAGGAAAATATTGAGAAAACCCTTTTTTTAAATGGAAAATGGTCATTGCAACCATACCCGGGTTCAGGAGCCGGTTACGCGAGGAGAAGGTATTAATACCCCCTCACATTAGTTGTACTCAACAGAAACCTCTTAGTCTAATTAGTGATTTTGAGTATTAACTTATGCTTATTTGTCTTCTTCGAAAGTGAAAGGTTTGTAAATGATTTTAATTAAGGCTTAAAGGAAAATTGTTGATTTTATTATTAAGGTGCTCACCAAGGATTGAGGCCCTTGTGCCTATGTATTCCCTCGTGCAATGGGTAAGTCAGAGCAATAGTAGTTCGACTCTACGGTTTATTGGTGTGTGTTTTAGATGTTAATCACTCGAACATGAGAAAGATATCTTGTACCCAAACAATTAAAAACGAAGAATGGAAGACTCCACACCCCTCTTGTTTAACTTTAGTGAAAAGTGTTTTAAATATAATTTGGTATTTTAAGGAAATATTTGTTTGAATACGGTAAAGATATCTCGCATCCAAATAATTGAGGAGAAATTGTAAAGACTCAAAACCCCTCATTGCTTTTGAAAACAAAGTTTGACAGTGATTATATGTCTTGATTTTGATTGATAAAAATACTCGATGTAAGATCGAGGTTTGAATTTGTGTGATGGCGATTGCAAAAGGAAACCAACTTACTAAAGGAGAAACCACTTGACGTTAGATCAAGGGTTTGTGCTTAGTTGATGGCGATGCACAAGGCAATCGATTTACAAGAGTGTGAAAAGAAGGCTCGACATTCGATCGATAATTATTTAATTTTTTTTAAAACCATTTGATATGATGGATACGAATAGTAACGCGAAGGGTGCGAAGCTACCGAAAGAAATTTAATCGGATAAAATCATAACGATGTTGGATCGTCAAAAATTAGCACAAATTGAAAAAAGACAAATTGCTACCGCATAATCGCTAATCGCAAATCAAATCAAGAAACAACAAGGGTAATTAAAAAATCACAAATTGCAAATCGAGACGTGAATCGATAAGCGCAACAAGTGGATTGTCACTATGCTAAACCGTCGGACGCGTATAAAATTGAAATACAAGGATAAATAAATATAGAACATCACACATAATCTAATAAAAACCATCACTAGCTTGCTACACTTAACGTGATCATCGCAAGAGGGACCAAAAATTATGCGGATCTAAATTTATCCAAAAAACGTAAAGCAAAAGAAATTTTATAATGTGTTAAAATAATAAAGTTGTTAATGCAAAAATACGATCATCGCAACCTGATCAAACCAACACAATCAAATCATAAATAAAAACTGTATTAACAAAATTTTAATTTTTATATATATTTATCATTATATATTAAAAAGTATCTACTAAATATAAAGCTATATACATGAATAACATTATATATTATTTAATATAATAATAAATTATATATATATATATATATATATATATATATATATATATATATATATATATATATATATATATATATATATATATATATATATATATATATATATATATATATATATATATATATATATATATATATATATATATATATATATATATATATATATATATATATATATAACAACTTGACATATACGCATATTTGTATGATGCAGTGCATCCACAAAGTTCATATGGACATATTTAGATGACGTAGTAACTTTATACATATATAATAAAAATAAATCTAATGCCTAAAAAATGGCATCAGGAAAAACGAAATCTATGATTCACATATGTAATCCCCTGACACATCTAAATAGTAGAAATTGTTTCATGTGTAGATAGTTAAACCGAAAATCAAAGAATATTATACCTGCAGGGTGAATCCGCCGTCTGGTCTCTTTCTTTTTCTTCTTTTCTGTTTGTCCTCCTTTTTCTTGTTTCTCTTCTCTTTTTTATAGCCTCAAGATTATGCCACAAATGGAATTGGACAAATAAATTTATTGACATTATGAACTTTGTCCACCAAGTTTTATTCCCCTTTTAATTTTGGTTAATCTTGTCATAAATTTGTCTTTGATAGTTTGATGATCTTGTCATGTGAATGTTTTGAAATGTGTTAACAATAATAATAATCATAATTAAAAAAATAAAAATAAACATGGAACTTATTTTGATTTTTTTGTGTGAATAATAGAATTGAAGGTATAAAAAAGAAAAATTTAAAAAAAGAAAAAGGAATGGTGGGTTTTGAACCCCAAGACCTTATGCTTGAATATCCTTGAATTCTCATTTCATTACCAACTGGGCTATCTTCTTTATTTGAAATAAAATATGATTAAGACATATATAATAGTAAAGTGTCTGAACAAAATTGAGTTATGAAAGATGCCCTTATTTAATTAACTTGAACTAGAAGGTATGAATGACAGCGGTCTTCGTACATTCGTGGTGGAAGATAATTAAATATGAAAAAACCCGAATTTTGTCATTTGAGGAAATTATATGAGATGTCATGAATGTATGGAGAATTTTGTTTGTTTTTTACTAGAAATATGATATGAAAAACACACTCTGTGGGGATAATGAAATGACTAAAAATGAAAATATATCGAGTACGGTAAGGTAAGAATACTGGCTGGGGAAAATAACATATTTCTGGAGATCTGGCAGGATGGCAAAGAATAACTAGGAATACTTGGAATGAAAAAGGTTAAATCCTTGAGGACATCTAGCAAAGCATTAGATGCAAAATGAACCAAACTCAGTGACAAAACATCTTGAAAAACTTTAGATGTGAAATGAGACCAACTTGTGGTGGTATGTCAAAGGAGACATCAGAGACATTCAGAAGAGCATTGAATGAACTCTAGAAAACATATCAAGCACATTCATAAAAGCATTCGATGGACGAAAAAAGCATTGGATGAATGAAAACCAATTCAGATATTCTTGAGAAGACATCTAGAAAAGCATTAGATGGAAGGAAGTGAACTCGAAGGCATCTAGAAAAGCATTGGACCGAGTTGTCGACCAAACTCAAAGATATATTGAAAACATCCAGAAGAGCATGGGATTGAAACAAATTTTGACCTTGCAAAAATCAGTCACATCCAAGAATGACATTGTACACAAATAGAAATACAACATTCAAGAATGACATTGGATAAAAAGGATCACGACATCCAAGAATGACATTGGATATAGAAGAAAAAACATTGTCCAAGAATGACATTGAACGAAAACACAACATCCAAGAATGGCATTGGATGGAAGTGAGCAATATGACACCCAAGAATGGAATTAGATGTATAGGAAATAACGATATCCAAGAATGGCATTTGATGCAAAGAAAATAACGAAATCTAATAATAGAATTGGATGAAGACACAACATCCAAGAATGACATTAGACGGAGGTGAAAGTATGTAACGAAATCCAAGAATGACATTGGATGAAAGTAAGAAAAACAACATCCAAGAATGGCATTAGATGAAAGCACATCATGGCATCCAATAATAGCATTGTATGGAAGTGAGAAACAACTTCCAAGAATGGCTTTAGACGAAAAAGGAATTGCAACATCCAAGAATGGCATTAGATGAAACTGAACAATATGACACCCAAGAATGTTTTTGGATGCAAAGAAACACAATATCCAAGAATGAAATTGGATGAGAGTGAGAAATACTCTAGAAAAATAATGCATAAGAAGCATCCAAGAATAACATTGGATGTGGAGTGAAACTAAATATGACGAGATATCATAGACATCCAAGAATATCATTGGATAAAAGGTAAATTAAGACACATCCAAAAATAACATTGGATGGAAAATAGAAAAAGACAGACACATCCAAGAATAACATTGGATGCAAAAGAAATAGACAGACACATCTGCTTTGTAGGTGCCAAGTGAGTTGAACTTTGACCACAAGGTAAGATGTTAATAGTAACAGGACCTCGGGAGATGCAAATGAGCACGAAATACACTTCGAGCTATGCTTGATATTGAATTTTGTATGATATATGAATGATCAGATGCTTGCAATGTAAATGCTTATGGCAACTGGGTAAGACTCTTTTGGTGAGGTAAGGCTAGAACACCGATTCCACAACATGGGGAACTCTAGCAACTCTGCCTTCGAAAGATTTCTCGAACACAAGTTCTGTCATCCTTGTTAGATGTATCACGATGATGATCCTTTTGGGAAGGACTAATGAGCTTTGCTTGGGGATCTTTTTGAAGTGGATTGCCCCAGGCTGACTGATTCTTGAAATGACAGCTTCACTGGTTGCTTGAAATGCTTTCCCTAACATGAATCTTGAAGAGATTTTCTCTGGACAACAGGATCTTTGAGTGTGATATACCCTTGATAGTATAACTTATCAAGTCCCTCAACTGTTTGAACTTCCTTGATGATTTGTGCTTACTTGCAAATAAAATATTCATTGAAAAATGATAATTTTAATGCAATTCTCATGCAATTTTTGAAATTAAGATCATTATTAGAATGATATTGTTGATGTACAACAAATGGATCGCTGGTCAAAATGCAGTATTGGTTTAGACATGTAAAGTGAAAGATGATACAAAGGTATGATGCCAAAACAAATGATTAGCAAATATCTTAGGAGTCAGTTTACACAACCTTGTTGTAGTATGCTTTCAAAACAAACCTATCTTCAATTAGGTCTTTTGAGGGGTGTAATGTGGCATGGTTCACGGTTTTCAAAACAAAGGATATAAGGCTAAAAATTTTAATTTTTACCCAACCCATTCTCCATGATGATCTCTAGTCTTATGTTCAATTAATTCAACATATGCAATCAAGTTCCAAGAGATTTGGAATTGCACCGATGATGATGGCTTAAAAGACAAGAGATTTTTGAGATAGTAGAAACTTCTTTCCTACAACAATTTTTTGTTTTTACTTAGGACTTTAGCCAACTAAAATTGTATTTGTTGAGGATTTTGACAACCTCTTTTGATTGATTTTCTTTTTTCATCTCTAACTTCTTCCTGGAGTGTTTCTTTGAAGCTTTCAGTTCACCGAGATGCCCTGATTTTTTTGCCTAAGTCACCTTTTTAGGTTTTGACTTAGGGCTTTCTCTTTTTTTTTATCTGGGAAGATAGTGATTCTCATTAGCTTCTTTGACAATTCTTTGATGTGTGCGAAGAAAAGCTTGTGCTTGAAACCTTTATTGAAAGGTGTATGGAACGACTCTCTTAAATTTGAATGCACATCTGAATTAATTGAGAACTACCATGCCCCAGGTTAAGGTTACGATTTTATTTTGTACAAAAAACATCAACTTTTAGGCTCAAAGGAGTTGACGAGGGAATAACTTCCTTATTTCTCTAATGTTTGGGAATTGAAACAATGCCTTACATCATCGGCAAAATTGTATTTGAAAGCATGCCAATCGACAATTTGGGTATATCATTTTCGTCATTCTCCCTCCATTATTTTCTTAGATAATAGTTTGATAAAATAAAGATGAATGAGAGAAACACTAGTATATTTTTGAGTTCTAAGAGAGGAAAGCCTAAACATCCACAAATATGAAAGATAATGAATTAATTCAAAACATGCAATGCTCATTTCATTAATATTACCATTCAGAGACAAACAAGTTTGAAAGCAAATAAAATTAATACAAACAAAGAAATTGCCAACAGAAAGAAAACAAGGCCTAGTGACTAATCAACATCAAGGATGAGCTTTCTTGTCTAATCCATTGGCTTTTGGAAGTGACTTGTCATGCTCTGACTCAGTCTTCACCCACTCTATTTTGGCATATGATTTTTGCCAACATTGGGAGTTCTCTTCATGAAGGTTAACACATCTCCTCTGACCAAGTCTTGTACTATAGCCTTCTATGCAAAACAACCTTCTATATCATGACCTGCAACTCCCTCATGGAATGCGCAATAGAGGTAGGGCCTAAACCCAGGTGGAAGAGGATAAGGTAGAGACCTAGTCGTGATCAAACCTTTCTGGACCAAGTAAGGATACACCTCAGTATATGTCACGGGAATAAGGTCAAATTGAGTTTTATTCCTAGCATTACGAGTCTGGTTCCGGCCAACATTCTGTTATGGGGGAGCTCGAGCTAGTGGAGCATTAACCACAAGAGCAACTACAGCTACGTATGGTTGGCCATACTGTCGTTGCCTGTGATAAAGTCTTCTTTCATTTGTAACAACATGGTATCACCCTCCTTCTTATTTTAAAAGCTCTCAGAGGACTTTCTTGCACCACTAGAGGCTTCACCTTTGGCAATCTTTCCACTCTTATACCTTCTTCTAGTATTTCTCTAATAGTGACTAGGTCAGCAAAACCAGATGATACACTTTCTATCATATTTTTCGAAAAGAAAGGTTGAAGTGTGTCCACGAACAACCCAGTCAGTTCTTTCTCTGCTAATGGTGGATCCACCTGGGAAGCTAGCACTCTCCAGTGCTGAGCATACTCTTTGAAGGAATCTTTCTCCTTTGGGGACATGTTCTCCAATTGATGGTGATTTGGTGCCATGTCCAAATTGTACTTGTATTGCTTCAAGAAAACATCATCCAAATCTTTCCAGCTTTGGATGTGACTCTTTTCAAGTCCTATATATCATTTCATCGAGGCTCCACTCAAGTTGTCTGGGAAACAACGAATAAGCAGTTTGTCGTTGTTGGTATAGGAAGCCATCTTGCGTTAGTACATTACCAAGAAGCTCTTGGATAGGTATGCCCTTTATACTTTTCGAAATTTGGAATTTTTAATTTGGCAGGTATCGCTACTGTGAAAAAAAGAGGCCGACAATGACTAACAGAGTCGCCACCTATCGTTATTTATCCCAAAGAGGGGAAAGGAAACGATCGGAAAAAACCTGACGAAAACGGGAAAAGACATGGTCATCGCAACCAAGTCCTAGGTTCGGGAGTCGGTTACACAAGGAGAAGGTATGAACACCCATCACGTCCGTCGTACTCGACGGGATCCACACATGTGTTGTCTATCTATAAGGGTGTGTAAACTATCTATGCAAAAGGCTTATGGACAAAAGAAAAAAGAAAAAGAACTGACTCGACAGAGCATCGCCGCTATGTGCCTACGTACTCCCTCGTGCAATGGGAAAGTCATAGTCAATGTAGTTCGACTAACTACGGCTGGAGAAAGGGGGAAGGTTGCTCGCTAAGACATCGCGTCTTATGCCTACGTACTTTCATCTGGTATGAAAGATCAGAGCAAACGTAGTTCGGGCTTACGAGAACACAGGTTGCTCAAGAGTTTTACCCGAGTAGGGTTAAGAGACAGTTCTAGCAGTTTGGTGTATGCAGCTCGACCATTGGAGACTTAGGCGTTACCGTTTGCGATAGGACTGAAAGTTAACAACACTCTTGTTTATGAAAAGTTTTTCCTGATTAAGATCCCGAAGAATAAAAAGGTTTGCAGTGTTTTTGTGTTTTTTAGAGAAGAAATGTTTTGAGTTATGAGTGTTCATAATGTATGTTGTAACAAAGTCTAAAGCCTAGGATCAAATGTGTCGCATATCGTCCTAAGGACGTATACTAAACACTCTAGGAAATTGAGAGGTAGCCACCCAATCACCATTTCCCAAGTATAAGGCTCATGGCACAACATTCATTATCTTTATTAAGTGGATTGAAGTTGTTTGAAGATGAGAAGAGAAAGGGACAAACTAAAAGGGGACTAGACCAAACCCTAGAAGTTGTCATGCAAAGTGCTCATAAAGTTGGGATTACAAAAGGGGAACATCTACCTAATGTTGTCATGCATGGTTAGAACCCTAATGTCTATCATAACCTCTCTTAAACAAGAGAGATTAGAAATCCTAAGGGAAGGAAGACAATAGAAGAAGAAGAAAGAACAATGGAAACATGCAAATGAAAGAATGCATACATGGAATGCACAAGTAGGATGAAAGTGGGAGGAAAACATGTGTGGGGAAGTAGCCACCACAAGCTCATCTCAACCAAGCATGCATATGAGGATGCAAAGAGAAAAGAGAAAAATATGCATCAAAAGCAAACAAACAAGTGTGACAAAGTCACTAAGAAAACTCCTCATGGATTCATCACTTTAGGTAAGCTTCAAGTTCCTCCTAAGGAGGGACCAAGCTACCTCAAATGACACTCCAAGGTCATTGGACAGAAGGTAAAGATGAAGAGGAAAGCTCAAAAGCAAAAGCAAGTCATCACAAAAAGAAATGCAATCTAGAACACAAAGAAATGCAAGAAAACTAACACAATGAAACCCTACTTGAAAGCTCAAAAGCAAACAAACAAATGAATAAGGAAGAAAAAATATCATGACCTAAAATTGAACAAACATCATCCTTAACATGTTAGCAACATGAAACAAAAGGGATTGAAAGCTCAAAGGATCCAAAAATGTCATATCCAAATCAAACTAGGTCAAGGTGTATGTATGAACTTCCCTTAGAGGTGACTTGACTTGCAAGTTACCTCAAAATTAGGAAAATGGTTCAAAAATTACCAAATAAAATGCACAAGAAAGCTAAACAAGTTGGCAAACAAGTACAAGGCCAATATCCCCTCAAAGCACCATCAAAAGAAAATTAAATTCAAGATGTACCACTTTGAAATGGGAGAATCGAGGGTAAAAAAAAAGCCACCAAACTCAACATTAAAGTCAACCAATCAGGGGCAAAATGGTCCTAAAAAATTGTTCAACTCATCAATTGTATGAGGATCAATTTTAATTCATTGGATCCAAAGGAAATAAGAGAAACAAATGAAAGATCACAGAATGTCACAATTTAAATCAATTAATACACTTCCAATATTCAAATCCAATTTTAATTGAAAACTAAATCAAAAAATAAAATAAAAATTTTCCAAAATTAAAAGACATCTCAAAGTGTCTAAAAAGTATTTTTGTGATTTTTTTGGATAATTGGAAGTAATTAAAAATGATTTAAATGCAAACAGATATTAAACAAAAAATAAAATGGAAATGAAAATAAAATAAAAAGACAGACAGTGTAAATAGCAGTAAAAAATAGTTGAAAATGAAAATGGGCCAGGAAGGGGGGTGCAAACAACATCTGGGGCCCAATGCGCCCAAACAAACTCAGGGTTCAAAAAAAGATCCACCAAGGCTGGTCAACATAAGGACCAGCGTGGAATGCAGTTAAGACCATCTGATCATCTGGTAATCAAATCACGTGGATGAGAAAATGCCAACACATTAATGACTAATTCAAACGTAATCACATGCGCGTGGTCAAAAGTGGTGCAGTGTGCGTCTTAATCGTGAATGTTAAACAAGAAAGTCATCAGATCGTGTGGTGTGTGAGTCATCTCCTACATTGAGAAGTCAACCAAAACCAGAAAACCAGAGGGCGGCCAGAGATCCCTTCCGATCATCTTCTCCGGCCCCTCAACCACCGTGAACAGTTCCCAAACATGTACAGGTATCAAACTTTCACCAAAAATGACAAAATCATAGTGAAAATTCATCCTCTCATCATGAGGAACTCAAATCCAACCTTGGTTTTCATTTTTGAGCAATAAACAAAGCAAATCGAAGACAAAAAAGAAATGTGCATAAACTGTGAAACTCAAAATCAGCCAACCAAAACATCCAGAATTCATCTACACTTCACAAGGAGTTCAAATCCATGTTTCATTTGCTCTAAAAACTCAAGAACGAGCCAAAATCCAAACAACAAGATTTGTGCACCAAACAGAAATCACACCAAATGCCAGTTCATTTTACATATTAATGGTCTACATGATTTCTACGTCTCAAATATGCAAGAATGGCACAGAATCAAAGCTTAAATAGAGAGATATGGTGATTTTGAAATTACCTAGTGGAGCACCTCCACTGGGTCTTGTCCTTGGCTGAACCTTTGAGCAAACCACCCAGAAACGTTCCAAATGCTTGAATGAAGCTTTTAGTGAGCTCAATTTCACTTGATAAGGGCCAAAATTCCAAAACCGATTCTCACTTTTCTCTCCTTTTATCAAGTTTCTATTTCTGCAATTCCACCACCAATTCGAGCTCCGAAGGTTTGGGAAGCTTTCTAACCTTTTATATGTTGGATTCAGATGCACATGGAGCCTTAATTCATGCCCTAAAGCCCAATTGCCAAATCAAATTTTCCTCATTTTTTCACTTGCCATACTCGTGTTTTCTCCACTGCACCAACCTCAATTCTGTTCCAAATCAATTGCACATGGCTTGAGTTGATCAAAGGGCCAAGAATTGAGCCTTGTTTTGATTCTATGGTGGATTTCCAATTTGTTACTTCATGATGAAGAAACCATGGAAATGACTAACCAAATGACCTCTAATTGCAAATGTGAAATTGGCATTGTATTTCGAACATCATTTGCACTCAAAAAATGCATGAATATGCCTTGAAAAAGTTCCAAATCAATTAAATCTCATTTTCTCACTTTAAACTTTTTTTTATGAAAAATTCAAACACCCAATCTTCAATCGAAGCTCCAACCATGACAAGAGATGATTTGGTAATGCAAATGGCCCTATTTGGAGCAAGTTCCATGTTGAAAAGATTTCCATTTGAAGTGTGCAAGTTGGTGAAATGGACCTATAATTTTATGACCTATAATCTCACTTTCCCAAAATACCCCTGACTTGAAAGCCTCATAACTTGAGTTCTACAAATCAGATGAAGGACTTCTAGTACTATTTGGGAAGCTAAGATTATGCCCTACAACTTTCATGTTGGCCAAAAGTTGAGGAGAAACCTCTTTTCTAGGTAAAAAATGGCATGGAAGTTGGTTGACGTTTGTTGACCAAAATCACATTCATCTGATGACCTGTAACTCGTCTGCATCATAACTTGAGTTCTATAAATCCAATCAATGACTTCCAGTACTCAAAAGAAAGCTAATAACATGATCTACAAGTTTCATGTTGGCCAAAAGTTGATATGAGACTTGTATCTTGAGATAGGTGGTCTTGAAGTTAGGCACTAAATAGGGGATTTTACCTTGAGAACCCTAATTTAGTAACTCTTCACACTCTTGATCCTTGATGAGTTGATCTTGAAATGATATATTATACATCTCAACATAATATCCCATGACCATAGAGACTTAGAATTGAGTTGTAACCTCCTTCAATTTCTCAGTTAACTGAGGATTTACCAGATGAAAACCCTAGATGCCACACTTTTGACTAGGGCTTGTTCCACTTCACACAACAACTTGAATAAGCTCCAAATGGCTCTCAAAGCACTCAATGAGCTCTCTCAACATCTTATACCTATAATCATGCATTCAAAAACCTCTGATACTCTTCAATTGGCCTTCAAGTTAGGAGTTGACCCACACACATCCATTTATTCTTTCACAAGACTATTGACCACTTCCAAATGACCTGATGACCATTCAAGCTTGAGTAACATCCCTTGCTTAGGCTCAACAACTTGAGAAGACTTCTCTTGCTATGCACACACTTCTTGATCCCCTGTTTAATGAAACATGCTATGCAATGCAAATGGTAGAACAAAATGAAATGAAATGAAACATAAACCAAGTTAAGAAAAGGTTGAGCAAATTTTGGGGTACAACAGCTGCCCCTATTCAAGCGACTTGGACCTGAATGAGTGAAAAGAGAACGACTTTCACACAATCAAGGTAAAAGACGGTTGAATACCAAAGAACCCGAAAATTTGCCAACCGCGGAAAATCTGAGTATAGCTGTACAGATCTCAAAACACTCCGTTGGGAAAAAGAATACAAACGTCAAAACGGCGCCATGGTCTGGATACCATATTGGCGAAAAGTAACAATCCAAATTACTGGAGTCTGGGTACTCCATAGAAATCGAAGCCTGAATGCTCGAGGTAATCGGAGCCCGAATGCTCAAAAATACAAACTAGAGCCTGGATGCTCAAAGAAACAAAGTAGAGCCTGGATGCTCAAAATGATCGGAGCCTGGATACTCGGTAAAGAATCTGAGTCAGGATACTCAATAATCAAACCCTGACTGCTCGGTAATAAATCTAAGTTTGGATACTCAATAACTGGAGCCTGGATGCTCAATGCAATCTGAGCCTGGATGCTCTATGAAAATAACCTGAGTCTGGATACTCAATCACTAGAGGCTGGATGCTCGATGCAATCTGAGCATGGATGCTCTATGCAATAAACCCGAGTCTGGATACTCGGTTTATAAATCTAAGTATGGATACTCAATAACCGGAGCCTGGATGATCTATGCAAATCTGAGCCTGAACGCTCTATGAATAAACCTGAGTCTGGATACCCGGTTAATAAATCTGAGTCTAGATACTCAAAAATCAGAGCCTGGATGCTCGATGCAAATGGAATATATTCATCAGGATCTTGATATCCTACGAGTTCAAGTCAAACGATGTTGTTGGGAAATAATATGAGTTGTGGTCTGGATACCACATGGCTGAGAAAAACACTAGGTGCCAAGGTCAGGATACCATACGACGATATGAAATGACAACAATTACTGTGATCTGGATATCACAGAGCATCAAATAAAGTAATATGGTCTGGATACCATAACTGCCTTTACCGGAGTCTGGATACTCAACGGAGAAAGTACAAATAGAAATTCATCAGGGTCTGGATACCCAACTGACTTTACCGGAGTCTGGATACTCAACGGAGAAAGCATAAAAACACGAGCATAAGCCATGGTCTGGATACCATAAGGAAAAAAGAACACAAATACACTTGTTGTGATCTAGACATCACAAGGGAATTCGACCAGAATCTGTGTGCTCAATGGATCAAGAGAAAATACCTGTTGGAAAATTACCAGAGTCTGGATACTCAACGGAACTGACCGGAGTCTGGATACTCTACAGACAAAACAATATACCATCAATCGGAAACTCACCGGAATCTGGATATTCAACGGAAAAAGAGTACAACCACAAAACTTATCAAGGTCTGGATACCCAACTGACTTTAACGGAGTCTGAATACTCAACGGAGAAAGCATAATAATATCAATCACCATGGTCTGGATACCACAACCATCTTTACCGGAGTCTGGATACTCGACAGAAAAAAGAAAACCTCCTCAACTAGGAATGGACCGGAGTCTGGATACTCAACAGGGAAAGGAGATCATTACCATACTTATCATGATCCACTCAGATCCGAAGATACTGTTGGGGAATAACATGAGCCGGGGTCTGGATACCACGTGGGCTAAGAGAAACTTAACAACTTTCTATGGTCTGGATACCATATACACAAAGATATTTAAATCTCCATGGTCTAGATACCATATATGGCTAAAGACAATACCATCAACCGAAGTTCGATGACATTACCAGGGAGAAACGCAAGCCGAGGTCTGGATACCATGCGGGATGACGGAAAATGTTATGGTCTGGATACCATTCGGGCGAAGATACTCTTCAACTTGCCATGATCTGGACACCATACATGCACAAATATCAATCAATCATCTGTCGGATACATTCCTGCAAACAAAGAGGTAACAACCTGGTCTATGTTTCACATGAAAAATGTTTGAAAATGGCGTAATGCTCCATACGAAATGGAAATGCTACGCGTTTGGGTAGATCCTATGCACGCATGCGGATGCAACGAAACTGGAACAGCAAAGTAAATGCTAGAGAAACAGAAACCATCCTGTCAGGAACAACAAACAACCCTGTAGGGAAAAGCTTACCCATGCCAATAACGCTTGGACTTACACTTAAGCGAAAAGGCCTCGAAGGGCTTATCTACCGGGGATAAAGTTCATACATGAACAGGAAATCCAAGCTCAACTTAGGATGCAGATCACCACTTGTCGAGGAAAATGCTCGGGCTGACTCTCCGGAATACAAACTTTCTGAGTAACAGACAACTTACCAAGTACCTAAAACATCCAGGCTAAACAACCCAACTTACCTGATAGAGAACAACAATGCCCTGAGCGGCCTTCCAAGATGCAACTCTCTTGGGGAATAGAGACCTAACTGCCAGAGGCCTCAGTCTGCAATGTTGAAAGCTGAGTACCTACAATCAAACTGATGGAGAGGTAAAAGTACCAGGCCACTACTGGGGAAAACTTTGCACCTACTCTGTGGGGATACGCCCAAATCTTGACTCGCTGGGGAGTAAGCACATACTCGTACTCTGCAGAGGATTAAAAGCACACCGGCAAACTGCCAGGTATATGCTAAAACACTACCATAACTCTACTGGGATAGAGATGCAACTTCACCTGCTGGAGAACAACACTGTTTAGGGAACATATGAATCCATCTGTATTCATAAAACCTTGCCCCAAGAGTAACAACCCTGCAAAAGGAAACCAGGCAAGACATCCTATACAACAGGGCTATTTTGGTCATTATCCGTGACATTGTTCAATTAATATCAGAGTTTTAACAATTATTGGCCAAGGCCTGCAAGTTTATGTATGCAAGTTCATCAAAAACATCAGGTGTTTTTCACAAACAAAACAGTAAAAGCTAAAACAAAGCACACAGACAAGTACTGAATAGTATACGTTTATTGATAAACGGCCTGTAAATAGGCAAAGTTTTACAATAGATGCAACTCCTGAAAAGAGGAAGCTGCACAAAACTACAAGTATGCATAAAAGAAAATACAAAAGTGTACATTTTAAACAAAAAGTACAGCAATGTCGGCAATGTGGCACAGACAAACACCATGAGTTGATTCCTCTATAACTCGCCTAACCCTGACGCTTTCCCGACGCTCCGTCTTCAGAAGAGATTGATTCGGATAAACGGCCCTCAGGTTCTCCCAATCCACTAAGAAATGAAGTTCATACGTAGACCGCAGTCATTTGCTTCTCAATCCCTAACTTTTTCCTGAACCTCCCTGTCGGGTTTTCGATTCACTGGGGTACCCATTTTTGCCAAAGTCGCCTTTTCAGGTTTTCGACTTTGCGGGTTTACATCTTTTCATTTTTATCCCTAATTTTTGCCCGAACCTCTTTTTCTTTTTATGGTTCGCCGAGATGCCCCATTTTTTCCTGGAATTTTCTTTTTGTGTCCAGCGGGTCTTTTTTAAGTAAAGTATTTTTTAACTGCGTCTGCGTTCACAGGGGATGCAAAATCCTCACCATCCATGGTGGATAGCACTAAGGCTCCTCCAGAGAAAACCTTTCGTACAACATATGGACCTTCATAGTTGGGAGTCCATTTGCCTTTGTGATTTGAGTATGGTGGGAGAATCTTTTTCAGCACAAGATCGCCCGTCTGAAAGCTACGAGGGCACACCTTCTTACCATAAGCTTTCTTCATCCAGCTCTGATACAACCGACCATATGAAATATATGCTAGCCTTCTTTCATCCATCAGACTAAGTTGATTCAATCTGTTCTTGGTCCAATTTGCCTCATCGAGCTTTACGTCAACCAAAACTCTTAAAGAAAGAATCTTAACTTCTAGCAGTATGACATCTTCCATACCGTACACCAGCGAGAAAGGAGTTTCCCCGGTTGATGTGCGTACAGTCGTACGATAACGGTGCAAAGCGAAAGGCAATATTTCATGCCAATCTTTGTAAGTAACAACCATATTTTGCACTATCTTTTTGATGTTCTTGTTGGCTGCTTCGACGGCGCCATTCATCTTCGGCCGATAGGGAGATGAGTTGTGATGTTCAATATTGAAGTTCTGGCATAACTCCTTCATCATCTTATTGTTCAGATTCGAACCATTGTCAGTAATGATTCGCTCGGGAATTCCATATCTGCAGATGATGTCCTTCTTTATGAATCTCGCTACCACTTGCTTGGTCACATTAGCGTACGAGGCTGCCTCCACCCACTTGGTGAAGTAGTCGATAGCTACCAAGATAAAAACGGTGTCCGTTAGAAGCAGTGGGTTCGATCTTTCTAATCATATCGATGCCCACATGGAGAATGGCCAAGGGGATGACATTATATTCAACGGGCAAGGCGGAACATGAATCTTATCAACATAAATCTGGCATTTATGGCATCTCTTCGCGAATTTGAAACAATCCGAATCCATTGTTAGCCAAAAATACCCAGCTCGTAGTATCTTCCGAGTCATGTCATGTCCGTCGGCATGCGTGCCAAAAGTACCCTCGTGGACCTCTTCCATAAGCAAGCCTGCTTCTTTTTCGTCCACACACCTGAGTAGCACTAGATCGTGATTTCTTCTATAAAGCACACCGTCTGGGTTGAGGTAAAAGTTACCAGACAATCTCCTAAGAGTCTTCTTATCCTGGATCGATTCCCCTGGCGGATACTCTTGGTTCTTAAGGAAATTTTGGATGTCATGGAACCACGACTTACCATCGGAAGCTCCCTCAATGGCAAATATGAAAGCAGGCTTGTCGAGGCGTGAGATGACAATCCTTGGAGCTTCATTCCAAAAATTAACCTTGTACATTGAAGGCAGTGTAGCCAAAGCGTCTGCCATTTGATTCTCCGCTCTTGGCACATGGTGAAAGTCTATACGATCGAAGAATGGTAACAGTCTTCTTGCATAATCCTTGTAAGGGATCAGATTGGGTTGACGAGTTTCCCATTCTCCTTCGATCTGGTTAACAGCTAGCGCTGAATCGCCATATACATCGAGATTCTTGATCCTCAGATTGATAGCTTCTTCCAAACCCATGATACATGCTTTGTACTCGGCTTCATTGTTGGTGCAAGGAAATGTTAATTTGGCAGTGAAGGGGATGTGAGTTCCATGAGGAGTCGTGATAATTGCCCCAATTCCACTACCATATGAATTAACTGCGCCATCGAATATCATTTGCCATTGAGAACCCCTCTCCGTACCTTCAGTGGGTAATGGCTCGTCACAATCTTTCGCTTTCAAATACATAATGTCCTCGTCGGGAAATTCAAACCTCATTGGTTGGTAATCATCAATTGGCTGTTCAGCAAGGTATTCTGACAAAACACTCCCTTTAATGGCTTTTTGGGAAATGTACTGGATGTCGTACTCTGTCAGTACCATTTGCCATCTGGCAATCCTTCCGGAAAGTGCCTGCTTTTCAAAGACATATTTAATCGGATCCATCTTCAAAATTAGCATGGTTGTATGATTGAGCATGTACTGTCTTAAACGTTTGGCCGTCCAAGCTAGTGCGCAACACGTTTTTTCAAGCATTGAGTAACGGGACTCACAATCTGTGAACTTTTTACTCAGATAATAAATCGCATGCTCTTTTCTTCCTCTCTCGTCGTGTTGACCGAGAACACAACCCATACTATTCTCAAGAACTGTTAAATACATGATTAATGGTCTTCCAGCAACCGGCGGTATCAGTATCGGAGGCTCCTGCAAATACTCTTTTATTTTGTTGAGTGCTTTTTGACAATTTTCGTTCCAAACAACCGCCAGATCTTTCTTTAACAATTTAAACATTGGCTCATACGTGGCTGTTAGATGAGATATGAACCGAGCGATGTAGTTCAACCTCCCTAAGAAGCCACAAACCTCTTTTTCAGTCTTCGGCGTTGGCATTTCTTGAATAGCTCTTGTTTTTGCAGGATCTACCTCAATTCCTTTTCTGCTGACAATAAACCCCAATAACTTTCTGGACCGAACTCCGAAAGTGCACTTATTCGGATTCAACCTCAATCTGAACTTCCTCAACCTCTCAAACAGCTTCAATAAGTTGACCAGATGCTCTTCCTCCGTTTGAGACTTCGCAATCATGTCATCAACATAAACCTCGATCTCATGATGAATCATATCATGAAACAAAGTTACCATTGCCCGCTGATAAGTTGCCCCTGCATTTTTCAACCCAAACGGCATCACCTTATAGCAAAATGTGTGGAGGCAAATAGCCCCACATCACACAAGTCTGCAAGACATTGGTCAATGCAGGTTTCAATGATGACAAATTCCCTGGATAGATTGGAAATTATGAACTCCAGATCTACAAAAACAGATGCAACGTATCACCCACCATATCCTCTTATACTTGTCTTAAAACTGCTGTAATGAATATATTATGTGTAGATAAAATGCAATCATGACCAAAGGCATGAAAAACCAGAAACTGATGAATTTTTGCAGGTTTGCAGGGCATGAGTCGACCATAGGGTCGGCACATACATCAGAACAATTCTCCACTAGTCAACGCACAAGGCAATGAGTCGACCATAGGGTCGGCGCATGAAGGAATAACTTTCCAACGGGTCAGCGCGTAAAGGCATGAGTCGACCATAGGGTCGGCGCATAAGGGAAATAGGTTTCAACGGGTCAGCGCACACCGACTGTATGGTCGACGCATACTGATGAATTTTCCAGATTTCCAAACAACACAAGCCATGCGTCGATGCACAGACCTGCTGTGGTCGACCGTTCGCGCGGAAAATCTGTTTTTAAATGCTTCCCTTTTATATTTGAAATACTGTTATATCTAGAATTGGGTTGGCACTATATATACTTGTTTAACCACTTGTGTCATTTTAACATTTGATAATCTTTTGATTCATGTGTTAAAAAACAAGAAAGAGTGAAATAGGTGTCCAAGATTCATCATCTTCATCTTCAATATCTCACAACATTTCAATTACACATAATCATTTTTGAAATGCATTTGTGAGAGATTCAAGGTGATAAGGTTCGAAGGTTAGATTGGAGAATCAAGTTCAGGTTGAAGCTTGTGACAGGTTCTTTCTTGAATAAAACCGTTGGGGTTTTACCCTCCAAGATTGGTTTGAATTTTGGGGATTTTTTGGACGAGATTCTTCATCAAGGGTCAACCGAGCGAAGGTGATTGTGAAGAGGTGTTATTGATAAGTCTAGTAGCGGATTCAGTGTTTTTGAAGGGAAGATCTCGGGGTTGATTTGGTGCTATTGAGATCAGCCGGAGCCGAAGGTTTGAACAACAACGTGTTATTCAATAAGGTGGCTGGAGTCGGAGGTCCATCAACACAAATCGGAGGACTTGATTCATCTTGAATCAAGGGGCAAAAAGTGAAAGCAACTTTCAGCACATTGAGATTTATGTTGTATATTTGTTGCTCAATCCTTGTATAAACTGTTACATTCAACAGGTGATATCTATAAAATCGATCTCAATTCTAGTTTTAGAATTGAGGGCAGACGTACCCCGAAGCGAGGATGACGGGGGAACTGCCTCACCAAATACTTGTCTTCTCTATTTTTCAGCATTTACGTTATAGCTCAAAATAAGTGATTTTTGTATAAGCTCTATTGTCAAAATTGTGATATCAATTGAGTAAGAGATGAAAACTCTGTTTTTGACTCCAAAGTACAACAATGCATTGTACTAAGCTAGTTGGAATCACTTACTCAACATAAATATCACTTAGAGTGTTTTGCACACCAAGTGTTTGACATATTGCTTGAACCAAAATTATCTTACTTGTGTATCTAGTTTTGGTTTGCTCTTTGAATCATTGGAACTAGGAATCCTTACAACTGAAGTAGATAATTGATAAGTGTGATTAGTGTTGTGATTCTATTTTTCCAAATTGTCATTAATCCAAAGGCTTACGCATATCCGGTTTTCCAATAACCGTTCGTTTTAGACTATATTTTCCTCGGCCGCTTCCGCACTTAAAACATTTTTAAAACCAATTTTAAATTGGTAGCGCCGACTCAAATTTTAATTGGGGATCTATTCAACCCCCCCTTCTAGATCCATGCCATAGTCTAACAAGTGGTATCTAGAGCTCCGGTTATTCGGTGCTTCAAATACAACATAGATAGAAAATGGCTAACGAACCAAAAGGGGCGTACAATAGAGCTCCCGTTTTCAACGGTGAAAATTTTAGTTATTGGAAAGACTATATGCGGGTGCATATAAACTCCATAGACAGAAAAATATGGAACGTTATCCTCAATGGTCCAATAGAAATTACTATGACTAATGCGGATAACGTAGTTGTGCCAAAGCCCGAAGCACAATGGACCGATGGCAATGAGAAAAAATACAATTATGATTGGAAAGCTAAAAACATCTTAATCTCCTCATTAGGTGTAGATGAATACTATCGTGTATCCCATTGTCCTACTGCTAAGGCCATGTGGGATTCACTACAAATAGCCCATGAGGGGACAAACGATGTTAAGTTGGCTAGAATCAACACATTAACACAAGAGTTTGATCTCTTTTTCATGGGGCAAGGGGAAACCATTGCTGACATGCAAAAGAGATTTACTCATCTCATCAATCGTTTACATTCATTAGGTAGGCCTGTTTCCAATGATATTGCTACTAATAAGATCTTAAGATGTCTTAACAGGGAATGGCAGCCTAAAGTGACCGCCATCAAAGAAGCACATGATCTTACCTTATTAGACTTGACAACATTGTTTGGCAAACTACAAGAGCATGAACAGGTACTCTTGAGCCTAGACCAACGCGAAAAGATGGAAAAGAAAGACAAAGCGAAGGTGAGTGAAAAGAAATCAATAGCTCTCAAGACTTCCTCCTCGAAGTCTCAAGCAAAAGAGCAAAGTGATTATTCCTCAAGTGACGAAGAAGAAGAGGATAAGAGCGAAGATATGGGGTTGTTTGTCAAACGGTATAACCGTTACGTGAGAAAGAACGACATCCAACATTTCGAGAAGAACTTGGTAAACTTCCGGAAACAATCGAGATACTCCAAGGATGATGACTCAAAAGGTAAAAAAAACTAGAGGGGCGTGCTACAAGTGTGGAAAGCCCGGTCACTACAAACCGGAATTTCCGATGAACAAAAAAGGAAAGGACAAGGAAACATCAAAGTCACACAAGAAATCATCAAAGCCTAGGAGAGCGTACATAGCGTGGGAAAGCGACAACGACTCTTCCTCCTCTGATGAAAGTTCTAGTGATGAAGAAGAGTCCGTGAATCTATGCCTCTCCGCTCATCAGAAAAATAAGAAAAAACAGGTACGTCACTCTAAATATGATAAGTCCTCAAATATGTCGCATTCAGAATTACAAACCGCATTTAATGCCTTACATAATGAAGCAGTTGAATCCTTCAAGAAACTTGCCTCTAATAAGAAATTTTTTACGTATTTAGAGCACAAAGTTAAAGAGTCCGAAAAGAGATTAGAGGACCTTAAGGCTTCCATTGTGAAAGGCAATGAATCGGATTGTAAGGACAATAGAAATCCTTTCAACTTCGGGTGTGATACTTGTCATATTTGGCAAGGTGAGGTTAGAAACCTCAAGGCCAAATTAAACAAGGCACTTGAGCCTAAAGTTACATTTGCTATTGATAAAAAGGATTTTAGAAAAAGTATGATTAACCCATACCAAAAATATGCATATGTAATTAGGGATCAAACAAGTGAAAATGACTCTAAAGTCGATTTTGCATGCTTATATTGTTGCAAGAAAGGCCACTCCATTGGTAAATGTCGGTTTAGGAGATTTCTTATTCCTAAAGGCATCTACCAATGGTTGCCCAAACATAACCATTTTGTCGCTAACCTATTAGGACCCAATATGCCATTGGGTACCTCCTTGTGCTAATTATGTTTTGATAGGTGAAATGTGTCGAGACCACCGAGAGAAGATGGGTTCTCGACAGTGGGTGCTCAAGACACATGTCTGGAGACATATCCTTATTCATAGACTTTGTGGCTAAGAAGAAAGGGTATGTAACTTATGGTGATAACAACCACGGAGCAATACTAGGTAAAGGTAGTGTAGGTAATCCCGCCTCTACTATGATTTCCGACGTGTTGCTTGTCGAAAACCTTAAACATAACCTGCTTAGCATTATCCAATTATGCGACAAAGGATACAATGTATCTTTTTCAAAAGGTTGTTGCAAAATTGTGCATGAAAATGATAAGAAGAATATGTTTAATGGTTTTAGAGTAAACAACGTATATATGCTTGACTTAAATGAAGTATCATTAACAAGCGACAAATGCCTCATAACTATGAGTGAAGACTCATGGCTATGGCATAGGCGTTTAGCGCATGTTAATTTTGACTTACTCAATAAGGTAGTCTCAAAAGGCCTAGTCTTAGGACTTCCCAAAATAAAGTTCACCAAGGATCACCTTGTGATGCTTGTCAAAAAGGGAAGCAAATGAGGATCTCATTTAAATCCAAAAAGACAATTTCAACAACGAGACCTCTTGAACTTCTACACATGGACTTGTTTGGGCCGTCTAGGATCAAAAGTCTAGGAGGAAACTATTACGGGTTCGTAATAGTGGACGACTTTTCTAGGTTTTGTTGGACCATCTTCTTAGTAAGTAAAAGTGATACATTTGCCGCTTTTGAGAAGTTTGCTAAGCTTTCCCAAAATAAGTTAAATACAAATATAGTGTCAATTAGGAGCGACCATGGAGGTGAGTTTGAAAATCACTTATTTGAAGAATATTGCGGTAACCATGGTATAGATCATAACTTCTCCGCTCCACGCACTCCTCAACAAAACGGGGTTGTGGAGTGCAAAAACTGTATTTTAGAAGAATTGGGAAGAACAATGATTAACGAAAGTGGTTTACCTAAATATTTTTGGGCCGACGCCATTAGTACGGCGTGTTATGTTTTGAATAGGGTGCTTATTCGCCCCATTCTAAATAAAACATCGTACAAACTTTTAAAAGGGCGAAAGCCAAATGTTTCTCACTTGCATGTGTTTGGATGCAAATGTTTTGTATTAAACAATGGAAAGGAAAACTTGGGCAAATTTGATTCCAAAGCCGATGAAGGTATCTTTCTCGGATACTCTCAATCGAGTAAAGCATATAGAATATATAATAAACGATTACTTGCTGTAGAAGAGTCTTTTCATGTTACTTTTGATGAGTCCTACCCGAGAAATGTCGGAAAGGATAGTGTTGTTCATGGTGCAGGTACATCCACTGAAGACATACTCAAAAGTGGCGAGACGAGGATTGATCAACCTGATAAAGCCAAAATTGAGGAGGATAAAGATGTACACCGTGATGTAACAGAGGAAGTTCATCCACCTTCAAACGATGATCTCCCTCAAGCGTGAAAGTCATCTAAAGACCATCCAACTGAAAACATTCTTGGAGACATCACAAAGGGTGTAACAACTCGATCGAAGCTAAGTAATTTTTGTTATCACTTCGCTTTCGTGTCACAGATGGAACCTAAAAACCCTAAGGAAGCCCTACTCGATGAACATTGGTATTTTTCTATGCAGGAGGAACTGAATCAATTCACTAGAAATGAGGTTTGGGACCTTGTCCCTCCTCCGCGAGGTCATCGAGTAATCGGCACCCGATGGGTGTTTAGAAATAAACTGGACAAGAACGGAGTAATAACTCGCAACAAAGCGCGTTTATTCGCGCAAGGGTATAACCAAGAGGAAGGCATCGACTATGAGGAAACTTATGCGCCGGTTGCCCGACTCGAGGCTATACGCCTTTTACTCGCTTTCGCTTGTGCGATAGATTTTAAGTTATTTCAAATGGACGTCAAAAGTGCGTTCCTTATCGGGTTCATAAATGAAGAAGTCTATGTTGCTCAACCACCTGGTTTTGAGTCTCATGAGTATCCTGATCATGTCTATAAATTGAAAAGAGCTTTGTACGGTCTCAAACAAGCTCCTAGAGCTTGGTATGAGAGACTAAGCAAATTCTTACTTGATCAAGGCTACTCAAGAGGAAAGGTTGATACTACTCTCTTTATTAAACGTCAAGGAAAACACTTAATTCTTGTACAAATTTATGTTGACGATATCATATTTGGATCCACTAACATGAATCTCGTAAGAGAGTTTGCTAAGCTTATGCAGGGTGAATTCGAGATGAGTATGGTGGGTGAACTCACATACTTTCTCGGTTTACAAATCAAGCAACTGAAGGAAGGAACATTCGTGAGCCAAACAAAATATTGTTTGGATCTTCTCAAGAGATTTGACATGGAAAATTCAAAAGCTATAGACACCCCTATGCCAACATGTGCAAATATAAGTAAAGATGAAAGTGGTAAAAATGTTGAGGTAAAAAGGTACAGAGGTATGATTGGCTCGCTTCTCTATCTTACTGCTTCGCGTCCCGACATTATGTTTAGCGTGTGTATGTGCGCCAGATACCAATCATGTCCTAAGGAATCCCACCTAAAATCTGTCAAACGCATACTTCGGTACCTATCTGGTACTCCGAAATATGGACTGTGGTATTCCAAAGGTAATGATTGTTCATTGGTAGGTTTCTCCGATTCCGATTTTGCCGGTTGCAAATCGGATAGGAAAAGCACCAGTGGTACGTGTCACTTATTTTCAAATTCCTTGGTCAGTTGGCACAGCAAGAAATAAGTGTTTGTTGCACTGTCAACCGCCGAAGCGGAATACGTAGCCGCCGGTAGTTGTTGTGCGCAAGTCCTATGGCTTAAACAACAACTATTGGACTTCAATTTGAAGCTAGAACGTGTTCCAATATTTTTTGACAACACTAGTGCTATAAATCTTACCAAAAATCCGGTGTTACATTCGCGTACCAAACACATAGAAATTTGACACCATTTTCTTAGGGACCATGTAGAGAAGGGTGACGTTGTCTTTGAACACGTTGATACTAAAAATCAACTAGCGGACATTTTCACAAAGCCGCTAGCCAATGAGCCCTTCTTTCATATCTGTCGAGAACTTGGTATTCTCGACATTTCTGATCGGGTTTAACAATTACTACATTCATAATTAATCTATTTACAACTATGCTTTTGTACCACTAACAAGTTTAGAGTTTGTTGCAAGTACAAATCTGTGATTAACAAGTGTGGTCGGTATAGAGGTGATATTGCTCATTTCTCTCTCTTTTTATCTCTCTCTCTCTCTCTCTCTCTCTCTCTCTCTCTCTCTCTCTAAACATTCATGACTTGAAACTAACTATATCGTTCGATAATCATGGTACTTATATATGTATATGACTTTTGTTGCCTGATACTATGTGTGTTGAATGCAAATCATATTGTGAAAAGGTGAATAGGCATGATAAATAGGCAAGTATGGCATTCTGCATAATATGAAATTGAAAAATTGAGTTTTTGAAGGTTATGAGTCGACCTAAACAGGACAACGGTCAACGCATGCTGTAAACTTTCAAAATTATACAAAAATGTACAGTATGCGTCGACGCATGCAGGGGATATGGTCGACGGCTCGCGTAAAAAACCCAAAATTTTTTTCTTTTGAAAATCGTTCCAAGTTTCCATTCCTCTACATTTAATGTGCAGTCAACTTTTGTTATGATTTGATATGGCATTTGTCTTGTAAATTGCATCTAGGCATCTATTGTGTCCTCTTGTCTCCTCCCTCTTCCCAAAAACCCTAAAACCTCCTTCTATTAAAGGGAATAGTCTTCATCTTCTCCAAAATTATCCTCAACCACTCTCTTCAAAGTTCATCTCTACAACTTCTCTAGAAAATTATCATCAATGGCGTCTTTTCTCCGTAAAAATACAGGTAAGAGATCAAGGGCCTCATCATCATCTGCTTCAGTCCCCATTACCGCTGTTTCACTAGTTCATCCACCTGCTGTTGAAAACTTCAACAAGAGTCTCAGCAAAAGAGCCATAGTTCCATAGCATGCTTTCTACCAGGTAACAGGTGAGCGCTTGCATCTCACCCAAATTCTGTCTCTGTTGGAAGTTCAGGGGTTCTTCAATTTTCTGGAGTGCAACACAAAGTATAGTGAGGATTTGGTCAGGGTGTTCTACACAAATCTACGGGGTAACTTTCAAGATCAGCATTTCCACACTTCTGTCAGCAATAAACTGGTAAACATAAATTCTGAAGTATGGAACAAGTATTTTGATTTGACTGTTGATGATGATGCACCACCTCTTCATGAGGTAACGGACACTCGTACGGTGCCAGGGTATGAATTTAAGAGCGCTCTGAATGACATGCTCAAAAGACCCTATCCATATGCCATTGTCAACAGTGATGATTTTCCTAGAACGGTCACAGCCGGGAAACTCAGTACAGGGGAGCGCATCCTTCAGTGAATTGTCGCTCGCATACTACGACCAAAAAAGGGTGGACTGTCCCGTGTCGAACAAGCTAAGGTACATCTCATCTATATATTGAAACATAAGATCAAAATAAACTGGCCATACTATATTGCTAGCAGGATTTTTGCTCTGAGAGACTCAAGTAGAGGCACTGCTTTAGCCTATGGGTCGTTTATTTCGGAAATTCTTGCTGCAGCAAATGCTGTATACCCAATATTTCCTTGTGTTTCAGTCCCCTCTGACAAAGAATTTAGCACCAAAACCCTTGCAATGATGGGGTATTTTTGGTGTGCTGAACGAAGATCATACAGATTTGTTCGTCGCGCCAATATTCCTCCGGTGCCTCGTGACAGTTCCGATGACAGCTCTGAAGAAGAAAGTGAAGAACAAGGTAAAGAAGACGATGATGAAGAAGATACAGCTGCAGAGGTACAAGAACCTGTCTGTGAGTCTCTAGACTATCATCAATCTCCTGTTCAAGACACACCTCCAAATACCGATTGGGTCCAGTATTCAGCTCCATCAGAAGCACAAGAAGGCGACTGTACAAATCAGGGATGGGGTGAATGGCAATACACAGGCTGGACTACCCTGGGTAGATTCTACGACCCATATCACGGCTACCCTAAAGACTATCAACCTTCCCAGCACTCATCACCTCCTCCACCTTCGGACAACTCTGAAGTCATTAATATGCTGCAGTTCATGCAGTTAGATCAACAAAACTTCATGAGGAGTCAAGACACTCAAATGGAGCAGATTAGAGCTGAGCTTCATACCCAAAATGAAAGGTTTAATTCATTTTCGACTCGGATGGACGCCCGTATTGAAGCTCTGGTTGAATCACATGAAAGGCAAGATTTGGAAATCACTGATTCTCTTCATCACCTCAACATGTTCGTAGAAGCCTTTCTGGACTTCTCGGATCCTTACCGCAATCCGGATGCTGCATACCGGGGGAGGTGCCGAGGTCGGGGAGGGGATATTAGTTTCATAGTTGCATATTTCATAATTGCATATGTGTTTCGTCTATGTACTTTTCATTTTTCCGTATTATGTGTGCCTGAATATTCACCTACTTTGCATGTTCTTGTTATTATCTATTAATTCAAGTTACTTTTGTTCATTATCATGCTTATGTGTAAAGTTTGGTAATTAACTATAACCTATTGTATGTTCTCTATTAATTGATGCGTTCTCCTTCTCTTTTTGATGGTGTCAAAGGGGGAGAATAATATGTAGCAAGCTAGCCAACACCAAAGCCAAGTCAGGATATTAACAACAGCTGATGGTTGTTTGTTCTACAACCTTATATTACAAAAGAAAGGGGGAGCTTGTGTATACATGTGTGTACACATTGCATATTTGGTGTTTTAGTTGTATACAGGTTGTCATCATCAAAAAGGGGGAGATTGTGGAGGCAAATCGCCCCACATCACACAAGTCTGCAAGACATTGGTTAATGCAGGTTTTGATGATGACAAATTCCCTGGATAGATTGGAAATTATGAACTCCAGATCTACTAAAACAGATGCAACGTATCACCCACCATATCCTTTTATACTTGTCTTAAAACTGCTGTAATGAATATATTATGTGTAGATAAAATGCAATCATGACCAAATGCATGAAAAACCAGAAACTGATGAATTTTTGCAGGTTTGCAGGGCATGAGTCGACCATAGGGTCGGCGCATGCATCAGGACAATTCTCCACTAGTAAGCGCACAAGGCAATGAGTCGACCATAGGGTCGGCGCATGAAGGAATAACTTTCCAACGGGTCAGCGCGTAAAGGCATGAGTCGACCATAGCGTCGGCGCATAAGGAAAATAGGTTTCAACGGGTCAGCGCACGCCGACTGTATAGTCGACGCATACTGATGAATTTTCCAGATTTCCAAACAACACAGACCATGCGTCGACGCACAGACCTGCTACGGTCGACCGTTCGCGCGGAAAATCTGTTTTTAAATGCTTCCCTCTTATATTTGAAATACTGTTATGTCTAGAATTGGGTTGGCACTATATATACTTGTTTAACCACTTGTGTCATTTTAACATTTGATAATCTTTTGATTCATGTGTTCAAAAACAAGAAAGAGTGAAATAGGTGTCCAAGATTCATCATCTTCATCTTCAACATCTCACAACATTTCAATTACACACAATCATTTTTGAAATGCATTTGTGAGAGATTCAAGGTGATAAGGTTTGAAGCTTAAATTGGAGAATCAAGTTCGGGTTGAAGCTTGTGACAGGTTCTTTCTTGAATAAAACCGTTGGGGTTTTACCCTCCAAGATTGGTTTGAATTTTGGGGGTTTTTGGACGAGATTCTTCATCAAGGGTCAACCGAGCGAAGGTGATTGTGAAGAGGTGTTCTTCACAAGTCTAGTAGCGGATTTGGTGTTTTTGAAGGGAAGATCTCGGGGTCGATTTGGTGCTGTTGAGATCAGCCAGAGCCGAAGGTTTGAACAACAACGTGTTATTCAATAAGGTGGCTGGAGTCGGAGGTCCATCAACACAAATCGGAGGATTTGATTCATCTTGAATCAAGGGGCAAGGAGTGAAAGCAACTTTCAACACATTGAGATTTCTGTTGTATATTTGCTGCTCAATCCTTGTATAAACTGTTACATTCAACAGGTGATATCTATAAAATCTATCTCAATTCTAGTTTTAGAATTGAGGGCAGACGTACCCCGAAGCGAGGACGACGGGGGAACTGCCTCACCAAATACTTGTCTTCTCTATTTTTCAGCATTTACGTTATAGCTCAAAATAAGTGATTTGTGTATAAGCTCTATTGTCAAAATTGTGATATCAATTGAGTAAGAGATTAAAACTTTGTTTTTGACTCCAAAGTACAATAAGACATTGTACTAGGCTAGTTGGAATCACTTACTCAACATAAATATCACTTGGAGTGTTTTGCACACCAAGTGTTTGACATATTGCTTGAACCAAAATTATCTTACTTGTGTATCTAGTTTTGGTTTGCTCTTTGAATCATTGGAACTAGGAAACCTTACAACTGAAGTAGATAATTGATAAGTGTGATTAGTGTTGTGATTCTATTTTTCCAAATTGTCATTAATCCAAAGGCTTACGCATATCCGGTTTTCCAATAACTGTTTGTTTTAGACTATATTTTCCTCGACCGCTTCCGCACTTAAAACATTTTTAAAACCAATTTTAAATTGGTAGCGCCGACTCAAATTTTAATTGGGGATCTATTCAACCCCCCTTCTAGGTCCGTGCCATAGTCTAACAAAATGTTCCCCAAGGTGTAATGAATGTTGTTTTCTCCATGTCTTTCGGTGCCATTTTTATCTGATTATAATCGGAGAAGCCATCCATGAAGGAAAACACCGAGAATTGAGTCGTATTGTCGACCAATACGTCAATGTGGGGGAGCGGGAAATCATCCTTTGGGCTCGCCTTATTCAAATCTCTATAATCAACGCACATCCATACCTTACCGTCCTTCTTTGGTACCGGTACTATGTTGGCGACCCATGGAGGGTAAGTTGTCACGGCTAAAAATCCAGCGTCCAACTGCTTTTGAACTTCTTCTTTAATTTTTACAGCCATGTCTAGTCTCGTCCTTCTAAGCTTCTGCTTGACGGGTGAACATTCTTCCCGAAGTGGTAATCGGTGAACCACAATGTCAGTGTCAAGCCTGGGCATATCTTTGTAAGACCAAGCAAAGATGTCACTGTACTCTCGAAGCATCTCTATCAACCTTTGCTTGATGTCATCTTGCAATGCAACCCCTATTCTGACATTTCTGACAACCTCTTCAGAACCCAAGTTGACAACCTCAATCTCTTCTTCATGAGGCAGAATAATCTTCTTTTATTGTCTCAAGAGTCTAGCTAGCTCTTCGGGCAAGTCTTCATCCTCATCAATCTCTTCTTCAGCTAGAAATATCGGGTTATCAAAGTCGAAGCGAGTCATAGTAGATTCTTGATCGGTGTCATCTGCAATGATGTGAGACCTGCAATGAAAATGGTTAAGTGCTTCAAATGATATGCAAACAAACACATTGCCATTTTATTATTAAAAATAAAAACAAGAAAAACAGAGATCTCAAAATTTGAATGGAAAAACGCCCTTTGATTAATAGATGAAACAGTGTTCAAACATAAACAAACAAGCCCTGAAATAACAAACCGCTATGCTCCGGGTAGAACATAGGGTTGTACAATAATTAAAAAACAAAGCATTATTGTTCATTGGTCACTTGGACAAATTCCTCAATGGACCAGTTGCATAGACGTTGTCTTGGAATGCATGGCTTGATCCAGGCATCCATATCGCAGTCACTGTCTCCAGCTTCATCATCAGAAATGACATTAATCTGCTCATAGAAGACACCCCCACTAGTAAACCTGGTCGGCCCCTTGAACTTTAACGTGTTTTATGAAGACGATGGGCGGTACCCCAGACCAAACTTGTCTTGCTTCTGAGGTATATCAATCACCTGCCCCCAGCCTTGGGCTGAACCAGCTTGCACCACAGCCTGCGCTTCTCTGAAAGAAGACATAGCCACCTCTGGCTCTTTTCTCACCACCGGAGACTTCTCCTTCAACTGAACGGTTTCAAAGGCTTGACACAGGGTCTCATGAATTTCCCCATCTACCTCTACATACTTGAAAGAAGATAGGTGGCTGACCATGATGTCCTCTTCTCCACACACTGTCACAACACTGCCACCAACCATGTATTTCAGCTTCTGATGCAGAGTTGATGTAACAGCCCAAGCCGAGTGGATCCATGGTCTGCCCAACAAACAGCTATAAGCAGGTTGAATGTCCATGATATAAAATACAACGTCAAAAACATCTGGGCCCACTTGGATAGGCAAAGTCAGCTTACCAAATACAGACCTTCGAGTACCTTCGAAAGCACGTACAACCAAGTCACTTGGTGTACAGGTAATGCCCAGAGTATCTAGCTTCATAAGTGCCTTCTTTGGTAGCACATTCAAAGATGACCCTGTGTCAACAAGGACATGAGACATAACCACTCCTCTACATTCAACAAAAATATGCAGCGCACAATTGTGGTTTCTGCCCCTTGGCGTTAAGTCTAAATCTGTAAATCCAAGACCATTTCCCGCGTTTACATGCCCAACAACCCCTTCAAGTTGATTCACTAATATTTCTTAGGGCACGAAAGCGGTACTCAACACCTTCATCAATGCATTCCTATGAGCTTCGGAACTCAACAGTAGTGATAATATTGAAATTTTGGAAGGTGTCTGCTGTAAGTGTTCGACTATCTTGTAGTTGCTTTTGCGTATCAGCCTCATGACTTCCTCCACATCATTCTCCAAAGACTCCCTCTCACCAGACTGGGAAGTTTCTTCTATTACCATCTTACCTTTCCCTTTATCTTCTTTTTCAGCCACCACTTCGGGCGATGAAAAGACTCTGCCGCTTCGGGTAATCGCTCCTGCTCCCACGACATTCTCTGCCGACTCTACAGGAAAATTCTTCAAGTCTATCTTCTGACCATTACAATACACCTCGGCTCCGTAGTTCCACGGAATAGCCTTGGTACTCTTATAGGGCACATGTCTTGCTTTGGTGATAGTGATTATTGGTGGCCTAGGAGGCGCTGAGATAGTTATAGTCTTATATGGGATCGAGATCGTAGCGACCTCATCCCTTTCCTCACCTACTTCCTCAACAGGTTTCCTTTCTGCAGTCCGTTCAAACTGCAACGTCCCTTCATCTATCATTCCTTAGATACATCTTCTCAAATCAACGTATCCCTTAGGATGACTTAAACAATCAACACATTCCTCACTACAGCCCGGGAATACACCTCCTCCTAGCAATTTGTCTTTCACAAACTTCAATGGAGTTTTCAGCTCGTTCACATCCATTATCAAGTCTAAATCCTCCTCCACCAAGATAGCACCAACCCTAGCCTGCCCATGGTTTGGCATAGGGTTTTGCACAACGTTAGGTGCATCATGAGAAAAATTTATTGCTTTACTGTCAATGAGATCTTGTAGCTTATGTTTAAAATCCTTGCAATCATCAATAGAGTGACCAGGCGCCCCAGAGTGAAACTCGCAACGAGCATTTGCGTCATAGCCAGGTGGGGGAGGACTTGTCAAAGGATCTAGAGTCCTTTTCTGAATCAATTGCAGTTGTAATAAACTCTGAAGCACTTGAGAGTATGGCATTGGTGGAGTGTCAAATACTCTATTCGGCCGAGCCCTATCAGGAAACCTCCTATAACCTTGCTGATTTTGTTGTTGTGGCTGATACTGCCTTTGCTGTTGTTGTTGTGGTTGCTGTTGTTGTGGTACAGGAATAGTAACACTGGCAACTTGCTGTTGGCGATATTGGTTCTGTGGCTGACCCTTTCCTCTTCCTCTAAAACTTGTCACTGAGTTAACGTCACCTTCACACTTCTTGTTCCCAAATACCTTCTTCCCTCCTCCTCCAGCTGAGGGTACTTCTCCCGCCTGAATCTTTCCGAGCTTGATGTCGTTTTCCACCCTTTCACCAGTGATTATCAAGTCTAAAAAACTTCCCGACATACTGCTAATCCGTTTTTCATAGTACACCCCCGGTAAAGTAGCAACGAACATGTCAATGAGCTCACACTCTACCATGGGAGGTTTCACTCTAGCAGCAAGCTCTCGCCACCTCTAGGCGTATTCTTTAAAGCATTTGTTATTCTTTTGGGAAAGATTCTGTAACTGGAATCTATTTGGTGCAAGGTCACTGTTGTACTAATAGTGCCTTACAAAAGCTTCGGCCAAGTCTTTCCAGCTGTGGACGTTAGTAGGCTCCAGCCCCATGTACCACTCCAAAGAAGGACCAAACAAGCTGTCTTGGAAGAAGTGCATCAAGAGTTTTTCATCGTCCGAGTACACGGACATCTTTCTATAGTATGAGCGCAGGTGAACCCTCGGGCAAGTGGTGCCTTTGTACTTATCAAAGTCAGGAACTTTGAATTTGTGAGGCACCCTTAGATCAGGAATCAAGCCTAAATTGGCCATATCTAAACCCATGGAATTCTGGTTTTCGTAGCTTTTCATCTTGTCTTCTAAAAGCTTAAATCTTCTGCTCGCTTCAGCTGACATTTCAGGCTTGAAGTCTTTCATTGAGAAAACATCCCCTTGTTGATCCTCCAACCGAGGATTACGTAGATTTCCATGAATAGCATAATCAGCTCCATGGTCATAAAAACCATTGTTGTTACTAGCATACTCGCCTTCTCCAGCACCAATACCAATATTTCCCATGTTTCTGAAGACATTTCCAATCCCTCCAATGTTACCATCATTACCATTTCCTCCAACATTCCCAGCATTACCGTTCCCTTCAACATTAGGGATATGTACAGAAGTGTTAACTCGGGGAGTCTCAATGTGGGGAGGATTAGCAGCAACCCCACCGTGTAACACACCATCATTATCAACTCGCGCAATCAGAGGTTGCACTAAAGTCTGAAGTTGCGCCTGGCCACTAGCAACCCCTTGCATGACCTCTATCAGTTGTGCCACCCGATCTCTCATCTCTTGCATTTCTTCTTGCATCTGATCCACCAGTCTTTTCTAGTTTCTTCTAGTACCGTACCGGTGAGTTATCTGATCTGCAATCCTGAAACACACTAGTGGAGCACAAGAAACAGGATAAGGTTAACAGTTCCGATGCACCTGCAAATGCGAGAAACATGCTAAAATGCAAACATGTATATATGAAAACAGGGAAATTTCCCCCTTGATTCTAGTTTCGGGATAACAACCAAGACGATGGAGAACCCCACAGACAAACATAGAATAAAAACTCCTCATATACACAATCATAAGCCTACAGGCAAAGTATGAACATCAAATAAGTACAATCAGAAAAGGACCTCAACCAACAGGTCTGGTGATGGTCCATACAAAAAGTCTAAGCTACAAAATACAATGAAACAGATAAAGCTAGGTGGCGAGACTGGAAATCCCTCAGCTACGCCTGCGTCTCCAGATGGTCTGGCCTAGCGAGCAAACTACGTATAAGCAGCTCCTGCTGACTGATGGTGGACTGAAGATCCTCGACCGAGTCCTCTTTCCCAAAAACCTCCTCAAGTCTACGCCTCTTGGCACTAGCTCCCTCTCTATGTTCCTCCAAGGTTGCGAGCGCTTCATATAGTTTGCAGTCACTATGCCTCCTGAGCGAAGCTTCCTTTGAGATCTCCTCATCTTTAGCTCTGAGCTGAGCCTTCAGCTTGTTGATCTGCGACTTCAACTGGTCTTCACGTTGCTTGCTGTTGGACATGACATCCTTCCATTGAGTCTCAAACTTGGAAATCCACAAATAGGCTCTATTCAGCTCCTGCTTTTTAGTAGCAAGCACACTACTAACAGCATTTATATCTAAACCCAACCGTTCTCTATCACTCATCTCTTTAGTCAAGTCTGTTCCCAACTTGTTCACCAAATCAGTTTGCTTTTTCAAAGAATAATTTGCTTCACTCCTCTCACTTCTGAGTTGAGCAATCTCCTTCTCCAACTCTTCGTTTGTCTTCTACAACTCTTCCTTTTCACGACATACCTGATTATACCTTTGGATGTCCACTGTAGTAGGCTCCTCAATTACGGGAGGGCAAACAGGCTCCACTAGAGGATATGTCATCAAGAACTTCGTGGCCCTCTCATGAATCCAAACCACGTAGGGGTCATAGGCCTGATTGTTGCTCTTTCCTAATAATGCTTTGCCTCTCCTATGGATACTTCGCCAAGCACGTTTAAGTTTGATCAAATCATCACCCTCTAACAAACCCGTGAGATACATAGATTCTTATATCTCCTTTTCTTTAGGAGCGTCCCTGAGAGCATATCTGAACTGTCATACAAACAGAGAAGGGTTATAGTTCACGCACCCTTTCCTTCCGACCAGGGGAACGTTAGGAAATCTGCCACAGCTATAAACAATGTATGTGCCAAGCATGTCTCTATCAAACCAAATAATATCCTTGGCAGTCAGGACCATCATCCTCTCAGACCACTCTGAAGTAGCAACAATGTCTACAAACTGACCAATCTTAGGCATGTGACTCATCAACCATCTATAAAGCAAAGGAACACAATAGGAGACATTATTTCCCCTTCGATTTTCATTCTTGTGGTGCACAGAATGATAAACGTCTCCTAAGAGTGTAGGGACCGAGTTCCCTGAGGCCAGCAGGTAAAAAGCATCCACGTCTACAAAATCAGGCAGATTCAGAAACAAAATAATGCCATAAATGCAAAGTTCCAGAATCGCACTAAACATAATCCAGCAACCATTATTAGCGAACTTCTGAGCTTTCTCAACAAGAAACCGTAACAGAAAACCATAAGTTCCTTTCCTCTCAACTAACTCCCCCTTTAACTTTGCAGCGTCTAAATGTAATATTGTAGCGAGCCTAGCCAGATCAGGCTCCGCATCTATGTGGACAAACGACATCTGATCACAGATAGGCACCCCCAACATATCAGAATACTCTTCCAAAGTAGGCGCCAAAATAAAATCCGGAAAGACAAAGCATCTCAGCTGGGCGTCGTAGAACTGCAGGAGAGTATAGACACCACTAATCTAAATTCAACACACCAATCAAGTCACATCAATACAGTTGAACAAGAAGAAAACAGGCAAACAGAGAAAACAAGCCAGCAAACTCCACAGCAGAGCAATCTTCTGACAGCAATCCAATCCAAAGTTTGTAACTGTTCTTCAAGTCCACCATCTTCAAGAGAAGGAAAGGCATATTCAAGCTTTAACAATGCACTCCACCAAGAATAAAGAGAATCAACAAGATTGGTATTTGATAATGGGAAGCAAACGGGAAACCAAAGGAATCCCATCTGACACTCAACCAGTTATCGGAGAATGGCATCCTCAAAAGTTCTACTAATTGTAAATGTTACACATCCCTCCAAAGGAGATATGAGACTTTAACATGAGGACTTTGAATCATAGGATGGGATGGAAGGTGAATGAAACCAACCATGTTTATTTGAAGAAAAAACTACTTCTAAAGCTCTCTCCTAAAATCCCTAATCTCATAAGCTACAAAAAGCTAACAAAAAGACAAGAAAAGCTTCAATCCAAGCTCCACCAGTCACTCCATAAAAGCTTCATCATGTCCATGATATCCTCCAATAAGAACCAGAAGTCCACCATGCAAGAAAAACCCAATTTGAGTCCATTCTAAATCAATCACCAAAGTTGAAGCACCAAATGAACAATCAACTTGAACATTCTATCTAAAATATCAAAACACATTCTAAACATCCAATTATTTTTCTATGGGAACATGCATTTGTTAGTGATCTACAGTTAAAAAATCAGGACCTAATTCAATTTCTAAGTCCTCTAATAAAATCCTAAGTTGAAAGGTATCAAAGGAAACCATTAATGGGGAAAGACTCTAAACCTATCTCTAAAACAGAACCTATAATTGTCTCAAAAATGTGAGAAAACTCTTGAGGGAGAATACATATCTCACCTAGCAGCCATCAAAATATCAATACAAAATTCAATACCAAATGGGAGAACAAAAATCAACAAACAGAGGTATCAATTATGCATAACAATGGACGTTAGCACAAAAGAAAAAATGCAATTAATTTGAATTAAATCCTAAAAATGTAAAACCAGTTCCTAAAATTTCTTAAGATATTCAGGAATCATGAGAAAAAATTTCGTAATTTTTTGATCAATTTTACTATTTTTAAAGCAATTAATCCAAACAGCCATGAAAACAGAAAAATAAAGAAAAGAAAATAAAGAAAGAACAGGAGAGGGTGTAATCAACAGGAATTCCATGTGAAAATCAGGATGGGCCTATTATGGAAGGTGTGGATAGCTCGCTATAGTAAGCCCAAGACAAAAATCAAATAAAATCAGTTCAGCTTCATAAAATTAATAAAATGCAGCACGCAGGTATCGAACCCGCGCGCTATGGGGTCTTGGAGGCGCTGCAAAACGACGCCGTTTTGGCAGCTGCACGCGTGGCGCAGTCCTGGTCGTGTGATGCGCGGACCAAGTCATCTCTTCCTCTCCAATCGGACAGCTCCCAATCTTCTTCTCCAATTCAAAAATTCCAGCGCATGAATCGTACCCGCGCGGCCATGGACGAAGCTTTTTTCCGGCAAACTTTGAACAACCATAACTCTCTCAATATTTATCTGTTTGCAACGATTCTTGAACCAAAATTGCACGAAATTTCGAGAGGAATCCAAATATCCTAATAGATCACGCTAAAACCTCAAGAATAAAGAATTCTATATCTCAACCGAAAACGGATCAATTCCTATTTTGTCACTAATCATCAATTTTTCTGTCCAGAAATCATCTACATCCTAATTGTAACCTAACCACATGAATCTAAGGTATCAAAAACGCATGAATTAAGAGAAAATTCAAGAAATGAAAACCTTGCTTTAAGCTCCGATTGTGGTGGTTTCAGACCTTAATTCTCCTCCAACAAGTGCAGAAAACTTCAATGATTGATGGTGAACGATTCTTGATAATCAAATCTTGCTGTAATCCTCTAAATCTTCAAAACCAAAAAATCACTTTCAAGCTTTTTCTTCAATTTTATCCAATGGCTTCTCTCTCTCTTTAGCTCCAATGAGTCACCAACCTCTATCCAATTTCGTTTTTGAATATTTGTAGAACATATTAGAACCTTCTAGAGGTAAGGCCCAAGCCCAATCCAAAAATCCAAATCCAAAATTTTTCTCCAAAAATTTCATTATGGTAAACTCAAACTTGTCTCACAAGCTTGCTTTGGAAGCTTCTAGCATCATACACAAAATCCCTTGAATAAATTCAGCTTGGCTAGAGCCTTGAATTGCCTTTGTGAGTGATTTCTTTTTGTGATGTTGCTTATTTGTGAAGAAACATGTCAAAACACCATGAATTATGAGTTAATTGAAAATTCTAAAAATTCCAATGTTTCTAAATCATCATTTCTGATTAAATTGAATGGTCATTTGGCATATTTCGTGCACATAACAATTTATTTGAATTTCCCACCAAAAACGCCTTTGAATTTCTCCCTTTACAAGGCCACTTCAAGCCAATCTTTGATATGAGCCAAACCAATTCACCATGAACTCTTGTTTGACATAAAAACCATATTTTGAGCAAGTTCCATGTTGAACAAAATTGCATTCGAGATGTGCAAGTTGGAGATTTTGACCTATGATTGAAAATGGCCTATAATCTCACTTTCCCAAAATACCTCTGACTTGTAAACCTCATAACTTGAGTTCTACAAATCCGATGGAAGACTTATAATACAATTTGGAAAGATAAGATCATGAGTAACAACTTTCATGTTGGCCAAGAAGTCATATGAAACTTACTTCTAGGTCAAAAATATCTTGGAAGTCATATGATTTTCACAGACAAATTTCAGATGCATCTGAGGACCTGTAACTTGTCTGGACCATAACTTGAGTTATATAAATCCAATGGAGGACTTCTAGTACTCAAATTAAAGCTAAGAGCATCCTCTACAACATTCATGTGGAGGCCAAAGTCATATGAGACTTGTATCGTGACTTACATGCCTTGGAAGTTTGGCACTAAAACAAAGGGATTTTACCCTAGGAACCCTGACTTAGCAACTCCAACCACTCTTGATTCTTCTCAACTTGATCTTAGAACAATCTCCCATATGCCTCAATATATCATTTCATGATCTCAATGATCTAGAAGTAGGCCTTTATCTTCTTCAATTGCTCATTTTGGCCTAGGATTAACCAGATGAAACCCTAGTGACATCCACTTCAATTGTGGCTCATTTTGGCCTAGGATTAACCAGATAAAACGACTTGATTGAGCTCCAACATGACCTTCAAGGCACTTCAATGATCTCTACCCACACATTCTCTCCTTAATCAAGGCCTTACAATCCATTTCTGATCTTCAATTGGCTCCAAGTGAGGAGATGAACCCCATACAAGTACTCAAACTTCTCAAGAACTCAACCATCTGTCTGATGACTCTGATAGCTTCTTAAGCTTGAATAATACCTCTGGTTAGGCTTCTCTTGACATGTAGACACACTTGATCCCCTGTTAAATGAAGGATGATATGCTATGCAAATGCTAGTACTATGCTATGCTAATGTAATGAAACATAAACCAAGTGGTAAAAAGGTTGGGCAAATTTTGGGGTGCAACACCTATGCGTTCATCAGCGTCATAGACTTTCAAGAAATGATGATACGTTCACCATTTCTAGTTTGGCATCATCACCTCTTAAAGAGGCCTCACTTAGTTGAATCCTAAATGATCGGTCCCCAGAGTCAACAACCCTCAAATCCAAATTCCAGTCGGATCCTAAGGATCGGAAAGGAAGTCGTCAAAGAGAATCACATCTGAGCGTGAATTTCATGGGGAACTGTGCCTGCTAAGCAAACAGGTCCACCCACTAGTCTCCACTACTAATACTAGGTTTATACTCAAGCCCGGGTCCGGCTTATCTCTCAATGGAACTTCCTTCCCCATAACACCACAAGTATGATACAATGCGGAAAGTAAAATGCGGAAGTAAATAAAGATAAAGCACATATATACACACACCCAAAAGAAAACACACAAGCGCTATGATTGACTCGCATAGGGGATACTCCTTCCCCAGCAGAGTCGCCAGCTGTCGCTGCTGCGAAAAAAAGAGGCTGACAATGACTAATAGAGTCGCCACCTATCGTTATTTATCCCAAAGAGGGGAAAGGAAACGATCGGAAAAAACCTGACGAAAACGGGAAAAGACGAGGTTATCGCAACCAAGTCCTAGGTTCGGGAGTCGACGGGATCCACGCATGTGTTGTCTATCTAAAAGGGTGCGTAAACTATCTACGCTAAAGGCTTATGGACAAAAGAAAAAAGAAAAAGAACTGACTCGGCAGAGCATCGCCGCTCTGTGCCTACGTACTCCCTCGTGCAATGGGAAAGTTAGAGTCAACGTAGTTCGACTAACTATGGCTAGAGAAAGGGAGAAGGTTTCTCGCTAAGACATCACATCTTATGCCTACATAGTTTCATCTGGTATGAAAGATCAGAGCAAACGTAGTTCGGGCTTATGAGAATACAGGTTGCTTAAGAGTTTTACCCGAGTAGGGTTAAAAGACAGTTCTAGCAGTTTGGTGTATGCAGCGCGACCATTGGAGACTTAGGCGTTACCGTTTGCGATAGGACTGAAAGTTAACAACACTCTTATTTATGAAAATGTTTTCCTGATTAGGATCCCGAAGGATAAAAAGGTTTGCAGTGTTTTTGTGTTTTTTAGAGAAGTGTTTTGAGTTTCGAGTGTTCATAATGTATGTTGTAACAAAGTCTAAAACTTTGGATCGAATGCGTCGCATATCGTCCTAAGGACATATACTAAACACTCTAGGCAATTGAGAGGTAGCCACTCAATCACCATTTCCCAAGTATAAGGCTCATGGCACAACATTCATTATCTTTATTAAGTGGATTGAAGTTGTTTGAAGATGAGAAGAGAAAGGGACAAACTAAAAGGGGACTAGACCAAACCCTAGAAGTTGTCATGCAAAGTGCTCCTAAAGTTGGGATTACAAAAGGGGAACATCTACCTAATGTTGTCATGCATGGTTAGAACCCTAATGTCTATCATAACCTCTCTTAAACAATAGAGATTAGAAATCCTAAGGGAAGGAAGACAAAAGAAGAAGAAGAAAGAACAATGGAAACATGCAAATGAAAGAATGCATACATGGAATGCACAAGTAGGATGAAAGTGGGAGGAAAACATGTGTGGAGAAGTAGCCACCACAAGCTCATCTCAACCAAGCATGCATATAAGGATGAAAAGAGAAAAGAGAAAAAGATGCATCAAAAGCAAACAAACAAGTGTGACAAAGTCACTAAGAAAAGTCCTCATGGATTCATCACTTTAGGTAAGCTTCAAGTTCCTCCTAAGGAGTTTCCAAGCTACCATAAATGACACTCCAAGGTCATTAGAAAGAAGGTAAAGATGAAGAGGAAAGCTCAAAAGCAAAAGCAAGTCATCACAAAAAGAAATGCAAGCTAGAACACAAAAAAGTGTTCTTTCACAAGACTATTGACCTCCATTGGGTCTTGTCCTTGGCTGAACCTTTGAGCAAACCACCCAGAAACGTTCCAAATGCTTGAATGAAGCTTTTAGTGAGCTCAATTTCACTTGATAAGGGCCAAAATTCCAAAACTGATTCTCACTTTTCTCTCCTTTTTTCAAGTTTCTATTTCTGCAATTCCACCACCAATTCGAGCTCCGAGGGTTTGGGAAGCTTCCTAACCTTTTATATGTTGGATTCAGATGCACATGGAGCCTTAATTCATGCCCTAAAGCCCAAATGCCAAATCAAATTTTTCTCATTTTTTCACTTGCCATACTCGTGTTTTCTCCACTGCACCGACCTCAATTCTGTTCCAAATTAATTACACATGGCTTGAGTTGATCAAAGGGCCAAGAATTGAGCCTTGTTTTGATTCTATGGTGGATTTCCAATTTGTTACTTCATGATGAAGAAACCATGGAAATGACTAACCAAATGACCTCTAATTGCAAATGTGAAATTGGCATTGTATTTCGAACATCATTTGCACTCAAAAAATGCATGAATATGCCTTGAAAAAGTTCCAAATCAATTAAATCCCATTTTCTCACTTTAAACTTCTTTTATGAAAAATTCAAACACCCAATCTTCAATCCAAACTCCAACCATGATAAGAGATGATTTGGTCATGCAAATGGCCCTATTTAGAGCAAGTTCCATGTTGAAAAGATTTCCATTTGAAGTGTGCAAGTTGGTGAAATGGACCTATAATTTTATGACCTATAATCTCACTTTCCCAAAATACCCCTGACTTGCAAGCCTCATAACTTGAGTTCTACAAATCAGATGAAGGACTTCTAGTACTCTTTAGAAAGATATGATCATGCTCTACAACTTTCATGTTGGCCAAGAGTTAAGGAAAAACCTCCTTATAGGTCAAAAATGGCTTAGAAGTTGGTTGACCTTTATTGACCAAAATCACATTCATTTGATAACCTATAACTTGTCTGCATCATAACTTGAGTTCTATAAATCAAATCAAGGACTTCTAGTACTCAAAAGAAAGCTAAGAACATGCTCTACAAGTTTCATGTTGGCCAAAAGTTGAGATGAGACTTGTATCGTGAGATAGGTGGTCTTGAAGTTAGGCACTAAATAGGGGATTTTACCTTGAGAACCCTAATTTAGTAACTTCTCACACTCTTGATCCTTGATGAATTGATCTTGAAATGATATATTAGACTTCTCAATACGACATCCTATGACCATATATACTTGGAATTGAGTTTTAACGTCCTTTAATTTCACAGTTAACTGAGGATTTACCAGATGAAAACCCTAGATGCCACACTTTTGACTAGGGCTTGTTCCACTTCACACAACAACTTGAATAAGCTCCGAATGGCTCTCAAAGCACTCAATGAGCTCTCTCAACATCTTATACCCATAATCATGCATTCACAAACCTCTGATGCTCTTCAATTGGCCTCCAAGTTAGGAACTGACCCACACACATCCATCTATTCTTTCACAAGACTATTGACCACTTCCAGATGACCTGATGACCATTCAAGCTTTAGTAACATCCCTTGCTTAGGCTCAACAACTTGAGAAGACTTTTCTTGCTATGCACAAACTTCTTAATCCCCTGTTCAATGAAACATGTTACGCAATGCAAATGCTAGAACAAAATGAAATGAAACATAAACCAAGTTAAGAAAAGGTTGAGCAAATTTTGGGGTACAACAGCAGGCATAACCAAGTCTGAAACTAAACACATATCCATTGTGGCAGCACCAAAGACATCATTTCCTTCCACAACTCTTATACTCTTCTCTAGAGTTTGCCACTGCCCTATGACTTCCTCAATATATCCAGCTTCTCCTTAACTTTCAGATTGGTGATCAGCAGCATGGTACACAAAAGGAGGATTCACATAAGCAGCTTGGGTAGCAGTATGCACTACATGCGGAAGTTTAGTGAACACTGGAGCTTGGACTATTGGCAGAAAATTTGGGCCAATCATTGGAGTAGTAGCAAAAGGTGGCGAATAAACCGACGATAATCCAAATTCTAGCTAAGTAGTAGCTGACCTTGAAGGCACAGGGTCAACAACAAAACTATTGACTTTAGAGATGACAGATCTTTGAACTTGAGTATCCCTAGTAGTCATGGCTTGTAGCATTTCCATGATTTTGCTCACATTATTTTTCAAACCATCAATGTCTTCCTTAACTCTTTCGTTGTGTTCCTCTTGATCAGCCATTCTTCTTTTGACGTTGGCTCTAGTTCCGTACTTGTGTTGAGGAGTCAGCTTGACGGTAACTCAACAAATCTAAAGATGAGAACAAATGAAAATGAGCTTTTGGATAACCGAAATGTATGCAAAGATGCATGCAATGATATGCAAATGAATGAGATGCCATGCATACAAATCAGGTATATCGTACTCTTAGGTAAATCAGAACACCGAGTAATTAACTGCCATATGATTAAAGGAAACCCACAAGTAGGCTCTAAGATAGGTAGGTACCTAGATTCATGGATCCCTATCAAATACATTATTTCCATGACGAAGGTTCATCAGACAAAAATACCTTTGAAACTATCTCCTCTAGGTGAGGTCTTCGTATCATCCCAGTGAAAAATAATTCTCATGGGCTTTTACTACACAACCATCGACACAAGGTTTCTAAAACAAGGTTCCCAGAGTCATAGATCGAGGTTAAACCCATTATTATAGAATAATAATATGTTCAAGGGATATCATCTTATTGGGGCTTTTGTATTAACCCAACGAGTTTAAAGGTCTCATAAGTTGACACTACACAACCACCATGGATATAATGGGTTAAAGGTCCTTAGAGTCAATGATTCAGGCCTGAAAACATTATCGATGTGATGAAGGTTCGTCAAAATAATAACATTTCCAAGGGAATCTACTCTAAGCGGGGTTTTTGTGTTGCCTCCACGAGGAAGACTCCTCACAGGTCTCTACTACACAACCCCCATCTTAAGATTTTGCTTTTTCTCAGGCTCAGGTATATAACCTATCTCATAAAGCCCATGATCAAGAGGCCCAATAACATCATGATAACAATAACAGTACAAATAATAATCAAGCAATAAAAGAATAATAATAAACAAGAAGAGCATAAATAAACAGAAAACAGACAACTAACCTAACTAAACACTTATCACCAATTATCCTAAGTTAGGCTTGACTCTCTCATGCATGGAGCAATTTTTTCCAAGAAGAGTCACCATCTGTCGAATCTCAAAAAATACTATCCTTCGCGAAATGTATTACAGAAAGAAAAAAGTTCGTATAGAGTATCTACCGAACATAATTTATTTCGATGAAAGAATAGGAAAATATCGAGAAAACCCTTTTTTAAAATTGGAAAATGATCATCGCAAACATATTTGGGCTCGAAAGTCGGTTACATGAGGGGAAGGTATTAGCACCCCCTTACATCCGTTGTACTAAACAAGAACCTCTTAGTCTAGTTAGTGATTTTGAGTGTTAACTTATGCTTATTTGTCTTTTTCGAAAGTGAAAGGTTTGCAAAAGGTTTTAATTAGGGCTTAAGGGAAAATTGTTGATTTTATTATTAGGGTGCTCGCCAAGGATTGGGGCTCTTGTACCTACTTATTCTCTCGTGCGATGGGAAAGCAAGAGCAACCGTAGTTCGGCTCTACGGTTTGTTGGTGTGTGTTTTATATGTTAATCACTCAAACACGAGAAAGATATATGGTACCCAAACAATTGAAAGAGAAGAATGGAAGATTTCACACTCCTCTTGTTTAACTTTAGTGAAAAGTGTTTTAAATATAATTTGTCATTTTAAGGAAATATTTGTTTGAACCCGAGAAAGATATCTCGCATCCAAAAAATTGAGGAGAAATTTTGAAGACTCAAAACTCCTCCTTGATTTTATGAAAATAATGTTTGACAATCATTACGTGTCTTGATTTTGATTGAGAAAAATACTATATGTATGATTGAGGTTTGAATTTGCATGATGGCGATTGCTAAAGGTAGCCGACTTACAAAAGAAGAAACCACTTGACGTTGAATCAAGGGTTTGTGCTTGGATGATAGTGATGTATAAGGAAATCAACTTAAAAGGGGTGTGAAACAAAGGCTCGACATTGGACTGAGAATTTTTTTAGTTTTTCTTAAAAAATGGTTTGATATGTAGGATATGAATAGTATCTCAAAGGGTGCGAAGCTACATAAAGAAGTTTAATCGGTTCTAATCATAACAATGTTGGACCGTCAAAAATTAGAACAAATTGAAAAAGACAAATTGTTATCGCGTAAGCGGTCATCACAAATCAAATAAAAAACAAAGGTAATAAAAAATCACAAATTGCAAATCGAGATGCGAATCGGTAAGCGCAACAAGTGGATTGGCCCTACGCTAAACCGTCAGATGCGTATAAAATCAAAATACAAGGATAAATAAATATAGCACATTGCACATAAACTGATATAAACCACCACTAGCTTGCTACACTTAACATGATCATGGCAAGAGGGACCAAAAATTGTGCGGATCTAAATTTATCAAAAAAACGTAAAGCAATAGAAAATTTAAATTATGTTAAAATAATAATGTTGCGAACACAAAAATGTGATCATCGCAATCGAATCAAACCAACAAAATCAAATCATAAACAAAAACTGTATTAACAAAATTTTCATTTTTAAATATATTAGCATTATATATTAAAAAATATCGACTACATATAAATCTATATAGATGTGTGTGTAGCGCATGATACTATGTAATATAATTAAAAAACAATATATATATATATATATATATATATATATATATATATATATATATATATATATATATATATATATATATATATATATATATATATATATATATATATATATATATATATATATATATATATATATATATATATATATATATATATATATATATATAACAACTTGACATACACGCATATTTGTATGATGCAGTGCATCCACAAAATTCATATGGACATATTTACATGACACAGTAACTATATACATATATAATAAAAATAAATTCAATGCCTAAAAAATGACATCACATAAAAAAAGTGAATGTACACTAGATGCATAAGGAAAAGCGAAATCTATGATTCACATATGTAATATCTTATGTATATAGTAGAAATCATTTCATGCATAGATAGTTAAATAGAAAATCAAAGAATATTATACATGCAGGGAGAATCCGCTGTCTGGTCTCTTTCTTTCTTTTTCTCCTTTTATGTTCGTCCCCCTTTTTCTTTCTTGGCTTCTCCTTCTTATAGCCTCAAGATTATGCCACAAATAGAATTGGACAAAATTATTTACTGACATTATGAATTTTTTCCAGCAATTTTTAATCCCCTTTTAATTTTGGTTACTCTTATCATGATATTGTCTTGGAAAGTTTGATGATATTGTCTTGTGAATATTTTGAAAAGTGTTGACAATAATAATAATCAAAATTAAAAAAATAAAAATGCAACTTATTATGATTTTTTTTTTGTGAAAAATAGAATTAAAGATAAAATGAGAAAAAAGTAAAAAAAAAAAAAAAGAAAAAAGAAAAGGGAAATGTGAGATTCAAACCCATGACCTTATTCTTTAATATCCTTGATTTCTCATTTCACTATCAAATGGGCTATCTTTTTTATTTGAAATAAAATATGATTAAAACCCATATGATAGTAAAGTGCCCGAACAAATTTGGGGTATGACAGGAGGGGAATACAATTCCCATGAATTCAAGAAATTATATCATTAAAGTGGCATCTTGCATGAAGTAACCTTGCTACACATCTCAATACGATGGTATGGCTGAAAGAAAGAATATAAGATTGGCTGAAATGTCTAGGAGCATGCTAAAACAAAAGTGATTTCCTCATAAGTTTTGGTGTGAAGCAGTGTCTACTGCTGCTTATGTTCTAAATAGACGTCCTACTAAGAATTTAAAGAATCATGTGCTAGAAGAGTGTTGGTCAGGAAGCCAGCCTTACATCACTCGTCTCAATGTATTTGATTCATGGCTCAAACCTTTGTGTAATGACTTAAAAAGTAGTGCGGTCTTTTGATTATAGGTAGATATGTAAGTCTCAAGGTTATCCATCAAAAGATTTTGCAGATTTGCTTGATCTTGAAAGTGGTTCTTGGCATGGAAATGACTTAGAAATCAAGCTTTGTACCCCAACTTCTTCTCTTCGAAACTCCTAGCTCACAAATGCTATGAAGGAATTCTTGTACTTTTTGGAAAATTATAAATATGCCCTACGACTTTAATGTTTTGAGAATTTCTTGAATATCAAGGGATCATAGTTGTTGTACCCCAAAATTTGACCAACCATTTCTTGTACTTGGCTTATGTTTCATTTCATTTTAGCATTTGCATTTGCATAACATTGTTCTTAGCAGGGGATCAAGAGGTTTGTTGTGCCATTCAAGAGGAGAGATTCTTTATTCCAAGCTCAAGCAAGGGAATTTGGGCAAGCCATCAGGTTTATTATCATCAAGATGAAGTTTCAAAGCTCATAGAGGAGAGAGATTGGTGTGTATGTTACCTCTTGTCTTGAGGATCATCAGAGGATCAATAGGGGATCATGAGGCTTTGTTATTGGTTACAACTTGGTTTAAAATATCATTGAGTACCTTAGGTGTCATTATAGAGCTTGTGCAATCATTCAATTCATCTGCAAGAGCCATAGTCAGAAGATAGGGAACTAGGGTTTTCATCTGGTCAACCCAAAGTCAACTGTGGACTTGAGAGGGTTCAAGACTTAATTCTAAGTCATACAAGCCATGTGAAGTCATTTTAAAGCATATAAGATGTCATGATGAGATCAAATCAAGAGGAGTCAAGAGTTCAAGTAGTTACTAAATTAGGGTTTTAGAGGTTTTAAGTGTAAAATCCCCTTCTTTAGTGTCTGACTTCAAGGACATTTTTCCCTATGATGCAAGCTCAATCTCTTTTTCATGAGAACATGAGACTTGTAGAGAATGTTCTTAGATTTCTTTTGAGTACAAGAAATCATCCATTGAGTTTGTACATCTCAAGTTATGATGCCAACAAGTTAGGGGTCTCAGATGAATAGAATTTTGGTCAACAAAAAGTCAACTCACTTCCAAGACATTTTTGACCTAAAATCAAGTTTCTCCTCAACTTCAAGTGAACATTAAAGTTGTTCTTCATGATCTTAGCTTTCCAAAAATTCCTAGAAGTCCTTTTTATCATGTGTGCATCTCAAGTTATGGATATCTCAAGGCAAGGGTATTTTTGGAAGATTTCATTATAGGTCATTTATTTCAATGGTCAATTTCATGATTTTATGGACCTCAAATGCATTTCCAACCAACATGAAATTTGTGTCTAAGGTCTTAACTCCACATTAAACTCAAGGTTCATGAATATTGATGAATTATGTGGTCATGTAATCCATTTCAAGATGGAAAATTGGATTTTTGGTTGTGATTTAAGAACCTTGCATTACAAGTCATGTTTTGTCTCCTTTTTGAATTGCTTTGTGCCATTATATGACATAGAAGAGTTTTACCACAAATGGACCAACATGAAGAGCTTTGATGTTCCATATTTTCAATTTTCTTACTTGAAAAGTTTGGATTTCAAACTTGATGTGTGGATTATTTACAAAGCCCAAATCAATTCATTTCAATTGTACACTCCATGTGCTTCCTATTGCTGATCCAATATGGTGTAAAAAGTACCAAATTCGTGTGCATGAGGAAATGTATCATTTTTGGCAAATTTTCAAATCTCACCAATAAGGCATTATGGGCCTGCATGGTCATGAGATATCCATCATATAAAAGCATTTTGGTCTGCCCTAATGCCGAGAAGAGGTAGTTGCAGATGGAGAGAGCAGAGAGAGATTGAATTTTTATTATCACTTGCCATTTTCGAATCTGGATTTTCTCTTCAAATCAACATCAATTGGAGCTTGTATCTTCTTCATCAGACTCTAAGGAGCAGATTAGAAGCAAGGAAGTGAAGCTTGCGTGCCTTGGAAGAACCAACGGAGTTTCTCCGTTCAGTAAGCTTCTCTCTCTTTTTTCTCTCATTCTAGGCATTTTCTAAGAGCATTCTGGGTTGCATCTGAAGCCCTACCTATGGTAGGCCATGTTTGTATCTTTGTTGTCTTTGTTTGATGAAGTTTCAGCATGTGCATCATGAATTTCAAGCCTTCGATTCTCTTTATTTTGGAGCCTTTTTGATGTTTAAATGATGGATTTAGGATCCTTGTAGCAAGGGCTTTCGAATGGTATAAAATTCCACCATTTTTATTGAGATTTTCAGACCTGAGCTCCGGCGAGTTGGCCAGAGAAGACGACCGGAGCCCTTGCTCCGGCGTCTGGTCCTTTCTCAAGTGGAAGCTGACCTGGCCAGGTTTGAACATTTGACCCTGATGTGTTGCATTGTGATTCGTTTGACCATGCTTGTGTGGCTGCTAACCCCACGTCACTTAAGTGAAACGATGTGTTTCACTTAAGTCTGAGCCCCTTGTGTTATTTGGGCCTGGCTTGCTATATGCGCCCCCCCTTTTTAGGCTCAATGCACCGTTGTGAAGGATTCTGTGTATTCTCCTATTGCTGATGGCATCCCCTTCCCTTTTCCATTTATTTTATTTCACTTTATTTTTCTGCTTTCATTTTATTTTATTAAAAAGACTTCCAATGGTTAAAAAATTCCACAAAAAATGTTTTTAGTTATTTCAGAACTTTATTTAATTTTCCATAATTTTATTTTCTGATTTTATCTTCTTTTGCTATTTTATTTTAATTGTGCAATTTGAAGTGTTATATGGTCTACCCTAGTTTTGATCCTAATCATTTGAACCTCCAATTCAAATCCCCTATGATCAAGGCTTCTTCTCCTTTTAGAGGATGAATAGAAGTGTCTTTGAGGGTGATTTTGGTTCATGCTTGATCATTTTAAGGTTGACTTTGAGTTGACTTTTCTTGCCCCTCGATTAACCCTTGATAAGGTGAAGCACCCTTAACACTGGAATTGTTTGGTGATACCTTAAGATGATTTTCAATTTGAAACTTTGGTTTCTGTTTTCCCTTGGACTTGGAAACTTTGTGCATTTTATTTGGTTTTTATTGAACATTTCTTCAATTTTTGATGAAGCTTGCAAGTCAAGTCATCTTAGAAGAGGTTCATACAAGCTAGTTTGACCTAGTTCCTTTGGGAAATGACTCTTATGGATCCCATATGCACCCTATGAGTCTTGATGCTTGTTTATAACATGATTAAGGTGCTGGTTCTTGATTTTTAGGTCACACACTTGTGTAACTTATTTTGCAAGTCACTTAGAAGTTAGGCATTTCCACTTGTTTGTAAGTGTTGAATATGGTTTGGAACTTTGGTTCCCCCATTTGCCTTGGCTTGTTTATTGCTTTCACTTTGCTTTCCATCTTGATTTGAACCTTCTTCTTTTGGTTTCACTTCTGCCCCTTGAGCTTTGATCATCATTTAAGACAATTTGGTGTTCATGTTTATGCTTTGAGTTTGTCTTGAATGATGTATCACTTATAACACTTATTTGCTCTCTTCTTTCACATGATCAATTTGTTTTGTTTGGTAGAGATACTTTATTTGTGCTTTCCGCCCAAGCTTCTTTCTCCCATCTCCTCTTTAATCGTGGTTTTTTGCTCTTGCCTTGTTCTTAGCTTTAGTTATAGTGATTGATATTTGAATGGTTGTGGGAGTTGTGACTTCTCCTATCTCATCTCACTCTTTCTTTGACTTGTTCAAGTCAACTTGTTTGAATAATTTGCTTTGTCTTTGGTGCATCATTTTGTCTCATCATTTCATCTTTGTATCTTTGCATATCATGATTGCATTAGCTTTGACTTGTTTAAGTCAATCTCATCTCCTTCTTCATTTCATATGTGATTGAATTATCTGTTGTTTACTTGGTATTTTGCCTTGATCCCTTAGGGTTCCTAGTCCCTCTGTTTAATATGGGAGTAGGAGAGACATTAGGTGTTCAATCCTTTGCATGATAACATTAAGATAACTTCTCCCTTTTCAATCCCCAACTTTAGGAGCACCTTGCATGAGAACATTAAGGTTGATTAGTTTCCCCTTGGAGTTTGTGTCTTCTCTTCTCATCTCCTAGACCTCTTAAGACACTTAATAAAGGGTAATAAATATTGTACGTTACAAGCCTTAAGTACTTGATGAATGATATTTGGGGGGCCTCCTCTCAATTTGTCTAGAGTGTTTAGCGTATGCCCTTTGGGCGATATGCGACTCATTCGCTCTCAAGTTATAGTCTTTAGTGCAACATGAGTTACAAACTTAACTCAATTCACTTCTTGTTTAAAAAACACAAAACAAAACATCAAACCTTTTTATCCTTCGGGATTGTTTGAAAATCATTTTCAAAAAGAGTGTGTTAAGTCTTGGTTCTACCGCAAACAGGCATCGTTCCTAACTGCTGGAACCACCATTTAACCCTACTCAGTTAAAACACTTAACCAACTAGTGGTCGTGTCATCCCGAACTACGTTTGCTCTGATTTCTCATACCAGATGAGGATACATAGGCACAAGACGGTGATGTATTGGCGAGCAACCTTCCCCACCTTCACTCGTAGTTTTCCGAACTACGTTGACTATGACTTTCCCATTACACGAGGGAATACGTAGGCATATAGCGGCGATGTTCTATCGAGTCTCTTTTCTTTTCTTTTGTCCCTGTGAGCCAGCCTCTGATAGATTAAGACTCTTTTAGATAGATAACAAGCATGGATCCCGTTGAGTACAACAGACGTGAGGGGTGCTCATACCTTCCCCTTGCGTAATCGACTCCCAAACCCAAGATTTGGTTACGATGACTTGTCATTTCCACTTGTTTGTAAGTGTTGAATATGGTTTGGAACTTTGGTTCCCCATTTGCCTTGGCTTGTTTATTGCTTTCACTTTGCTTTCCATCTTGATTTGAACCTTCTTTTTTTGGTTTCACTTCTGCCCCTTGAGCTTTGATCATCATTTAAGACAATTTGGTGTTCATGTTTATGCTTTGAGTTTGTCTTGAATGATGTATCACTTATAACACTTATTTGCTCTCTTCTTTCACATGATCAATTTGTTTTGTTTGGTAGAGATACTTTATTTGTGCTTTCCGCCCAAGCTTCTTTCTCCCATCTCCTCTTTAATCGTGGTTTTTTGCTCTTGCCTTGTGCTTAGCTTTAGTTATAGTGATTGATATTTGAATGGTTGTGGGAGTTGTGACTTCTCCCATCTCATCTCACTCTTTCTTTGACTTGTTCAAGTCAACTTGTTTGAATAATTTGCTTTGTCCTTGGTGCATCATTTTGTCTCATCATTTCATCTTTGTATCTTTGCATATCATGATTGCATTAGCTTTGACTTGTTTAAGTCAATCTCATCTCCTTCTTCATTTCATATGTGATTGAATTATCTGTTATTTACTTGGTATTTTGCCTTGAACCCTTAGGGTTCCTAGTCCCTCTGTTTAATATGGGAGTAGGAGAGACATTAGGTGTTCAATCCTTTGCATGATAACATTAAGATAAATTCTCCCTTTTCAATCCCCAACTTTAGGAGCACCTTGCATGAGAACATTAAGGTTGATTAGTTTCCCCTTGGAGTTTGTGTCTTCTCTTCTCATCTCCTAGACCTCTTAAGACACTTAATAAAGGGTAATAAATATTGTACGTTACAAGCCTTAAGTACTTGATGAATGATATTTGGGGGGGCTCCTCTCAATTTGTCTAGAGTGTTTAGCGTATGCCCTTTGGGCGATATGCGACTCATTCGCTCTCAAGTTATAGTCTTTAGTGCAACATGAGTTACAAACTTAACTCAATTCACTTCTTGTTTAAAAAACACAAAACAAAACATCAAACCTTTTTATCCTTCGGGATTGTTTGAAAATCATTTTCAAAAAGAGTGTGTTAAGTCTTGGTTCTACCGCAAACAGGCATCGTTCCTAACTGCTAGAACCACCATTTAACCCTACTCAGTTAAAACACTTAACCAACTAGTGGTCGTGTCATCCCGAACTACGTTTGCTCTGATTTCTCATACCAGATGAGGATACATAGGCACAAGATGGTGATGTATTGGCGAGCAACCTTCCCCACCTTCACCCGTAGTTTTCCGAACTACGTTGACTATGACTTTCCCATTACACGAGGGAATACGTAGGCATATAGCGGCGATGTTCTATCGAGTCTCTTTTCTTTTCTTTTGTCCCTGTGAGCCAACCTCTGATAGATTAAGACTCTTTTAGATAGATAACAAGCATGGATCTCGTTGAGTACAACAGACGTGAGGGGTGCTCATACCTTCCCCTTGCGTAATCGACTCCCAAACCCAAGATTTGGTTACGATGACTTGTCATTTCCACTTGTTTGTAAGTGTTGAATATGGTTTGGAACTTTGGTTCCCCCATTTGCCTTGGCTTGTTTATTGCTTTCACTTTGCTTTCCATCTTGATTTGAACCTTCTTCTTTTGGTTTCACTTCTGCCCCTTGAGCTTTGATCATCATTTAAGACAATTTGGTGTTCATGTTTATGCTTTGAGTTTGTCTTGAATGATGTATCACTTATAACACTTATTTGCTCTCTTCTTTCACATGATCAATTTGTTTTGTTTGGTAGAGATACTTTATTTGTGCTTTCCACCCAAGCTTCTTTCTCCCATCTCCTCTTTAATCGTGGTTTTTTGCTCTTGCCTTGTGCTTAGCTTTAGTTATAGTGATTGATATTTGAATGGTTGTGGGAGTTGTGACTTCTCCCATCTCATCTCACTCTTTCTTTGACTTGTTCAAGTCAACTTGTTTGAATAATTTGCTTTGTCTTTGGTGCATCATTTTGTCTCATCATTTCATCTTTGTATCTTTGCATATCATGATTGCATTAGCTTTGACTTGTTTAAGTCAATCTCATCTCCTTCTTCATTTCATATGTGATTGAATTATCTGTTGTTTACTTGGTATTTTGCCTTGATCCCTTAGGGTTCCTAGTCCCTCTGTTTAATATGGGAGTAGGAGAGACATTAGGTGTTCAATCCTTTGCATGATAACATTAAGATAACTTCTCCCTTTTCAATCCCCAACTTTAGGAGCACCTTGCATGAGAACATTAAGGTTGATTAGTTTCCCCTTGGAGTTTGTGTCTTCTCTTCTCATCTCTTAGACCTCTTAAGACACTTAATAAAGGGTAATAAATATTGTACGTTACAAGCCTTAAGTACTTGATGAATGATATTTGGGGGGCCTCCTCTCAATTTGTCTAGAGTGTTTAGCGTATGCCCTTTGGGCGATATGCGACTCATTCGCTCTCAAGTTATAGTCTTTAGTGCAACATGAGTTACAAACTTAACTCAATTCACTTCTTGTTTAAAAAACACAAAACAAAACATCAAACCTTTTTATCCTTCGGGATTGTTTGAAAATCATTTTCAAAAAGAGTGTGTTAAGTCTTGGTTCTACCGCAAACAGGCATCGTTCCTAACTGCTGGAACCACCATTTAACCCTACTCAGTTAAAACACTTAACCAACTAGTGGTCGTGTCATCCCGAACTACGTTTGCTCTGATTTCTCATACCAGATGAGGATACATAGGCACAAGACGGTGATGTATTGGCGAGCAACCTTCCCCACCTTCACCCGTAGTTTTCCGAACTACGTTGACTATGACTTTCCCATTACACGAGGGAATACGTAGGCATATAGCGGCGATGTTCTATCGAGTCTCTTTTCTTTTCTTTTGTCCCTGTGAGCCAGCCTCTGATAGATTAAGACTCTTTTAGATAGATAACAAGCATGGATCCCGTTGAGTACAACAGACGTGAGGGGTGCTCATACCTTCCCCTTGCGTAATCGACTCCCAAACCCAAGATTTGGTTACGATGACTTGTCTTTTCCCTTTTTCGTAGGTTTTCTCTGATCGTTTCCTTTCCCTTTCTTTTGGATAAATAAAGAATGGTGGCGAATCTTCTGTCTTTGCCGGCCCCTCTTTGCAGCGATGCGACAATAGTGAAAACTTGCCTTGAAGTTTACTGAAAAATGGAGTAACAAAGCTATCTTACAAAATTTCCAAGTGTTTTGTAATTCTTCCAAACTTTGAAGCTTCATATCTCAAAATCTAAACATATTTTGCTCATAGGTCAAGAAACTTTTGTATTACATGAGGATATCTACACATTGATCTTTGGAACTTATAAAATGGATGTGTAGATTGAAAGTTATGACCTTTCAAAGTTGGCACCAAAAGTAGGGTTTTTCCACACTTAGAAAAATCCAGGTTTTCTTCTTTTCAAGAAAACTCTCAAATCTTGATTTTTCATGATAAAACTCAAGAGTTGAACATATCTTGATAAAATTTGGCTTGGATGCTCCAATTTTAACCAAAAACCCTAAAAGTCAAAGAGTTGACTTTGTCAGATAAATTTTGAATCAGATGAATTCAACTGTGATCTTCAATGAAATTGCATCTTGAGACTTTTCAAACATCATGATTAGGCTTCAAGGATGTGTATGAACATATTGAATCATGTTCCAAGGCTTGGGATCATGTTTGGATTAAAAGTCAAAGGCACAGTTGACTTTTCCTAATAAAAACCCTAATTTGGGGCCAGATGAAATTGGGCATCATTTGACTTGTAGTGAAATCAATTAGCACTTGATTCTTGTTGAATATAAGCTCCTTTAATGTATGGGGACTTGATTTGATGATGATCAATCCAAAATATTAACTGACCGAGCAATAATCCTCTTAATTCCACAGATGCAAAACCCTAATTCAGATGAATTTAACAACAGCAAACTTGAAACAAGGTTAGGGTTAGAAAACAATGATTGATGCTCCTAGAATGGTAATGGAATCTAGGGATCAAAATTTGGGGTATGACAGTTGCCCCTATTTAAATAACTTTACCAGATGGTATGGGAGACGAAAATCTCCATAGAATTATGGTGAAAGGTATTTAAATATAGCAAACCGAAATTTTTGCCCCTTAGATGCAATGATATGCTAAGGACGACAAAACTATGCAAGTGCTGACATGCCATGAACTCTATAATGATGCTTTATGATGAGAAATTCACAAATGCAAGATGCATACTGATACACAAGCAAACAGAGGAAAACCAACACAACGAGTAACCAATCATTAGGGAAAATTGGCAACACTAGGGAAGCTGAAACAAATCAGAGAAATATAAAGTGGTCAGGCGCGAGGTCCAAACATGACCAGTGTGACACTCTAGAGGAAAGGATCTTTCAACAGGGGTAGGAAACAAATCTACTGGGGGAAAAACTGAAGAAAAACTTCACCGGGGAATCCAAAAAGAAATAAAATCTTCATTGGGTACACAAAAATTCCCAACAGGAAAAACCAGGAAGGAACAAAATTTCCACTAGGGAAAATAAAATTGGAGAATTTCCTTACATCGAAGAGTTCAGATGGGATATTCAAGAAACGACCGGAGATGTTGGTGACAAACAAACATCCTAGGATTCACTAGGGACGCTAGTAACAACCAACCATCCTAAGATCAGGATTAGATGAACATTGCCAATAACTATTGGACTTTAGATGATGCTAGTGACCACTAGCCTTAACGGACTGGTGACAACCATATTGATTATACCAATGACAACTGGATTTAGCAACGCTGGTAAACTATTGGACTCCGAGATTTGGTGACGACCAAAATAGAGATGCCAATGACAATTGGAATGAAATCAAGGTTATTCAAAACAATATTAGGCTTTCAGGGTGGATTGGTGACGACCATAATAGAGATGCCAATAACAATTAGATTTCAAAAAATTCCAGTAACTACTTGGCTTTCAGGGGATTGGTGACGACCAAAACCGAGATGCCAATAACAATTGGACTTTAAACAATGCCAGTCAAAACATTACAGGACTTTCAATGCAGATAAGGTGACAACCAAATCAGCCATACCAATAACGATTGGATTTCAAACAATGCCAATAACTAATAGGCTTTTAGGGGATTGGTGACGACCAAAACCGAGATGCCATTAACAATTGGAATTTAAACAATGTCAGTCAAAATATTACTGGACTTTCAATGCGGATAAGGTGACAACCAAATCAGTGATACCAATAACGATTGGATTTCAAACAATGCCAGTAACTACTAGGCTTTCAGGGGATTGGTGATGACCAAAATCGAGATGCCAATAACAATTGAACTTTAAACAATGCTAGTCAAAACATTACTGGACTTTGAAAAAAGATATGGTGATAACCAAATCAACAATACCAACAACAGTTGGATTTACACAAAGCCAGTCAAAACATTACTGGACTTTGAAAAAAGATATGGTGACAACCAAATCAGCGATATCAATAAAAATTGGATTTTAAACAGGACACTATTCAAAACATTATTGGACTTTCAAGGAGGATATGGTAACAACCTAATCGGCGACACCAATAACAATTAGATATTAAACAAGATGTCAGTTAAAACATTACTGGACTTACAAGGCAGATATGGTAAACCAAATTAGCGATGCCAATAACAATTGGATTTTAAACACGATGCCCGTCAAAACATTACTGGACTTTCAAGGCGGATATGGTAACAACCAAATCGGCGATACCAATAACAATTGGGTTTTAAACAGGACGCCAGTCAAAACATTACTGGACTTTCAAGGCGGATATGGTAACAACCAAATCGGCGATACCAATAACAATTGGATTTTAAACAGGACACTAGACAAAACATTACTGGACTTTCAAGGCGGATATGGTAAAAACCAAATCGGCGATACCAATAACAATTGGATTTTAAATTGGACGCCAGTCAAAACATTACTGGACTTTCAAGGCGGATATGGTAACAACCAAATCGGGGATACCAATAACAATTGGATTTTAAATAGGATGCCAGTCAAAACACTACTGGACTTCGAGGGAGTTAGAGACGACTAAACTTCATGGGGAAACATTGGTAATCCCTAGATAGAAAACATGATTTGAGAAATAGTAACAACTAACCTCACAAGGTAATACTGGTAACTACTAGACAACAAGCATCGATGATAATTGGATTCTCTGCTAGAAATTGCTAATTACAACTAGACTTCACAGAGGAATCTGGAGGCGATCAGACAAGCCAAAACAATAGGGGGGCTAGTAACAACTAGACTATAGGGGAAAATGGGAACAACCTAAGGTTAAAAAATTACAGTAATAACTGATCCAGAAAGGTCTGGCGATAACCCAAGATCTCGAAAGGGGATCCAAGTGACTCTACGGGAGACAAAGGTGGACGACAGCCACACAGACACGAAAGATTGCCAGTTACAAATGGACTTAGAAGCGAAGACAACAGCCAAGCAAATGCAACCCAAAAGATACTAAATGCGAATGCTATGATATGATGCAAATGCTCAAAGACGCGCAATGACCGACTCTAACAAGAGACACGGAACAATAGACTCAGAGGGGAAGACAGATCACAATCTACTTTGCTGGGGAAACAGGTGTCACACTGAATCCAGGGAAACAAGAGCATCTGAAGGCTCGCTGGGAAGTAAACCCGCTCCACTTGGGGGAATATAGAAATTTAGGCAAGCTTACTGGAAATGGCGGTGTAACTTCAGTAGAGACATTGGATGACCCCAACTGAGGATGAGTCTTCCACTATCAAAAATGTATCTCGTAGAGAAATATTGGGAAGATTGTTTTTCAATCTTGGTAACCATACACGACTGAAAGAACGACCCAATAAATCAATTTGCACTGGTATTTCAAAGGGAAAATATGCTGAGATTGCACATCAAGGCTTCTTCCACCCTAAGACTATATGATTTCCACTGAATCTTTCCATGAGCCAAAGCAACTTATATTTTTTTAAGTTTTCAAAAACTGTTTCTAAGTTCAAAACCTTTTTCTTTCAAAATCAATATTAACAACTAAACGACGTTTTGCATAACAAAGAAAAGTAGTGAAAATAGTAAATTGCAAACAACTAATGGTGTAAAATCTGATTTCATTCAAGAATGGTAGCTTGCAAATGGAAAAGCTTCATGGAACATTTACAATTTAAAATGGCAACAGGGAAAAAGGTTACATTGAATTCAATGACAATCTTTCCCTAATGACTAAGACTCCTCCAAAACTTCGCTTCTGACAAGAGCGGTTGAAATGAACTTCTCATATAATCTTCTACAGAGGTGACAACCATCTGATGTAGTGAAATTCCTTAGCCCTTAATTTTTTCCTGGATCGCCCTTTCGGGTTTTCAATCCACTAGAACGCTCATTTTTGCCTAAGCCGCCCTTTCGGGTTTTCAACTTAGCGAGCCTATTTTTTTCATTTCATCCCTAACTTTTTCCTGGACCTCCTTCATAGGTTATGATCCAGCGAGATACCCATTATTGCATAAGCTAGCGTTTCAGGTTTTCGACTTATCGGGTTCTTTAGTCATAATATTTCCGTACTGCATCAGAATTCACCGGGTGTGTAAGTTTCTTTCCATCCAGTATTGTGAGAATTAATGAGCCTCCTAAGAAGATTGTTTTTACAATAAATGGGCCATCATAGTTAGACATCCATTTTCCCCGCGCATCCTTGTGAACTGGCAAGATTTTCTTGAGTAAAATCTCCCCTTCTTGAAAATCTTGAATATGGACTTTCTTGTCAAAGGCTCTTTTGATCCTTTTCTGATATAGCTGGCCTTGGCATATGGCAGTCATTCGTTTTTAGTCGATGAGCTTCAATTGATCAAACCTTTCTCAGACCCACTCAGCTTCTTCCAACTTAGCTTCCATCAGAACTCTCAAAGAAAGTATCTCTACTTCAATGGGAAGGACTGCGTCCATTCCATATACCAAGAAAAAAGGGGTTGCCCCTATTGAAGTGCGAACAGATGTTCTATATCTATGTAAAGCAAATAGTAACATCTCATGTCAATCTTTATAGGTTACAATCATTTTCTGTACGATCTTCTTAATGTTCTTGTTCGCGGCTTCAACAGCTTCATTCATCTTTGGTCAATAAGGAGAAGAGTTGTGATGTTCGATCTTGAAGCTATCACAGAGCTCTTTCATAGTCTTGTTGTTCCATTATCTGTTATGATTCGGCTGGGAATTCCGTATCGACAGATAATCTCCTTCTTGATGAATCGGGCAATCACTTGTCTGATCACGTTGGGGTAGGATACAACTTCAACCCACTTTGTGAAATAGTCGATGACAACGAGGAAGAAATGGTGTCCATTGGAAGCCTTTGCCTCAATTTCCCCAATCATGTCAATGCCCCACATAGAGAAAGGCCACGACGATGATAAAACATTTAGCAATATCGGAGGCACGTGCACCTTATCCACATAAATTTGGCATTTGTGACATTTCCTGGCATATTGAATGCAATCAGTTTCCATAGTCAACCAGTAGTATCCAACTCTTAGAATCTTTTTGGACATAGCATATCCATTGGCGTGTGTGCTAAATGTTCCTTCATGAATATCTTGTATTAACAAATCTGCTTCTCGTCTATCGACACATCTGAGCAGGACCATGTCATAATTTATTTTGTAAAGCACATCGTTATTGAGAAAGGATTTGGATGCCAATCTCCTCAAAGTTTTCTTGTTAAGTGATGTAGCATCAACTGGGTACTCCTGAGTCTGAAGATACTTCTTGATATCATGAAACCAAGGGTTTCCATCTGTTTCTTCTTCCACCATCTGGCAATAAGCTGGCTTGGTCTTCCACTTGATTTGGATGAGTGTTGCTTCATTAACAAATTTGACCTTCCACATTGAGGCTAGCATAGCCAATGCATCAACAATGTGATTTTCAGTCCTCGAGACATGTTTGAAAGTGATCTCATCAAAGTATTCGATCATTTTAACAATGTACGCTCTATATGGGATCATTTTTTCGTCTCGGGTCTCCCATTCACCTTTGACTTGATAAATCACCAAGGCTGAGTCACCACTCACTTCCAGGATTCGAAGGTCAATTGCTACTTCGAGGCCTAGAATGCAAGCTTCATACTCAGCGATATTGTTAGTACACCTAAAACACAACCTGGCTGTGAACAAAGTGTAACCAACATCTGGATTCATCAAAATGGTGCCTATTCCATGCCCATTGTAGTTGGAGGAACCATCGAACATCATTTTCCATCGGGAACCGGGCTCAGGACCTTCATCTAGACATGCCTCTTCATAATCCTTCTTTATCAACATAATGTCCTCATCGGGAAAGTCAAACTTCAGCGGTTCATAGTCTTCTACTGGCTGATCTGCAAGGTAATCTGACAAGATGCTAACTTTGATAGACTTCTGAACAACATACTGGATGTTATATTCTGATAATAACATATGCCAATGAGCGAGTCTCCCTGTTTAAGCGGGTTTCTCAAAGATATACTTTATCGGACCCATTTTTGAAATCAATAAAGTAGTGTGAAATATCATGTATTTCCTCAAACGTATGACAGCCTATGCCAAAACACAACAAGTTTTCTCTAAAAGTGAATATCGGCTTTCACAATCAGTGAGTTTCTTGCTCAGATAGTAGATGGCGTTCTCTTTTTGTCCGGACTCGTCTAGTTGATCCAACACACAACCCATTGATCCCTCAAGCACAGTTAAGTACATGAAAAGAGGCTTTCCAGGAACAAGAGGAATTAAGATCAAAAGCTCTTGAAGGTAACCCTTGATCTTATCAAAAGCTTGCTGACAATCTGAATTTCAAACAACAGTCTGATCTTTGCACAACAGCTTAAAAATTGGCTCACAGGTAGGGGTCATATTGGAAATAAACCTGGAGGTATAATTCAACCTTCCAAGGAAACCTCTAACTTGGTTCTTAGTTTATGGAGCTGGCATTTGTTGGATAGCTCGAACCTTGTCAAGATCTACTTCAATCCCTCGTTGACTAACAATGAAACCGAGCAGCTTTCTAGATCTCACTCCAAAAGTGCACTTGGCAGGATTATATCTCAATTGATATTTCCTAAGCCTCTTAAACAGTTTCAATAGATGATCCAAATGTTCTTCTTCACTCTGATATTTGGCAATCATGTCATCAAATACACTTCAATTTCTTTGTGCATCATGTCATGAAATAATGTGACCATGGCTCTCTGATAAGTAGCACCAACATTTCTCAAACCAAAGAGCATGACTTTATAACAATAAGTCTCCCAAGGAGTAATGAAAGTAGTCTTTTCCATATCATCTAGGTTTATTTTGATTTGATTGTAGCCAGAAAAACCATCCATGAATGAGAAAACTGCAAACCGGGTCGTATTGTCTACCAAAGTGTTAATATGTGGCAGAGGGAAATCATCCTTTGGACTAGCCTTATTCAGATCCCTATAGTCTATGCACATTCTAACTTTGTCATCCTTCTTTGGCACGGGCACAATGTTGGCCACCCATTCAGGGTATTTTGATACTGCCAAGAAACCTGGGTCAATCTGCTTTTTGACCTCATTCTGAATCTTGAGAGCCATGTCAGGCCTAGTTCTTTGAAGCTTCTATTTGACGGGTGGACATTATGGTAAAAGCAGTAGTTTGTGAACTACTATGTCAGTGTCTAAACCATGCATATCTTGATATGACCAAGCAAATACATCAACATATTCTTCTAAAAGCTTCACTAGTTGCTGTCTGATTTCTGCCTCAAGCGTTGCCCCAATATTGACCCCCTTCTTATTTTCATCAGTGCCAAGATTAATAAAATCCACTTGCTCTTGGTGTGGTTGATGTTTCGTGTACTCATATTTTTCCATCTTTTCCAGTTCATCCGGAATCTCAAAATCTTTGTCGTTTTGTCTTCAGCTTGATATATGGGTGAATTAAAGTCAGGAGGGAAAACAAAGTCATTGGATTCAACGAGTTTTGGTGTTTTTTTGCATGTTTGGAATAACTTGATTTATTAAATCACACAAAGACAAATGCACAAAACAAAAGGAATATATTTTTGCTAATTTTCAAAAGAAATACCATTTTCTTTAAAAGTAAAAAGCAAAAAACAGTAAACAAATAAATGAGGATTTTAACAAAACATCTTCATTGATTATAATAATTTGAAAGCATGTGGCCCATACAAAATAATCCGATAACCTTCGGCAGGGTTATGGAAAACTTTTGAAGGAAACTACAAAACAAAACAAGCAAATTACTTTGTCACAAGAAAGATGACAAGAATCTCAACAACCTCCCAATTGCTTAGAGCGGCCTTATCATGATATACCAATTGATCAACATTGTCGTCCTCAAAATCCTCCTCAACGGCGTCGATTTAGACGCCTCCTCTGATGAACACTTCATTGATGGTCTTCGGTCGTCTCTTGGAAAACTCTTGAGTTTTGTCATGAGTTAGTTTGTAACCCATCCCTTGGCTGTCTGTCTTTTCTCTTGCTTCTACTAACTAGATATGAATTCAAACTAAAGTGAATACATAAAAATGCAGGAAAAATACAAATGAAAAACTTCAATCTGGTATTAGAGATCTAGAATTTTCTTCATTAATCCACCATATGCAAGGAGAGAATTGCTTCCTGCCCAAGAAAAAGGTTGATTCGAACCTGAGGCTTGCACATTTTGAAAGATATAACCCCTGATTGGATCATTTCTTTCACCTTCTCCTTGAGAATATAACACTCTTTAATATCATGGCCAAGTGCTCCTTGGTGGAAAGCACAAAAAGCATCAGTCTTAAAGTAACTCCTGTGAGCCTGAGGGGTAAATGGTGGAGTTTCTTTCTTGAGCAACCCGTTTTGTAGGAGTATAGGGAACAACCAGGCATAACTCACAGGAATTCCTCTGGATTCATCACTTTGTTCTGATCTCTGATTAGTAGATGAAGAAGAACCATCCTGTGGTTGGGATATGACCAACTCCTTGACCAAATTTGTCAGGTTCCTTTTAGCAGTCCTTAGGCTTGCCACTTCATCCTAAAGCTTTTGATTTTCTTGCTCTCGAGCATCTATCATATCCTTAATGGTGGTAGAGAAAGCCTCCATGTTAGTCCTTAAAGAAGAAATTTCTTCTCGAAGTGCCTGATTCTCTTATTCCAAACGGTCCATATTCTTTCAAGCTTGAGCCTTAGTGTTGCAAGGATGCGGAGGATTCAGTGTGACCGACTGGAGGTAAAATAACACAGAATAAGCCACAAAACAGGAGAATGCATATGAAATGCTTACAAAATGCAAATGCAAATGCAATGCTAACATTCAAAGAAAACCCAAAATCATGTTTACAAACATCAATAATGGAGGAAAGAGCAAAGCAAAATAACTTTTCATTAACAAATGAAAGTTTTACAAGAAAAGAAATACACATCCAAAGCCTAAGTGTGGACCTAGATTACAAGATTGAAAGTTGAAACTGAGAGGCCTAATTTTTCTGACAAGAAGATCCTTCCCCTTCTTGAAGCTTCATCTTTCTTGTAATTTCTTCTTTCTAGTTCTGACGAAGCAGCTTCTAGAGTTCTTCGTTCTCTTGAACAACTATGAAGTTTTTATCCTCCCACATCTTCTTCTCCTTTTCAGCTTTGACTAAAGCATTCTTCACTTCCTCCATAGAGAAGGGTTTTTTCGAAGTTTTTAGAGTAGACTCGAAGCGAGTGTAGAACATCTTTAAGGCTATCTCTTTAGACCAAAGAAGATATGCCTCCGAAACCGTACAGTCTGGATACCCCAGAGCAGTCATCCATTGGGTATTAAGGTGATGCAAAGCATACTCAATCCGTTCTTTAAGATTTGGGTTTCTCCCTTCTTCGAGAAAGCATCTTTCCAAAAGGACTAGATTAGGCTCTTCCTTTGTAGGATATCCTAGTTGGTAGCGAGCTAGGATGGGGTTGTAACTAATACATCCTTTTGTGCCGAGGAAAGGTACATTAGGGAAATCCCCACATCTATGAATCATGGTAACCCCCTCATACATGGAATCGTAACAGCAGATGTCATAGTGTCTGAGCGATAGAAGTTTTTTTGTCCAAGCAATGCTATTCTTTAGATTCCATAAAGAGAACGTCCTTGGCAAGTGCAAAATAAACCACTTGTGAAGGAGAGCAATACAACAAGTAATCCGGCCTTCTCCATGAGTGTTCTTTAGATGAACCGAGAAGTATGCGTCACCTAGCAGGGTGGGAACAGGGTTTTTGATTATAAACAAGTTGATGGCGTTCACGTCTATGAATTCGTCAGCACTTGGGAACAAAATGAGCCCATAAATCAATAAGGCCAAGATAGCCTCAAAGATTTTTGTGTCTTGCTTATCAGCATGAGCCTCGGCTCTTTCCATCAAAGGTCTTGCTTGCAAACTATAGAATCCATCTTTGACATCCAAATGATTCTGAAGGTCATATGGTTCTAGGTGTAAGGCTTCAGCTAAGACTCTCCTATTTGGTCTTCTTTCTCTACTAGAGAATGGTTGAGGAGTGACACATAATCCCATCAAAGCAGAATATTCTTCCAACGTTGGTAGCAACTGGTAGTCTGGAAACGTGAAGTAATGGTAAATGAGATCGTAGAATTGAATGAGCATCATTAACATCTCCTCATCTGCTTGGAGCTCCAATAGAGGGAGAAGATTTCCATACTTGTTACTAAACGACAAAGGATCTTCCAGTAGGCCTCCTAGTATTCTCAGATTGTCCATCTTTATGCTTCTGAATGTGCCTTTTGGAGTCGTTTTCTTTCTTGAGTCCATTACAATGTCTACAAAAAGGTTAGGACTCCTTTGAATGTTAACAAAAACAATGAGATGCAATGCAATTAGTTCTAAGAAACTCAGAAGATTGATTTTCAAAAGGAACACTTTTTGGCACAAAACCTTACTTCATTAATATTGGAAAAAGTTACAACTTTAAAGTACAACACAAGAGACTAAAATACAAAGGAAAAAAGACTAGGCCCTAGAGTCTCCACGAAGTCTAGCTAGAAAGGTCTTATTTGTGCATCCTCTTCTGTCTTTTCAACTCTGCATTCTCCAATACTAGCTTGTCGACGATTCCCTTCCAAGCACCAGATGTAGATGGGACGTCAGATTACTCTTGGGTACTAGGCACCGACTGAACACTAGAGAAAAATAAATTCTCTTGTGCCATGTACTTATTAATAAGCCTCCTTTCAAGTAACTCAATCAAATCATCCTTCTCTTTCAGTTGTCTCTTCATCTCCATTTGCTCGGAATGAATGACATAGTACTTGCCCTCCCAAGTATCTCGCTCAAGCTTCAATCTAGCCAAAGTTTCTTGGTATTCCTCCATTTTCTCAACAGGAATAATAGAGGAAGAAGCGACAACAATCTGCAAAGGTCTCTCTGGGAGATAAGGCATCTTGAGATCACGGGATCTAGCACGGACCCACTGCGTGAAAGGCTCAAATACTATACAGCTCTTCTTCCCTAGATTAATCTTGGTCTTCTTGTGGATAGTCTTCCAACCATCTGCAACGCTATCCTTAAATCTCATACTAGCTTCTGCGTTGAGGTAGAAGAAATCTGTCAACAGGACATTGCTAGGCTTTTCCTTCATGGGAAACCCAAAATGGCGTCTAGCAAGGAAAGGGTTATTATTGATTCCTCCTCATACACTGAGAAAAGGTACGTTGGGAAATAAACCACAACTGTCGATGATCACTCGTTTGTCGTAAGCAGGATCATACCAATGTACATCAGTCTGCGTCAAGGCCATGTGTAATACCCCTAATTTTGCCCTAAGATTTAGTCGAATCATTTCGCATTCCATGTCATTTCGCGTTGCATTTAACTAACTACTAACGGGCTGTGCAATTTGTGGGTTTTTGCAGGAAAATACCAGGTGGCACGTTTTTTGGTTCACAAAGGGCAAAACGGTCATTTGTTCGCAGCCGACCGTCAAGTTGAATTTTGAGCTGTAATCAGGAATTTTGGGTTGTTTGATCTGGTTGGGAGGTTTTAATCGGAAATGATGTCGGAAGCGAATTTAGTCGGATAAATCGGAGGAATTAGGAATTAATAAGAAGTTGTGGAATTTCATTTCGTTGTATTGTTAAATCAATTGTATTCTACTTGCATTTTCATTTTTAAATTAATTTCATTCTATTTTATTATCATTTCATTTTAAAATAATTCATCTCATTTTTAAGTTTTATTCTCTGTTCAAATGACTTCATTTTAAATAACTTCATCTCATTTTAAATATTATTTGCACTTCTTTTTTTTTTCATTTTAAAATATTTGTTCTCATTTTCATCCCATTTTAATATTGTTTTCATTTTATATTTAAAAACAAAAAGCATATATTGTAATGTTGGTTTTCATTTTTATTTTGCATAACAAAAAATAATAGTGATAATATCATCTTCATTTCATATTTTATCTTTATATTTCATTTTAATTTTAAACTTTTTTCTTTATGATAATTTTTATTGTTAATTTTATATTTCGTATAATAACATAGTTTTGTCTGCATCTCAAGAAAAGAATAATAATAATAATAAACAATGAATAAGTAAATTAAGATTGTTATTATTAATATTTAGTTATGGCATACATAAAATAAATTACAAAAAAGATAATTACAAAAATAAAATAACAATTTTCTAAAATCTCATAAGCCTTCCGATTTATCCGACTATTATCCGACGTTTCCGACTTTCTCGAACCTGCAAAACGGACAAAAAGAAACTTTAATCAGTTAGTTTCGATACCCTCAAAGTGGTATCATCATCGGGTTCGATTCTCGGCCAATGGCCTATCCGACAACTTTTTGTTCTTATCAAAGGCAACCCGAGAGAGAGGTAAGGAAGTAAAAAAAAAAAACGTTCGAGGAAAAAGCTGGTTTGGACAAAGCAGCTTATTTGAAAAGTGATTTCCCCGGAAAATTGGCTTTGCCCCAAACAGGGCCTTAACGTAATTCCCAGAGAATTTTCCAGAACCTACAGATCGAACAAACATCGTTCTGCGTAATGGATCTTCCAAAAATTTTCCTGCAAGAAAATAGCAGCAAACAAAACGACAACAATCAAACTCAGTAAAAAAACCCGGTCATGAAAGCCCAGGAGTAAAACCCAAACAAGGGATTTAAAACGAGGACAACAAGTTCAGAAAGGGGATCCGAAGATCAGGAACCCTAAGTCACAAAGAAGCACATCGTCGGCGAATCGAAAGGGGGTTCAGAGAACCTTTTGGTTCATCATCATCATCACCCGAAGCCGAAAGAAGAAAAGGAGTTTTTGAAGCAATCAGAACTCGCCCGATCGAAGCCGTAGGGCCGCCACCGACATCGTCCGGTGGGAAACGAATTTCCAAAGGCCTCAGGACTTCCATCATCGGGCGTGAACATCGCCGAAGATCAAGATCGCGGACAAAGCGCCCAAAGTTCATCATCGGAAGGTCGCTCTGAACCCGGAAGGTGAGCAACTTTTTTTTTTTCACGGTTTTTTTCTCTTGTTTTTTAGATACCAGAAGCAGATGCAGGGCATGAAGAAGGCATGCAAAACGAGAAAAGAAGAAAAGAAATTCCGAGAGTTCCTAGCCATGGCCGCCATCCACGCTTTGGGGAAGAAGAAGAAAAAGGAAAAACCAAATGGGTTTCTCCAACCGTTAAATCCCCCTCCCCTTCTTTATTTGTTGTTTCTTTTTTCTTTTTCTTTTTTTTTTGTTAAGTTTTAATGCATAATTGATGTGATAATGATTAGTAATGAGTTATAATTACTAAAATTTTATTCATAATTAACATTTTAATAATTTAGATTAACACTAGTTTAGAAGTAATTTTCATATGTAGTTTATGGTAAATGAAAAACAATTTTCTTAATAAAAAAACATTTTTTTATAAATAAAGAAAAACTCTTTTTAAAAATAAGGCAAAATATCTTTTTTGGTCCCTTAACTATACTTCAGGGTTCATTTTGGTCCCTTAACTTTAAAAAGTTCCATATTGGTCCCTTAACTCTTCAAACGTTCCATATTAGTCCTTTTTGACCTATTAGCGACGAAAAAAAATCAGAAAACCGTCGCTAAATCCGTCGCTAATAGGTCAAAAAGGACTAATATGGAACATTTGAAGAGTTAAGGGACCAATATGGAACTTTTTAAAGTTAAGGGACCAAAATAAACACCGAAGTATAGTTAAGGGACCAAAAAGAATATTTTGCCTAAAAATAACCTAAAACTAACATTTTTTATTAAAATTGAACCTTTTTTAAAAACAAAAAAAAAACCTTTTTGGAAAACAAACTCGCGGTCAAATTCTTTCTTTGAGAAAAATTAAAAAATCATCCTTTTCTTATTAAAATATTTAACTAAAATTTTTTTTAACGCTGATTTTTGAAATTAAAATTAACATTTGTCTAATTTAAAATTTATCATTATTAAGCCATTATCATCATTTTTAATATTGTAATGTATTTGGATGGTGTGGACAAAAAAAGAAAAATATTATTAACACTTAATTTTGAACCTAAAACTTAATGTAAATTGATTTCCTCATTTAAAACTTATTGAAAATCAAGTTTTTCTTAAAATTTAATGTAAATTAAAGTTCTCATTGAAACTTACTGTAAATCAAGTTTTTATTAAAATTTAATGTAAATTTTTTTAGTAAATCTTAATGTAAATCAATTTTTATTAAAATTTAATTTAAAACAAATTTTTAACTTAAATCAAATTTTTATGTAAACTAAATGTAAATCAAAGTTTTTATTAAGTTTGAATGCAAATATATTTTTTTTAATGTAAAATTCCCTTTATTAAAAATAATATAACTTATAATTAAAAGTTATTTTTTATAATTAGTTTTTAACTTGAAATTATATATATTTTTTTGATAACTAATAATTAAAACATTTTAATAACTTCTAGATAGTAAAAAATTTTATAACTTATAGTGGGTATTTCTTTTGTATAATTCAAAGTTAAAATTAATTGTTTTTAATAAAAATTCAAAATAAGGAGCTCGTGGTGTAGCCGTTTCATTTTCGTCTAACTCTCGTTAATTTGTTTGTATCAGCTTATTATTATTTCATTTGTTCGTTTTTGTTCCATGGATGTAATTTACGCGAGGCCATGGTCGCGGTTTATTTTTATTGTGTTTTTGAGAATTTGTAATTTACGCGAGTGATCATCGCGACGTTTTCTTTACCGTTTTCTTTACTTTCAGCACTTTAATCCTATCATACAATAATTCACCATATTTTTCATGATTTACCATTAGTCACCCTTCGAAGGAATTAGGTCTAAACCGTTTGACCGCCGAGTCAATAGTCTTAACCTTTTGGACCATTTCAAACCCTATTTAGCCTAGGCGTCCTGCCGTGGACAAAAATACCCCTTTACCCTAACTCTTAGGTCAAAGAGTCACCGTACTCTGTTTTAGGGTTTCCCTCCGGGGAATCCCTAAATTAACCCTAATTTCAATTAACAAATTCAACGTAGAAATAGGAGTTTCAAAACTCCACGTAAGCACTTCCTTAAGAAATGCTTATTCCCCATTGAAACCTTAACCATAGTCAAGAAGTTTCTAACCTCCCTTTCAAGGGGAACTACGATTACTCTAATTCCATTCCCTATCCAGGATACGTAGGCACAAGATGCGACATCTTGCCGAGTAAACTTAGGACTAACCCTTAGGCCTTTTAGTTCATTTTATCCCTTAGCTCAATATATATTAAAACAGATAATAAAATAGAAAAGCAAACAATAAACAAATGGTTCCTGTAGAGTACTACAGAAGTTTAGGGTGCTAGTACCTTCCCTAAATTTAACCAACCCCTTACCTAGGTCTCTCCCCGCATTGTGTTTACGATGCAAAAATAGGTTTTCCCTCTTTTGACATTTTCCTTCGGATAAATCAAAGAGTGGTTGTGAATCAAGAATTGTGATTCAAACTAATTAATAGTTTGATATCCTATTTCCACCGCAACAGAAAATGGCGACTTCACTGGGGAGCGCCATAACTTTTAAGGGTTATCCCTATTTTGTTTATTGTATGATATTTTTCATTATTCTCTTGTATATATTATTATTGTGCCTTGCTTGGGGGGTACCCTGTTATTGTGAGATAAGTCCTAACCCTAACTTGAGTGACCTTATTATAGGAAGGTGAGATATTCGACGAGGCTTGCCGGGAGTGAGTCCCGACCAAGTTGACTCGAGAATCACCACTCAGTTGAGACCCTTTTGAAGATGGTTCGGTTGAACGAGTTAGTCATGAAAAAGTTTACTATTTTCGATGGGAGTCTGTGATATTGGGGACCGTAGTACCTTAACACCACCTTGGCCTTATATAGGACGTAGTGCGGGAACCATGTGGGAGTAGTCTCACAATGGTTGCTACGCGATGCTACACTCAAAAGAGGTTCTCTTGAGAATATTATCGACCCCCGAGTCAGTCGGAAAGTTGATAATATACAAAGGATGGACCGATGACTTTGGGCGCTTCTTAGAACCTTGCTCTGCAGGTACAACTAACCTTAGTACATACCCTATGGGGATGGATAGACCGTAACTCCTTGCACATACCTTTAACCTATGACTTGTGTATATATTTGCATTGCATCCATAAAGCATCCCATTGCATTACATTTCATGGAATTCAAACCTTATTTATGAATATTACAGGATACCATGAATTACAATTAAAAAAAAACTTTGAGATATTCTTTTAAAGGTCTTGAGTTAGATGACCTAAGGAAGCTAAGAGCTTTGGTTCAAGATCAACAAAGGATTCAGAAACAAGTATGGAAGGCCGTTATCTTTGTTAAAACCTCAAGTAGACGAAGGTTTCCTTTCGACTTTGTTACAGTTCTAGGATCCAGATTATCTTTTCCTTACATTCCCCGAGTATCAGCTCTTTGCCTACCCTAGAAGAGTACTCTCAATTGGTGGGGTTACCTATTATGAAGGAGTCTTCGTTCCCTTTCTTGGAGGTGAACCCTAAAGAACAAGACATTGTTAATGCCATATGCTTAAGGTATCCGATATCAAGGGCAATATGATCACCAACAGTTGTGGAGACTTTTCCCATGTACCCTTGCTTGGATTCAACGGAGGATTTATTTTTTCTAACTCTCGATCAACCTTTTAAAGATAGGCGCATCCTCAAAAAAGGCCCAACTAGAAGAGCAAAGCAAGGGGCAAAACAAGAAGCTTCCTTAGGGTCATTATTAGCTTTTATTTAGCTATTATACCAAGACTTTTCTAAGAATATTATTTGTAATCCATTTTCAAATTAATAAATAAAGTTTTGGTATTCTGCGATATTCGTAAATATTTGAATTTGCATTTTTGCATCATATTTTTACATCACCTGTGTCTCCCGGTTTCTTATTCTCGGTTCTCTCGCCTTCCAGTTTCGTCACCTTGAGTCGCTACAACACTAGAGCTCAAGCCCGAAAGAGGATGGAGGACCAAGCTCGAGAATTTGACCGTGTCGACAACGAATTGGCAGAACTTCGAGGGAATGTAGGAATAATCATGGAATTGCTCCAAGTTATAAATGCAAAGATGGATACTCAGACTATTGTGGTTTCTGAGATTAACGCTACGGCTGTTGTAGATCCTCCGGTTGTTTCTGCTGAGAACCCGTGTCCTTATGGTCTTCCGTAGAGCTTCATACATCCTACTCTTGTTACATCAGCTCCGCAAGCTATCCCTATTACTACATCCGCTCAACAAGCCATACTCGTTATACAGAATGTTCAACAGACTGTACCTTTGGTTTCCGAGCCTCCTAAAGTGGTTCCTACCTTCACACAAGCTAATGTCCACACTCATGTGCAGCCTTATCTTAATGAGCCTATTTATGAAATTTTGGACGATAATTATGTAAGGTATCAGCCACGTGATAGGCTTCGTGAGGAAGTTGTCATTATCGATAAGAGACTAAGGAAGATGGAAGGGGATCAAATTTTTAGTGCTGCTGCTAGAGACATTTGTTTGGTTTCCGGACTAGTTATCCCACCAAAGTTCAAAACTCTGAACTTTGACTGCTATGAAGGGACTGCTTGTCCGAAAAGCCATTTGATAATGTACTACCGTAGAATGGCTGCCCACGTGGAAAATGACAAGTTGATGATCCACTGTTTTCAAGACAGACTGAAAGGTGCCTCGTCGAAGTGGTATTTAACATTGGACCAATCTCGCATCAAGTCTTTTCAGGATTTGTCTGACGCTTTCATTAAGCACTATAAGTACAACATGGACTTGGCTCCTGAAAGGAGACAACTTTTGAGTATGACGCAAAAAAGTTCTGAGACCTTCAAGGAATATGCCCAGCAATGGAGGGAAATTGCTTCTCAAGTTGAACCTCCATTGATAGACAAGGAATTAGCAGATTGGTTTGTTGACACAGTTCGTCCCGAATTCTATGAAAGGATGGTGGGTAGTGTAACCACGAATTTCGCGGATATTGTTGTTGTTGGAGTAAAGGTTGAAATGGCTATGAAGATTGGAAAGATGTCCAGTGGTTCTAGCAGTACGAGTTCGAAGGACCAAGCTAAGAAGCCTTCTTTCAATCCTCAGAAAAAGAAGGAAGGAGAGACTCATGTTGTATCTTCAGGTAGAAGGAGGGAGCGACAATATCAATATCCGCCACAATATGCTCAACCACACGGTTACCCGATTCACTATGCTCCACCTCCGTATGTAGCTGCTGTTGCACCATCTTTTAGTCAACAGGCTCCTCAAGCTCCTGCCTACCAGCCTATGCAGCAGGCTCCTGTTTATCCGCCTCCGGTTTACCAACAACCTCCGCCTAACTACCAGCAGGAGACCAATCCTCTCGCTAATCAACAACAGAGGAATCAGGCACCTCGCCAAAATGCTCTGACTAGGAGACAATACAAGTCGTGTCCGCCGATTCTAATGACGTTCACCGAGTTGTTTCCTTACTTAGTGCAACGAGGTTTGGTTACTACCCGAGCAATGGGTCCGCCTCGTAATCCATTTCCTGCCAATTACAACACCGCCGCTCATTGTTTATTTCATGAGGGAGCGCCTGGACATGATTTGGAAGATTGCTATGCTCTGAAGGATATTGTTAGAGAGCTGATGGAAAAGAAGATTTTGTCTTTCAACGATCCGCAGCCTAATATCAAAAGCAACCCTCTGCCTAACCATGGGTTTGTCAGCTCTGTTGATGACTCGTTCGTTGAAAGGTCTTCTTCTTGAGGTAGCTCAGGTTAACATGGTTGGGGAAGGCAAGACGACTCATTCTAGTGAGGCTTCACCAGAGGAAACCACCACTACCATGCCGGTCTCAGATGTAAAGACTTCATAAACACATTTTGAAGGGCTTTGAGACAGTTCATGTCGTTATTTATATGTTTTGTTTCTTTGATTAAGCATAATTAGCATGTACAAACTTGTTATTTCGATTAATTAATGCAATGCATATGTTTGTCTTGAATAAATCCATTTGTTTCACTCACAAAGATATTTTTTCCATAAGCTATAACGCCAACTTTACCCGGTCTCTCGCTTGATAGAGAATTGGGAGGAGGATGATGAACTAAAAACATCATATCTCTTGTCGTATGCTTTCGATTGAAACCTATTGATGAGGTAAGACATTGTTTCAAACTCAAAACAATGGAGATATAAGGCAGATAATCCCTCTTTACCCCCTTTGAGCCGTGAAGTGGGAGTTTTCTTCTTTCCCAAATTAAAACCCTCATTTTAACCTGGGGCAGGATAGTTTTTCAGTTAAATCGATTGAGCCCTCAGACTTTCAAAAAGAATGAGCGAACCTTCGAGAACCTATCCTAACATCTAAGGAAGTTAGAATGCAATGATTATCCCTCTACTACTAAAAGAGTGGGGCAGTCATAAGCCTTTAAAAAGAGTCACATGACATAGTTGACAAAATATATATATATATATATATATATATATATATATATATATATATATATATATATATATATATATATATATATATATATATATATATATATATATATATATATATATATATATATATATATATATATATATATATATATATATATATATATATATATATATATATATATATATATATATATATATATATATATATATATATATATATATATATATATATATATATATATATATATATATATATGGCCCGCTAAGTGAAAACCTGTGAAGGAGACTTAGGCAAGACTGGAGCATCCCGCTGGACTACAAAGTCAAAATCCCAAAGACGCCGTCCAGGCAAAAGTTAGGGAATAAAAAATATATATATATATATATATATATATATATATATATATATATATATATATATATATATATATATATATATATATATATATATATATATATATATATATATATATATATATATATATATATATATATATATATATATATATATATATATATATATATATATATATATATATATATATATATATATATATATAATAACAAAGGATTACCTTAGGTCGTATGATCAAACACCAATAGAAATAGGTGACTGACTGCCATTGTCCAGAGCCTTAAGGAGTTCTTGACCGTATCAAATCCGATTGAAATATGAGCGCTCATATCCGGTTAATTGAATTAGGATTGGAGAACATCATGAAGAATGGGTGGGTACAAATAAAATTTTGAGCCTTTATCCTTTATTTCTTAAACCGTGAATCAAGCCGTGATACAACCCTTAAAAGACCTAATTGAAGTAGGAATTCTCTCGAAAGCATACTCGATGAGATAACGTTTCCTGACTCCTACGAGCTATGCTCAATTTAACATTGGCATTATAAATCAAATTCATATCCTAACTAGTGATTTCAGTCACGAGTTATTGTGATATCTTTTTTTCAAAACAAAAAAAAAATTCAAGACAAATATATGTGCATTAACTATTTCAGGATTAGCATTTCATGCATGTTGGTTTTGCCTGATATCTTAGAAACTTACATATAGATGTCACAGATCCTGCTAAACAGGGGCAGGTGGCATTCCAAGCCGATTGTTGATGCAAGCCTGACTTTCTTGTGAGCTACTTCTTGATGACTCGATTATGACACTGTCGATCTGAGCCAGTTATGTCGAGATCTGACAGATCTCTCCAAGAGTTTGAAAACAGTGGGGCAATTGGACTCCTGGTTCTCTGTAAAATCCTCTTGAGATGACTCTTCCTCACAACGCAGGTACTCTGGGGCATATTTGTTTTTCAAAATGGTGACTATCCCAAAAGTCCATTGAGATCAAAATTAGCTTTGCAAAATGTCTTCATGCACCCGATGAATCTTACTCCCGGCGATCCTCATTCCCCAGTAAATCTCATTGTTGCAGAAACATGTCTAAACCTTCGCCTCAGAGCAGTCCCCAGCGAGACTATAAGTCGACAACCCTTTGGATTATTCCGGTAATCTCCAGTAATTTCCTAGACATCAGAGATCATACCAGCATCTTCCCAGTGATAGTCCCAACGAGACTTTAAGCTGACAACACTTTTGGGATCCATCCGATAAATCCCCAGTGACTTTCAAGACTGCAGAGATATCCCTGGTATCCTCCAAGTGATACATGATCTATGAAGACCCGCTCCTAGTGGAATGATTTGTTTCTCAGTGGAATTGCCTTACTTTCCTCAGGAAATATTCCCCAGGAGATCGCTAAATTCTCCCGAAGAAGTAAAATACTTTCCCCAGGATGTCTTGGTGAATTCTCCCTAGTAAGCCTGATGACCTCTCCTCAGGGAAGTTTGATATACTTTATCCCCTAGTTGGATGTACCTTCTCCACAGGAAGCCGATGTACTATCCCCAGGAAGTTGTTACACTTTCATTCATGAAGCTGCCTAGCCCCACATCTTCCCCATGAAGCGGATATTTATTTCATCCCCGGAAGTCTCTAATTCTAAGAGTTCTTTGGCTGATTATGGTTCATGATAGCAATCCCTCACGTGAAGTCATGATATTGTATCCCTATGCGGAGGTCATGGACCCCCAGTTGAAGTCATGATATCGTACTCTCCTGTGAAGTCGTATTGTATCCCCATGTGGGAGTCATGATATAGTTTCCCCAAGTGGTTTATTTTCTCCCCAGAGAAGTTATAACTTTGAAGCAAGATTTGGTTCTACCATCGACGTTTCCTATCCCCGGGTAGACGTACTATGGCAGAGGTCGCCGGGTATTCCTGTCGAGATGTTTATTTCATCTCATGTCTCCTCTCTCATCTGTTTTGTCAGCATATGCACACGCATTAGCATAAGCGTTACATACTCATTTCATTTCATTTCCATACACGTCGACATTAGTATTTGCATGTTCGCTATTTTTCGTCGTCTTTGTCGTTACCGCCGAATAGTTGGGTTTGTTCATTCTCTCCTAGTAGATCGTCAGCCCTAGGCATAAAATACTTGTTGGTCCCAAGTTTCCCCATAGAGTTTAACCCTCGTGGATGATGGTTATTTTCGTTACCTTTCCGCCTTAGGATAAGGTAGTCCCCATTCGAGTTCGTTTCCTCAATGGAGTTTTATTTGTCTGTTCTTTCTAGCCCAATTCTAGATCAAACTTCAGACCCTTCGGTCACTGAACCTACCTGGACGTGCATTTATTTTTCACTATCTTTCAAGAAAAGCCTTTCCATTCCTTTGCAGATATGCGACAGTTCTCACCTGAGAAGCTTATCACCATATTGCACAACAGACAAGCAACAGTTCCCAGCCAATGAGCTTATCACCTACCTTACACTTTACATTACACTCTACAATCGATCTTCTCATACAAGAAGCTCATCATAACTTTATTTACAATTTACATTACCTGTTACCACCTCTACAAGCAGTTCTCGCTCGAGAAGCTTATCATTGCCACTCTTGCAAATAAGCGGTATTTCGCGCCTGAGAAGCTTATCCTATCTTCGTTATGACTTGCAACAAATGGCCATCTTCATCGAGCAACTTGGTTTCCATTTTTTGTTTCATCGTGGAGTGCGGGGAGGTTTGAGCTGAATCATATTCAAGAGAGCACAAAATCTTGAAGTATGAGGAAGTTCATTTTATCCTTTAGTAAAAGAAGGAGCTGAATCATGTTCAAGAGAGCACAAAATCTTGAAGTATAAAGAAGTTCGTTTTATCCTTTAGTAAAAGAAGGAGCAGAGTCATATTCAGGAGAGCACAAAATCTTGAAGTATGAGGAAGTTCATTTTATCCTTTAGTAAAAGAAGGAGCTAAGTCGTATTCAGGAGAGCACAAAATCTTGAAGTATGAGGAAGTTCATTTTATCCTTTAGTAAAAAAAGGAGCAGAATCATATTCAGGAGAGCACAAAATCTTGAAGTATGAGGAAGTTCATTTTATCCTTTAGTAAAAGAAGGAGATGAATCGTATTCATGAGAGAACAAAATCTTGAAGTATGAGAAAGTTCATTTCATCCTTTAGTAAAAGAAGGAGCTGAATCGTATTTCGGAGAGCATAAAATCTTGAAGTATGAGGAAGTTCATTTTACCCGATGAGCGACAGTCCCTTCAGTGGAGCTTATCAATCAATTATTCATCTATTATCCACAGATAAGAAACAGTCTCTTTATTTGAGAGCTTATCCAGTTTGACATATAAGTCCCTTCAGACGATAAGTGGCAGTTCTCTCTCGAGAAAGCTTATCAGAGCGTTTCTCATTAAAGTCCGTTTATTTTGGCATACAGCCGGTTTTACCTTGTATATTTTCCACGGATTCCTAAATTCCGTTTGATCCTGTCATGAGGGAGAGTTTGCAGAAGCTCAGATGTTATTCTTGGCCCAATGCTCCAGCATCTTGTTAATTGTTCCTACAGTCGTGCAGATCCAGTTTTACTTTTTACTCTAGAGTATCAGCCGGTCACGCCTGAACCTGTTGAACATTTACTCCTAGATATTCCCCAGTGGAGGTCGTCTCATCGGTGCCATCTCCATTGAGGATCCCGTTCTTACCATTCCCTTCCTAAAAGTGACAATTGGTCGGGTTTGGCACCAGTTGACCATCGCTTTAGAATTCCCCAGTGTCGTGCTGTCGTCCCAGTGCGTCGTATTCCCTAATGTGGTTTATTCGTCGCGTTTGTCCCCTGTGTCATTGTGTCGTCTGCATGATCGCATTTATCATTCCATCATACAAATCATACTAGATTTATGGCATTGTCAGCATTAGTTCGTCTCGTTTTGTCCATAGCATTGCATATCATTGCATCTAAGGGCAAAATTTTCGGTTAACTATATTTAAATCCCTTTCACCATGATTTCTCGAGCCTACGTCGTTCAAATCATCCAATGAAGCTATTTAAATAGGGGCAACTGTAATACCCCAAATTTCCCCCCTAAATTTAGTCGAATCATTTCGCATTCCATGTCATTTTGCATTGCATTTAACTAACTACAAACGGGTTGTGCAGTTTGTGGGTTTTTGCAGGAAAATACCAGGTGGCATGTTTTTTGGTTCACGAAGGGCAAAACGGTCATTTGTTCGCAGCCGGCAGTCAAGTTGAATTTTGAGCTGTAATCAGGAATTTTGGGTTGTTTGATCTGGTTGGGAGGTTTTAATCAGAAATGGTGTCGGAAGCAGATTTAGTCGGATAAATCGGAGGAATTAGGAATTAATAAGAAGTTGTGGAATTTCATTTCGTTGTATTGTTAAATCAATTGTATTCTACTTGCATTTTCATTTTTAAATTAATTTTATTCTATTTTATTCTCATTTCATTTTAAAACAATTCATCTCATTTTTATGTTTTATTCTCTGTTCAAATGACTTCATTTTAAATAACTTCATCTCATTTTAAATATTATTTGCACTTCATTTTTTTTTCATTTAAAAATATTTGTTCTCATTTTCATCCCATTTTAATATTGTTTCCATTTTATATTTTAAAACAAAAAGCATATATTGTAATGTTGGTTTTCATTTTTATTTTGCATAACAAAAAATAATAATAGTGATAATATCATCTTCATTTCATATTTTATCTTTATATTTCATTTTAATTTTAAACTTTTTTCTTCATGTTAATTTTTATTGTTAATTTTATATTTCGTATAATAATATAGTTTTGTCTGTATCTCAAGGAAAGAATAATAATAATAATAAACAATGAACAAGTAAATTAAGATTGTTATTATTAATATTTAGTTATGGCATACATAAAATAAATTACAAAAAAGATAATTACAAAAATAAAATAACAATTTCCTAAAATCTCCTAAGCCTTCTGATTTATCTGACTATTATCCGACGTTTTCGACATTCCCGAACCTATAAAACAGACAAAAAAAATAAACTTTAATCAGTTAGTTTCGATACCCTCAGAGTGGTATCATCATTGGGTTCGATTCTCGGCCAATGGCCTATCCGGCAGCTTTCTGTTCTTATCAAAGGCAACCCGAGAGAGGTAAGGAAGTAAAAAAAGCGTTTGAGGAAAAAGCTGGTTTGGAAAAAGCAGCTTATTTGAAAAGTGATTTCCCCGGAAAATTGATTTTTCCCCAAACAGGGCCTTAACGCAATTCCCCGAGAATTTTCTGGAAATTACAAAAATTTTCCGCGTAATGGATCTTCCAAAAATTTTCCTGCAAGAAAATCGCAAATAGACGACAATCAAACTCAATAAAATCAGGAATAAAAAAACGCAACAACTTCAAAGTGGCAACAATTGCTGCAACAAAGTCTCAACAAACCCGGTCATGAAAGCCCACGAGTAAAACCCAAACAAGGGATTTAAAACGAGGACAACAAGTTCAGAAAGGCGATCCGAAGATCAGGAACCCTAAGTCACAAAGAAGCACAGCACCGGCGAATCGAAAGGGGGTTTAGAGAACCTTTTGGTTCTTCATCATCATCACCCGAAGCCGAAAGAAGAAAAGGAGTTTTTGAAGCAATCGGAACTCGCCCGATCAGAGCCGTAGGGCCGCGCCGACGCCGTCCGACGGGCAACGAATTCCCAAAGGCCTAAGGACTTCCATCATCGGCTGTGAACATCGCTGAAGATCAAGATCGCGGACGAAGCGCCCAAAGTTCATCATCAGAAGGTCGCTCTGAACCCGGAAGGTGAGCAACTTTTTTTTTCACAGTTTTTTTCTTCTTGTTTTTCAGATACCAGAAGCAGATGCAGGGCATGAAGGAGGCATGCAAAGCGAGAAAATAAGAAAATAAATTCTGAGAGTTCCTAGCCATGGCCGCCATTCACGCTTTGGGGAAGAAGAAGAAAAAGGAAAAACCAAATGGGTTTCTCCAACCGTTAAATCCCCCTCCCCTTCTTTATTTGTTGTTTCTTTTTTTTTTTGTTAAGTTTTAATGCATAATTGATGTGATAATGATTAGTAATAGGTTATAATTACTAAAATTTTATTATAATTAACATTTTAATAATTTAGATTAACACTAGTTTAGAAGTAATTTTCATATGTAGTTTATGGTAAATGAAAAACAATTTTCTTAACAAAAAAAACATTTTTTTATAAATAAAGAAAAACTCTTTTTAAAAATAACCTAAAGTTAACATTTTTTTTATTAAAATTGAACCTTTTTTAAAAAAATAAAAAAAAACCTTTTTGGAAAACAAACTCGTGGTCAAATTCTTTCTTTGAGAAAAATTAAAAAATCATCCTTTTCTTATTAAAACATTTAACTAATTTTTTTTTAACACTGATTTTTGAAATTAAAATTAACATTTGTTTAATTTTAAATTTATCATTATGAAGTCATTATCATCATTTTTAATACTGTAATGTATTTGGATGGTGTAAATAAAAAAAGAAAAATATTATTAGCACTTAATTTTGAACCTAAAACTTAATGTAAATTAATTTCCTCATTTAAAACTTATTGAAAATCAAGTTTTTCTTAAAATTTAATGTAAATTAAGTTTCTCATTGAAACTTACTGTAAATCAAGTTTTTACTTAAATTTAATGTAAATTTTTTTAGTAAATCTTAATGTAAATCAATTTTTATTAAAACTTAATTTAAAACAAATTTTAGCTTAAATCAAATTTTTATGTAAACTAAATGTAAATCAAAGTTAAAATTAATTGTTTTTCATAAAAATTCAAAATAAGGAGCTCGTGGTGTAGCCGTTTCATTTTCGTCTAACTCTCGTTAATTTGTTTGTTTCAGCTTATTATTATTTCATTTGTTCGTTTTTGTTCCATGGATGTAATTTATGCGAGGCCATGGTCGCGGTTTATTTTTATGTTGTGTTTTTGGGAATTTGTAATTTACGCGAGTGATCATCGCGACGCTTTCTTTACCGTTTTCTTTACTTTCAGCACTTTAATCCTGTCGTACAATAATTCACCATATTTTGCATGATTTACTGTTAGTCACCCTCCGAAGGAATTAGCTCTAAACCGTTTGACCTCCGAGTCAATAGTCTTAACCTTTTGGACCATTTCAAACCCTATTTAGCCTAGGCGTCCTGCCGTGGACAAAAATACCCCTTTACCCTAGCTCTTAGGTCAAAGAGTCGCCCTACTCTGTTTTAGGGTTTCCCGCCGGGGAATCCATAAATTAACCCTAATTTCAATTAACAAATTCAACGTAGAAATAGGAGTTTCAAAACTCCACGTAAGCGCTTCCTTAAGAAATGCTTATTCCCCATTGAAACCTTGACCACAATCAAGAAGTTTCTAACTTCCCTTTCGAGGGGAACTACGATTACTCTAATTCCATTCCCTATCCAGGATACGTAGGCACAAGATGCGACATCTTACCGAGTAAACTTAGGACTAACCCTTAGGTCTTTTAGGTCACTTTATCCCTTAGCTCAATATATATTAAAACAAATAATAAAATAGAAAAGCAAACAATAAACAAAAGGTTCCTGTAGAGTACTACAAAAGTTTAGGGTGCTAGTACCTTCCCTAAATTTAACCAACCCCTTACCTAGGTCTCTCCCCGATTGTGTTTACGATGCAAAAATAGGTTTTCCCTCTTTTGACCTTTTCCTTCGGATAAATCAAAGAGCGGTTGTGAATCAAGAATTGTGATTCAAACTAATTAATAGTTTGATATCCTATTTCCACCGCAACACCATGAGCCTTTGAGACCACCTTAGTTCATTTGGATTTTCCTTAAAAAGATATGTTCTTGGAAAATGTGCAAAAACCATTTATACAACAGAGGAGCACAACATAGGATAGTCCCATCTCCTTTGAGAGTCCTATAGTGAATAAAATGATACATATCTCCAAGAAGAGTAAGTACATGATTACCAATGATAAAGATCCGGATAACGTTGATGTCAATGAAATTTTATTCTTCGGGGAAGAGAACCAAACCATAGATGAGCAATGCAAAGACTGCTTCAAAAGCATCTAGACTATTTTCTTTGGCAAAAAGAGCATCTTTTCTTATCAGAAATTCAGCAGGTAGACTTTTGAGTCCATACTTGGAGATGAGACTGGCTTTGACTTCAGAAGCTTCTAGGTGGATGGCATTTGCAATGTCCTTTGGTGAAGGGAACTTCTCCAAACCACTGAACGACTTTTTGTCTAATACTGACAGACCAATGTGATATGAGTACTCTTCCAGACTCGGGACGAGTTGATAATCGAGAAAGGTGAAACAGTGATATAAGGGGTCATAGAATTGCACGAAGTGTTGAGAACTCCTTATTGCATCTTGATCCTAACGAGTCCCAATAATCTTCCATATCTCTTTCCGAAATCTTCAGGACAAGACACTAAGGCCACCAATTTCCTTAATTCTGTTAAATCTAGTGTCTTGAAATTTTACTTCCTAGTGTTTCTTTTTCCAAAATCCATGACCTAAGGTTTTTTGCAATAAAGAAGACAACTGAGTTTCTCAAAACCAACTACATGAATGCTTATGATGGGATGATGAGATGATGATGCACAAGCAAATACATACACAAGTATTCACATAGTCACATATATAATGTATATGCAAACAAACAAGTGCCCTAGGTTTGGGTTACAAGCATGGAGCCATGGTATACCCTTCCCAATTTATATGTACTATGGTTTGTTTGTACCTGCACAACGGGTTCTAAGAGTTTCTCAGAGTCATGGATAAATCTTTCGAATATTATCAACCTACATGACTACTCATGTGAGTCAAAAATATTCTCAAGATAAACTTGTCTGAGTGTAGTATTGCCTAGCAACCATTCGGTACTACTCCCTTACAGTCATTACACTAAGTTCTAAAAGGCCAAGTAGGGTAAGTGGGTAACTAAAATGTTTCTCAGTGTCACGGACTCCCAGGTCGGAAAAAGTAATGAACGTATGACTACTCATACGCCATCAATAATCTCAAACGGGCCTCGATTGAGCACGATTACATCATATGTCAAACATGTTAGAATTACTCCCAACCGTCAACTATTGATCTTACCACAATCTTATCATAAGTGTATACTCAAGTCCGAGCTAGGACTTATCTCACTTCTCAAGGTAGCAACCCAATGTACACATGCAATACAACATGTATAATATATAGATATTCACAAATATACATGTATAAAGGAAACAAACACGAACAAAACACAATTGCAAATAAGGTGGGCTTAACCCTCGTTTTGCTGACTTTCCCCAGTGAAGTCGTCATTTCTGTTACGGTGAGAATAGAATATCAAGCTATTAATTAACTTGAATCACAAATCTTTAAATATTCACCACCGAGCTTTGATTTATTCAAAGAAAAGGATAAAGATCAAAGAAAACCCTAAGTGCGCTATGTTACAACGAAGCTAAGAGATCAGGGGGTTCGGGGTTGGTTATACTAAGGGAAAGTATTAGCACCATAAATATCTGTAGTGCTCTACATGAACCTTTTATTTGGTAATTGTGTTTGTGTTAATGTCTTTTTGCTAATGGTTGTATGCTAAGGTAAAGACCTATGAGTTTGTACACTAAGTATGCTTGCCAAGACGTTGCATCTCGTGCCTACGTATCCTAACAAGTATGGAATCATAGCAACCGTAGTTATCTTAACTAGGGAGAGAACATCTTGACTATGGTCAATGTTTAAGGGTAATAAGCATCCATAACAATGATACTTATATAGAGTTAACAAAATCTCTAAGTCTATGTTGAAAGACTAACTGGGGGTTTGACTTTAACAAAAGCAAAAAGGGGGAGGTGAGTACCCATAACAATGATACACACATAGAGTTAACAAACTCTAAGCCTAAGTTCTAAGTTGTAGGATTGCTAACAAGGTATGTTAAAGGTCTTGACAAATTCAAAGGGATAAGGTTCCTTAAAAGTTCTAATGACTCTAACAAGGTTAAAGGGAGGTGGGGACAGAATGAGTTATCTATGACATTGAGTCAATAGAGAGGCTTTCCTTTGGAATTAGGGACACAAGGCAACTCCTTAGGATGAGAGCTAATAAGCTACATCACTTGGGGTAAGTTATCAAAGCACACATACATGCATTCATTCAAACATGATGAAGATACAATATCATGGTAACAACCAAGAAAGATATATAAGCATATAACAACATCAAGAAAAGATAATAACAAGGTTAGAACCAAGTATTCAATAATAGAAGTTTAGGATCAAACCAAATAGTTACAACCAAAGGTAACATAGATGTAACAACATCTAAAACGGGATGATGATAAGGTTCTTACAAAACCAAACATCATAAGCATAAGGGAAACATGCATAAGTCAAAACATTACTTACCATGGAAAAGTTCAAAATATCAACATGCATAAATCATAACAATATCAAGCATGGATACAATCAAGTAGAATCATGTATAAGTCAACACATTACTTATTACAAAGTTCAAAGGATCAAGATTGACATGCATAAATCATAACAATATTCAAGCATGGATACAAATCAAGTAGAAGTAACTTGAACATGTGTGAATAATCAAGTGATTTATGGTGAATCATGTTAGACAAGTAGGTAATAACCAAGCATGAAAAAGGGATTCAATCATGGATTTATAAATAATGAGAAACATCTCAAAGGGAAATCATGCATACTTGAACATGTTTCAAAGTAAAACAATAAGTGTATGAGAACACTCAAGGTAAGGCATGAAAGACATATGTGCACATTCAAATCATTTGATTGTAGAAAAGAATCATATGTCAAGGGCAAAGTAACAACCAAACATGGCATTCAAACATATCTTTACAAATGAACATGAACTTGAAAGAGTGATAACCAACATGTAACAACAAGGGCATGAAAATTCACACATCAAGTGATATTCATACAAAGTATATTGAAGGCATACAAGCAAAGAGAACCAAAGGAATAAATCACAAAGATCAAAGGAAAGCCTAAGAAACCCTGAAAAGTCATAACTTTGAACATGTACAAGGGCAAGGAAAACAATCCCTTTTGGAATTTTCTTGATATGGAAAGGAAATAGACATTCTCATGAATATTTAGCAAAAAGAATGAGACAAAAATAATAAAAATCAAAGAAGTTATGATTAAATCAATTTGCAAAGGAAAACATGAAAATAAGTGATAAAAATAATTGTAAATGCATCCCATGGGGCTTGAAACCCACGCAACACTGCCTACAGGTCAAAGCCTTGACCATCCAGCCAACACACACGTTGTGAATCATATGGAAATAACAAAATATATGCTAAAACATCATTTAAACTAAGAAAATGAGCAAAAGGGTTGATTAGCAGGATCGAACCCAGGTCTGACAAGCCAAGAGAGTGTTAAGAGCGCATGGTAAACCACTGGGGTGGTGATACATCCATTATATCACCCCAACCATTAATACATAAGCTTGGATATAACCTAAGGCCTAACCTCATGCACCATGGCTGGCTGGGCAAGATCATCAATTTAGACAAGTTGCAATAGGGACTCTAACTCTCTCTCATTTCTCTATGAAAATGGACGATCCAAATATCAATTCACTCAAACTATCACAAGGAATTCAATGGTATCATTGGTTTTTTGCTAAAAATACTTCTATTTTAAAACCCGATAGTAAGATCAAAAAAGTTATGTTCTTGCATTTTCTATAGTACAATTTTATTCAAACATGATAATCATCAAATAATGGTTCAAAGATGTCATAAATATCATACCAAACATGTCCATGATTAGTGCACATCAAAGCATAGCATGGTTTGAAAAATTCAAGTTCAAGTGAACTTACCTCTTGGAGCTGACTTGGAATCTTCAAGAGAGTTGCTTCCAGAAGTGCTTTGTTGGTTTGAATAGCTCCATTATACCTTCAAGGACCTCTCTGAGTGCTTAGAATCAAATGGAAAACCTTGGAGTATAATATCTTTTCCTTCTTGCAAAATGTGAAAAATGGCCAATATGGAACTTCAAGTAAATGAAGCTATAGATGGAAAACCAGGTTTGGAACAGTTTGAGGATGATTTGTAGTGTGTGTTGAAGGTTTGGAAATGGACTGGATGAGGTTTTGGGTATCAAAATGCAGAAAGTCAACAAAAGTGAGGTTTGAGAGTTGACTTTTGGATTTGTTGGTCTTTTGATGGTTATGATGGTTTGAACACCTCTAAGACATGTTTTGTTATGTTTTAGAATGACTGGTTTAGTGGTTTAGTATTTAGAAATGATCTTGAGGAGTTTTGTGCAAAGTAATGGCTTTTGACACAAATAGTGTTTTGCTTGCAAGATCCTAGTTCAAAAGTGTTTTCTATGGTATTAGAACCTTGTTCTCCTCCTTTCCCCCCTTCTCTTCTGCCTCAATTGAACCTCTATTTATAGGGCAAGACTTGAAATTAGATTGTGCAACTTGTTGTAACTTGGTAGTTTTCAATGTTTGGTTGAATTCCAACTCGAGGTTTGGTGACTTTCCATAATTTCAAGCCAAAGGTACAATGAGATCTTGAGTGGTTGGATACTCTAGATATTTCTTCTACAGATTGAGCAAGTTGTGGTCTCAAGAAAAACCAGTTGTACTTAAAATTACTTTTTGAAAATGGCATTGCAAGCTTTATGTCAAAAACTTCCATAAATGGTATGAAACTTGAATCATGGCTCAAAGCTTTGTGTAATGACTTCAAAAGTAGTGCAATCTATTGATTATAGGTAGATATGCATGTCTCAAGGTTATCCATCAAAATATTTGCAGATTTGCTTGATCTTGCAAGTGGTTCTTGGCATGAAAATGACTTAGAAATCAAGCTTTGGACCCCAACTTCTTCTCTTCGAAACTCCTAGCTCACAAATTCTATGAAGGAGTTATTGTACTTTTTGGAACTCTATAAACATTCCCTACAACTTTCATGTTTTGAGAATTTCTTGAATATCAAGGGATCATAGTGAAAACTTGCCTTGAAGTTGACTGAAAAATGGAGTAACAAAGTTGTCTTGCAAAATTTCCAAGTGTTTTGTAATTCTTCCAAACTTTCAAGCTTCATAACTCAAAATCTAAGCATCTTTTTATCATAGGTCACTAGGACATGTTTTTAGTACATGAGGAGATCTACACATTTATCTTTGGAACTTACAAAATGGATGTGCGGATTGGAAGTTATGACCTTTCAAAGTTTGCACCAAAATTAGGGTTTTTCCACACTTAGAAAAATCCAAGTTTTCTTCTTCTGCAAGCAAACTCTCAAATCTTGATTTTTCATGATCAAAATCAAGGATTGAACATATCTTGATGAAATTTGGCTTGGATGCTCCAATTTGAACCAAAAACCCTAAAAGTCAAAGAGTTGACTTTGTTAGATGAATTTTAAATCAGATGAATTCAACTGTGTGATCTTCAATGAAATTGCACCTTGAGAATTTTCAAACACCATGATTAGGCTCCAAGGATGTTATGAACATGTTAAATCATGTCCCAAGGCTTGGGATCATGTTTGGATCAAAAGTCAAAGGCACAATTGACTTTTCCTAATAAAAACCCTAATTTGGGGCCAGATGAAATTGGGCTTCAATTGACTTGTAGTGAGATCAATTAGCACTTGATTATTGTTGAATATAAGCTCCTTGAATGTATGGGGACTTGATTTAATGAAGATAAATCCAAAACATTGACTGATCAAGCAATAATCCTCTTGATTTCGCATATGCAAAACCCTAATTCAGATGACTTTAACAACAACAAATTTAAAACAAGGTTAAGGTTATGAAACAATGCTTGATGCTCATAGAATGGTAATGGAATCTAGGGTCAAAATTTGGGGTATGACACCAACCAACTGGAGCATATAGGTTATATAATCTAGTTACTGGTAAATTACTGGTTAGTAGAGATGTAATCATCAGAGAAGCAAAGTCATGGGATTGGAACCAAGGTTGAGAAAGAACAAGAATGATTCCAATATAGGATCTAATGCAGTTTGATTCTGATGAAGTGAGTCCAATATCAACTGAGACTCCAAATGAGACTGTGAATCCTACTCAAAGGGCAAGACCAACTAAAGATAGACAGATACCTATAAGGCTGAATGATTATAAAATTGTGCCTAACAATATAGTGGATAAGAAAGGAGAAATAATAAACTTGACAATGTTAGCAGGCGTAGAACCACTTAATTATCAGGATGAAATGTAATACAAAGTGTGGAAAGATGCAATGAATGAGAAACTCAGTTCAATTGAAATATGTGGCACATAGAAAATGACTAAACTACCAGAAAGAAATATGTCAATTGATGTAGACATGTGTCATATAAAAGAAGAACCAAACTTGAAGATAAAAGTGAACCTATGATCTTAGTTGGTTGCCATCAACTGAAGCATATAGGTTATATATTCTACTTACTAACAAACTGTTGGTTAGTAGAGATGAAATCACCGGAGAAGAAAAGTCATGGGATTGGAACCAAGGTGGAGAAAAAAACAAGAATGTTTCCAATACAGGCTCCAATGCAGTTTGATTCTAATGAAGTGAGTCCAATCTCAATTGTGACTCTAGTTGAGATTGTGAATCCTACTCAAAGGGCAAGACCAACCAGCAACAGACAGATACCCACAAGGCTGAATGATTATGAAATTGTGCCTAACAATACATTGGATGAGGAAGGAAAAACAATACACTTGGAAATATTAACAGGTGCAAAACCACTCAATTATCAGGATTCAATGCCATGCAAAGTGTGGAAAGATGCAATGAAGGAGGAACCCAGTTCAATTGAAAAATGTGGCACATGAAAACTGACTCAACTACCAGAAAGAAAAAAGCCAATTGATGTGAAATGGATTTTCAAAGTAAAGCTGAGTCATGAAGGAACAATAGTGAAGTACAAAGAAAGACTTGTGGCAAGCAGTTTCCTTCAAAGACAAGGTCTGGATTACTCCAAGGTATTTGCACCAGTGGTATGGCATCAGAATATAAGACTTGTAGCAACTTTAACTTGCAGTAGAAGGTGGACTTCGTCACACATGGATTCAAAATATGCCTTTCTAAATGGTCCTTTTAATGAAGAGGTATATGTGTCTCACCCTCTAGGTTTTGAAGTAAAGGGAAAAGAGCATATGGTGTATATACTATACAAGGCTTTGTATGGTTTGAAGCAGGCACAAAGAGCCTGGAACATGAGTATTGATGTTTTTTTCATCAATCAGGGTTTTAAAAAATGTTCAGTTGAGTATGGTGTGTATGTAAAATACAAGCAAGGTAAAATACTATTGCTGGTATTTTTGTTTATGGATGAGCTCTTGATAATTAGAGAATATCAACTGGAAATTGAAGACCTCAAGAGTACAATGAAGTCAGAATTTGAGATGTCAGATCTGGATAACTTGTCCTACTTCCTTGGTATGAAGTTTCTATAAAAAGAAGGTGGAATAATATTGCATCAAGAAAAGTATGCTATTAAGTTGATAAAAAGATTCAACATGTTGAACTGCAACTCTACTGTGACTTATGTTGAATTAGGTCAGAAGCAAGAAGGAGATAATGATGAAGAAAGGGTAAATGTCACCCTGTACAAGTAGATGATTGGATCATTGAGCTACCTATGCAATAGCCTACTAGATATCAACTTTGTTATACGATTATTCAACATATTCATGCATGATCCAACGAAGTCTCATCTGCTAGCTAGAAAAAGAGTACTAAGATACATTAAGGGAACATTAAGGCGTGGTGTATTCTTCTCATATTGTAGTGACATATTAGACAGAAGAAGTACCACAAGTTATATCTTTAAGTTTCAAGGAGCTCCAATCTCTTGGATCTCTAAGAAGCAACATGTTGTAGCTCTGTCTAGTTATGAGGAAGAATATATTACTAGTTGTTCAGCTGCTTGGATTGAAGTTGTGTTGACTCAACTTGGAGTAAATATTCAAGTACCAATGAAGCTCCTTGTTGACAGAAAATGTGCAATAAACTTAGCAAAAAATCCTGTCTCTCATGGAAAATCCAAGAATATTGAAACAATGTTTCATTACATAAGGGTGAAAGTGAACAAAGGAAGGTCGTCAATAAGATATTGTTCTACCAAGGACTAAATTGTTGATATGTTGATTAAGACTATAAAAGGATAACAATTTTATAAATTGAAGATAAACATGGGAATGGTGACATTTGATTCAGAGGTTGAAACAACTTCTAGATCGCTAGCCTCTGAATCTTTTATGGCTTCTAAATCGTCATCCTCTGAAGGTGTCAGAGGCTGGAGTAGCCTAGCTTCTGAAGGAGTCAGAAGACATAGAACTCTGGCCTCTGAAGCTTTGATAGCTTCTGAACCATCATTCTCTAAAGGAGTTAGAGGTGAGAAACTACTTCTAAACCTCTAGCCTCTGAAGTAGCTTCTGAAGAATGGTTGGAGTCTGACGATACAAAGTCTAAAGTATCAGCTTCTGATATGTATCACTTGGTGAAAATTTAAATTAAGAAAGCATGTTGTGTTTTAATTCAAGCTTAGTTCGTTAGTTACTATATTTGTATATATAATAATTTCTTGAGTAGTTTTGTAATAACGTTTTAATAAGAGTCATTCAATATTCATCACTCACATTCTTCCCTTCCACTTTAATACTCTCTCTCTCTCTCTCTCTCTCTCTCTCTCTCTCTCTCTCTCTCTCTCTCTCTCTCTCTCTCTCTCTCTCTCTCTCTCTCTTCTCTCTCTCTCTCTCTCTCTCTCTCTCTCTCTCTCTCTCTCTCTCTCTCTCTCTCTCTCTCTCTCTCTCTCTCTCTCTCTCTCTCTCTCTCTCTCTTCTATCTACTCTATCTATCTATCTATCTATCTATCTATCTATCTATCTATCTATCTATTTATCTATCTATCTTTCTCTCAATTAACTTCCATATTAGTAAAGTGTGATAACACCAAAATATTTTCTCGTCAACATATTTTACTTGATATGAGGAGGTTGCCAATGACAAAGACCCCAAAGGTTTCCTTTAAACAATCCTCTCGAGTCTTTAAAGTTTTTACTAAATCTCTTAAGAACCTCAAGTTTAGATACGTTATACTCCGACCCTTCGATTCAACCTAAAGAGTATGCATGCCATTTCTTCTAAGGATACTCCTCATAACCATGTATGTTCCTTTTATCCATGTTTTCCTCACTGTCTAGGTTCAAAACATTTCTAAAAATCCCAAAAAGATATGTTATTGGATGACACAATCTTGGATTAGGTTGAGAAGGGGTTGGTGGGTTTCCTGATTTCGAGAATTTTTTCTATTGGTTTGATAAGACCACCCTCATTAATAAGTATTGGGAAACCAAGATTGAAGATCAATTCATTGATACTCGGACGTTGGTATCAAACTTTAGCTTTGGGATGCTTCTGAAATACTTGGTTTGTCATGTGGCTTTAGCTTTGTTTTTTATTTAGCTACCTTGTCCTAATAACTCATTTTAATGTGCAGAAAATACGACACAGGAAAATGGTTAAAATAATTTGATAATGGATTTGGAGCTGATATAAATGAGAAAGTTGTCTTCTTTGTTAGAATTTAGTGGTTTTACTCTGAGAATAATTTATATGGAATCAAACAATTGATTCTGAAACATAACTTTAGAGTGTGCTTGGACGAGGTAATTGAAACATTTTAAGAAATTTAAAATTCTAAATAATTCAATTAAAATCCATTCGATTTTAAAATTTTTCATTTGGATGGAGTATTAAAAAGATTCCTTGTTAAATTTTTAGGGTCATTTTCATAAAATTTAAAATTTTTGGGTAAAATTTAATTTATGAAAAATAGGGACCAATTTGTAATTTTAAAAAATTTTAAGGAACCAATTTGTAAAATTTGAAAATTATTAGGAACTTATTTGCAACTTTTAGAAAATTTAAGGGATGAATTTGAAATTTTCATAAAATATGAGGACCATCTTGCAAAATTTGAAAAACTAATTGATGAATCTTCCAGTTCATTATTAGGCGTTCTTTAAAGCTCCTACAAAGGTTATCAAGAATTTGGTGGCCATCCAAAGGCAATTTCTGTAGTCCGGTAAGGCTGATGCACCGTCTATGGTTTGGGTGAGTCGGGTGAATGTTTATAAAACCACAGAGCAGGGTGGTATTGGAATTAAAAGCATTACTTTGTTTAATGTAGCCTTACTGCATAAATGGTTATGGAGGATGATTAATAAGGATGGGTCAATTTGGTTGAATATGTTGCTGCATAGATACGGCTGTATCAGTAAAAGGATCTTGTTGAATTTTGATAATGGGCCTGGTAGAGGAGCCTCCCTCTGGTGGAGGGACATCATATTGCTGGGGGATTTGTTGGATTCTCATTGATTCGTTTGGCAGCTTGTGTGCAGGCTTGGAGTAGGTTCTCTAGTTTAATTTTGGAACTCTAGATGGTTGGATGTGATGTCGCTGCGTGTATGTTATCCTATGCTTTTTACTATTTCACAACTTAAAGAAGGTTCGATTGAGGAGTATGGGCTTGGAATTGCCGGTGTTTGGATGTGGAGGTTGGGATTTGAGGAAGCGTCTCTTGGGGAAGAAATTGTTGTTGATCTAAGTGATCTTTTATCTATGCTTGATGAGTGTTCCACCCCAAATTTTTACCCCTTAGATATTCATCATCATTCTAGGATCATCTTCACTTGTTTATCTAACTTTAACCTATTTCAAGTTTGTCTTTGTCAAGAGATACAGGTGAATCAGGGTTCCATACAGTCAGGAATCGAGGTTTCGATGTTTGATCAGTCAATGTCTTGGATTGATTCTCCATGAAATAAGTATCTATATCATCAAAGATACTACGTTGGATCAAGTATGAATCCAATTTGAGGTTGTCACCCAAAGATCAAGAACAGTGCAGTCCATGACTCCCAATTAGGGTTTCTGATAAGGAAAAGTCAACTATAGTTTAACTTTTAATTTAAATGGCACTCCAATGATGGAATCATGGTTCACGAAGGTCATATGGCTTAGGGAAGTCCACTCAAGAAGTTTCAAGACCTCCAAAGACCCAGAATACCAACAGTCGATCCGGTGGTTATCGATCGATCGGTTCGTTTGACTGAAAAGTCAACTCTTTGACCAAAGGGAATTTGACCTCAAAGTTGATAGCAAATATGTTCCTAATAACATATTACACATAGACATGAATTTTCATGACCATTAGATCAAGGATTGAGGAGTAATCAAAAAAGTCGGGAATTAGGGTTTTAAAAGGGGCAAGACCATAACATCCTAACCACACATCCAAATGAGGTGGTTCAAAGCTTGTCGGAAAGGTCTTGGCAAGTCCTACAAAAGTGTAAAGCTGGACTATGGGCAAAAAATGCATAGATTATGATTTATAGTCAAAATCATCACAAGAGGGAGAAAACACTTAGAAAAATTCTAAATTTTTGCCATTTTCAGACATGTTTTCAGCCAACTTTGAGGGTTTTTTTTGACCTAGTTCCACTTGGATTGAACAAGTTGGTCCTGAGCACTAGTTTGTCATCTTGTCAAAACTCAACATAGACTTGGTTTCAAACTATGTACTTCATTTCTAACCAAGAGAAAGCATCTGATGTGATGTGTTAGAGGGAACCTTGAACTAGATCTGAAGGAAATCAAAGCAAAGCTAAGAATCCTTCCATAATCCCTTTGTTTAATATAAAAAGTACAAAAGTGTACATGAGAGAGAGTGTTGGTTTTGCTAGCTTGCTTTAGCACCTCTGCAGCCCCTACATACCAGCTCAAAGGAAGCTGTTTAGTAAGGTTATTAACTGATGGAAGCAAGCTAAAACCAGCAGATGGAAATCATCATTTGAAATAACTAAGTCTTTCCTACCAAAATGAAATTTGCTTGGCCAAATACCAATTCTTCTCCAACCATCACTTGGCCTATAAATAGAGGAGCCATTCCACTCTCCTCTTCACACCAGAGCTCTCCAAAACACAATACAAATCATAGCTCTCCTTCTTACCTTCTTTGCTTGTAAGTGAAGAAAAACACCAAAATTGCCTATTTGCAATTTCCACTCCAACACCACTTCTAAACATAAAACCACTTCAAAAACTATACACACACAGACACACTCAAAATGGTCATTCGAAGTTGTTACCACCATTACTTTCATCAAAAGAAACCTAGAACAAAAAGTCAACCTTCATACCACTTTACTTTGACTTTTGCGCAAGTTCCTTACAATATCACTACACAAACCATTTTCCATCATCATAACACTTGGAATACCTCATATTTATGATATACTAGTTGTTCATAGCCTCAAACAACAATTGGAGTTTCATTTAGTTCAACTTTCCATAAGTTTGTATTATTGCTTCAAGAGGAAGCAACTTCACAAGCTCGTTCAAAGGAGGGAAGGATCTTTTGCTTTTTGCTGCTAGCTTGCTGTGAGGAGTCTACAAGAGGTTGGTGCCTTTAAACTATCTCTTTTATATGCATAAGTGTCTTTAAAACATGATTGAGTTTTGCTTGTTAGCTTGTATTTGAAATATTGATTTATTATGGTGATGATAAATCTGTTGTTATTGAATGAGCAACATTGTTATGTTGGCTTCTGCAAGGTTATAACCATATGGAAAGCATACTTTGAGTGTGTTGATACTTGACCTTAGTAGTGTTGATTTAGGACAGTTTGCATAGGTGTTGCTTTGGTAATAGTTGTGATTATGTTGTTGAAATATAGTTGAATTAGTATTGTGTCTACATTAAACAAGTGTTTGCATTGTGATGACAGTTTATGTGTTTGTTTCTGTCTCCAAACCAACTTCTTGAATCTTTATGTTAGAAACTTCTAACTATGTTGTTTTAAGTATGCTGTTGGAATTGGGGATGTTTGTTTGTTCCTTGTAAAGACATTGGCTTGGGGTGTGATGATTGGAGCATGAATGCCCTGTTGCTTCCAGAACCTGTTCTTCATGTTTGAACTTGTCTGTGTGGCTGCCAATTTAGGTCATGGATGTATGCTCATTCTTTGTAAATATTTTGTTTCTACAAATGAATTTTGGTTCAACTTAACATTGTAATGTTTAGTCTACACTGTCTTGGTTGAGTCTGTTTTCAGGTTGGTTTGTCCAATCTTTATTTGTCTGCATTTGGTTATTTAGTAACTCTAATTAGAGTTTTCATTGGGCCTGTCATTTGTTAGGTTGCATTGTGACTGTCTTTAGGGTCCTATGCTAGAGTTTGTTTGGCACTAGTTAGGTTGAAATGACTCACACAAGGTTTGTTGAAACATGCCTATACCTTTGAGGATCAACAGTGCCATATTTAATGTTTATGTGTGGTTGTTAAAGTTTTAAAGAGGACATTAGTTTGAGGCATGATGATTGAAACAAGAATGCCTTGCTGTTGTTAAACTAATTGTTTGAATTCTGATGGACTGCTGCCATTAGAGCATTAGAGGGTTTGCTATTAAAATTTATGTTGAGCATCAGTCAACCTTTGAGGGCATGTTTACAATTGTTGTTTGTGCTTACTATACCCTTGACTTGGCACTACTGATTTCTGTTTTTTTAGTTTCTTTGTTTTGACTAAATTGATTTGTAACGATAGAATGATTTGGCAATTGTTTGGGTTGAAACCATATTGTCAATGACTGTCCTTGAGGTTTGAAGTTGTCAGCTCAATCATACCTATTTATGGTTTAATTTTAGTTTCTCATCATTTAAAAGAGTGGCCTTTCTATGATTTTCAGTTGAAAAGATTTACAATGAATTGCTGATGATCAGCATAGGCTTATTTTAAAACTGTTTTTGAAGTTGGTTGTGAACAGACTTGGTCTTTTGTTATTAACCAATGTGTTTGACTTAGTATGATGTTTGAGAACTGTTGTTTGAACTTTGAATTGTATCAAGAATTACTAGTGTGCAACATATTCTAGTCAAAATATGTAGCTGTTATTGAAGCATTTGATGATCAATTTTTTTGTCTTGTCTATGTGACTGTCAAAGTCTAGTTTTCTTGCTTTTTTTTGTGTAAATTAGAAAAAAGAGGTTGTCTTTGAAATAAGTAAAATGAGTTGAACATTGTCATTGGTTCTTGGACTCACAATCATGTTGGTATGACTGCTCTGGTGGGAGCTTGCTCAATCTATACCACTCATACCACTAGGGATTGATTCTGCATTTTGCTAAAAATTGTGATTACTTCTAAGGAAGTGGCTGCCTTTTCAAAATGTAAACATTGGTTTTGATTGTTGAGCATTGTTAATCCTTTGTCTTAAGAAAACCTCAGGTTTTCCTGAGGGTTTATGATTAAGTGTAGGATGTATTGTTGATAGATGCTAGCATCATACTAGAATTCATAATGGAGCTGTCAAAGCTGTTGTCAATTCATGAACAACTATTCCTATAACCTATAACCTATAACCATGTCAAATGTTGCCCTTTTTGAGGATTGGTAACAAAGTACCTTGTTTGACTGATGTTGATTAAGTCTTGGCTTGAATTTTCTGTTAAGAATTCACCTTTATAAAGGCTTGATTTTGAATTCATCTATGTTGTTTGTTAGAAGCCTTGGTTGTCAAGGTTCTGTTGTACTGCTTGATAACTTCTGTTGTTGCCAAATCAACTTTGCAAGTCCACGACATGATGAGGTTTAGGTCTGTAATTTGTGGCCATAGTCTTTTGCTCTAACTTTCAAGTTTTACATAAAGTTGTTTTAAGCCATTGCATTTTGAACTTACAACTCGAAGGTCACTTTGTGATTCAGTGAGAGATTGACATCATCTCTTTGAGAATCATCATAAGCAATGCATTTAAAAAGTGAGCAGGCCCTCATTTGTGTGTATTTATGCCTGGTGTGATCCATTGACTCAAAAATGCATTTCAAAGTTTTACATTGCATGTTCAATCGTGTTTTTAGTTGGGAGTATCATTTTAAAACATGGTTGATACCATTGCAATCCTCATGAGATTTCAAGCAGTTTTGACCAAAATTTCATGAAAAAATGATTGAAATTTGACTGAGATTGAATCAAATCGTTTTTGGCCTTTTGACTTGTCTTGCCTTGCATCTTGCCCAGATATTTTGCTGTGTCAAGTATATATTTCAATGGGGTGGCTTGATGCAATGGATGTATCGCCACCCCAATGGTTGTCACCTGGCCCATAAGAACTTGCCATGCCATGTGAACCAAGTTCGACCCTCAGCGAGGGCACTAATTAATCATTTTTATGATTTTCATGGTATTTTACCTTTCCTTCTTCCATTTCCATTGATATTCACATGCATGAATTGGTAGAGATGGCATTGTTTTGAGTCTATGACCCCAAGGTCTTGGGTTCAAGCCTTGGGTGAGACATTTCCCTATTTTTAATCATTTGTTTATTTGATTTTTATTAAATTTTCAAATTAGCATAGCTTTCTCAATTTTAATCATTTTTTAATGATTCTTTTTGATAAATTCTTGTATTAATGTATATTTTCATATAATGATTAAAGAATTCTAAAATTCTTATTTTAGAAACACTTTACATTGTGTGAGAATTGTAATACAGTTTAGGGTTTTCACCCTCATATCCCTGATTCTTCTTTTCAAACTTTGATTTCATTCCATTTGAGTTTAATTTGAAATTGATATGAGCTTGGCTTGTTAGCTTCCTTATGTACTTGAGTTTGAATTATAACTTTTTGCTTATAAACATCTAGATGGTTCATCTTTAAAACTTTTGATTGTCCCCATGAAATATTAAACATCTTACTTACATTATTGTGATTAGTGTTTGATTGTCCATACTTGATTGTCATCAAATGTATGATGTTTGCTTATGTGGTTACATATGACATCCTTTAACCTAAAATTCATCATCTTTGTTAAGATATACCTTTCTTCTTTGTTAATATGTGTCTTCATCTTGGTTAAGATATTGTCATTTGGTTTTTACCTCTTATGTTGAGTCTTGTAAGAACCTCTTTCTAGATATTGAGATATCTTTGTGTTTACATTGGTGGTAACCATTTACCTTGCTTATAATCTTTGCTTAATGTTGTTATATGCTTGCATGATTTTTGGTTGTAACCATATCTCTTGTATTCATCATGTTTGAATATTTATGCTTTGTTAAGTTATTCCCCAAGTGATGGAACTTTTTTAGTTCCCATCCAGTTGCCTCATCTTTCTCCTATTACAAAGGAAAGTCTCTCTATTACCCCTTGGGTCATAGATAGCTCATTATCCCCTCTTGACTTTGTTAAGTCATCTTTGAATCCTAACTTAGTTAAGTTAGAACCCATTATCCATTAGACTTTTGCTTTAAAGTCTAAAAAACCTACCCCTTGTTAGGAGTATCTTTCAACTAGAACTTTAAGATAGAGTTTGTTAACTCTATGTAAGAATCATGCTAATGATTACTTTCTCCCCTCTTGACTTTTGTTAAAGTCATTTCTCTTTGAGTGTACAACTTAGAATAGAGAGTTTTGTTAATCTCTACACAAATATTGTTATGTTTGTTCCCCTTTGAACCTTGATCATAATCAAGTGTTCATCTATCCTCGGTAAGATGAACTACAGTTGCTCTGATTATATCCTAGTTAGGATACGTAGGTAGAGGATGCGATATCTTTGCGAGCAAATTTAGAAACTATCCTTAGGTCATTACCTAACCTTAACCCTAATCCCAAACCATAACAAGTATAGCATACAAACAAACAAAAGGTTCCTGTAGAGTACTACAGATGTTTAGGATGTGAAATACCTACCCTAAGCATAACCAACCCCCGATCCTCGAATCTCTTAGCGTTTTTGTTACATCGCGCAAAAAGGTCTTTCTTTATTTAACCCTCCCTTTGGATAAATCAAAGTCCGGTTGTGAATTTAAATAATTAAGATTCAAGTTAATCAATAGCTTGACATTCCGATTCTCACTGCAACAATGAGGTTTGCCCAACACTGGAGGAACCAGATTCCTTTACATGGCCAGGTGCGGTTGGTAATAATTTTTCTGTTAAGTCTTCTTATGCTTCCTTGCGTACAGTTGCTAGCCATGTTGATTTGGATATTACCCTCAAGACTACACTCAAGTTATTGTGGCAAACCAAGATTCCTATGAAGGTCAAAGTGTTTGGTTGGAGATTATATTTGGACAAGTTACCTTCACAAACAAATCTGGCGGCCAGGGGGTAATATCGAATTCTCATGAATTGGTTTGTGTATTCTGCTTTAAGCTATATGAATCAATTGACCACTTATTCATTTCTTGCCCACAATTACGTTCTGTTTGGGTAGCAATTTTTGAATGGGTGGGGGTGGTGTGGAGTGACAAATTACTTTATTGCAACCACCTTTTGGATTGGTTCTTGAAGCTGGTAAGAAAATGCTCGAGAAAATCAGTCTGCTTGATTTGGTTTTGTGCATGTTGGTGTATTTTGTGGATGCAAAATCAGATAATATTTAATGATGTCATTGCTAATCCGGAGTTACTTGTTGATATAGTTATTTACTTCACCTGGTGGTGGTTAGCATATTGTTAGCGAATCGTATGTTTATATATAATTATTATGAATGGTGTAAAAATCCCTCTGATCTTTTCTAGGAGGCTTTTGCTTTTGGATTTGTTTTGTTAGCTTGGGGTTATTGTCTGTTAACTTTGTTGAATTGACTGGCTGGTTGGAATAGCTTATAATACATGATATTTTCTTATCAAAAAACAATTGCATGATATAGAGTGAATGAATAATTTCAAATTCTTTACTTTTTGGTGTCATTTGAAATTCCTTCAATTTAACTTGAATAAAATTATTCATAAATTTATATTATTTTAACAATTCTCTATATTTTTTTATCCAAGCAATGTATTTTAGTTGAATCATTTAAAGTTATCTCAAAAAATTATTTTTCTTCATTAAAATATTTCATTCAAACACACAGCTGTAACTTTTTATTTTAATGTGAGAACTATTTATATGAAATCTAACACTAATTAAACTTTATATAATGAATCTAAAAGAACTATTTATATAGTCTTTGGTGTAACATGAATTGTGGGGCATGGGAGTTTTGGAGGATAGTGTTTAGACTGTGTTGGTTTTATTTGTTTATTAAAAAAACCAAACACTTTACTTATATCCTAAAAGAAAAGAAAATATAAAATAAAACCTAATTAAATAAATAAAAGTTAATTTTAAATTAGTTAAAAGCTTAATCAAGTAAATAAAAATAAATCTAATTAACTAAACAAAACTAAATTAAATCTAAATTAAATTCTATAAGTTAAAGGATTAATCTAATAAATAATAAGTAATAAAAAAATAAAGTTAACTAAAATAAAAAAGCTAATTTAGCTACGAAGTTAAATCAAACCTAAATTAATTAAAG